>CM062296.1:363881124-364506419 GCA_031216915.1 Pictodentalium vernedei
CACAACGACAACATTGTTGTCATCTTGAGCGATGTCAAGTGCAGTTTCGGCTATCAGTACATCAGCATCAGCCTCGGCCTGCTTGGACTGAATATTGATAGCAGATAGCTCCTGCATTAGAAGATCGATCAGTTGGGTTTTGTTCTTGGCATTTGCAAGGAAATCGGATTGGGTGTGGTGGATGGTAACTCGGGTGAGATATTGATATCAATGGAATACCTGTCTTTAGATCTACGGGCTTGTTCCATGCCCTTTGTCGACATTGTACAAGCATAACCATCAAAAACAACCACGACGTTCGCCTCAAAATGTCTCACTAGATAATTGGAATATGATGTACATATGTCCTTATATGACGACTGTTTAGGCCATACAACTGCCCTCAATAAAAATCCACCATCTACAACAAACAGAGAATGTTCTGGGATTTTAGTTTGCTCGGAACCGTATGTTTTGAGGATCTTACCGAGCGTGCTTTTCTGTGTTTTCCTCATTCCAGCAGAATCAAACAATGCTGGTGGTTTCGGGGCGAGTTCATATTTGAGATACTCTTCCATCTCTGCTTGTGACTGAATAACACATGTGATGCGGTTGAACAGAATTGTGGGGTCAATCACTACCTTACTTCCACGGACTTTGATGCCATTTGCCATCGATGCGAAAGACTTCACGGTGTCAACACGTCGTAGTTTGATGCTGTTGAACGTTTGCTTACAACATTCGATACGCAACATTCACCAATTTCGCGAACTTGGTCACAGTTCACAGTTTCGTCGGCCACAAGCCCGGTCGCTATAGAGACTAATTGTAGTGGATCTCTATTCTGAAAGGGGGAATGCACTCTGAGCCAGTTCAATAATTTGGTGATATCATTGGCATCAGTCAACTGTGAACTTTGACGGAGATCCCGATGTTGTTCGCCATGACCAGTGTGAACATGAACAAAATTTTCGAGAGCATTACATATCGGAAGGCAAAGAGGTAGTCCATATACCCATTTCGCAACAGTGCTATCGGTTATTCCCCTGCCATGTGTGAGACCACCAGGGAGCTTGTAACATTCTCATTAAACACTGCTCTATGGTCTGATCAGAATATATCCCGTCCCAGAATTTATCTGAGCGCCTTATGGTAAAGTAACCTTTCTCAGTGAACAACTTCAAATCATCCTGTTGCATTATTTCTGTTAGCTCATTCATCTGCTGCAAATAGAGATGAGAACGTTTTGCGTATGCAAAATGACCACCTGCGTGAAATACTGGAATCATATTGCGAACACAATATGTGTGGAGTTCCCAGTCGCCTGTGCGCTCTGCTCTCAAGAACAACTGGAGAAGACCTATTTGCTCGTAGTATTGTACCCAAAGCTTTCCTGTGCGTCCTACGGACGCATTCTGGAGCAGGTCGTGTAATTTTGACAGTAGATGGTTGACACTTTCCTTGATTGACAGCGTCAGCTGTTGTACAGTCACCTCTGGCAAGTCCACAGAATATTTCATTGACTTCTGTGCAGTCTATGTTATCTAGTGTTCGGCTTTCTTCAAACACAAGTTTTGTAATGGCAATTTGTGTTAGCAAATGGGCACGAACTGCTCTTGAATATGCATGACCACTGATCAAATGATGGATTGAGCCACCAGCATAAACAGTCCCCCAAAGTTCATCCAAGCCGCTACCAGCCATGATCGAACCAATTGCCCCTAAATATGACATAATCAAAGAGCGTTGTCTGTACATAAAGACCTGGAATGCGGAATTAAACAGCGTTTCCTGATGAAAGTCGTTCAAGGCTATTTTGCATCAAATTAAAGAGCGTTGTCTGTACAATACAAATTTGTTTATGAGTACACATCGAGGGCGTGCACACATTACATGCCAATGCATCTTGAGTGTAGGCGAACGCCACATTATGTGATTTAATCGAACATGGAAATTGAAACAATGATGCTATAATACGGTATTTGAATGAGAAAAGTCGATGCCGTTTGAATTTGAGTTTAGGGGGTATGGTTAATATTTCACACGTTTCACCCGTTCATTATGGAATAAATGATTATTGTTATATATCATTATAAAGCCACTGCTTTTCTGCAATTTTTGATATATAATTTAACTCCCAAAGTAGTCGTAGATTTGATTTAATGGACGTTGTGTACCGTTGTGTGTATGAAAACAATACATTTTTTTCGTAATTTTGTACATTTTCGTGAATATTTCTCCATTGAGTGTGAGGATTGGTACAAAGTTGGCATTTTCTGTTGGGGATATGTATTCTCAATATAATTCAGCACGATATTTATGATTCTCACCCTACTAAGGTGAATAAGAATGAGAAATATGGTGCTGGGTCGAATTTTTAAAAAAAAATTTTTTTTTTCATCAAAAAAACGCTATAACTAAAAAAAGCTCAACTCGGATTCGCGGGGACTTTTCACACTTTATCCGCAATGTGTGTCCCGGAAACATATAAAAAAATCAGCTTTCTCCGATTTTTTCCCTTACTTTCTCATTTTTATGTCTAATGTGCCTGGACTATTAGAATGAACAAACTTAGATCTTACATATCTAATACCAAATATCAAAAGCTTCTGAATGGTGGATCTGAAGAAGATTTCCGATGATTCCTCATACTGCACTAAGTTAAAATTCGGGCCGCACCATATGTAGCCCAAATATTAACTGGGAATCTTGATTTGAACAAACGTGAATCTGATCCCTGTAGCGATGCATATACCAAATATTAGAAGATTCTGACTGACTGTTCTGAAAAAGAAGATTCTTTAAAGAGTGCCTTTCATATTGCACCAGGTTAACATTCGGCTCCAGTATTGAGCCCAAATTTTTAACAAAATGATGTCAGCCCCCCCCCCCCCCCCCCCCCCCCGATCAGCACATTTTCGATCCCCTCTACAATACACTAGGACACAATCGATGGCACTTTTTACAGTTCCATTCTACTGGTTCCAAGAATGCTTCAGCCCAAATTACAGATCTCTGTTCCATGCAGTTTTGAAAGTATGGGCGTTTGAAAATGTTTCTATTTTTAGCACCAAGGGTACTCACAGGGGTGGGGGTGGGGGTTGCATATGAATCAAGGGTCCTTGGCTCAATAATAAACCTAAAAAGTTTTGTTCAAATCGGAACCCAAAGTTTAAGTTGCCTCAAAATATTGCAACATACCAACACATCAACTGCCATATATTGCTTTATACAATTCGACTGCTGTCATTACCTTTCAATACAGTCAGTCGGGGTATAACGGGTCTTGGGGTATAACGGGTCAAATCGTGTTCGGCGCGATAATATTCACCCTCTCACCACAGGTTCAACTGATTTATGACTAAGATTACCCGAAACAATATGTTTTCTGTTATTTTAGAGAATTTACGAAGTCTGACGTGTGTTTTTATTGTCACGAGCAACTTTTTTCCGAAGGACCGAAAGTGCGCTACAACGAAATTTGGAAATGCGAAAGTGCAAAAAAAAGTTTTCGTCATTACCGAAGTAATAAAAATTCCGAGGAGACCTAAAGTAAGTATGCTTTGCTGAAACAGTATGTCTAATCTTTATGTTCATTGAAAACATTTTTTGCATCATAGCTCGTAAATGGGTACATTTGATCAGTTTTCATGCCTAACCGACTTGTCAATACCGGGTCAGACCAGCGCAAAAAGCCTGGAACTACACACGAAAACAAAGAACGAATATCCTTTTGATTCCCAGAGTTGATCACGAAAATTAGTAAGCCCTGAGCATCAGTATTTGTGCAAACGACCTGTCTAGAGAAACATATGCGGGGACATGGTAAGAAAAAATAAATTCAGAATTCTGATTTTATAACTCAGACTTCTGACTTTAGAACCCGGAATTCTGATTACAGAAATCTGAAAATCATAATTCTGACTTGAGAACTCAGAAATTCAGAATTCTTACTTTGGAACTCAGAATTCTGATTTTGTAATCTCAGAATTCGGGATTGAAACTCAGAATTCTGACTCGACCTGAAAATAGTGAGATATCATACACTTGTAGTCATAATATTAAAATGTCAACAATATGAATATACACGTGCACCATGTGGCAAAATCGTGTGGACTTGTCAGTGTACAGTACAAGACAACTCAAAATAGGTTGCAGCAAAACAGTGGCATAGCCGGGGGGGGGGGGGGGGATTTCAGTCATGCCCCCAAGTGATGTGGCTTAATTATTGATGCTTATCACAACTTATAAATTGTGGACACAGTCGGACTCAGAGTCAAAAAAAACTGCATTTATTTGTCCCAAATTTCATAATTGTATAATTGTCATGGAGGAGGCCCCCTAGCTCTCTAATGAATGTACTCAACCCCATCTCGCCGCAACGTGCCTCAGATGATGCTGCACATCCTATTTTCTACCCCCCCCCCCCCCTTGTCGTTCAGCGATCTGAACATAACTTGGCTGCCTCAACGTGTGTGTGTGTATGTGTGTGTGTGTGTGGGGGGGGGGGGGGGGGGGGTGCTACATTCAGATTGCTGAACTAACCCACTTAGATATTACTCTTCCCCCCCCCCTAACTTTAATATTCCAGGCAACGTGTCTGCAGCAAAACCATAATAAACTACAGTATGTGGAGAGTGTATTATCACTAAATCACTCAGAAAGTAGAGATCCCCCCTCCACCCCCAAGCAAAATTTGCAAATTCCTTACAAAGTATAACAAGCAAAGTTCCAAAAGAACCCAGAGTTCCATTGGCTGAAACATTGCTTTGGTGTTTTTTTGTGCTTATATACAGAGTTTGAAAGTGATACTTTGGGTGATAACTCCACTCTGCGGGTGATTTAGTCACAATCCACTTCTTGTACCCTATGTATATCAGTTCTTCTAAGCTGACAGCACAAGAAACTAGCATCATTTTCTGTACAGCTCTGTGACAGCTTTTCTGAAAAGCTATCGGCTTCTGGTCTGTCAGTGCAGGAAGAGAAAATACATAGTTTATACTGGTTATCCATCAAGCTATTTTGACTTGTACTGCACAAGCTAGTTTTTCAATCTGCATGGGGGGGGGGGGGGGGGGGGCAGTCATAAGTTTTTTGAGTGGATGGCCAGATCTGAAAGTAAATCTATTATTGATTGGTAGGGGATGACAGATCTCTGGAAGGACCTCCCCTCCTGCCCCCCCTCCTGCCCCCCCCCCCCTCCTGCCCCCCCCCCCCTGCATGAAACATGAAACAGGGTTTATGATGCAAAGATGGTATGTACCCTTCCTGATTAATACAATTAACAACACAGGATTTGGGGGGGGGGAGAAGGGGATTCCATGTAGGTATCTACAGGTTGGGGGGGGGGGGGGGGGGGGTCTTTTCTTCAACAATAGCCTAAACATACCCTAGCCAGTTTTTTTTACTTTTTGCGGGAAGACTATTAATGTCAATGGATTTAACACTTGTAATATTATGTACATGAAGGATGTCTCTTGGTTGTTTTTTTTAAAACAACTGTGAATCCAGTTTAACTTGCTTTTACAATGCATATGCATGTAGGATCTCTGTTAAGAAAAATGATAAAATATATGTGTATTCTGGCGATATTTGGTATTCAATCACACCACAGTATTTTTTTCCCACCCCCAGTGGGGGTATATAGGAATCACCTTGTCTGTCCATCCTCCATCCATCCCCAATTTCAGTCATGAATAATTTGTAAAGTACAGTGGAGCCTACTTAATTGGATATCTCTTAATTGTATATCCCTGTTAATTGAATATAATTTTCAAACACAAAACCATTTACCATACCTTCAGTACAAATTTGATCTGTTAATTGCATATGGGTTGTAGAGTAAACTTCTGTTAATTGTAAAAAAAATTTTGTAATATGTCGAAAAAATTACTGTGACACGCACCAAATTCCCCTTATTTATCAACCTTTTTGTCCTCACTACATCCAATACAGACATTTATTTTGTTATATCTTGTTTGACAGAGCTCTATGATATCTGTCAAACAAGATATAATAGAATAAATGCTCAGTTTACCTCCAGAGCACAGGAAACTGACCAAATCCCTGTTAATTGTATACTCCTGTTAATTGAATAATTTTCACTGGCAAAATGGATATTTAATTAAGAGGATTCTACTGTACTTGATTGAGTGACTTGATATTTGGTATGCAAGTGTATCCTATTGCTGTATACCAATAGTGAAATGCAGATTTTGTGTGAAATTTTATTGCCCTTTATGGGCTTAGAATTTTTCTGCTTTGAAATTAATTCATGAATAACTTGTAGAGTACTCATTGGAATGACTTCATACTTTGTGTGCAAGTCTATCCTGTTGATGTCTACCCACAGTACAAGGTGTTATGCTGTGTAGTATTGTAGGAGTTATTGCATTTTATGTACTTTGATTTTGTACATTCCAAAATTCAATCATGAATAACATGTTTAATTAAGGGTACCTTCATGGTGTAATCAACTGATTCAACTCCACCCACAATTTCTAATCTGGAGCTTTGAAATTTTAGGATATGGTTACACATGTCTTGCAGATGCAGAATATGTATAAAGTTTGCAGATTTTTTTTTTTTTCACAGAATTATTAAATGAAGTCACTCTCACATTTGGTAAAGAGGAGGGGGCACCTTTTTGTGTCAACTTACATGTATGGTGACACTTAATAGTTCTTATGATGTATGCCCCAATGGTCTGTAATCTGTCATCCCTCGGTGTCACCCATCCCTCGGTGTCACCCAGTAATAACTGTTTCATTTCTGTAATGCTATCCATGGTATTGAAGGTGAGGGTATATGCCACCCTCTACTTTGCTCTAGTTAAAATACTGAAACTCACTCAGTATCGAAAATTGAATATCGTGAAGGCCTAGAATCACCTTGATATAATTATGTCACCAGTTTATATGATGCTGTTTTTAAATTTCTGTAATGAATATGTTTAACACCTAGAATTTCATACTTATGCGGTAAATAATAAGGGAGGTGACACTGCAATATGTTGAATTTATTGTTGACCACAGAAGTATGAAATTAATAGGGATACTCAATACAAATCTGAATAGGTTGTAGCATAACCACTATAAATTAAGTATACTGCTGCATCTGCACTGTCAAGGCCAGAAGCTGACATCATTTTTTGGAAAGCTCTCTAGGCTTTCCAGAAACCCATGTCAGCTTCTGGTCTTAAGAGTGTAGAAAGAAAGGATTTATAATTCATTGGTGTTACCCTTCAACTTATTTTGACTTGTACTATTTGATGGGCGGATGGGTCTGGTGTCCAGATCCATAGTGTACCACTTTATGATACCTGTCCCATTCTCATTGATAGGGAAAGACTGGTAAACAACAATGGAAAAGCCCTGCAGCAAAGCAAAAAAGCCCTGCAGCAAAGCTTGCTAGTAGAGTGCAGCGGAAATACAGAAAACTGAAGGAAGCACTCCCCTGGGAAAACAATGAGGACAAAAAGAGCGCTATTTGAAATAGAATCAGAAAAGGTATCTATTAGAAAGGCAGCAATTGAGCATGGACTCTCTTACAGCTTTCTTCAAAGGCGCACATCAGGTACGTTGTCTATAGATTCAAGAAAAGGCCCAGCTCCTGTTTTCAACTGCCATGAAGAGGAAGCATTTGCAAAATGGCTCAGCGAGATGGCAAATAGAGGAATGGGTCTGAAACCATTTGAATTCATGGACATGATTCAGAAACTTATAAAAGAAGAGAAAAGAGTCACTCCCTTTAAAGACGACCGGCCTGGATATGACTGGGTTCAGGGATTCTTGAGGAGAAAGAGTCATATCGTGACAAAGCGCAAAGAAAGTCTGCTTGAAACATGCCGAGCTAAGGTGAAAGCCAGTTCATTTGATAGATGGTACAGAGACTTTAGAGACTTTTTGCATGAAACAGATCTTCTGGATAAACCAGAGAGAATATACAATGCAGATGAAACGGGTTTCAGCATGGGAAGTCGTGCTGGCGCAGTTCTTGGCCCTTCTCGAGCCCTACGGAAGGAAAATGTGCCACACTTGTCCGGTGGTCACAGTAAACAGAGACTGACAGTCATGTTCTGTGGAAGTGCGGCTGGATCCATGGTTGCACCGTTCTATGTCTATCCCCGTCCTCCTCCAAAAGGATATAACCCACTTATGGGAGGAATTCCAGGAGGTAAAGTGACTTACACTAAAAAAGGATGGATGAATGGTGAGGCTTTCCTCGAATTCCTAAATCACTTCAATTCAAACACTGTTGGTGTGGGCGAATCATCACATAAGAGGCTTCTGTTGCTGGATAGTGTGAGTAGTTATGTGGATATGAAAGTTTTCCAATATGCAAGAGATCATGGCATTGAACTATACAGAATTGTACCAAATGCCACTCACCTCATGCAGCCTCTGGACAAAGGTGTTTTTGGTCCACTCAAGTCAAGGTGGTATAATGTAGTCCGTAAACACACGAGGGACCACCCTGAGAAGCCTGTGAACATAATGAACTTCGCAGAAAAGCTCAAAGAAGCTTATGATGTGTTTTACCAGCCTCTCACTGTCATCAACAGTTTTAAGTCCTCGGGTGTCTACCCAGTTGATAGGGATGTGATAAAAGATTACCATATCAGGACAGCTGTTACATTCCAGACAGACACTGCTGGAGCAAATTTTGAACATTCTGTCACACCAACAATGGTTTCTAGTGAAAGTATAAGTATGCCATCTGCAAGTGCAGAACTACAGTCCGAACCATCTTCAGAGCTGAATGTGTCTGGATGCAGTGTTCTGGCATCAACACCCAGTGTATCTGGTACTGAGTTGGAGGAGTCTTTTACCTGTTCTGTCTCATCACATATGCCGATCAGAATTCAGTCTCCATTAGATCTGCTGGCCGAAGCAGCTAATATTATTTCGACAACAGACTTGCCTCAGATATTAACTCCTCTGGACACATCTTTAGTCTCCAATATTGTTCTACAACCAGCACAAAGTGATTGTGATATCAACACATCTCCAGTCTCTAATGTTACACGTATTACACAAAGCAATAGTGTTACACTGGCAGGGGCCAGCATTATTGCACATCGTGATAATAACAGGCATACAATCTCTGATGTTATATCAAAAAGACTTGTGTATCCATCAGTCAAAGTGCCAACCCAGCCAAAGCGAAAAAAGCTCCTGGATGAATTGCCTGACAATTTGACCTCACCGGAATGTATTCGAAAAGTGGCACTGAATGCATTAAAGAAAAATCGAGCATTTGCTGAGAGAGAGAAGAAGGCGAAACTTCGTTTTGAAAATAGGATGAAAAACTGCCAAACACACAGGGGAAAATTAGGAGAAAGGGAACTGATGCCTTAGACACTAATAGTACAGTGAGCAGCCAGGGGTGTAAGAAGAAGATTGTTTGTCAAAGAATATCGAATGGGAGCAGTCAAAGCTCGAAGAAAAAAGCTGTTAGTAGGCCAAAAGATAATAAACTGCCAGAAGAATTGTTCACAGAAGAAAACAATACACGTTGCATAGCCTGTAGAATGTCATGGTCTGAGGATAACGAAGCATTGTCTGGAAGTACATGGGTAGAATGTGAAAAGTGTCACCAATGGATTCATGATGACTGCATTCCGCAGGGACTTCATGTTGATCTTCATGATGATGAAAATGAATTTATTTGCCCTGAATGCCTAAAATAAGCTACTGTGCTGTAACCACTTCTTTTCAACAGCTGAAATGATCACTTTCATCAGTGTTATTTTTTCAGATTGAAAATCTATCATGCTGATTGGGAGATACCACTTTTAAAATGACAACTAAACCGATGTAATAAGTCATTTCAACTTCTGAACATTCATTTATGAATCTTATCAGCATGTTTCATATCAAATTGAATCCAAACTGATAGTTTGTCTGAGAGGCATCTACTAAATACCCATGTGATCTGGCTTGAGGTCTGGCAAATACGGCAAGGTTCCAACAGTACAAGTCAAATAAGTTGTTGGATAACCATCATTGTGAACTATGCATCTTTCTCTACCTACACTGATACGACTGGGGGCTGACTTCATTTTCCTGAAAGCTCTCACAAGCAGCTTTACGGAAAATGATGGCAGCTTCTGGCCTTATCATTGCAGAACCAGCAGCACACTTGGTTTATTGCAGTTATGTTACCACTTATTTTGATCTGTACTTAAGATACTACTAAAATGCTCCCCACTAAAAGCATTTACTTTGTACCACTATTACAAAAATGGATTTATTGTCAGCATTATGTATTTGTTTTTTACTATTTTAACTTTAAGAAGCCAATGTGATTGACCATTTGACCCTTGCTGTCACGGTAGTGAACCAGATAACATAACTCAGTTAGTCCTAATGTATTATTGATAAATATATAAAATCAGAAACTTGCAGTAACTAAAACTTCCATGTTTTATAAGTTACTACTGTTTCGAACTAGTTGTGAATCAGAAACAGAATTCACTACTAATTGCGGTCATTGCACCGTTGGATTAATGAGTGCACAGCATATTTCCACATTTGGCCTATTATTTAGACCTGGATTGAATACAGGATTTTCTTGATCGATTAAACGTGTGGATTAACCTTGGTTTACCGATTAATCACTTGTCCAAATAGTCCAGGCACATTAGACATAAAAATGAGAAAGTTAGGAAAAAAATCGGAGAAAGCTGATTTTTTTTATATGTTTCCGGGACACACATTGCGGATAAAATGTGAAAAGTCCCCACGAATCCGAGTTGAGCTTTTTTTAGTTATAGCATTTTTTTGATGAAAAAAAAAATTTAAAAAAAAATTCGACCCAGCTCCATATTTCTCATTCTTATTCGCCTTAGTAGGGTGAGAATCATAAATATCGTGCTGAATTATATTGAGAATACATATCCCCAACAGAAAATGCCAACTTTGTACCAATCCTCACACTCAATGGTGAAATATTCACGAAAATGTACAAAATTACGAAAAAAAATTTATTGTTTTCATACACACAACGGTACACAACGTCCATTAAATCAAATCTACGACTACTTTGAGAGTTAAATTATATATCAAAAATTGCAGAAAAGCAGTGGCTTTATAATGATATATAACAATAGTCATTTATTCCATAATGAACTGGTGAAACGTGTGAAATATTAACCATACCCCCTAAACTCAAATTCAAACGGCATCGACTTTTCTCATTCAAATACCGTATTATAGCATCATTGTTTCAATTTCCATGTTCGATTAAATCACATAATGTGGTGTTCGCCTACACTCAAGATGCATTGGCATGTAATGTGTGCACGCCCTTGATGTGTACTCATAAACAAATTTGTATTGTACAGACAACGCTCTTTAATTTGATGCAAAATAGCCTTGAACGACTTTCATCAGGAAACGCTGTTTAATTCCGCATTCCAGGTCTTTATGTACTGACAACGCTCTTTGATTATGTCATATTTAGGGGCAATTGGTTCGATCATGGCTGGTAGCGGCTTGGATGAACTTTGGGGGACTGTTTATGCTGGTGGGTCAATCCATCATTTGATCAGTGGTCATGCATATTCAAGAGCAGTTCGTGCCCATTTGCTAACACAAATTGCCATTACAAAACTTGTGTTTGAAGAAAGCCAAACACTAGATAACATAGACTGCACAGAAGTCAATGAAATATTCTGTGGACTTGCCAGAGGTGACTGTACAACAGCTGACGCTGTCAATCAAGAAAGTGTCAACCATCTACTGTTAAAATTACACGAACTGCTCCAGAATGCGTCCGTAGGACGCACAGGAAAGCTTTGGGTACAATACTACGAGCAAATAGGTCTTCTCCAGTTGTTCTTGAGAGCAGAGCGCACAGGCGACTGGGAACTCCACACATATTGTGTTCGCAATATGATTCCAGTATTTCACGCAGGTGGTCATTTTGCGTACGCAAAAAGTTCTAATCTCTATTTGCAGCAGATGAATGAGCTAACAGAAATAATGCAACAGGATGATTTGAAGTTGTTCACTGAGAAAGGTTACTTTACCATAAGGCGCTCAGATAAATTCTGGGACGGGATATATTCTGATCAGACCATAGAGCAGTGTTTAATGAGAATGTTCAAGCTCCCTGGTGGTCTCACACATGGCAGGGGAATAACCGATAGCACTGTTGCGAAATGGGTACATGGACTACCTCTTTGCCTTCCGATATGTAATGCTCTCGAAAATTTTGTTCATGTTCACACTGGTCATGGCGAACAACATCGGGATCTCCGTCAAAGTTCACAATTGACTGATGCCAATGATATCACCAAATTATTGATCTGGCTCAGAGTGCATTCCCCCTTTCAGAATAGAGATCCACTACAATTAGTCTCTATAGCGACCCGGCTTGTGGCAGACGAAACTGTGAACTGTGACCAAGTTCGCAAAATTGGTGAATGTTGCGTATCGAATGTTGTAAGCAAAACGTTCAACAGCATCAAACTACGACGTGTTGACACTGTGAAGTCTTTCGCATCGATGGCAAATAGCATCAAATCCGTGGAAGTAAGGTAGTGATTGACCCTACAATTCTGTTCAACCGCATCACATGTGTTATTCAGTCACAAGCAGAGATGGAAGAGTATCTCAAATATGAACTCGCCCCGAAACCACCAGCATTGTTTGATTCTGCTGGAATGAGGAAGACACAGAAAAGCACGCTCGGTAAGATCTTCAAAACATACGGTTCCGAGCAAACGAAAATTCCAGAACATTCTCTGTTTGTTGTAGATGGTGGATTTTTATTGAGGGCAGTTGTATGGCCTAAACAGTCGTCATATAAGGACATATGTACATCATATTTCAATTATCTAGTGAGACATTTTGGGGCGAACGTCGTGGTTGTTTTTGATGGTTATGCTTGTACAATGTCGACAAAGGGCATGGAACAAGCCCGTAGATCTAAAGACAGGTATTCCATTGATATCAATATCTCACCCGAGTTACCATCCACCACACCCCAATCCGATTTCCTTGCAAATGCCAAGAACAAAACCCAACTGATCGATCTTCTAATGCAGGAGCTATCTGCTATCAATATTCAGTCCAAGCAGGCCGAGGCTGATGCTGATGTACTGATAGCCGAAACTGCACTTGACATCGCTCAAGATGACAACAATGTTGTCGTTGTGGGAACAGACACAGACTTGTTAGTCATTCTTACCTCTCGAGTTCAACCGGGATGTAATATTCACATGATGTATTCCAGTACCCCAAACTTACTAGTTTCAGTTAGTGAAATAGCAACCAAAATGGGTGACCATAGAAGCAACCTCCTTGTAGCACATTCTATAAGTGGTTGTGACACTACTTCTGTACTCTTTCGAGTTGGTAAGAAGAAAGTATTCAGTACAATTGTCTCCGATGTTACTAGCGACTCACAACAGTATGTCAACACAATTTTGGCGGATGACAGTACACCAAGTGCAGTAGCCGCTGCCGGGGAACAACTTCTCCTGATCTTATACGGGAGTAAAACTGTTTCCTCTCTCGACCAATATAGATATGTCACTTACAAGCGTTATGTAGCAAAATCTAAACTGAATAAACCCATCGACCTAGCCTCACTCCCACCAAGCAGCGATGCTGCACAACAACATGTCTACAGATGTTATCTCCAGGTCCAACAATGGCTGGGCACTTCGCTTCCTCCGACGGATTGGGGGTGGTCGCTAGACAATGGACTTCTTGTACCGACTGCAGCCACAAAGCCATGTGCCCCCGATAACCTACTGAATCTGATCAGTTGTGGTTGCAAGAGTGCTTGTACAAAAAGGTGTGGGTGTAAGAAGGCAGGACTCTCTTGCTCAGGTTTGTGTAATTGCAGTTCGGATTCTTGTAACAACCACAGAAACACTGTCCTGTCGGAAATTTCTGAGTTCGATGAATAATATGTATATAGGTCATGTCATTTCTGTATATAGCGTTGATAATAGTCAATGTAACTTAATCCATGTTGATTGATTTGTACATTCTGTAAATATTATTTATTGATTTGTGTACATTCTGTAAATATTATTTATTGATCTAATGCTGCCAGACACAGACGTGTCTGTTCGGTCCCAAGCCCGAAAATAGTTGAGTTCTCATGCTGACGAATTTTATGCCAAAAGGGGAACTCGGCCAGAAGCAGAGGGGGTCTTCCATAATGTCTATTTTGTAAGCAATGATAAAAGTCTTCAAACGGTGGTGGATTTTTTATCGTCTGTCCAACTAACATCCCGTTCTGTACTACGACCCTTTGGGCAAATCCGTTAGGAAAATCGTCATTTTTTGCGTAAATCCGATACTTTTTTGTGAATTTTCAATAATTTTTCGCAGAAAGTGTCACAGAATGCACATTTTCCTCTAGGTAAATGTATATTAGACATTATGTAGCTCGAAATACGCGTAAACAAAAAATACAGTTGGATCAATTCGAGGTTACAAAGTTCGTGCGATTTTTTTTGATTTTTTTCAAACGTGTTTTCGAAAAAAGGCTGTAGAAAAAAAAGCTCAACTGGGATTTTAGGGGACTTTTGTGTAATCGTTCAGTGACATGTACTCGACATTCTCTGAAAAAATCAGCTTTCTCCGATTTTTTTCCCTAGTGAAACCTAATGTTCTTGGGCTATAAGCCTTTATTAATATTTGGTTGGAACCCGAATTTCAACTTAGTCCAGTATCAGAGGAAAAATCTTTAAAATTCTTTTTCTCCGGAACCACTACTCAGAATCGTTTGATATATGGTATGCATAATCTTTACAGGGTTCAAATTCAAGTTTGTCCAAATCAAACCCATCAGTTAATGACTGGGGTGTCTATGGGAATTTTAACTTTGAGCGATATGGGTAAATAAACTTTGAAGATCTTCTCCTTCAGATCCACCGTTCAGAACATTTTGAAGTCTGTTACACGTTTGTCACGATTAAAAAAAAGAAAAGAGAACCTACACCAGAACATTTTAAACAACGCATCGGAAGTTTGAATTTGCAAAATATGCCAGTGTCTTGGTGAGTCCAAGAAGATAACATTTCCCGGGAGCGAGTCGTTCCGAAATTATCGGAAGGCCAAATTGACAAACGGTGGTCAAAAGCAAAGATGGAACGAAACTACAGACGCAACACGATGTACTTGGGACGAACAGAACAGCAACTGGCCACATGCGATGACACAAGTGTGCAAAATCAAGAAAGTGAATGCCCTGTGGAAGTTACCGTCGAGGAGGAAGAGACGATGCGTTGCACTGAGACCCAAGCCAAACCTATTGTCCATTATGAAATTATATTGGTGGAAACGCTATTGTCGAAACAGTAAACAGACCAAACCTGTGTTAACCCTTTACCTAACATGAAAAGCAGACGACGCTTGCCAAAAACATTCTTGAATAACTATTTTGTTTCATTTTTGGCGATGAGCTCGTTCGAACGAGGTGCCATAACCTATGTTTTTGCGACAAAAAAATGAAAAAATAATGAAAATTAATTGGCGATGTTTGAAAATAGCGAAGGTCGGTTTTGAACGTTACGTTGGGTAGAGGGTTAAAAAACATCTTACCGAAAATGCTACTTTGACTATGTCGTCTTCGAATTGGGCGAACAGCAACGTGTATGAAAAGTTAGACAATTTATTTTCGACACTTTGTTTTCAAAATGGCCAGGTCAGTTTCGAAAAACACAGTACACAACCTTTTAAGAGGCAAAAACCAGTCGACAGCACTGACAAAACATACCGTTCAGTCACAGAGACAGACAAAAGCGTTCCTCATTTCGAAAAGGTCCTCAAGACGAAGTGTGCGAAGGGAATTAAACACTGTCTCGTTAAATGGACACATTATTATCAAAACACACGGAAACCAGAGGAAAACATTGGTCGTGCCTTTACAGGAGAAAGGTCGCCATCTAACAATTCCAAAGAATATGCCTGACCCGTGGTGGAATGATCCCAATTACTAGTTATTGAGTACATTTTGAAAACTTAGTAAGATTTTGTGCATAAAAAGCGAATAGTAACTCGGTGTTTTGTTGTGTTTTTTGTTTGTTTGGCTTTTCCTGAAAGGAAAAGACATTTGTTATTCTTTCTCGAAAAAAAAAATATTTGTTTTTTTTCAACACATTAAAGGGGGCGATTTCTCGAAGGCTCTCCTACAGATTTTTCTGAAAGTCTGCTCAGTCATAGACGTACATAAGTTGTAGTTCTGCTAAGCTTGTCACCTTCCACTAAGCACTCTGAAACGTTCAAACTTTCATTTCATTTCAATATCTCGTGGTCCCAATGGGCTAATGACCTGACATTTTCACAGATTTGTCATAACTACAATTTTCCATATGTAACTGGTAACAAAAGTTTACCAAAGTTATTTTTTCTGCCAAAATGTTCCAAAATATCAAAAAAAGGCCTGAAAATCGAACATTTTGGACTACAATCTCGGCACTGTGAATTAGCAAAACACTAGTAATGGACTGAATAGTAAGAGTGTATTGCATTATTATCATAAATCTAAAAGGAATTTCAATTTTACCCACAATGTGTCCAAAATGTTCATTCCAAACAAGTAAAGCCGAGGACGAATCGTACTCTCGGCTTCCACCCGACGTATGGTGTTTCCACGCTGTCTGGACACTCGACACAGATACCAAAGTGTCGGAGAGGGTTAATAGAACAAATTCTGAAAAGGTCAAATCGCTGCATTCAGCGGTCTCGAAACAGTCGGTGTATGCCTGAACTGCTATTTTAAAGTCTAACAGGCCAGTTTTCGTAAATCAGCTTCGACATTAACCTACTCATCGGCGTTATATTTTTCACTTTTAACTGTTGGGGTGATGATCTAAGACTTAAAGGTAGTGTCAGGATGCCAGCGCGGCGTTGTTGAAGATTCATCTTTAATTTTGCCCTATCTCTCAAGCCCTCGTACTCAGTTATAACCTTTTAAGAGGAACTACTCTAGAGAGGGGTCGGTCAGTCGACGCCCATTCTCCCCTCGTTCTTCGCACCGGTTAGAAAAAAAACAGCAAATTCAAACAATTACCTCCTCTCATCAAAACGCTATACCTCAGCCAATTCTCGGCAGATGTTCGAGAAGTCTTCACTCCTAGTTTACAAATAGTTACTGCATTGTTTCATACAAAGAGCACCAATTTCGCATTTTGTCTGGTCGAATATGAAAAGAGCGTATGCGCATGCGCCTGGGGTTCCCACGGTGCACTTGCTCAGTTTCTGAACTTTCAAATAATATAATTGAGTTCCACAGAGCTTCTAGAGCAAAAACTAAAAATGTGGAGTCGCTGCCCCGAAAATTTTGGTCACAGTCAACTGCACATGGACGGTACTGTATTCCAAGTGTTAGATACGCACATGCTGAATGAAAGCCGCTTCGGATTGGTTAACGAGCGACTGGGAATGGTAAAAGGTGTAGACAGTACTAGACACCTCCTCCTTGATGCGGGAGCCTAGTTGGCCGTGCTTTATTGAATGGTCTTTACATAATTACCCTGCATTTTCTGTTTCTCTAAATAGTTAAGATTACACTCTGTATTGTTGGACGAACCGTACTTGGCCGTATTATTTGCATTGTGTGTGTAACCTTATGTTTATGCAATGTTCCATCATCAAGTGTAGAGTCGTTAAGCATTTGAATTTATAACCCGTCGGTATAAGGATATTATGGTCTTCCGTAACAAGCATTGCTTGAAAGCAGAATGACCGTAGGCCCTTGTGGTGATTTGTTTCGGGCTAGCGGTAACACCGTCATGAAGGTCCTGAAGCCATTTTATGCTCTGTAACGTCTCATAACATGACAAACAAGGTCCCAGGGTCTCACTAACTACTTCAGGCTGAAACCCCAATAGTTTGGCCACGTAGTATAGTAATGGACGAATTGTACTCCTTTTGGGAATTCTCCATTTTCATGTTATAATGAACTGAACTGCTTTATAACTATCTCACTGGAGCCATGTTACAGTGTCTCAGGTTGTGGTCCTTCCTTTTTCGAGCAATGTTCAGAACATGTTGTCCTTGAATGAAGAAAGGAATGAGAATGTAAACTTGTTATGATCTGCCAGCAGTCATAATCTCACCCTTCTATTACTCTATTGGTACTGTAGTGTAGGTGCTAGATACGAGCTATTATTAAGTTTAGACTCTGTGTAAACTTATGTGACTTTTCCTGAAAGGAGAAGACATTTGTTACTCTTCTCGAAATTTTTTTTTTATTTTTTTTCAATTAAGTTTGCTCAGGCACAGATGGCTATAAGTTGTAGTTCTGGTAAGCTTTTTACTTTCGACTAAACAGTTTGAACGCCCCAAAGCACCCAAACAAGCCCAAAATTTCGTTGATCAACATCTCATGCTCTGAGTAGGATAAAGACCTGAAATTTCCACAGATGTGTCACAAATAGACTTTTCAATAACCATATGGAAACTAAAATTACCAAAATTATATTTTCTGCCAAAATTGTTCAAAACATCAAAAATAGGGCTGAAAATCAAATATTTTGGCCCGCAGTGTCGGCACTGTGAATTACCAGAACACCAGTAATGGACTAAATAGTAAGAATGTAGTATATCATTATCATGAATGCAAAATAAATTTCGATTTTATCCACATTGTGTCCAAAATGGCCACCAAACGTGAAAAAAGACGCCCCATATTTTCATTGAGCAATATCTCCTGGTGCGAATGGGCTAATGACCTGGAAATTTTCACAGATTTATCATAAATACACTTTTCCATAACCAGCTGGTAATAAAAATTTACCAAAATTATTTTTCTGCAAAAATGTTCCAAAACTTCAAACATAGGGCTGAAAATCAAACATTTTGGCCTACAGTGTTGGCACTGTGAATTACCAAAACGCCAGTAATGGACTGAATAATACGAATGTAATGTATCATTATCATAAATGCAAAACAAATTTCGATTTTAATCACAATGAGTCAAAAATGGCCGCCAAACCTGGTCAGTTTTGAAATACTATATCTCATAACTGACAAATGATGGGTGTTACATTACTGTACACCGTGATCATAGTGGAATGAAATATATCCAAAGATGCTTGGCTATCCCCTTTAGAATCAAGTCATTTTATACATGGGTTGGATGGATTTTTCATTTTACATTGAGTTAAACCTTCAACCAGGACAATATCAGTATGCACAACTGCATGCTCAGAGATATGGGACTGAAATTTTGTATAATTCCTTCAAAGGGCTTAATGTTTTTGTACGCCAGGAAAAGCCTGTGATTCTACAGAATCACTTGTCTAATTTTGTTTTGTTTTTTTTCCATAATTTCTCCATTGGGCTCGAATGAATTTTGTAATGCGAAGTTCTTTTCGTAATTTTGAATTTCGTGCTGAGAAAGACTCGGCCTTATAATACGAAGCGTGGATGCTGATTCTTTTTTGTTCTCTCTGGGGGACCAAAGATTTTTCAGGCAGACTGAACGGTAAAAGGGTGGTTTCCGACGGACGAATATTCCAAGCTTATTTTAAAATTATAAAATGAAAACGTAAGTGTTAATTCTTATGGTGATTTGAAAGTAAATACATGGTTCATGTTGTGTAGTACGGGTACGTGTACAAACTGATAACATTTGATTTATCCTTCATGTAACAGTTACCTGGTACTTGACAAATCTTGCATTTCGATGAGCTGTAATCATTGTTTTGAATCTCAATGTACATGACGTTGTTTTTACCAACAGCTTTATAATGTATTGTTTTCATGTAACCAGTAGTCGAGTGTCATACTTTTGAGCAGAAGTGTGGCAGGTTACCGTACCTTCTCGTAAATAAATGTTTAAAGTCGACAAGCAATGTTTTGTATAGCATGTACCCGGAGGAGCCCCATTGGGGGTCCCCGCAGGGGACCCCGGAAGTGACGTCATGCCACGTGACCTGGTGGCGCCATGTTTGGTTGTCATGGTAACTCGCGTGAGCGGCCATCTTGTGAAGTCATCTTAATAGTGATACGTGGTGTGAGTGCGCATGCGCAGCGCATGTTGTTAGGGGGACATGTGTTTCCGTCGTCCATTTTGTATACAGGAGGCCGCCATCTTGGTTTAATGGTAGCACGTGGTTGCTATGTGACCAAAAGTCTTACAACAAGACTGGGGTATGTTCGGAGGGTATATTCCTTTGTAGAAGAGTAAATTCCCGATTAGGAGAATTACCACAAACAACCCGACAAGTTTTACTATTTCGAATTCTTTCAGAATTCTCTGCTTCTATCTATATATGCACTAGTTTACGTCTACCAAGGCATGTTTCTTTGTTTCGGAGTATACTCCAGAAGCGTAGAAGAGCTTATCAACTGGAACAGCTTTGCTTATTGTTACTATATTTAGCTATTCTGGTCTGTTCTTGTTAGTTCTGACCCTATTCCGAGTACTCTTGTAGTTTCCTGTATCTAGATCCTTTATATAGATTATAACTAACCAATCCGATTGCTTGATTTCCATAATCTGTATGCAGAGTCATCTCCCTTGTGTATATCAAAAACATTCCCAAAGCCAATAAGCCAAGAGAGTAATTGCTCCATGAGCAATTGCTCGAACGACTCGAAGCTTATCGGGCAAATGAGCCTTTCAGCAATATGCTCGGTCGAGTGACTCCACATACTGCTCGAACGACTCGAATGAATCCCATTGAGCAAATGAGCCATAGAGCAATTGCTCGTTCGAGTGACTCCTCGAACAACTCTTCGACTCATTTCAGTATTTGAGGATACCTATGGCCTGGTATTGTATTATTTGACGATACCTATCGAGGATACCTTTTATAGGATACTTATCTGAGGATACTATTACCTGTATCACAAGGCACACCTATCCCAAATACCCCTTATAAGTTAAAGAGTAAAGAGAGTAATTGCTCCAAGGGCAATTGCTCGAACGACTCGAAGCTCATCGAGCAAATGAGGCTTAGAGCAATTGCTCAATCGAGTGACTCGACATACTGCTCGAACGACTCGAATCCCATCGAGCAAATGAGCTTAAGAGTAATTGCTCGTTCGAGTGACTCCTCGAACGACTCTTCGACTCATGTCAGAGGAAAGGGATTCTATGGCCTAACAGGGATTCCGTAAGTAGGGCTTTTCTCTCAAATAAGCCAAATAGCCAAGAGAGTAATTGCTCCATGAGCAATTCCTCGAACGAGTCGAGCCCATCGAGCAAATGAGCTTTCGAGTAATTGCTCGATCGAGCGACTCTACATTCTGCTCTAAGCCTCATCTGGATGTTTTAGGATACCTGACATTGTATTGGACTATTGGGGGATACTTGTTGGACTTTACATCCGGGTACGTCTGTTGAGAAAGGTATAAAAAGGGTGTTGGTACGAAAATAAATTCATCTGTGTTCTGACCGTCGTCGAGTGAAGACATGTTACCAGTTCGATGCAGATACTGTTCCAAGTTATTTTCGAGATCGGATCATGCTAGAAGACACGAGAAGACCCATAATCGGCTCCACTGCAGATATTGTACTAAGGTGTTCGCCCAACCATACAATAGGAAGAGTCATGAAGAACATAACTGTCCAGGAAGAACAAAAGAGGAGAGAGGTACTGGAGATTCCATGATTGACCAAAATAAAGCACTTTTAGAATTTTTACGGTATGCTGTCAAAGAGGAAATCGATGCCGTTCTACGTGCTGCTGATGGAGATTTGATTACCTGTTTATGTAAATGAGCTACCAACATCCTCGAAGATAAGATACTGCTGAATTTAGCTGAATTTGATGACCTGCGAAAATACGAACATGTATTGAAGCTGCTAACAGATATAAAAAGATGTATACTACGAAAGAGTTGCTTTCTCTCCGCGCTTATCAACCCAGTCCTAGCTTTGAAAAAAGGAATGAAAGGAGTGTTGATGTGAAAATAAACTCATTTGTTCTAAGACCACGAAAGAGTGAAGACATGGCGATTCATAACTGCGAGTGCTGTGGAAAAACATTTTCTCGAAAGTTTAACATGAAGAGGCACCAAGAAGAAGTTTGCCCAAACCGACAAACGGAAAAATCGAGCAACACTACAAGACTAGAAATAAATTTAGATACACTGCGAATCCTATCTGATGCATATCGATATGAAGCCAAGACTATACTCAAGACGGCCAGTGATGATTTGATAGAATGTATATGTGATTGTACCTCGAATATCTTGAAAGGTACCTATAACCAAATCTGAGAGAGCTAAGTTGCTTCCATACAAACACCCGATTAGGAGAATTGCCTCACCAAAGACAGAACTATCTTATCGGAAAAGAAGACGGCTCATACAGAAAGGAAGATTTTTTAGGAAAGTTAATCAAACCCGTCATCAGTGCTCTGTCCGATATTCTATAAAAGGGTCGTGCTCATATGAAATTTTTGATATTTGATCCAGAACCGTCTAACAAGACAGGGGATTCTGGGGGAAAATTGTAAGTCGAAAAATTACTCCTGTTCAATCAAACGCACCCCATGTACCCCCTTGCTACTATAGCACTACGTGCTACTATTATAAACAAAAAGTTTCGCGATCCTAAATAGGATTCTGAAAGAATTCGAAATAGTAAAACTTGTCGGGTTTATTTGGGTAATTAAACGAGGATTTTGGGGAAAATTACTCTTCTACAAGGGAATACACCCCCGTTACCCCCTTGGTACTATGGCACTACGTGCTATACCAATAAATTGGGGAAATAAAGTCAATTTCGGTGATTTGGAGGGATTGTCGGGTTTATTTGGGTAATTCTACGAAACGGGAAATTACTCTTCTACAAAGGAACACACCCTCCGAACATACCCCTGTCTTGTTAGAAGGTTTTGGGTCACATATCAAAAATTTCTTATGAGCACGACCCTTTTATAGAATATTGGACAGAGTATTGATTACGAGTTTGATTAACTTTCCTAAAAATCCTCCTTTCTGTATGAGCCGTCTTCTTTTCCGATAAGATAGTTCTGTCTTTGTTGAGGCAATTTTCCTAATCTGGTGTTTGTATGGAATCAACTTAGCTCTCTCAGATTCGGTTATAGGTACCTTTCAAGATATTCGAGGCACAATCACATATACATTCTATCAAATCATCACTGGCTGAGTATAGTCTTGGCTTCATATCGATTTGCATCAGATAGGATTCGCAGTGTATTTAAATTTCTTTCTAGTCTTGTAGTGTTGCTCGATTTTTCGGTTTGTCGGTTTGGGCAAACTTCTTCCTTGTGCCTCTTCATGTTAAACTTTCGAGAAAATGTTTTTCCACAGTATTCTCAGTTATGAATCGCCATGTCTTCACTCTTTCGTGGTCGTAGAACAAATGAGTTTATTTTCACATCAACGCTCATTTTATACTTTTTTTCAGAGCTAGGACTAGGTTGATAAGCGCCGAGAGAAAGCAACTCTTTCGTAGTATACATCTTTTTATATCGGTAGAAATTCCATCATCTGTTAGCAGCTTCAATACATGTTCGTATTTTCGCAGGTCATCAAATTCAGCTAAATTCAGTGGTATCTTATCTTCGAGGATGTTGGTAGCACAGTTACATAAACAGGTAATCAAATCTTCATCAGCAGCACGTAGAACAGCATCGATTTCCTTTTTGTCAGCATACCGTAAAAATTCAAAAAGTGCTTTATTTTGGTCAATCATGGAATCTCCAGTATCTCTCTCCTCTTCTGTTCTTCTTGGACAGTTATGTCCTTCATGCCTCTTCCTATTGCATGGTTGGGCGAACACCTTAGTACAATATCTGCAGTGGTGCCGATGATGGGTCTCCTCGTGTCTTCTAGCATGATCCGATCTCGAAAATAACTAGGAACAGTATCTGCATCGAATTGGTAACATGTCTTCACTCGACGACGGTCAGGACACAAATGAATTTATTTTCGTACCAACACCCTTTTTATACCTTTCCCAACAGACGTACCCGGATGTAAAGTCCAACAAGTATCCCCCCAATAGCCCAATACAATGTCAGGTATCCTAAAACACCCAGATGAGGCTAAGAGCAGTTTGTAGAGTCACTCGATCGAGCAATTACTCGGAAGCTCATTTGCTCGATGGGCTTCGAGTCGTTCGAGCAATTGCTCATGGAGCAATTACTCTCTTGGTTCTTTGGCTTATTTGAGAAAAAAAGCCCTACTTACGGAAACCCGTTTAGACCCTAGAATCCTTTTTTTTCTGACATGAGTCGAAGAGTCGTTCGAGGAGTCACTCGAACGAGAAATTACTCTTAAGCTCATTTGCTCGATGGGATTTGAGTCGTTCGAGCAGTATGTCGAGTCACTCGATCGAGCAATTGCTCTAAGGCTCATTTGCTTGATGAGCTTCGAGTCGTTCGAGCAATTGCTCATGGAGCAATTACTCTCTTTACTCATTAGCTTATAAGGGGTATTTGGGATAGGTGTGCCTTGTGATACAGGTAATAGTAACCTCAGATAAGTATCCTATAAAAGGTATCCTCGACAGGTATCCTCAAATAATACAATACCAGGCCATAGGTATCCTCAAATACTGAAATGAGTCGAAGAGTCGTTCGAGGAGGCACTCGAACGAGCAATTGCTCTATGGCCCATTTGCTCAATGGGATTCGAGTCGTTCAAGCAGTATGTGGAGTCACTCGACCGAGCAATTGCTCTAAGGCTCAATTGCTCGATGAGCTTCGAGTCGTTCGAGCAATTGCTCATGGAGCAATTACTCTCTTGGCTTATTGGCTTTGGGAATGTTTTTGATATACACAAGGGAGATAACGCTGCATACATATTATGAGAAATCAAGCAATCTGATTGGTTAGTTATAATCTATATAAAGGTTCTAGATACAGGAAACTGCAAGAGTACTTGGAATAGGGTCAGAGCTAACAAGAACAGACCAGGATAGCTAAATATAGTAACAATAAGCAAAGCTGTTCCAGTTGATAGGCTCTTCTACGCTACTGGAGTATACTACGGAACAAAGAAACATGCGTAGGTAGACGTAAACTAGTGCATATATAGATAGAAACAGAGAATTCTGAAAGAATTCGAAATAGTAAAACTTATCGGGTTGTTTGTGGTAATTCTACTAATCGGGAATTTACTCTTCTACAAAGGAACATACCCTCCGAACATACCCCTGTCTTGTTGTAGGACTTTAGGTCACATAGCAACCACGTGCTACCATAGAAACCAAGATGGCGGCCTCGAGTATACAGAATGGACGACGGAAACACGTGTCACTCTAACAACATGCGCTGCGCATGGGCACTCACACCACGTATCACTATGGAGATGACCCTCCGGGCACACGCTATACTACTTGCGAGTTAATTTCGCTTAACTTAGAGTACAACTGACGTGGACTGATCGTAATCCACGCGTGGAAAGCGATGTCCATGCATGCGTTTTCCAGGTAATATAATTCATGAGCAGCAAAATTTTAAATAATGAAGCACCGGGCTGTACCCAGAGCTTCATTAATAAACTTTTTGATGAGTATTCCTTTAATTAGTGTTTGAATCTAATAGGGCTGCACGGTATATCGATAAGCCGATAGACACCGGTATTTAAACCAGTGTCGAATGAATCCCGGTGTAACTATAAAAAATATCGGTTTATCGTCATTATTTATCTTCCCACAATTTAACTGTTAAGATGTCTTGAGTTTTAACTGTAGTCCCGAATGAATAATATTATCCCTTTACCCAACGAATCGGATCGGATCGCATCCGCCACGTAATACACAAATTTAGCAGTCGGAAAAATATTTTTTAAAAATTCATCAGACAAACCATATCAAATGGAACATCACTGGAAGGAGCTCGACGAGCAGGTTCCAATGAGGGGGTCACATGATAATGCTTTGTTTTTGGAAAAATTCGATAAACTAATTTTGTTATCGTCGGAGTTGAGTAAAGGGTTATTCAAACTGCATCAGAAAGGCATGCTAATTCGTTTCACTGTGATGGCCCAAGTCCCGATTGTAGTATGTATTTTCAGATATCTGAACTGTCTTTCGATATACCGGTACATCGCGGTATTTTTGTGAATACTGATACCGGTATTCGGGTTAGAATATCGTGCAACCCTAGAATCTGACATCGTTGCGTCCGTGGAAATATTGCTCACCCATAAAAAGTAGCCAGTCTACGGCGGCTGTTCTGTACACTCTACCACAAATGCAAACCGGAACTGGAGTTCAGGAATTGAACCCTTTACCCAACGCAGACGATATCAAAATTTATTATTTTAAATACCATTTTTTCAAATTTTTCAAAAAATTTCAGCAAAACCATATCATGTGACCCCTCGTTGGAACGTGCTCGACGGTTTTGCTGAAATTTTTTTAAAGATAATATTTTTTCAACTGCTGAATTTGCATATTACGCGGGCGGATGCGGGCGATTCGTTGGGTAAAGGGTTAAAAAAGTACATTTCACACATAGACTTTCCATTGAAAAACGTCATTGTGTACAACAAAAGTACCGTTGCACCCTATTAATTGAATAGCCAATCTGCCTGTAAAAAATTTTCAGTTAAATGGATATTATATTAAATAACAGAAATTTGGTCATTTTCCTGAAGTCTTGCGTGAAAATGAGCTAATATCTTTTAAATCTTGTTGACAGCGCTCTGACAGCTCTCTGTAGTATAATACACTAAACTGGCTGTACTGAGACCAAAAAGGTCTTTAAACGTAGGGAAATCAGTAGTTGTTAGAAAAACTGTCTGATATATTATACGATTTTGTATTTGTTTACTGTTTTGCCTACATGCAATTAACAGGTAAAATTTGTGCTGAAGGTGTGGTAAATTGTTTGGTATTTGGTTATTATATTCAATTGACAGGATTATTCAGTTAAGACAAATACAATTAAGAGAGCTGCACTGAGCGAACAAATAAATTTCTTACCTCACTTATCATGCAATCCAAACTATTCTCCAGGTGATTACAAGCTATGATCTAACACAAATTATTGACAAAGCTTGTCAACCCTGTCGTCTTGTTTGCAATGTAAATATTTCTGAAGTACTTTTCTTCAGGTGGGGTGACTGTGGTTCTTACCTGGACGATTAGCGTTTAGTACAGACTCGGTTGTTTAGCATTAACCATTTAACTAAAGTAGACTAAAACAAAAGTTATTATTTTAAATGTTATTTTTTTTCAAATTTTTCAATTAATTTCAACAAAACCATATCATGTGACCAGCCTATTTGAAACGATCTCGATGAGCTTGTTCCATTAAGGGGGTAACATGAATGGTTTTTAAGATTTTTTTTTGGGGGGGGGGGGATGGGGATTGTTTATTTTTTTCAACTGCTGAGTTTGCCATGTTATGCCGATAGGATATTGCCGATTCGTTGGGTAAAGGGTTAGCTGTTTGGGTAACACGAGTAACAGGCGACCCCTGTCAAACATTTTATTTTATTACCAAAACGTTTTATTTTCTGCCTCAAAGACACAGCTTATCCCCCCCCCCCCCCCCCCCCAACACACATATATATCAAAACGTGCTCATGAGAAAGAACACAACGCGGCTGGAGAACGTGTGAAATACACACAGCGCGTGAAAAACACGAAACCTCCACCAAAATGTATTATTTTTTTTTAAAAAATGTTTTCTAATTTTTCAATTAATTTCAACAAAATCATATCATGTGACGACACCCCTCCCTCCTCCTCCTCCCCCCCCCCCCCCATTTGGAACGAACTTGATGAGCTCGTTCCATTAAGGGCTGACATGTATGGTTTTCTCGAAAAAAATTGTTAATTCTTTTCAACTGCGGAGGTTGTATATTACGCCGATAGGACACGTTGATTCGTTGGGTAAAGGGTTAGCCGTTTGGGTAACACGAGTAAAGACGACCCCTGTGAAACATTTTATTTAATTACCAAAACGTTTTATTTTCTGGTTCTGAATCTCAGCTTACACCCCCGCCCCTCCCCACACACACGCGCAGCTTACTCCCTCCCCCCCCCCCCCCCACACACACACACACATATATGTCGAAACGTGCTCATGAGAAAGAACACAACGCGGTTGGAGTACGTATGAAATACATACAGCGTGTGAAATACACGAAAACTCCACCAAGGTTAGTTGAGTCTTGTCCTCCGTACTCTACCTGAGTTGTGTCCTGTATTTATATAACGACCAAACCTGTATTAAATGAATGAAGTTGATATGTTCAAAGAAAAATATCACCTTCGGCGGTCTTTTTAATCCTTACTTGACGCTGATTTGTGGAGAGGCTGTCCATCTACGTTATAACGTAGTGACCAATCAGATACAATCTTCTAAGTCATTCTCACCAAGTAGGACGGATTCCACGCGTGAGGAATCTATCACGTTTTTCAATGTCTGTATTATATCGCGTAAACTTGAATACACACAGCGGTCGTGGTATAACAGATTAACCCTTTACCTAACACGAAAAGCAGACGACACTTGCAAACAAAATTCTTGAAAAACTATTTTTTTTTACTTTTTGCTTTTTGCCTCAAAACCATAGCTTATGACCCCTCATTGGAACGAGCTCAACGAGCGCGTTCTAATGAGGGTCATAAGCTAGGGTTTTGAAACAAAAAATGAAAAAATAATGAACATTGAATGGTGATTTTTGTGAATAGCGCTGGCCGGGTTTGACCGTTACGTTTTTAAAGGTTAACTAACATAAAAATTAAAACATATAATATGGGTGTGTCTTATCCTTCTAATAACTTCTCTGACCTTTTACCAACAGAACCAGAGGCGGAATGTTATCAACTCAACAGGGTAGCATTGTCGGAGGAGGGGGTAGTGAAGGTCGGGACCAAGTTTTATCCTACGCGCTCCCAGTGATTTATATATTGGCTATGGATCGAGGGTACAAATCCATCAACAGAAACTAGCAGTGCACAAATCTGACTCATAAAATTTGACGATGATTCGTGATAAAAGTTCTTACAAAATTTGAAAGTAATTTGGATTGGAAATTGAAAACATATATTCAATATTGAGAAAAACTGTAAAATGTCCCCCGCCATCCGGGACAACGGGGATTACGTCACTGAATCTGACATTTTCACGCACTTATTGCGAACATGAATATTGATTTTATCTTTACATTTTCTGCATCCTGCATTTTGATGCGAGTACTATGGTTTGATCCAAAGAACACAACTCGAGTAATACTGCGTTGTCATCTAAAAATGTCGCTGGGCTTTATAGTCGAGATGTTTTACAGACATGCTTGCAAAATACTTGAGTGCGCCAAAAATGCAAAAATATTTATTATCCTTGTGTTGTCTGGGGTGTATGGGAATTTACACCGCTTTGGGAATTCATACACCCTGAGGCGATGCCGAAGGGTGTGTGAGTTCCCAAACCGGTGTAAGTCCCCATACAGCCTGGAAAACACAAGGATAACGGATTTATTTCCAAGAATTTGGGTGTACATAATACTTTATCCTACATTGTAGGCAAAAACTGACAGAAATTTTGTACTATGCAAGTTTCTTAAATAAAACCAGACAAATATGGATGTCATTGGAACTGGCTCAATGAGCCAGTTCCAATGACATCCATATCTGTAATGTTTTATTGCACGTAAATATTAAATTTCCTGTATTTTTATTTTTGTTTTAAAATAACCGAGCAGAAGGTGTGAATTAATAATTAAAAATGTGTACGTTTTTAGCCATATAGCTTGCTCTTGTAAATTCTTGTTTTTACACCGTGGTTGAACACGGTGTAAAAAAGCCACTATGGATCGCAAGTTACACGGTACCTCTCAGCCAATCAAAATGCAGTATTTTGTTTCATTTGGAAATAATCAATTTGATTTCCGTGAAATTATTTTTTTTATTATCTCGTTGAAAACAAGTGTGCATAAATTTACAACTTCAATCTTATCGGCGTTATCAGAGTAGCTCTTATTACTTTCAATTGGAGTTTCCGTTATTCACAGCAATAAACAGGTTTTTATTTTTAAAACAATTATCTGAATTGTCAAGGTCCTGATGGAAATTTTATGGTTGTTATAAATTTTGACAAAGGTCAGAAGGCGGGAAATCCAAGGTGATATCTATGAAGTTCTAGAAGGTATTCCCGAAGACTGAACAGCAGCGTCTCGAGAAATGGGTAGAGTTTCTTGATGAGCTGGCAAGACAAGAGGACGATCTTGGGGATAAATGCAGCTCGGATTGAGATAAATAAGGATAACACAACACTCAGTTTCTCTCGACTAAGAACTTAACAAAAATGTAAAGGTTGAGAGCTGGCATTTCCTTTACTTCTGAATGCGAATGTTGAATTGCCATCCGAATTCAGACAGCCTAAGGTATATTCGGTACAGTAGCAACAGTCTATCGATCACCCATATCGCAGAGAGAGAGAGAGAGAGACAGAGACAGACAGACAGACAGACAGACAGAGATGAAAACATATTGCAGGTTTAACGCGTCACCATCGCACATAGTAGTAAAACAACCAGAGAATCAGAATTTACAGCGATTAGTAGATTCGTGTCAATGTGCAAATGGCGAAACCATCAGAACTAAACTCTCATGAAAGAGAATTCATGGAGACTTATTTTCGGGAGTAAAATATCTTTAAAAAAATCAGTGAGGCTCCACAAAGTAGATCTTCCGTTTCTCAGGCCATTTTTTTTATAAAATTGAATGTGGACGGTCTTTTTATTTTATTTTTATATTTTTGTAATTATTTCTTTGCCATAATAAGTAATGTTCTTGGTTTGTTTTATGTTTTAGGCCTGATAATCTACAGAATAACATGGGTGGTGGTTTATTTCATCCCTTGAGTGCAAGAAGGATAGGTATAATGGGTTTGTAAACAGCTTTTACATATTTTTATACAAGAATCAGACAAAATTAGCAACTAGACATAGTGGAATCAGAAATGGATATTAAGATAATCATAAATAAATTACTCTTTACTGTATTTCAAGAGACGCATGCAGAAAACAGAAATGATTTGCAAGCAAAATGAATTTCTGAACTCATGGACACTCCATCCCTCCTCATATTTCAAACCTTGTATTGTCCCAGGTCACTCTGGCATACCATGCCCGATATAAAAGTGTGTCCTGCTTTCAAAGTAAGTCCCAAGTTGACAGGTCAACTGTCAACATTTCTAGCTCCACCAACGTTTTAGTGTATTTTATGACCCCCTAATGCAGTTCCAATAGTTTCACCTCTGGTGAAACTATTGAAACTGCATTAGGGGGGTCATAAAATACAATTTACAGCAATTATGAAAAAAAATATTTTCATTAACCCCGGGAACTTTGATGGTGTTGGTGTAATTTCCAACAACGCAACGCAGTAGAGGTTAAGCGAACAGCATGTCAAACTCGTCTACACTTGAGTACTTTATCACTAACCTTACCATTGGTTCGCAATGGGTTCGAGTCTTTGTCATACACACAGCTAAAAAAAAATCACCACTCGTCAATCATTTCATCGGCGAATTCCCAGACTTTCTAGGATGCATCACCGCTTCACCAGAATAATTTCACGTAGGAGGTGAGTTCAGCGTTCATTTTACGAAAGAAAATACCGGCGATTCCTTTACACTTCGCCTTCTTTATTGCTCTGCGAATTTACAACATGCCCACGGTGTCCCACACAAAAGTCACCACACATTAATCACCCGAGATTCGAATTGTCAAAAGAGTAACACTTGTTTGTGTGTATACCGTAACAATGACAACGGAAAATTTGCAGCTGAGCTTGCCTTCAAACACTAATTACTTCTGTGAGCGACGGACAACCCATGGAAGCCTTTGAATGTGTATCACTACTTCACTTCAAAAAGTCATTGATGAGTTCGCGTCAATGAAAAGTCGCGCATTCAGCACATGTCCATATTCTCCGTGGTTCAGTGATGATATCAGGAATGCCAGACCTAAACTTGAACATCTGTGGCGACAAACAAGTGCTGTGTGTTCACAGAGAGATATGTGTCAGCCAACTGAACACTGTTAACAATGTTATTTAATCGGTGAAGCAAATATACTTTTCCATCGTCCCTGCGCGCCTTCGGCGCGTTAAAACCTTTCATTCATTCACTTTTCCAATTTAATTTCGGATAATGTAAATTCTCCACATGTTCTATCCACTATCATTGAGAAGCTCTTGCATCGAAACAAAGACCACCATACTACCTGAGCATGAGTCGATTGAGGAACTTGAAAATCGGTTTTCTAGTTTCTTCGTGTAAAGGTTGATGGTATCAAAGCCTCGCTTGATACAAGTCTACTCTTTGATTTTTCTCACACTAGCGATACAGCACCTGCCTAAGGATCCGTGTTAAGTCCATTACTCTACAATATTTTTGTTGTTTTCATTTTTACGCTAATGACACGAAGCTGTATATTACAGTACATTCGCCGTGGGCTGGCCGTAATCCACGCGTGGGAAGTGATGTCCACGCAGGCGTTCACCAGTAATAAAATTCTCCATCAGCAAAATTTTAATTAATGAAGCACCGGGTTGTATCCGGTGCTTCATTAATTAAATATTTGATTTTTATTCCTATAATTAGTGTTTGGAATGTAATATTATTGCGTCCGTGGAAATATTGCCCATACGTGGAAAGTGACCAGTAATGGTGGCTGTATTGTAGTTTACTCATGACATAGACTACGATGCACGTGATAAAACTGAATGTTGCATTTCAGACTTCAAGGCATGGCCGGCGAAAAAGTCCCTCAAATTGAACTATAATGAAACGGAAGTGATATCCATGGTGCTACTACATCAGCTAATAACAATATCCAAATTGAGCCTCATTATCCACCGATTGCCTCCGGCAGATGTGTTCGTAATCAAACCTGACAGCTGATGGAAACGTCAAGGAAGTTTGTCGGAGTTGAGTTTTTTATTTACATAATATCAGAAAAATTCGAGCTTTCATTGACACAAACACCCCCATCAGAGCAGCTTATTCACGCTTTTGTTACTAGTCGCTTTATTAATGTAGCTATTTTTTATAGATTCTAAAACTCAATTCTTCGAAAGCTATAGCACATTCAAATTGTGCGACACGAGTCATCTTCCGGTCTAGAAGGTAATGTCATATTCCATCAGTTCTTTTAGAACTCCACTGGCTTCCGATTCAGCAGAGAATTCAATTCAACCTTTTTCTTCTTATCTTTAAATGCATCAATGATCTGCACCGCTTTACTTGTATATAGAGGATATGTAGTGTTTTTGAGTGGATACCGAAAATTATCTCATGAGTGACTAGAAAAATGTTTATTTTTTGCGAGCACTTTCGCGAGTGAAAATAAACTTTTCTCTTGGTCACAAGTGATATAATTTTCGGTATCCACTCAAAAACACCTGATTTTCTTTTTATTATAAGCTTTTTATAAGAATCTGATAATTCCACTCGTTTCGACCTTGAATTGATGCATGAAGGTAGACAGCTCATTGAATCATTGAAACGCGGAAGTGGTTTGATTGATAATCGGAACAGATAGCGTCTTGCAATCGAATTCAGCTGGTGAGTTTCTAATCAAAACATGGCCTAAAAGTCCGTAATATGGGTTTTTGGTTTGGTACGTCCTTTTGTTTAAAGGACGTACCAAACCAAAAACATATATTACGGACTTCCAGGCCATTTTTGGACTAGCGCGTTTCATGCATCAATTCAAGGTGTATTCGTGAGGAATTATTGCTGGAAATGATCGGTATCCACTCAAAACCACTAGATTTACTTTTCATTATACGTTTTGAGACCAAATTGACCATTTCCAGTAATAATTTGACTTGTATTCACCTTGAAGTGATGCTCTGAAAGCCGCCATTTTGATTGATACCGTGAAAGTGAAAATTTCTATATTTTCATAGTGGGGGATACGATTTCTATCTTTCCGCAATTTCTTCGATAATCTATCGTCTAGAGTAATATGACAATACGCAAGGCATACGAAGGAACCCCCAAAGTATCCAACATATTGAAATATTTCATTCCGCAACCATTACTCCAAAAACATTTCATGCAATTGAATTCCTGCAATTGTTTAATTTCAGCCAAACATGAATGCATATCACAATACTAAATACTTTTCTATAGACGACCATTATAACTTTCAGGCGAAAAAAATATGGTCGCATCATCTTAAATTTGGCATTCAAATATCTTTTGTCAAGTATAGCCCTTCAGACCTTTTTCTGATTCTTAAACAGGGTGTCATGCAACAAATAAGAGAGAAAAAGTAACAGAAAGGGAAGTACTGGTCACATGTTCATATTTCTCAGGAAATTCCCAAGCAAAACACACCATCGTCAAACGAATTTTTAGGTTCTAAAAGTCCTCAAATCACACTTTTTATTCATCTGGAACATTCAACAGTAATGTGAGATGTCAGTAGACTTCTTCAAATGTTTATTGAAACAATATATTTTCTCAAGACTGCCTAATTTTTGGGATTACATAATTTCCTAGTGCAATTTTTCGAGGCAGGTAAATCTAATTAAAATATTCACAACAGTTATACCTATGAGCAAACCCAAAGATACATTTACCTCTTCCATGTGATGAAAGACTCATTTCTGCAATAGAATTCAACTTTTGGCTTCTGTCTGGACAAAAGCATGGGAAATTTGTTCTTTTGAAGAGAACTGTCCAATATGTGTCAAATGGGCTTAAAAACTGGTATTGCCTCCGTCAGAATCCCTACTCTGTTACCTAATGAGTAAGTTGGGAGGGATAAGAATTCACAGCTTTCTTTGAAAACTACCCAAATCCCAAAATAAAACTAAAATCTGCATCAGCACACAAAACCTTTTCACAAAATCTGTTTTAATTAACCACACAGCAAGATAAATAGTGCCCCACCCCCATGAAACAATATGCCAATTTTGTTTCAAAATTGGGGTTGTGCAGGGCTTATAATTCCTCTAAATTTGGGAGAATCCATTTGGATTCTTGCGCGAGAATTCAAACCAGCAATGGGCCAGGATCCTATTAGGCCAGTATGATTGAATCCCCGTTGGATACCAATATACATGTTATCTCTTTACCCAATACAGCTTTTTATTTTTTACAACACCAACTACTGCTTTTTACCCCCACCCCACCCCCACAGCCGGGCTTTAATCGCTCACCTGACAAAGTTGTTCAGAGAAGTATTTTGGGTCACATTCTGTTAGTCGTGGTTCATGAACACAACATAGGAATGATGTCGTGGTTCATGAACACTACATAGAAATGATCTTATGAAATTATTCATAACTCTAGTGTCCATATCAGATGATTATTAGCATAGATCTTCCTGATTGCTTCCAATTCTGACAGCTGTAGACAAGTACTGCCAAACTTCCAAGGGTTGTTGTGTCACTGCAGCTTGAAAGGCAAAGTTTATGGAAAAACTCTAAGGAATGGATTTGAACATTAATGAACAACATCGAACCTAACCCACCCTGCCCAAATATTAAGCCAGGGATCCGAAATAAACAAACTCAAATATCTGCACCCTCCCCCCCCCCCCCCCCCCACCCACTGCGATACCAAATATGAACGAATTCTGACTGGTATGAACCAAACTGGAACACATTTACATCAGACCTCCCCAGAGATGTTGTACACCAAATATTAAAGCATTCTAACTGGTAGGTCTGAAGAAAAAGATTTGTAAAGAAATTTTCTCACGTTGCACTGAGTTAATTTGAGATCCCGTAACGAGCCCAAATATTAACTCATAGATTTGGCTTGCTTAAACAAGCATGAATCTGATCCCTTAGAGATGCTGTATGTCAAATATGGAAGGATTCTGACTGAAGAAATAGAATTTTTAATAAATTTCCTCATACTGCCCTATGTTAAACTTTGGGCTTCAATGGATAGACCAAATATTAACCCAGAGATACGATTCAAACAAACTTCGATCTAACATCCCCCCCCCCCCCACCCCACCCCCGACTAGAGATGTTGCATTCCAAATATGAAAGCATTCTGACTGGTGGATCTGAAGGAGGTTTTCAAAGAAATTTCCTCATATTGCACTGTTGATATCTGGGTGCCCATAGGGAGTCCAAATATTAACTCAGGAACTCGATTTGAACTAACCTGAATCTACCTCCCCTAGATTTGCTGTATACCAAGTATCAAAAGATTCTTACATATGGTTCTGGAAAAGATTCGTTTTCTATTTTGGAAAACAATTTATGGGTGCTATCAGAGAAATGCCCCTTTTGGGGCCCTCCTGTGGGTGTGGCAACTTTATTTGAACAATCTGGAATTCATCATATATGATAAGGAACACGAATGTCAAATTTGGTTCAATTCGGCTCAGTTGTTTATGAGGAGAGGTTGATAATGTAAAGTTCACGCCAGACAGATGGTCGGATGGTCGACAGACAGAAAGTCAACACTTAAGCACCCACTGACTTACAGTCAGGTGAGCTAAAAATAAACAATATTCATCAAGCGTAATAATTATGGATGTTACTGGAACCGGCTGATGACAGCCGGTTCCAATGACAGCCATATTTGTACAAATTGTATTGCCAGTATCACAATATTTCAAGTCATGTTAGTGTTCTGTTGGTTAATTTGCTGCCTTTGTGTTAGGTAAAGGGTTAAACTGACTCAGTTCTTTTCACGTGAATCCTAGCAGCAGTATTACGAGAAGCTACATGGTTTCTCACTGGTTTTGTTGCACGGATTTCTATGGGAATCGATTCTCAGATTCTTATAAGCCCTGATTGAGGCTATATAATTGACCAATATCATTAGAAAGTGCCCTCTTATCTCCACAGATGGTGTCAAATATTCTTTTACCAAGTGACGGGGTAAATTATAGCCATGGATGTGCCCCTACCCCCAGTATACATTTTTCCATAAAAAACTACATTAATTTATAAATAGATTGATGTTGACATGAATTTTCCATTGTTAGTTAATCACATTCTGGCTTCTGAAAACATTTCACATTGTGTTTGATATTTTGCAATCTTTGTACAAAAAAGCCAAAGTTTTATAAGGCACCTCGAGTCATAAAACAGTGACCTTTTCCACCAGAATGACCAGTACCTGCTACTGTGGTGTCTCATGACACTGTTAAAATTCCTGAAATCATCAAATATTGATTCTGTAGTGCTGTGCTTGTGCTGCAAATATCCACAAGTGCACGTTCACTATTCTGGTTTAAATCCCCATACAGGCACACATTCTGTCAAAAGGGGTGAAATTGTAGAAAATATGTTCCCAAAGAGGACAAATCAGTTACAGTACAGTCGCCGTGGACTGGTTGTAATACACGCGTGGGCAGTGATGTCCACTCATGCGTTTACCAGTCAATAAAAATCATCATCCGCAAAATTTTAATTGATGAAGCACCGAGTTGTACCTGGTGCTTCATTATTTAAATTTTTGATGATTATTCCTATAGTTAGTGTTTGGCATCAAATATTATTGTATCCGTGGCAATATTGTCCATCCGTGGAAAGTGAGCAGTACACAGCAGTTGTACTGTCTTTGTTTCAAGTATATAATATATATACTCTTTGATGTTTAATATATTTGTAACAGGCTGGGTCCAAAGTACTCAGTACTCGTAGTACTCGAGTACCACTATTTGACAAAGTACTCAATACTCGCCTCAGCCCATATTTGTGTATGTGTGGGTCTGTCGTATCAACTGGCCATAAGCTTATTTGTCAGTGGGAAAGATAACGAATGAGTCAAGAGTGGTGGGAGGGGGGGGGGGGGGCGCGCATCGATCCGGGGATGAATCCCGGAAGGATTAAGATTAAGGAAGGCGTCAGTGGTCAGTGTGCAACACAGGTGATGGAGGAGGACGTTGACATCGGATGGTTCTGCATGCTCATTGTAGAAATATCGCATTTTATATCATGCTTAAGTTCCGATAAGTCAGAGTATTTTCGCACAATACACGAAGTGTCACTGTTATAATATTAGAACGTTTCTTTTCATGTTCTATCGGTCGATAGTACCTGAGTTTGTGTGATTTCTGAAATAAAACCTTCAGCAACTTCCCTTCAGCAGCGAAGCTGCTTCAGGTTTTATTTCAGAAATCACACAAACTCAGGTACTATCGACCGATAGAACACGAAAAGAAACGTTCTAATTATTTTATTATGCCGAACAAAACATAACCTTCATTGTTAAGTGTTAACTGCAATGTTCATGCCATCAATCTTGTAATAACAATGTAGTCGAATCCAAAAACATGACGTCATTTCGAACGAATGACGTCTCTTCGAAAATGACTTGTCACAAGTGCCGTCGCTTTGGGAGTTTCTATATCACCAAATTCCAGTGTTTTCAACTGCATCAAGTTGTTTATGTTATAATTCATTGTTAATGCTTGTGTGATAAGTGGTATTAAATTATGGAATATAATTTATAAATTCATGTTTCTTTGACTACGACAATTGTTAGAATTAAGCGGAGTGAAACAATTTATTTTGAACTTGAGGCGGAGGCTCATTGAGGTCGAGGAGTAGCCTACTAAACTTGTGGAAATATAATTGATTGAAGTCATAACTCATATTCAGGATTTACCGAAGTGGTGAACAAAACGTGAGTTTTTAATATTTCTGATTCTTTTGAATTTATTGTTTGCAGTTAAAATTGAAAACACACCCACTGAAGATGATATATTTGTTGGTAAGTTTGTGTCTTTCGGTGACGAAAAAAAGTTAATCAGACTCAGCGCCAGCGTTTAGTGTTGAGAAATTCCAACCAGAGCGTACGTAATCGACGCTGATCAATGGAAGTAGAGCTTACATTTTCTTTGTTCTCTTGTCTGCAGTGAAGAACGTTCCGATAGTACCCGTGTTTTGCCCCCAAACCCCAGTATTATGACTTTTAGAAGGTGTTAAATTAACCAATCACGGCTGATGTTACAAACGTGAGGCATAATAAATCCTTTTATTACTTCTAAGATTATAATGAGATTATCCAGTTTGTTGAAAACAGAATCATTTGAATTCTTTATTACAATGACATGTCGTCGGCTGAGTGCTAGAATGTTCTATGTCCCATAGGGGACATAGAACATTCTAGCACTCAGGCGACGATGTGTACACTGCAAAAAATATAGGTTCTCTTTAAAAACAAAACTGGTTCTAATCTTGTCCCTGAGATAGAACCAGTTCTGTTTAAACACTATTTATTTCAAATCAAATAAATTTATAAAGATTAGCATTAAATATTAACAGAATTAAACATAAATTGAGGGGGTTTCAGCCGTAAGTTTAGAGCTTATACGAGGTTGTCTCATAACATTATTAAGCAAAGGTGATATGAACAGTTGGCATATCGAACCAGTTTTGGTTCTGTAGAGAACCAATATACCAGGTATTTATATTCGCTTTGTTTCAAAATGTTTGGTGACTGCGTTGAATAAGCTCCAAGTTTACTGCTGAATCTACTTCAGTTCATGTATTATTCTGTTAAAATTGAATGCTGATCTTGGTAAATTTATTTGATTTGAAATAAATACCGTTTAATCTAAACTGGTGCCATCGCAGGGACAAGATAGAACCAGTTTTGGTTTTAAAAAGAACCTTTATTTTTTGCAGTGTAAACATATCAGAAATTTAGTAAAGTTTCGAGGTGTTGGCGACTACGAGGACATGCCATCTCTACCTGAATCCGCCAATGAGATTACAAAATAGGAGAAGACCTCAGGTTATTTTGGAAATATGTGGGGTATTGTGGTTTTCGGATTTTTCCCCAAACATATCCCATGACCGTGATGGGCATGAGCTCGATCAGCTTGTTCCAATGAGGTGTCATAAGCCATGCTTTTCAGGCAAAACAAAATGAAGGGCGACATTTGTCTTATTTTTTTGCTGGGTGATTTCTGTAGTTTGGGTGTTGATGGGGTCGTTTTTTTTTCTTGTTTGTTTTTTTATGTAGTGAATGGCGTTAATCGGATTCAGTCCTTATGGTCTTAAGTAATGGGTTAACCAGTGCAAACGCCCACTTTGTTTCACATGTTGTTCCAAAGGTTGATAGCGATAGACTAATAGTCAAACCTATCCAGTTTACGCAAACGAAACACTGTATCTGGTACACTGGAAAAATGGTATCGTTTACTGTCAAACTCGGCATTTTCACAATACTCTGTTGTTCATTGTATACCACTGCTGCGGTTCCACCTTACACTGAACTGTTTTAACAACACAGTTCGTAGATCATTTCAATACGGGGATTCAACAAGACATTCCAACAAAGATTCCTGGTGTATGATAAGTGGTGGCGAAAGGGTAATGGACCGATATTCTTTTACTCTGGAAATGAAGGTGATATCACAGAGTTCTGGAACAATGTTGGATTTCCTATGGACATAGCACCACAATTTGGGGCACTGGTTGTTTTCGCGGAACACAGGTATTATGGAAAATCTCTTCCGTTTGGTATAATGAGCTTACGATGCCTTTCATTTCATACCTGACTATCGAACAAGCCATGGCAGATTTCGCTGGTTCTTTTAACGAACTACAAGGAAACAATAAACTGCACAAACTGCAGTGTAATATCGTTCGGAGGAAGTTATGGGGGGATGCTGAGTGCTTACCTGAGATTCAAGTACCCCAATGTAGTGACAGGGGCAATAGCTTCGAGTGCTCCGATCTACCTTCTCACTACCGACATAGACCGCACGTTTTTCTTTTTCGATATAACAAGGAGAGTACGAAGCATTCAGTCCCCGTGCCGTCCATAATATAAAGACGGCCTTTCAAACAATGGACGAGATAGCCGCAATCGGGAAGCAAAGGTCTGGGGGAGCTTTCGAGAGCGTTCCGATTATGTGAACAGATGAAGAATAAGGATGATATTCACTTCTACAGGGCTGGATCAGAAATGCGTTTGCGCAGATAATCTATGTTCAATTACCCTTACCCAACTGACATTTTCGGTGCCCTCCTGCCAACCCCGTAAACGTATCTACTTGAGTATCTCACAAACACAACTGACTTAATAGGCGCTATGGTGAAAGTAGTTGGAATGTTCTATAATGGCACTTCCGGTCATTTAAAATGTTTTTGATTTGAAATCAGAATATGTACCATGCGCGGATCCAACAGGATGCGGTCTTGGGCCAGATTCATTTTCATGGGATTATCAGGCATGCACAGAAATCCATTTGTCAGACGGAACAGACGGTGTCACAGATATGTTTCCTGATCTACCATTTAACGATTCCATCAGAGAAGAGTACTGCCTATACAAGTGGCAGGTGACACCAAGAAATAAATGGTCATCGATTCAGTTTTGGGGTTGGAATATCGCAAGTGGAACAAATATTGTGTTTTCCAATGGCGAATTAGATCCGTGGCGTAGAGGAGGTGTCCTTCACAATATTGGAGAGGGTATTACTGCTATTATTATACAAGGCGGAGCTCATATGTTCGATCTTTTTTATGCTAATCCTGCCGATCCAGAGAGCGTCAAAGTTGCACGAAAATCCCATATTGAACATATAAATAATTGGTTGAGCAACGCCTGTAACTAACCAGAGAATAGACGTAAATTGTTGCTCAGCCCATATCACATCATGTCAGGGCAAAGCCAGCCTAAATATAGGGGCAAGGGGGCCTCATATTTAAAGATATTGTAAGTTCAAAATATATTCCGCATCAAGGCGAAAAAACCTACATGAATTTCACTTCTCTGTAAAGCTGGAAAAAAACACACGTGGTGTATATCCAGCTTTAGCGCAGGGACCCAGGGGAGAAACGGTATGTTAGATAAGGTCTAATCTCGTTTAGTTTCTACAGTAGTCGGAGTCTTACGAGACGTAATCGGTTTTCGTCACGGCTAATTGAGAAACGAGATTCTAAAAGATAGAAATTGTCGTGTCATCATTGGTTATGGCAATGCGTTGTCAGGGACGAATCACCGTTAAGTCACGCGTGAGTTAACTTGTATTGATTCTGCCTCGATATACGTCATCTCCCACCGTTTTGACAGGTGGACAGATGAGCGTCGGTCCACCTGACAGTTTAGGGTAAAAAGTATATATATACCCGGAAGAGCAGAGCATTAGACACACACTTGGGGTCACACACGCGTTGGTGAAGCCAGGACAGGCGGACTCTGTTTCCTGGCATAAGGGTACCTTCGATCACAGGACCCTGAAACGGCTGGAATCGCCAGAGAGGGCATTCCATGATTGATTTAGCTTAACGTTGATAGGCGGCTACGGGGCCGAATTCGTGAGAAGGAACATCCCAGGTGGAACGTTAAAGTTTAGATTGTCGAGTAGCAGGTATCGTCCTGCAATAGTCAGAAGTGTAGGTTAATTGTATTGTGCGTATTAACCCTTTGAAGCGTCAGCCTGATTGCGTTCTGAGTAGTTTATTTTGCTGTCGAACATCGTAATACCGACTGGAGATCGGTGTGAGTGACAATTTCGCCCTAGCACAAAAAGGGGCATCTGTGAATCGTGAATTCAACCAGGAACGGTGGATATTTCAATAGGACTTTCACGGAGGACTTTCAAAAGGCACATAAGGTATGAGTAGACAATATCTGACCCAAATCAGAAGTACGGTGGTTTATAGATGACGAACATTGCTGGTCGGAACCCTCCGACAGCCAGAGGCACAGTTACGCGCAGACGTTGACATTTGAGCCTAAGCGGGTGAAGCTCTTATGGCGAGCTCACAGTAATAACATTTCAGATTTGTGAAGCTCTTATGGCGAGCTCACGGTAGTAACATTTCCAGTGTGTATACTATAGTGCCAGTACAGGGCTATAGAATGACTATATGATTTTTTAGAATTATTTAACCGTAGTGACCCATTTTCTGTGAAAAGAATTGAATTGTTGATTGTTGAAATATTGAAACGGATTTATTTTTATGTGTAAATAAAAGAATCGTTGTTACTTTAAATCATTCTTTCCATTATACAGCCTGAAGTGATTAGGAATCACACCTAACGGAAATCGAACCTATTTCAGGACAATTTGGCAGAGAAGGAATCACGGCGTCGGTCTAACTCAGCTCTCTGCGCCGAGTTCGCGACACTTGGATTCCGACCCTCCACGTTGGTCTAATTTTCCCGCAACTTCATCAGCGGGACTAAATAACCCCACGTCAGCCCAGGCCTTACGGGGCCTTCAGGTGTTCCCTGACATTGATTGGCGAGCGCTACCAGGATATTTCTAAAAGGTAAAAAATGGCTATATGGAAATTTTGTTTTATTTTAACGGCGGTTCTGTTTAGGTTTTGACGCGTTCGGTCAGTTGATGCCGTTCAAGGGTTTAATATCGCAATACAGTAGTCCCCAAGAGGATACTTAATAGCCATTATAACTGCGGTAGGTTTCAGAGTATTGGGGCGTTTAACTACGTTAAATTACAGAGGTAAATTAGGATCAATTGCCATATTTTTTTTTTCTTTCTTTCTTTTCCTTCTTCATTCTTTCTGACGAGTGTTGAAGATAGAAAGAAAAAATCAAAATGGATGTTGTTACACCCCTCGCCCAACTGGTATCATTAGGCAAGGAAATGGGCCTTGAGGGAGCTGAACTTCAGAAGTTCGTTAAAGATGAGCAGAAACGTGAGGCCAAGGAGATTGCCTTACGCAATGACGCAAGGGAGAGAGAGGCCCAAGCAGTAAGAGAGGCGAAAGAGAGAGAGATTCAATTAACAAACGAGGCGAGGGAGAGAGAAGCCCAATTAGAACGAGAGCGTGAGAAAGACGCAAGAGAGGCGAAAGAGAGAGAGATTCAATTAGCAAATGAGGCGAGAGAGAGGGAAGCCCAATTAGCAAGGGAGGCAAGGGAGGCAGAACGGGAGCTCGAACAACAGAGGCACGAGAGAGAATTAGAGCTCCTCAGAGCAAGGGCCGATGTGGAAAATGAAAGTCGGCGCTCAGGGGATGGGAGTGCAGGGGTAGCAATTCATGCCCCACGCCCCCATCTCGCTCATTTCAATGAAAACACAGATGACTTGGACTCGTACTTGGAGAGGTTCGAGCGTTTTGCCTCCAGTCAAATGTGGCCAGAAGACACATGGGCTATGTGCTTGAGCCCTTTGTTGTCAGGTAAAGCCCTCCAGGCTTATACCAGTATGCCTCCTGCACTTCTTAACGACTACAGTGAGCTGAAGAATGCCATCCTTCGGAGATACCAACTCACTGAAGAAGGATTCCGGACCAAGTTCCGAGAAATTAAGCAGGAGAAGGGAGAAACAGTACCTCAGTATTTTGCCCGAGCTAGGCGGTACTTTGACCGCTGGACTGATCTCGCAGAAGTGAATGAGTCGTATGGAGCCCTGCGAGATCTATTTCTCCGAGAGCAGTTTTTAACTACATGCTCCAAGGAATTGGGCCTGTTCATCAAGGAAAGGGGTCCGCCCACCTATGATGAGATGGCAACTGTGGCAGAACGCTACATCGAGGCCCACGGTGGGAGTGTAAACGCACCCAAATCGGCTAGGGGTGGGGCAAACGGGTTGGCAATGGCACCCGTAAGGCAACACCACCCCAATCCGCCTGCATCGCAGGCCAGCCGGAATGGGAACGCCCCCAAAGACACAACTTGTTTCATCTGCAACAAGCGGGGTCATATTGCCAGGGACTGCTGGCAGAAGCAGGTAAGGACCACTGGGAACATTAGACCACCTCAGCAGGGGGCCGGGAACGCAGCGCCAAGGGGTTGGAAGCAAGGTGACCGCGTAGATCCAGGGCCCAGTAGGCAGACGGCAGCGTTCTGTCAAACTATCGGTCCAGAACACAGTCCCCTCCGGGAATGTATACAAGAGGGAGAATTAAGGCTGGAAGGCGGGAAGGTTGTCCCGATAATAAGTGGCATGTGTGAGAGGCTCACAACTTCGCAGGAGAAGGTTGATATGCCAGTGTACCCAGGGTATGTGGGACAAAGGGAGATCCGTCTGCTCCGGGATTCTGGGTGCTCCTCTGCAGCGGTTAGAAGGCAACTGGTTGACGACAAGCAATTGTTGGGGCGTGACCATTTGTGTATTTTGATAGATGGGACCGTTAGAAGGTTCCCCATCGCGAGGATAACTGTGGATACCCCATTTTATTGTGGCGAATTGGAAGCCATGTGCATTGAATCACCTGTGTATGACCTGGTCATAGGTAATATCCCAGGGGTGAGGGCAAGCCCTGATGAGTTATGGTCCGGGGGTAGGGGGCCAAGTGATGGCCCAACGAGGGCAAAGGAAGTTCAAGTCGGTGGGCAAGGACCCCCGGCGGTTGCACTCGGTAACGTACCGAGTGAGGAAGGGAAGGTTCCCAGGGGGAACCAGTCCGATGGTCCGGGGGATGGCCCCTACACGACGAAATGTCGCAAAGTTTCAAGAGGGACGACTCCTGTCCAATTAGGGAGAAGGGGCCGCAGGCGGTCCAGGCTAAACGCCAAACGGCGAGGGAACCCAATGGGGTCATTGGGGAAAGACCCTCAAGCAAATTTATGTGGGGGAGTTGAGCTCCCCCAGAAGTCGGTGGCACCTGTGTGGAGAGGGGAGGCCAGACCCACGCAAATGGCTGGGCAAACTCCTCCAGAATTGAGAGGGCACGGGTCAACACAAGTTGAGTGTGTCAAAGTGGATGGGACCGCTAAGGTGGGCGCCCAGGGGACCGAGAAAAGGGTCCACAAATCAAAAGAGAAGCATCCTAGGTGGCGGAGACCACGTAGAGAGTGCCGGGGGCGCACAGCGCCCAATGTGCGCAAGAAGTCGTCGCAATGGACCGGGGGGTCGAGGGCACAAGGGCCAAGGACGGCCAGTGTCGTTCGAACGAAGGTAATCGCCGGGACGAGTGAGCCTGGGGGATATAGCGCCAAGGGAAGCTCTTGGGAATGCGACAAAGACAGGGTATGGGGACCTTGGTGGAATACCCGTAGAAATAACGGGGCGAGAAGTAGGGGTGTGTCAAGGGTTACCCAAGGGGATACTGGGAACCGGGCCCCTACCAATGGTCGGTGGTTATAAAGAAGCAATAGTTGGGTGGCTGTGGGCCTGGTGTCTGGGACGGGAGCTCCAGTCGCAAATATTTTTGTGGGTGAGGTGATGAGTTTCGTAAACCCGGTGTTAAGGCCCGGAAGAAATTTTCTTATTTTTAGTATTATTATTGCTCTGACTGCCGACTAGAGTTGGTTGTGAGTGCGAATGTGAGATACACTGCCCTGTCTGTCGCGTGTGCGTGGACGGGGAGCCTGTGTGTCGAGTTTTGTAAGTGTGGAATACACTAACCCCGTCTGTCGCAAAGGCGCGGTCGGGAAATTTGTGTGTTGAATGTGTGAGTGTGTGAGGCACAATTTTAATCCCCTGGTTGAGCTTTGCGAGGGTGAGGCTCAACATAATGCAGGGGTCGTTTGCCCCTTCACAAGTCATAGGGGAATGGGAGGCGAAGTTACACTCCGTTGGAATTAACCCAACTGACGCAAAGGCGCGGACGGGGTTACTCGTCGGAGTGAGTGCCAAGTGAACTGTTTGCAAAATGGGCGAACGTGTATAAAAATGTGTATGTTTAGGTGTAAATGTATAGTATTAGAGATAGAGAGTGCTGCAAATCTAAGGATAAGGCTACTCCCCATATCATATGTAAACCCGCAAGACGGGAACATGTGGTAGCGAGTGTGTCGTGGGAATCGACATGGCCGACGCATGAGCCCGGTCATGACCCCCCACGACCACTAGGGTACAGTTTTGTAGTCTTGAACATGATGGTAGATTGTAAAAGGGTGTGAGAGGCGAGCGTGCGTGGCTTTGCCCCTTGCGTTTTAAGAGATACACAGGGTGTTTCTCTCGGGAAGGGAGTTGTCAGGGCAAAGCCAGCCTAAATATAGGGGCAAGGGGCCTCATATTTAAAGATATTGTAAGTTCAAAATATATTCCGCATCAAGGCGAAAAACCTACATGAATTTCACTTCTCTGTAAAGCTGGAAAAAAACACACGTGGTGTATATCCAGCTTTAGCGCAGGGACCCAGGGGAGAAACGGTATGTTAGATAAGGTCTAATCTCGTTTAGTTTCTACAGTAGTCGGAGTCTTACGAGACGTAATCGGTTTTCGTCACGGCTAATTGAGAAACGAGATTCTAAAAGATAGAAATGTCGTGTCATCATTAGTTATGGCAATGCGTGTCAGGAACGAATCACCGTTAAGTCACGCGTGAGTTAACTTGTATTGATTCTGCCTCGATATACGTCATCTCCCACCGTTTTGACAGGTGGACAGATGAGCGTCGGTCCACCTGACAGTTTAGGGTAAAAAGTATATATATACCTGGAAGAGCAGAGCATTAGACACACACTTGGGGTCACACACGCGTTGGTGAAGTCCAGGACAGGCGGACTCTGTTTCCTGGCATAAGGGTACCTTCGATCACAGGACCCTGAAACGGCTGGAATCGCCAGAGAGGGCATTCCATGATTGATTTAGCTTAACGTTGATAGGCGGCTACGGGGCCGAATTCGTGAGAAGGAACATCCCAGGTGGAACGTTAAAGTTTAGATTGTCGAGTAGCAGGTATCGTCCTGCAATAGTCAGAAGTGTAGGTTAATTGTATTGTGCGTATTAACCCTTTGAAGCGTCAGCCTGATTGCGTTCTGAGTAGTTTATTTTGCTGTCGGAACATCGTAATACCGACTGGAGATCGGTGTGAGTGACAATTTCGCCCTAGCACAAAAAGGGGCATCTGTGAATCGTGAATTCAACCAGGAACGGTGGATATTTCAATAGGACTTTCACGGAGGACTTTCAAAAGGCACATAAGGTATGAGTAGACAATATCTGACCCAAATCAGAAGTACGGTGGTTTATAGATGACGAACATTGCTGGTCGGAACCCTCCGACAGCCAGAGGCACAGTTACGCGCAGACGTTGACATTTGAGCCTAAGCGGGTGAAGCTCTTATGGCGAGCTCACAGTAATAACATTTCAGATTTGTGAAGCTCTTATGGCGAGCTCACGGTAGTAACATTTCCAGTGTGTATACTATAGTGCCAGTACAGGGCTATAGAATGACTATATGATTTTTTAGAATTATTTAACCGTAGTGACCCATTTTCTGTGAAAAGAATTGAATTGTTGATTGTTGAAATATTGAAACGGATTTATTTTTATGTGTAAATAAAAGAATCGTTGTTACTTTAAATCATTCTTTCCATTATACAGCCTGAAGTGATTAGGAATCACACCTAACGGAAATCGAACCTATTTCAGGACAATTTGGCAGAGAAGGAATCACGGCGTCGGTCTAACTCAGCTCTCTGCGCCGAGTTCGCGACACTTGGATTCCGACCCTCCACGTTGGTCTAATTTTCCCGCAACTTCATCAGCGGGACTAAATAACCCCACGTCAGCCCAGGCCTTACGGGGCCTTAGGTGTCCCTGACACATCATATAAATGTCCGAGGACAGACCGGATTAAAAAATAAATAAAAACAACAGAACCAGAAAACTTCCATTGCCCCACACCAATGCACCCCATTCAAGCCCACCATACGCCCCATAATAACAGCGCCGCTAGTCCTGTGAGCTACATTTAGAGCGTAAAGGTGAAGTTTTTTTGTCTAATTAATATCACTAATTACTCAAAATAACGGATCTACATCGCAAAAAATTATCTCCTATTTCTTCAAAACATCACTGATCTCCATACATCTGGACTACTGGAACATCAGCGAAAAACGTCACCACTCAGCCTGCCCCCCCCCCCTCCCCCCCCCCCCAACCTGGCGTTAAGTCAATCAACGAGTAACTCCTTACAATCTAAACACTGAATGATGTGAAAGCTGTTACGCTGTGACTACAGTCACAGAGTAACGGCTTTCATGGAAATCAACGGTTCCTTCCGACATAAAGAATAAAAGGAATGGGGACTCATCATTTCATCAATGATCGACAGTTATTGCGTTGTTGGGGAAGAACCCGACACGTGGTATCCGCCTGTGGATTCGGTGGGGGTGCTGGGGTCGACCCGGAAAACTTTTGAAATTTAGTACTGAAGAATCGCATGCTCCGAGGGCTTTCGTAGTGAATTTAATTAATCTGATAGCCGGGTAATCAGAACGATGCCCCCCCCCCCCCCACCCCCACGCCTCCGCTTGTTTTAGAAAAATGCGGAAATGTCGCTCTGTGGAACATGTTTCAGTTACAAACCAAATCAAACGCGCGTGCAACGTACAAAGGATCGCATTTTCGTGACGCCATTCTGTGTATTCTTTTCCGACTGTATATATATATAGTGATTGTTATAGCTTTCACATCTTCAAGGTTTACCTATAGGTGAAGTTACTTGCGACGATTGACTTCATTTCATCTTCAGAGGGCAGTTAAGATGTTTTCACTGACGTTCCAGCAATCCTCTCGTATGGGGATCAGTGCTACAGACACAGTGTAACAACTGTCGTGTCATCAAAAATCAAATTAAAGCTTTTCACCAAAGTTAATAACACGGTATCAGTTTTTCAATATCAGCAATCGTTTTGTCAATAATAACATTAATAACTGGAATATGCTGTGCAAATTCAATTTGGCTTGTCCTGACAAATGTGTACGTCATAAACTTACTCGTTTTCCGCAGATATAAAGGTGAATTGTTTAAAATGCGATTGAACAATATCTAAAAATTTTTGTCTAGCATTGTCTAATTGTGGGAACAGCGCCGACCCCCCCCCCCCCCCCCCCCCCCGCCCCTTCTCCGTTGGAAGCGGAAGCCGGGAGACTATTCTTTTTTACCACTTAACGTCCCAGCAAACCAGGTGTATAGAGAACAATGACTCGAGTTTAGGTTCAATTCATATCCGTACTATGTCTGATTTCATTTTGTTTTCGTCGAATGAGCAATGGACATGCTGTCGATGATCGCTAATACGCTCCTTTTCTCAATCAGATTGCGATGGTATGTGATAGCGACTCTTATAAGCCCAAAATGGTGCTTCTCTACGCCTGTTTCGGTAATTTTAGACAGTTTTTGGTGATTTGGAGTGAATGTCTGATCTATTTGGGTAATTCGAATGACTCTTATACATTCGAATACACCGTCCGGACATACTCTTTTTCTGTTAATGGCTTTGGGTCACAGGCTACCATAGAAATCAAGATGGCGGCCTCCAGTATACAAAATGCACGACGGAATCATATATCACCTTGACAACACGCGCTTCGCATGTGCGCTGGAACCACATATCAGTATGTGGATGACACACACGCACACTCACATACCCACCACTCGTAATCACGTCGATAAGTAGTTCCGTGCACCAGTGACTTGGTTTGCTTCAAATAGTTATCAATATCGTGCTACCCACTTCGTTAGTATAATGGCGCTTAATAAAATTAAGAGTTCATGTTCAATGTTTGGTTTATGTCGTCCCCATTTTTCTGGACCTTGGGCAAAGAGAAGGCACACTAAAGCCAGGCCTCTTTATTTCCTGGTGATGCTGGTGTTGTTTTGGCTTTTTGTCTGATCAGTTACTACTCCCACATCCACAGAACCAGAGCCGTTTTTCGGTACACACTGTTGTAAAAAAATGTTGGAGACGCCATCTGAAGCTTCGAGAAACATAATGATTTCATACGCCTTAGCAAGGACACGCATTCCCTTTGGACGTCAGAGGACGGACACATCGAACTGTCAAATGGGGGAAGCAAGTACACAAGGAAGGGAAATATTATTCCCACAACAACGCTGCGATTCAAATCCCAAAGTGTAACAGGGTCAGATGCCCCTAAATACACAAAGGAGAAAGATACCAATGGAGTGCCGTCAATGAGTTCAATGGACATTTTGTTATTTCTTTGTTTCCCTACTTTGTGGCATTCAAAATTCAACAACATTACGAGATCGAAAGTGGTTTGACTTTCCAACCTATGCCGTAGGTGCGGTAAAACTGTTGTTTCGGACATATAAACACGCGTAGTTATTCGAGTTTTTATGTACACACCTGGATTTAATTGAGCTCCCCATGTTTTTTTCGCCGTGGTGTTAATAGAAACTGTCATTACTTTCATGCTATCTTTCAGATGGTCAAAAGTGATTATTTGCGGAAAGAATGGTCTATTGACAACTGAAAGATAACACAATGAGTGAAAATGTGCAGTATGTAAACGGCGCTAATTACACATAATTATCTGTCAGTAAAGATTTTGATTGAAAAATGTTCTCTCGACAAGTATGGTGCTGGATCGGTCCATGATGGAACAATGTCGGTAATTACTGATACAAAATGTAACGTGTGAGCTCCTGTATACAATAGCAGTGTCTGACGTCAGTAGCGAGAGTATTCACCACGAGCCCGGGTGACAGCCTGAACCCTCCTCACAATGCTACATGTGAGCCTTCTGATACGGTCCAGAGGCAACTGTTGCCTCTCCTCATGTAATTCAGCTTTCAAATCGGCCAAATTATGTACAGGCGGACCCCTTTCTTGCACACGACGTCCAAGAAAGTCCCAGATGTGTTTAAGGCTCATTGCAGTGTTGTAACAGCGTTGTTCTGAAGGAATGCTCTCACAGCATGGGAACGATGTGGCCTTGCATTGTCGTCCATGGTGTACAGGGCGAGTAGCCAATAGGTGGTTGTCAAAATGAGGCACGCACGACAACCGGATTGAGAATGTCCTGGATGTACTGTGGACCATTGAGATTCCCACGCACAGTTTCCATATCAAGTTTACATTCATGAGAGAGGCATCCCCAGATCATTACTGATCCTCCACCATAAGGAACAGTAGGCCTGATGTTCCTGGGCACATAAGCAGTATTTCAATGCCTCCACACTCTCATGCGACAATTTGTGACGTGAAACAGGAGCCTACTCTCGTATGGCCAATGAACTCTCCTCCACGTCCTGAGATTCCAATGTTGTCGTGCCATTCACCACTCCAAACGTCCTATTTAATGCTGATCGGACAGAGCTGGACTCTTGATGACCCTTCTGAACCTCAAACCCAGCGCATTGAGACGGATTAGGACAATTCTGTTGCACAAACGCCTGTTGGGGGGGGGGGGGGCAAAGGCGTTTCAATATCCCACTTGAAGCAAAGGGTTCACTCACACCGAACGAGGCGTGCCACACTCTGACAGTCTACTCCTTGCCATGTCAACATTTATTGATAAAAGAAGTGACAAATTTGCTTGTTTTATACCCAGATACTGTATGTGGATAATAGTGTTTTTTGTGACATTCGTGGGAAGCATCTTCACGTGGACGAAGGGATGTGTTTGGGGTACGCTATCAACCAGAAACATCATGTTTCACAAGATGAAATGCACTGCAAGACAGAGCAATCATTAAAACATAATAATCAGTAACAGCAACTTCACTGTCATGAAATTGTTCTGGGGGTGCTTAATTAAGTTCTAGGTGTATAGTTAGATTCTGAGGTTGAAGAGAATCGCAGATGGATTACTAAAGTGCCAAAGTATCGAACGGAGGGCAATGGGTCAATAGTATTCTTCTATCTTTTTTGCACTAACTACGGATTACTTCAGTGACGACTGCTAGATTAACCATTTGAACCCGTCGACATTTGCGACTCAAGAAAGTGGAGCGACATAATTTCATTACGGGGATGGCTGCTGCTAAGTGAATGTGTGGGCTAGGGCAATTAATATTTTCAACGTGCAGCATCTGGGCTGGACGATGAAAATATTAAGTTTTTACCCCAAATATTGAATATTGACTCTTCCAGTTGTTGCCGTTGGCCTAAAATGGAGGGTACCACCAGGTTTCAAAGGGTTGAACTATTGCGACACGTAGAGATCATCAGCACTTGGGCTCTTTCTGGGATGCTGTATCGCAGTGAGCTGAGAACCTTCAACCAATCAGTGTATCTTGATGAAGGAACTCAACGAGGTGCGACACAGCACATCAGAACACTTCACTATACTACTGATCTTTTTATTACACGCCTATCATCAGATAATAATTAAATAGTATCCTCAGCGGGAGAAGTGAAAAGGGAAAATCCATTTTGGACGAGAGTGGGCGGCATCGATTTTGGACTAATGCAGGCGACAACTGTTTGTTGTAGTTGTTGTTATGGTGTGTCCTTTATCACCATTCCGACCTGGATGGACTCGATCTACCTCATCTTCTTGGTGTATCTGGCACAAATCTAATGTGGGAACGACAACATTCGTTGAAAAATGAATTGATGCATGTGGACAGTAACGAAGATGTAACCAAGGTTAAATAATTGATGATTTGCGGATCTGGGGCGCATTTTCTAGCGCGAGACGGAAGAAGAAGACACAATTCTTACGCAGTCTCGTTTTCGATTTTGCAGTATCACACTGCGAGCGTTTTTTTCCCCGTAGCAGCAATATCACATTCCATCTGATACTGCAGGCTAGATTTGATGAGCGAAATCCAGTCCGTTTCAATGATAAATATGTAATAAATAGATATTATCATAACAGTGTGTTAATTCGTGTCGTAGTATCACGTCGAGTTGAGGTGGCCAGATTTTCGGATCACACGAGCTGCCGCAGGCAGCGAGTGTGATCCGAAAATCTGGCCACCTCAACGAGACGTGATGCGACGACACGGATCAACACACTGTTATGATGATATGTTTATCATATGACATTGTTTCGATGTCAAATTCACCCAAATTTGCCATTTTAATAAATATGCGGCGAAAAGCCGGTTACAAAATAGCAGACGAAACAACAACGACTCCCCAAGTTACGAAAACTATTCACGGAAACTCTCGGATATTTCCGTGGGAGTGTGATATGGATTTTTGATTTCCGTAAGAGTGTAATATGGACTTTTGATCCGGAAAAATCTCACCCGGTGTTATACAACAGTTTGGAAAACATCGTCAAACAGTAGTGATATTTAGGGTAAAAATGTCATAGTCATATGATAAAGGTACTTATAACCTTCTTTCCAAATATATCGCTAGATAAAAGTAGTTTTTTACAGATAAAATACAAGAAATAATCTGTACCAAGCCCTGGTGCGATGTTGTGGTATCAATTATTTTAATTAGTGATGGCACGGTTGGTGTGCCAATTTGTTATGCGTAAATATGCTGATAGAAATATAGTGGCTGCGTCAGACAGGCCTGGAGATGTTTATTTAAAGTTACCTGCTGCGTGATACAGGTAAAATAGTATCTATCTGTCACCACAATACACTTTGGTTATTACCACCACGTCGGTTTCCGAGATGGTATATTGAAGACGGGATCTCCTCTCAGGGACTCGTCGATATATGACCCACAGGCGAGGTCGAGCCTTCGATACACCATCTCGCAAACCGTCATGGCGGTAATAATCAATTTATCTTACAATATTCCCCTTTTCTTGACTTCTTTGCATAATGAAGGGTATGGGTACAATCTTTAACAGCGTTTGTTTTGACAGTCATTGGTCTTTTTTGAATGAATATTATGGTGTAATGGTATTACGTTGTTGCGCGCCGCCTGACGCAAGCATCACTCATTGTTCTACGTGTCCAAAAACATTCAAGTTTGCAGTTGTGTTTTCAGCTATATGCTTCTTTGTTTAACCCTTTACCAAACGTAACAGCCAAAACCGGCCAGCGCTATTCTCAAAAATCGCCAATTAATTTTCATCATTTTTTTTTCATTTTTTGTCTCAAAAACATAGGCTATGATCCCTCGTTGGAACGAGCACGTCGAGCTCGTTCCAACAAGGGGTCATAACCTATGTTTTTGAGACAAAAAATAAAAAAAATTAGTTATTCAAGAATTTTTTTTTTGCAAGCGTCGTCTTCTTTCCGTGTTAGGTAAAGGGTTAATCTAATATATAAACGCGAATGTCTGTATCTATATCTCTCTCTATCTCTCTATCTATCTTTGTTCCGGGTGAACTCCTCCGTTTCTCGACCGATCGATCTCAAATTTTCTACACGGGGGTAATTCACCCCGGCGAGTAACATGGGATGGGTGCCGTGCCCGTGCGGGGAGACCTTGGCCTTGAAATTGATGACCTTGAACTTTTATTTCGAAAACGGCTGGGCTGATTGGGCTAAAATTTCATATGTGCGGGTATATTGATCCATCGATCATTTTGACTTTATCGGGGTGCCCGTGCGCGTGACCCTGACCTTGAAATTGGTGACCTTGATCTTTTATTTCGATAACGGCTGGGCCGATCGGGCTAATATTTCATATGTGCGGGTATATTGATCCATCGATCATTTTGACTTTATCGGGGTGACCTTGACCTTGAAATTGGTGACCTTGACCTTTTATTTCAAAAATGGTTGGGCCGATCGGGCTAAAATTTCATATGTGTGGTTATATTGACCCATCGATCATTTTGACTTTATCGGGGTGCCCGTGCGGGGTGACCTTGACCTTGAAATTGGTGACCTTTACCTTCTATTTCGAAAACGGCTGAGCCGATCATATCTGAGGGTATATTCTCCCGTGCAACGCCGGGTAACACCCGCTAGTTTTGTATAAAAATATCATTATGACAAACAGCATCTAGTCTAATTTATTTCGTAAAGCTGCTGATTTATTTATCATTTAATTACTTTATGAAAAACAGTGTCCCCAACATGTGCAATACCTCGATATCAATTGAGTGTTGGTAAACAACGTTCTCTTTCAATTCCATTCATGGAATAGAATGATCGCACTTGTGGTTGCTACCTACCCTCAATGCAGATTTGTATTTTTTCTGGACGTGTTTTCGTATTGGGGAGATGTGCGCTTCTTTTCTGAAGATTAATAACATTGGACTACTGATTTGCGTATCATTAACATGTAGGATAATATCATAGAGGTACATTGTGCCTCTGTGCCTCTGTGATATATTGCGGGTTGACGCATTCCCAGCCGACTCGATATCAACATTCGTTAGTTTAATTATTTAAAATATATTTTAATTATCTGCTCGAGAAGGTTACAAATTGAGCAGCTAAAAAATATATGTTACAGAATATTTCAACAGAACCATTTCCTGTGATGACGACCCCCCCCCCCCCCCCTCCCTCCCCTCCATCGGAACGAGCTTCCCGAGGTCGTTCCAATGAGGACTAACATGATATGGCTTTGCTGAAATGTTTTGAAAAATATAATTTTTCAACTGCTCAATTTGTAACTTTCTCTAGCGGATGCGTTCAAGTCTCTGGATAAAAGGTTAATGTTCTTGTTGCGCTTTTTGTGCAGTGTTAACCTTTGTGTGCATGGACTTTGAGGATGTTGGTGTTTTCGAAATTGATGAATCATCTAATATATGTGACGTATGACGTAAGAAATAAATGGCACACAAAAATGATATGGTGTCATTTATTGTTGATCGTTCCGAGTATTCCCAGTCCAGATTCCTAAACCGTGTCCCATGGGTCGTAGCTAGGATTTCCTATTGAGGAGGGGTGAATAATTCTTTTTGGGGTGCCAGGTCGATATATTCCATAGGCATATCCGAAGGCAGTAGGCCTGAGGTAGGGATAGGTATGGCCTTCCCTATTGGTTGGAGTTCAGGGACTCCTTCGAATCTCCACCAATGGGAAGGCCATACCCACTCCCACCTCAGGCCTACGCTATTCCCCTCCCATTGGTGGGGAGTCGGGTGGGGGGGGGGGGAGTCTGAAAATTCAATACCCTCATAGTGAATCTGAAATCCTTTGGTGTTTTCGTTTTCCTATTTTGAGGGATGGGGCACTGTAGTTTTTGTGAGGGTCATGCCCACATATGCACCGCCCCACCCCCCTTCGGATACTCCACTGCCGTGTCCACTCGTATGTGATCGTACGAAAAGTCTGAAAATTCAATACCCTCATAGTGAATCTGAAATCCTTTGGTGTTTTCGTTTTCCTATTTTGAGGGATGGGGCACTGTAGTTTTTGTGAGGGTCATGACCACATATGCACCGCCCCACCCCCTTCGGATACTCCACTGCCGTGTCCACTCGTATGTGATCGTACGAGGCAACTGATAAGCATTCTTTTTAAGAAACTGGAGTGAGTTCGGGTATTAACTTTATATTCTGTGTTGATATACCGTTTCGTCGGTTTTGTTTTCTAATTGAACATAAGACATCGTTTAAACCATTATTAGTCCAATAAACGTCAACGGTCGATGGTGACAGGTGATATTTTCTGTTTGCCCGTCGACAACAAAAATGTCCTGCCCGACCTTCTACCATTTCGCAGAGTTCGTCAGGATGGATGCTGAAATACCTTCTATCATTCACTTAAGCCGGGAGTTGTAGGCATGAATGTGCTACAAAAACTACATTACCAAACTTGCTTGGCACAAGCACTTGGTGAAATGTAGGCGATGTTTCGTCCGCTGCAAAAATCGGATATTTCGGGCCGGTGTAACAGGAATGGAAGTTCGTAGGAAAAGTAGTTCCTACGGACTTCCATTCCTTTTACACCGGACCTGATGTTTCAGCGAACATTCTAGTTACCTGTGTGGGACAGAAATCAGAAAATAACATAACAGATACCTCCGGATAAAAGGGTACCACTGCGAAACAGTCGCAACCGCATTTCTGAGAACTAGCGATGAATATACGATGTCAGCTTCTAACCCTTTCAATGTCTCGTCTCTGAATTGTATCGCTGAAAACAATGGTATTAATTAAATGTGAGTGAATCAGACTTCATTTTGTGAGAAATAGAAGTAAGCATGTATATACAGCCTTTAGAGCTGCAGAATTGTATTATTGCTAAACATTTACAAGAAAAGGAATTTACCGAAAACAAAAAACCTAAGTATACTGAAACGGGGGTACAAATAAAAGAAAAATAAAACAAACACCGAACCAATCGCGTAACGACAAGAAAACCTTTGTCTTTGTTGAATCATAAATTCTCCCACTCGAAATACTTGCGTTATAAAACGATTCCCATTTACTGCATATAAACTACTCTGTTTACTTTTGAATATCAGTTCGTCAATCTGATTCTAAAGTTACTCGAAACTACGGAAACCCTCAATTCACACCCTCTTTTCAACTACTGTAACAGGTATTATGAGCGCCGAAGGACAAATGATGTTTGTAGAGTGTGGGGGTGGGGGGGGGGGGGGGGGGGCGAGTTAATCGTAGAGAAGTGCTCTCTCTTCTGAGAGAGCACGTCTGTATGATTAGCTTGGCAACCGAACCGTGTCATTTTCAGGTCATATCTCTTGCCTGGATGGGATACATTTAGTAACAATTCGGTCGATCATTCATTGCATATTTTCTTGCACAGGATCTCAAAACAACCGACAGACGAATTTTTAGTAATCCGTACCCCTTAGAACTTTTCTCCAAGAAAAATAGAGAAGGGCACACCTTTGCCTCCGCCCTCCTCAGCAGGAAACAAGGTGTTGGGCCTCGACATGCTCACTCTCGTGATAAAAGTGAATTTCGCTAACGCCAAATAATAAACTGATCATATTGACAGTAAAGTGATCTGGATAGTCGCATTCCGTCGAGTTGACGGGGTCAGACAACTCAGATCACTTTACTGTAATAATGATCTTTATTTATCTAACAATCATACAGATTTTGGCCTAAAAACCACGAGAATAGGTACGTATCACATAATGTGTTCTGATTCCGTATTATATAGACGATTCGTTCTGATTCTATATCGTATAGACGACTTATTTCCGGTAACGCGACGGGCTATCATAACAGGCACATGAATGCATTCTATGTATGTTTCAGTGATCGACTCAGCTGATCGCTTACAAAACAAAATTCCTTTCAGTTAGCGACAGAATTATTAATAGTCAATGACCCCCCCCCCCCCCCCCCCTCCACAATAAATAGAAACTGCACAAATCAATATTACACTACACGGTTCCTGAGGATGTGCCGATGTCGTGCACTAGTAAATTCTAGCGGATAGGAAGTGACACTGAGCGTGAATAATTTGATAACACAACTTTGAAAATTACGTTGACCGCCTTACCCATTGTCTGTTAGAGTCTGTTAGAATGCACAACAATATAGTTCCATAAAATATGTCTGTTTTAACTTTTTCTCAAACTGTATTAATAATTTAAGAAGGGGGTGCGGTGGCGTTGCGGTAACCAGTTCTCGTCAGATTACCAAAGTTAAGCAACGTCGAGCCCGGTTAGTCCTCGGATGGGTGACCGTTTGAGCGATCGATTCGGACTCCCGCATTGTGTGCTTGGGCAAGGCACTTAACCCCGATTGTCCACATGAGGGCACGTTGACGCCGTGTCCTAAGGTGTACTGCACGTCGATGGTGCGCATGTCTTCAACCAATCCAACCCTTCGTGTGCTGCAGTGCGAGTTACGCTGTTGGGGAGCTGGCAGCTGCTCGTCGTTGCTCGGTGGTTCTCTCCGGGTACTCCGGCTTCCTCCACCCATAAAACTGTCACGGCCATAATTAGCCATTGTGCATAAGTATGTGACCTTAAACACAAATAAATAAATAAATAATAATTCAAGATTTAATCTATTTATGTGACAGACTTGTTAGATAAATGAATTATTATGATAATGTGCATGTCCTGTGATTTACATCAGATTCTCGGTGGTGTCCAAAAATGGGATCACAACTCGCCGGCAAAGCCGGCTCATTGAGATCCCATTCTAGACACCACCTCGAATTTTATACAAATCACTGGACATTCATATTATCATGATAATCTGTATTTATCATATACCTAACACAAAAATCGATTCGATATAGTTATTTTGGACCCCTTCAATCCGATTTGTCGGAAAACGAGAGTGTGCTTTTCCAAATCCATATCCCAGCTTCTCAAACGAGGATATCGAACTTTTGTGTCTAGGCGGTACGATTACACTCCACTCCAGCTGGGCTCGGGGAGTAAGAATTTTGAAGATCAGGCGGACATATTAACCCTTTAAAATAACGAATTGACCACATCCACCCGCGTAATTTCCAAATTAAGCAGGTGAAAAACTAGATTTATTTTTAAAAAAAGTTTTTAAAAAAATACAATAATTAAAATAATAAATTTTGATATTCTGTGTATTGCGTAATGGGATGACAATAAATTCAACACTTGAGGAATTAGTTCATGTCAAATATGCTTTGAATTTTGGTACCATGTGCTGTCCTTTGTCGTAATTTCTTCTGCAGAAAAGAATATTTTTTTTATTGCAAACCTTATAAGTTTGTTCATATTCTCAGCATAATAAACACACCACGTGGTCTTTACTTGGGTGGTACTAAAAGTTATACAGTATGTTAGTTGCCAAATATGGCATATACGGTGGCAATTAACCCTTAACCTAACGTACGACCAAAACCGACCAGCCCTATCCACAAAAATCATCATTTAATTTTCATTATTCTTTTTTACTCGCATATTCCGAATTTAAGCACACTTCTTCGCCTCTCTCTTATGCCATATAGGCAAACTAGGGACTCAAAGTACACAAGTGGCTGTTGCGTGACGCCACGCCTCAGAGCCTCCAAGTGGTACAGGTTGCTGAGCTTTCTCTTCCGCAAACTGCGTCATATCTCACACCTCTTAAAACATGCATAGTTCAAAACACTGTCGGTTCATTTCAATATCTAAGTCTATAGCTTAAAACGTCGAAACTCTTGGACTTTTTCTTCTTAAATAGAGTTTGAACTCATCAACTGCAACTAAACTATGTTTATATTATACTGAGTCTAACAACTGCGTCAAATTACAACTGCGTCTAATAGAATTTCGTTATGCCAGCGAAAACAGCATCTGACTGATTTATCTGTTTACTTATTGGTGTTCTTGGTGTTTAAAGTCCCTTTCGTGATCTAAAACTTATATCATGGCCACAGCACAATTATAAACTCAAGTTTAGCTAATTCTTGCGAGTGCTGTGGTATGACCGAGTGTCGCCTCTCTCTGCTTCGTTAGTTGCCCGCGAAACTGTTTTTATAAGACGTTTTTCGCATGAGTAACCATTTCCAACCAATCGGAGACCAATAATATTGCCATATCATGCAAACTGATGCTGCACTTATATCAACGAAGACACCCAGCTACAAGTGCCAGTTGCACAAGCAGGAAAACAGTTCTCATTAGTGGTGAGATACAATGTTTTCTGTGATGGAGGTATTTAATCTGATCCAAAATGTGAGTAGTGGTGTATTTTGCTATAACTGTTTGTTGCAGGATTACAGGGGTTAAGTGATGGAGGAAAATTTACGTTCTTATCAGTGCTCAGCCGACAGCCAGTGACTGTCGTATGAACCCCAGTTCGAACGTAAACCTTGCCACCTTATCAATGCCCTATCCGCTTGGGACTCTTAGGATTCCTGAAGGTGCGTGTGGCTTACAACGCCAAAGGGTGATCAACGATAATTCACTGAAAGATTATTTATTTACATATACGAAGAAATATAATATGAAACAAATTACTCACAAAATTATCCATAAGAATACACTAATTACGCGAATAAAAGTTTATTCTTCAGGGCCCTCGACGTCTCCCACAGCTAGCTGTGTCCGCTGGATCAACCTCACATCATCTTCATCTTCTCACGGTTTGTGATAAATACAAAGTGTCTATTCACTTCTCGTTGCTTACTCCTCGCAGGGTTAACTCGCCGTCAGTCGGGCTTAACTCATATAATTCTAATGCTTGTGTGACTATATCAGCGTTCTCACGGTTCAATCACAATTCAATCTGCGTTTACCACAGTTCACGATCACTTTGCGCCTTGCCTGGCTCTCACGGGGTTAAGTTATTCTTCGCCTTCAGATATATACTTGACAAAGCTTACATAATAATATTCTGCAAAGTGTTCTCAACATCACCAATTCTCGCACCGCCTAAAACTATCTTATCTCGCGAGCTATTCCAGTGCTTACTCAAGCTCTTAATACAGTTTCTAGACCTCAGCGTTCCAGATTTTACTTCTTTGGCTACTGTGCCACTACGGTTCGCAACCATTAACAAAATACAATCGGTTCCTTACAACCCTCACAGGGTTACGACAATACTCGGACTTTCAATCTCGGTGCCTATGACCCTCGACGACCCAGGCTAAATTCGGACCTTCTCTGAGTGCCCTCAGGCCAACTAACTGCCTATGTACGTCTTGTCTTCTAAAACAGATAATGCGTTTACCTAAATGCATACAACTCACTGAGCTCGTACTTCCTTTTCCTGGTCCTATTCTCATATGTGGCCACCGACTTGGCCCGCGACTGCTCCTATTCTAAATATGAGCTCTGTGGCTCCCCTACAACGTGCCTACACTTTCGCACCGATGCGTCACCTTCTCTAACTTATAGCATGGGACCTCCCCATCTACTCGCAACGACTCACAGCCTTAGCTGGAATGAATTTTCCGAGAAGCCCCCCGATTGTTATTTAGATAGCCAGAACATTTATTCTCAGTTAATCGCTTCTCCTGAACTTCGCCGCTTAGATCTATCTTAATTTAACACTCGCTTTAAAGTTCCTTTGAAAAACTCGCATTTCAGTATCTTTTGACATTTCGGAGACAGGATAGATGCGTAATATGTGTGTGCGTCCAGAACATATGTGTACTGATCTCTCACCAGATAGCCCAGGTGCGTTCAACACGCGCGCCACAATGGACATTAAATTTCATGCCCAATTAACAGAGTTTGAATTATTGTTAGTATGACAAATCTGTTTTCAGGGTCCGTCATATACCTATCTTTACGTTTTACATTTAACCCAGGCAGAAATATTATCGAAAATATTTACACTTTTAAACAAAAATCGCCACTTTTAGGTATCACCTTGACACTGTTCTAACTCTAAACCTGTCAATGATCTTCGTGTATTCATAAATTTAACTAGACAGAACTATGTTGAGATTCCAGTGCACATCTCTTGATGTTATTCACCGAAAGACGACTATCGGCACTTCAAACATCAGGTCAAATGTGTATTTGCACCTTTGCGCCCTTAATGAGTTATCTTCAAGCGATGAAATTTTATTTTGACTCTTTTTGGAGAACCCCAGTCATGACTTTCGTTAGCATTACTTAAAAAATGTGTTTGTCTCACATGAGACATTACAAGAAAAGTGTCTGCGAAATATTGGCTTAAAACTATTCGTTGTTATGGGGATTTGCTCTTCAGGAGTACTTGGGTGTACCACCCAACTCTTTACGCCAGTGAATACATATCTAGAGTATTAAAGTATGATGAATTTAATTTTGACCTGGGAGAGGGAGATGGTGTCCATTTATTACTCTATTGTCAATGTTTGGGAGCCTATTGAGAGAAAATGGTTTACGCTCAAATTTGGACATTATAGAAACTGTCTGTGCAACTGTGGGTTCAGATTGTTCATTGGTACTGAGAACTGTTCCTCATGAACGATGGAGCGTAATTTTTTGACATCAAGACGTTGTCATAGACTTCGAATGTTATCATGTCACCAAATTTCATCCTCGTCCAATGGCATTTAATTTTTATGCCACAAAGCACATTCAACTTGGTTTGATTACTCATTATTACGTTCAAACGAGGAACCGAGTATCATTTCATTTCATAGGCCTGTCAAATACAATCTGGCCTTCTCGATTTCTTTAACGTTCACGTCAGTAACGTCGCAATTTCTTTTTTTGGAAGAGAGGAGTAGTGAAAAGGATTTTAGATACCGTTTTAGGTGTATATTTATGTGCATAATTTTAGAAGCATACATTTGATAAAGATCGAAGATATTCGAGGTTAAAGAAACAGATAATTCAGCCTCGTTTTGCATTTCGTTGTTTTTTTTCTGAAAACACTTCATTTAAAAAAGGAAGTACAGAGAGAAGTACTATAGTGTACCAACACGAATTAAGTAGAAGTGAATAGAAGTATTGAGTGAGTAAAGGCATTGACCAGTTGTACACGAGAGACTGCTTTTCCGGCCCATCAACATGATACAACATAATTTCATTAAGCTGGATGGCTTCGAAGTCAATGTGTGGGTTATACCAATCAATAATTTCAAGGTGCCGCCTTTGGGCTATATTAAAATGTTAATTAGTCTACCACCAAATAAGGAATATCGACTCGTCCAATTGGTTCCATGGAACTGACATAGTAGATACCACCAGAGTTTAAAGGGTTAAAGAGAGAGGTTGAAAAAATACCAAGGAACAGAAATAAAACAGAAATGAAATAAAGGACTACAGTAACAGTAAGTCAGCGACCTAAGCAGAATAACTTTCAAATATTTCACTCATTTCCCGAAAACACTTTTCAGGAGTCGTATTCTTGCAGGCAAAGAGAATTCATTGAAGACTGCGATGTCACAAATGTCGGCCTCTGCCATCTCGGCATTGATTTCAGGTGTAATACAGAGTTAGAAATGGGCTCTCCAATTTTCACGCGTTTCGTTCTGCAATCCGTGTATTTTTGGACTTGGGCGCAGTTTGTGAAATGTAAAAACATTAAGGGCGAGGTCTAAAACTGTTGTCAACCTCGTCTTGATCGAAGTGAAACTTAGACTTGAACGTTCGTGGTGAAATACTTTTTTTCAGAATAAACCAAGTATATTATCACTTAGATCTAGGGTTTATCCCCAGAACGGGAGTTTCCTGGGTTTCGTTTCTGAAAGTCCGTCACAATACCGAGGATTTTCCGGTTCTCGATTTCGAATATCAGTCCCGATACCCGGACATTCGTATGGCAGAACCGGAAATCAAAGATTACGTTCCGCAACCTTTCATTGCCGATTCTTGTCTATGAATTCACCGGGCATTAGCACTAATTTTAAAAACCGGTAATCGGGAAATTCCCGTTCGCGAGATTAAACCATAGCTCCAATGGCGATGATGGTAAAAAATTGATATTCACCCTAATGTCATAAACTATGACACGAAATCTTCGATAGATGATATTGTCTATGAATTTACAGGATATCGTGACTGACTCTCAGAACTAAGAGTCGAAGAACCGCGAAATTCCCGTTCTCGGTAGTAAACCTTACTAACATCTATCAAACTGTTGGACTCATTTCATCAAAAAGACTGGATATGCCCAAGCAAAATATGAGCAACGTGTTTTAGAGTATATGTTATTTGTTGGTGACTGTGATGGAACAATACGAATATCTTATTCTTATTCAGCTCCTAGTTACCAAACTCTTCAATCGTACTGTTCAAATTCTATAAATTCTCTAAATACTCTATCTACCACCTTTAGAAGATGGATCCAGTCCTTTGAAGTTGTGGAGTGATGGCCTTGTCATCCCCGCTAAGACTCATAGGGAGAAAAATCACTGTTAGAGTGACGGATTTTTACAGAGCATGGTTATATTATTATAGCTTGGGTGAAAACTCCACCAGCCGGTCCTTCAGTGATATCCCCATCTCTGGGTACTGCTATTTTCGTAGTAGTTGTATTTAAGACTTGTTAAATAACGGACTTCCAGTTACATATGCATATGCCCTACGCATTACACGATAATACAAATACTGCATGGCCTAAATACGCTTATCTGTCATCCGGGCAGTTAACTCTTCAAGAGCAAAATCCCAAATAAAATACAATCATGCGTGTTAGTGTGGGTAAATCAAATCGGGCGTAGGGGTGAGGCACGAGGAACACCTCGCAAACCAGGGGCGGCGGAACGATTTTCAAAGTGTGTGTGTGTGGGGGGGGGGGGGGGAGGAGTCGGGCGATGGATGTTCGTCGGTAAGAAAATTTTAAATTTTAGGGTCCCAAAACTCCCATTTTCATGCATCTGAGTGGATATTTTGAGATCTTTCAGAAGATGTATTTGAAAGATTTCACACTTTGAGAGCCGTTAAAAAACGTCGGTAAAACATACAATTGAGGTCTATTTATCAGCTTTGGTTGTAACGACCAAAGCTGATAAATAGACCTCACCTGTATGCTTTACCAGACGTTTACAGCAATTATGCTTTCTAGAGATTATCTTGTCTGGAGGTGGATTTGGTACTTGTATATCTGTACGATTACGATCTACTTCAGTAAACCGGGTTTTTAACAGACTGTATACATTTTAACGTTTGCTGCCGCTTACTGCCAAAAATGATCCGAAATCCATCGAAACTGAACCAGTACGCGAGAAACATGGCTGGCGAGAATGTGGGGGAGGCTCTGGATCCGCCCCTTGTTTCACCAGTCATTTGTTGTGTTAAAATATATGCATATAAAATATATTGCCCGTCAAAAAAGGTGGAGGGGCTGAAACCCCCCCCCCCCCCGTCCTTCCCTCCCAGCCCCCCCTCCCCCGGTTCCGCCGCAACTGCAAACGTTCGTCCCCTGCCCAACTTTTTCCACAAAGTTGAGATAGAGAAGGAGAGAGGAGGGGGAGAGAGTTTAGGTCAACAATACATGTCCGTAGTTGCATTTTGATTGGAAACTAAAACCAAGAGGGTATAAGAATCTTCACTCTCCGTATGTGACCGAAGGTTCCCATGATTGGTTTGTCTCTACTATGTCCTTTAACCCTTTACCCAACGTAACGGCCAAAACCGGCCAGCGCTATTCTCAAAAATCGCCAATTAATTTTCAAAATATTTTCATTTTTTGTCTCAAAAACATAGGTTATGACCCCTCGTTGGAACGAGCTCGTCGAGCTCGTTCCAACGAGGGGTCATAACCTATGTTTTTGAGACAAAAAATGAAAAAATTTAGTTATTCAAAAAATTTTTTTTGCAAGTGTCGTCTGCTTTTCATGTTAGGTAAAGGGTTAACCTTTTACCTAAATTAACCTAATATGAAAGGCTGACGACACTTGCAAACAAAATTCATGAATAACTAATTGTGTCTGGCTTTCAGAAACGAGAATCAGGAAATTACAGTTCCTGGGATAAGGCCTAGATCCAAGTGATATTATACTTGGTTTATTCTGAAAAAAAGTATTTCATCACGCGCGTTCAAGTGAAAGCCAGAGAGCCCATTTCTAACTCTGCATCACACCTGACTTCAATGCAAAGATGACAGAGACTGGCATTTGTGATATCGCAGTCTTCAGTGAATCAACCTAATGTGAAAGGCAGACGACATTTGCAAACAAAATTCATGAATAACTATTTTTTACCTAAAAACAGCTTTTGACCCCCTCATTGGAACAAGCGCAACCAGTAAAGGTCCATAAGCTATGTTTTTGAGACACAAAACTGAAAAAGTAATGAAAATATTGAATAGTGATTTTTATGAATAGCACTGGCCAGTTTTGTCGTTGCTTTGGGAAAAGTGTTAAATTCGAGGAAATGCCAATTTTTTGCTTGGTATTTAATAAATTCCTCTATCGGGACGAAGCATGGTTTCGGTCCGATTGGAAAATTTGTTAAATATGGAGTTAAAAATGGGGCCAGAAAAATGCATTTTTCTCAATGTTGAGGTTCAAGTGAGTTCAAAACAAAGTTTTGGTTTATGTATTGTATTCCTTCCGGGTCATCAAAGTTTGAAATGCTCCCTTAGACCTTGAATCAAATGTTTTTATTAAAAGAGTATCCGATATATCAACCGCAATAAAAGTTTAACGTGCGTTGCTGGACGAGGGTTTACGCAGAGAAAAGGGGAGTGTTGTGTTCTAGCAACCATGTATATGTGTACCTTACCTTCAATACAACGTCCGATGTTCTTATTTATCAACCTGGACGATGGTTTTGGTAGCGAAAAGACGTGTTATGCTTTAGCTACCATGTGTCTGTGTACATTCAATATTTAACGTTCGATGTTCTTATTTATCAAACAGTGAGATTTTTTCCATGTTATGAATTCCACAAAAGGAAGATTCCTCTTAATATCAAGACAAACATGACGTTTTGAGTGTGGAGAACCTTCGTCAAAAATTTAATTTTCTCTAGCCCCCTACGAAATTGCCCCGATGATTCCATTCGATGCTATCTGAGTCGCACTGATTAGGAAATTTTCAAATCGTCAAGATGTTCAAGAAATCATTCCAAGTATCTCCGCTCGCGCTCTACTACTACCATCAGGTCCCCTGTACAGGAGACCTGGGGCCAAAACTTTTGCAATTGTATTTTCCAGAAATGTGTTTCCTAGTTATGACTTTAAATGGATTGAAATGAACCATTAGAACTTTCAAAGATGTGGCAATTTGCCAGTTGGCAAATTGCCATATCTTTTAAAATGCTAATGATTCAGTTTAGTCGGTTATATTAATAGGTAAAAAATACAATTCTAGAAAATGCTATTGTAAAACTTTTATAGTATTGGCCCGTAATGATAGAAGAAGAGTTCAATGAGGTTCTGTTTCCCAAACTACGTCGATTCTGTTCCCGAATATTCAGTATTTTTGATTGACATGACTGAACCAACGAGCTGCCGTTGAATACTTGTGAAGTGGGGACTGATGGTTTTTAGAAGGTACAACATCTACAGCCTGAACAGGGATCGGTCTGATTCGATCCGCGATTCGATTTAATTCAAAATCCGGCCTGCTTCGAGTTGGGATTCGATTCGTTCCAAAATGTAAAGCTCACAGGTCTTCACTCTTTTCGTATACTAATTTTTAGGTACACATCCATTATTGTTCGAAAATAACAACCAAAACTCATTGGTTTAACTCAAAAGTACAGCTCAGCTCAGGAATGTGGCTAAGTGGTATCGAATGGATGGTGATGACCATCAGAAAAATTCCAATACTCACACCCCCAACCCTCACCCCAATTGTAAACGTTCTGACAAGTACCATTAGAAATTCTAACTTAGCGGAAATCCAGTTGCACCTCACACCCCCAGGTCGCAAATATTATTGTTGCACTAAATTTCAGTTAAAACGGCAAACAGAGAAGTCCGCAGTTCACAACTTGTTCTGTCAGGGTCGCTACAACTTCCAACTTTTCATCATCTAGGCAAATAACTGCAAATAATGGGGTGGAGGAGTATACACCCTCTATAACCTTCTGTAGGCACGTCTCCGGTTCAGACTTGTTCCAATAAGTAGTCAACCAGAGCAACACAGGATCTGTGCTCATCCGTTCACTTTAAAATTGGGCTTATTAGGGGTTATTTGACCCGAAAATTGACCTCAGATGGTTCCTGATTACATCCAACATCGAGTAAGCCATTCACCAATAAACCACGGGGATGTTTTGTGCAAATGTGCACATGGGGTATCTGTATCATGAGGAACTTTGTCAGGGTGAATGGCACGTGCAATATCGTGTTAACCCTTCAGTCATTGACACCCAGCCAGAGCAATGCCGGGATGCACTCCTGTAGTTCAGAGATATTGAGCTGAAATTCGGCAAATTGGTATTTTTTTCAGGAGGAACATGGGCAAGGTGCATTTTACATACAACATGGCGTTAACACTTCAATCAGTACAACGCCAGTATGCCTCCAACATTTTTAGAGATATTGAGCTGATGTTAAGCACTTTTTCATATTCAGATATCTCCCATCAAACATTCCAAACATATTTCGAACAATTAAACATTGCCCACTCGCCTTTAAACAACTGAATGGCCGAACAAGTGGGGGTGGGGGGGGGGGAGATAGCATCCCCCACCCCCTTGGTTTGGGCCTCCCCAGAGAAAAGTTTATTATTGCAGTGTCTGTAGGCTTTTCACCAGATTGGGGCTCACCGTTGTCTGAAACGTGGGTTTGACTAATTGGGGAGGGGTATCAAATGTCCCCAGAATTATTTCAATAATTAAACATGACCAATTGTACTCTCCACAAGAAGGAAGAGCTATGGTGTAAGGGGGTACATGGTAATTACATGCGACCCACTCGACTCGCACTTGGTACAACAGAAATAGTCAAACGCGACCAGCCATTTTGACATGTGGAGGCCTATAATGAAGACTATAGTCGTCTCTATACAATACAAGACAACTTCTCAACGTGTTATTTTACGGACACGAAAACTGTTACCACGAGTGCGCGGAGCAGGAACTTCGGCTGGTACACTATACAAGTGACACATTATTCAGGTGATTACTGATACAGGTACATGTACTTGGCGCGCGAAACTACAACCGCATAGAAGTGATGGTTTTCTGTGAAAACGCGGTTCCTCTGCTATTCTCTGGGGGGGGGGGGGGGGCACACCGTCTCCTTACAATTTCAAGACCCGAGATGGCTTGAACTTCAGGAATATTCAACACAGCGCGAACTAGATCATCTTGATCGCTGCACTTGGCCCATTTTGGCCGTGTGTAGATCACAGCCCCACACAGATAACAATTGACACTTCTTTTGAAGAGTTGAGAGTTCTAAATTTTCAAAAGTTTTCCGGGAGATGTCCCCCCGGACTCCATTCAGTCACTGTGAGATGGAAACACTCTCTCCCAAAGACGCATCCCGCGTTGGGCATCGCTTCGCGCTGAGCACCCATTCCGAATGGGCACTCTACGCGCAGCGATGACCGATGCAGGCTGCCCACATACTTCTTAATTTCGGAAAGTATCACTGCCGTATAACACTTTTGTGTAAAGTTGTGAGTATATTGATGCTTCGCCCATGACAGTTCAGCAATAGTCTTAGTTTTCTTGTTACTCTTGAGTTAGGCATGGTCCTGTGTTTAGTTATCTTGCGTTTTATTATGTGTTAGCCTGTGAATGATCGTAAATTATCTAAGATATTTCTCGATATCCATCGAGTCGATGGATATCAAGAAATATCCCCCAGTAGCCTCCTAAATGACGTAACGCTTCAGCGCATGACGTCGCCTTGAAAAGACGATCAGATCTTTGTTATTGTCTTGAAACTGTTTGCAGTCAAATTGGTCTGAATATTGCGCAGTAAAATGTCACGTAGCATATAATAAAACGAACATCTACGCTGTTTCAGTGAACATCTGGAATTGTCGAATTCGTGTGGGCCTGAAAGTAATATTTTTCGCTCGCGCAAGCGCACCTCAAAAATAAAACTTTCAGGTCCACTCACGCTTATGAGATAATTCCCGATATTCAATAAAACGGCTTAGATGTCCTATATGTATTACTCGTTTTGATGAGGTATGATCTTTTCGTTTTAAATCATGTTATGATATTATATGATATATAGAGAGTAATCGCTTGACTGGACTGGTTACGTGAAATAATTCATGAGAGGTAAGGGACGTAGTCCCTCACCTTGAATGAATTATTTCACGTAACCAGTCCAGTCAAGCGATTACTCTGTTTATCACTTTTCATTATTAACGATAATTATATTATTTAACCATTTACCTAACGTAACGCCCAGCGCTATTCTCAAAAATCGCCAAATAATTTTCATTATTTTTTCTTTTTTTGTCTCTAAAACATAGGTTATGACAGCCTCATTGGAACGAGCTCGTTCCAATGAGGGGTCCTAACCTATGTGTTTGAGACAAAAACTGAAAATAGTACTTATTCAAGAATTTTTTTTTTTTTTTGCAAGTGTCGTCTGCTTTTCATGTGAGGTAAAGGGTTAAAAAAAAAAAAAAACGCAATGAAGTCTCCATTACACCCACGGCAAAGCGTCTTCGTTTGCGCGCATGGATGCATGACACAATTGTTGATTGCATAATTCACTTGTGAAGTTATCGTTTATCATCAAACCCGGAAGTCCCAGTAAATCACACTTTGGAAAGTAATAATGTACTTTAATTTCAATACAGGGTGGATTATATTGTCCAAATTTCTCAGCTCTGTGAAATGTTCTAAAAAATTGCTCGAGTGAAATACGTGAAACCTTAAGTCGATGACTGCAGGTCAGCCGATATATCAACATGCCATGTCCCAAGAGGCAAAAAAAAATAAATAGTGTTTGCTTATCAAACAGGTCGTATTTAGACGACGAGATAGATGCTATCTTCTGCACTGTGAGTTGAGTTATTCTGTTTGTCGTGAATTTCTGTTTGTCGAGAATGAGTGACGTGTCCTATCGCCTCAGTTTCTACCGACCCAGTCGACATCCAACTCGGTAGATGTGTGTATTTCTACTGCATTGGCATATTTGGTGACAAAATTTTATGTTATTCCCGAAATATCGACAATTGTGTCGCATCTGTTTCATTTTGTCGCCATTGGCAATGTATAGAGTTTCTTCCCCTGGATCGCTGTTTTCAGACATAAGTCGCCACTAAAAGTGTCATGGGATGATGCACGCGGAATACCTCTAAAAGACAATGTCCAAGAATTAAAATTAACAAATCGTTTGGGGGGGGGGGGGTGGAGGAGGGAGAGGATAACTAGAACCGTTCGGTCGTTATCCCTTCCTCCCACTACCTCCGGGTGTAGCAACCACCGGAGGATCCAAGTTAGGACTAGGTACTAGGTGAGGCCACCACGAACACCCACGATGGCCTTCCAAATAAAACTTTTACCCCCCCCCCCCCCAAAAATGGCTAGAACCCCCATTATAAAATCCTGGCTACGCGCCTGGTCAGTTAAGACAATATGTTTATTATATGACCACCGCAAATAGTTCCTTCGTACCGCAGCCGCTTGCCCAATATTTACTGCTCACCGGAAAACGACAGTCTCAACATTTTTAAATCAATAGCATGCATTTCTTATGTGGGTCTCACGTGACTTCATTAACATGCACAGATTAATGATGCGATAGTTTTACAGAAGCGAAAAAAAAACTTGAGAATCTTTTCTGGATGAACATTCCATAATTTCTTTTTTCCTCACATTTTACGTGTCGTATTCAATTTTAAAACACCCTTTGTCATGTGATAAACAAATTATTACATCAGGCAATCAGTCTGTGTTGTCATTATTCTGTCTCGTTGGCGAGGCCAGACCAATCGGGTCAAACACGACACTTGCGACGTCTTTATGAATCTGGATGATCGGGTATTGTCAAGGAGGTGGAATTCCTCATTCCAGATCAATTGACTGTTGAAATTATCTGTATGCATTTTCTTTACAGCAGGGCTCAAAACCAACTGAGAAGAAAAATTATTAGTTATCACGTCATCGCATCACGTACAGCGCTCGCGTTGAGTCCACTCCGTGACAGACTTAAAGTTTCAGCCAACGGTCTTCTGGTCCAACCCAAATGACCACCGGATGAAACTTTTTTAAAAAATTAAAAAAAAAAATAGTTACTCAAGAATTTTTTTGCAAGTGTCGTCTGCTTTTCATGTTATGTAAAGGGTTAAGGCTTAAAAATGTATTTTGATTCTCAGGAAATCCTACATTGAATCTGAACCCCTTCATTGGTCAGTTTTATTGCCTTTCATTGTCTTTGAACATTAGTACAAACTCAGGTAGACCCGAAACTTTTTACATATTTTGATTAATCTATATCATTTTGATTGTCCAATATGTTTTCCTTGTTACAATTTTATAAGCAGTCCATGGGGGGGGGGGGGGGGGGGGGGGTGGGCAAAAATTTGCAAGACGTGACGTGGGGGTGGGTGGGTCTCTTGAGTGCTCCAAAAATGTGCATTTCCAACTTGTGCAATTTTTTGAATTTTTTAAAAATATATCAATATATCATCTAATATATACCATCATTTGTGTTTCAAACCTTAAAGATGATGTTGTAACATAAATACAACATCAGGAGGCTTTATATGTGGGAATGTTGGGCTTAATCTGGGAAAATGTCACACGTTAGTAGGGGGTGGGTGTCTTGTTCAAAATGTAGAAAATATGCAGACAATATTTGGGGAACAATTCAAATGAAAATTTGTTCCCGTATATGTACACCTGCTCTGGCCAAGCCTGATAATGAACAGCTTGTCATTTGTAGATTGGGGCCCACAGCAGCCCACGGAGGTTTAAAATGGTAGTACCAGTTTAAGAACATTATGAAAACCCCCTAAACACAGCTGTGCCTACTAAGTTTATAAGTTTATTTTGGATTTTAATGGGAGAGTGGGGGTGGGTGTCTAGTAGTAGTAGAAAATTTGCACGTAGTGGGTGGGTGGGTGTAAAAAGGAGCCGAATAAAAAATAGGACATCACGTCTTGCAAATTTTTAGTGCCCCCCCCCCCCCCCCCCCCCCCCCTCCGAGCAGTCACCCATAAATTGTAACGAGGCAAATCCCCATAGATTAAATATTTTTACTTCGAAGATAATATGGAGAGCATTGAAAGAATATTAAGCCTTTGCATGGTAGTACCTACAGTTTGTTTTTAGAGAAATGTTTTATTTTTCAAATTAAAAATGAATTTATTCGTATAAGGTCACGCCAAGTAGATGCCATGTTTTGTAAAATTGCATGAGGGCGGTCGGTTGTTACGACCCATAATGTAATAAATGCCCATAATGTAATACCCACCCATAATGTAATACAAAAAATGTCCGTAATGTCATGCGTACCCATAATCTAATAAAAAACGACCCATAATGTAATAAATGTAATAACGTGTAATAAATGTTAGGCGCCCATAATGTAATAAAATTAAAAAAAAATTAGATACAAATTACACTCATCCAGGCCCGTAATGTAATAAAATTTTAAGCTTGATTCTTGTTTTTTCTCTTTACTCCAGCAGTGCGTTCGGCTACTTATGACACATCCTATGCCTCCATCAATGCTGCCAATGGCCCCTATGCCGTACACAGCCAACATGTTTGGGTGTGTTGGGATAACGATGGAGAGTATTCCGTGACCTGGGGCGGGTATTCTCTGCTCTGAGTGACAGGCATTATCCCTCTTCTATTTGTACCACCCACGCAAACGACTTCATCGAAAGCCTCTACTGCCGTGCCACAACCATATAGGTCTACCTTACCAGACATTCAATAATTTCGATTCCAGGGTGGTCACTTATAACTGCAATCATCATATTCGACCGGCTATTCACTTGCACAAAATCAATGTGGGTAGCAGGTTCCTGCTGTTCATAAATGCAAGTAACTCTGATCAAAGTTGCTGGGACAGAGGGTGGAGTGGGGTGCGGTGGGGTTTGGGTGCACAATGACCGGATAGTGGGTTTGGGGAGGGGGGTAGTGTTGGATACAAGGAAAAGATAGAACAGAAGCAAGACGCTGAGTCAAGCGGCGCAGAGGAATATCGGGAGGCGATATGGTGAGTGTACTGGTATTGGGATAGGGGACATCCTTTTGCTCGATGGGATTTGGATTAGGCTACTTTGCTCCAAATTAAGCGTACGATCTATCCTCTGTCTCTCCAATTTTCATAACCTGAACAAATTAGTCATTTCCATGTACTGCCCTACTATAAGTTCATGTCGCACCCACCGCACCTGGAAACCAATGAGCCCGATCCCAGGATGACACTTAATAACGACCACATCATAAAAGATGCTACAAGTATCCTGGTATAAGTAACATGGTACTGGTATCATGGTAGTGCCATGGTACAGGTACCATGGTAGTAACATGGTACATGCACCATGATAAATGGTGAGGGGTACCATGATACAAGTACCCTGGTATAAGTAACATGGTACTGGTATCATGGTAGTACCATGGTACATATACCATGGTAGTAACATGGTACAGGTACCATGGTAAACGGTGTGGGGTACCACGGTACTTGTACCATGGTATAAGTATCGTGGTATGAGTACTGTGGCACTGTTATCATGGTACTACCATGGCTCATATTTATGGCACCATGGTTTTTACCATGGTACTCTGTGCCAGGTAACACCATGGTACAAGTATGGTAAAAAGTACCACGTTATTTCGGTCCTCGTACTACCCTGGTATTACCATAGTAATACCATGGTACTATCATGGTACAGGTAAGTAGGTAATAAAGGCCGATTCCAGGCCACATGTACAAGATTTCGTACATGTACACGTACATCGATGTACACCTCCATAGGATTTAGTGTTAAAATCGTGTACAGGTACACGATTTGTCGTTTTGTTATGGTGGCCTAGAATCGGCTTTGCCGATTCTACACCATTGGATTCTATATACAGAGTGAAAAAATGTATGAAATTTCAAGGAAAAAGAGGTGTATCGTCTGGCCCAGAATCGGCAAATGGGTTTCCCCCATAGGATTCAGAGTTAAAAATCGCGAGCAAAAGCGTGTTGTTGTTTCTGGGACAGCGTCGAAAAGTGGTTTGCCGATTCTGGGCCATCCCTGTCTGTACGCGATTTTAACACTGAATCCCTATGGAGGCGTACACGGAAATCCATTTGCGGATTTTACATCAGAAATCGACTCGTGTACAGTACACGGAAAACAGGTGGCCCCGAACCGGCAAACCCACTGCCACGATGAGAGTAAAAACTGACACTCATGTTTTTGTTGTGATTGAATGAAGGTTTTCGTTCAAAAGAGTCGACTATAAATATGAGTGTCAGTTTTAAAAGAGTTGCGTGAATGAAAGGCTTTCGTTCAGAAAGAGTCGACTATAAAATATGATCTGTAAAAATAGACATTCATGTTTTGTTTTAATGTAACGAAAAAAAAATTGAGTTTAGAAACAATTAGAAAAAATCAGAGGTAAAAATCGTTTGTTCACGTTTTGTCACTGTTAATTTTGTGAAGTAATCTTAATAAACACTTTATGGAATGTTTGATGAAATTGACACTCATGTTTTTGTTGTGGTGTGAATGAAGGTTTTCGTTTTTAATGAATCCTTTTAATAATGGATAATAAAACGCATTTTTTCCACTCAATTAGGTTTGAGTGGTAAATTTTTAATATATTCATGATAATGATCGGAGATGTGAATGAATCCTTTTAACGTTAAATTAGAAAACCGGTTTCTTTTATGTGCTAAAAATTTTTTAACTGTCTTCAAAGGTTCTCTCTTAATTCGACATTGAGTGAATGGTTTTGATATATGAATGGAAATTCCTTTTAACAAACGTAAATTACTCTCAAATGCGTTAAATCAGAAACCGGTTTGTCATGTGCTTAAACTTTTTCAAACTTTTCAAGTTTTCCCAATTCAATCAATACTGAGATGAGATATGAATTTTTTAGTTACTATATTAAAGATAGAAGATTTTTATTAACTTAAAACATAAAAAAATAATTATACATTTAATTTTGAAAATATTAAAATAACTCACATTAGCATACTCAAAGGAACATTAACAATTAACAAACGAAAAATGTTTTTACAGATGGATTCTAGACACCGAGATCAAATTTTAGGCGAATATGAACGTGCTAAGAAGGGCATTCAATCGGCTGACAGAAGCAGACGTCTCGGTGAGATGGATCTCAGACGCGAGACCACAAAAATATTTAAACCCGTGATGGAGGGTCAAGAGTGAAGCAAGAAGGAGATAGTCGAAGAATTGAGACTTATAAAAGAGAGTTCTTTGAGAATGGGTTCGTTGCCCAGTAGTTTTGGAAATCGATATTCCTTTCAATCTACACCGGATTACGTTCCCACGGGAATTCAAACAGACGTGAGCGACGATGCAACTTCAATTATCACCACTGATAGCGTCACGTCATCCGAGGATGGCGGTAAGAGAGATCTGTTGTATGGATTTTATAAGGATTCGGATGGTAGAACTTTTGTTGGCGATACAGAAGTGGAAATAGATGATGATGAATTAACCATTGGCTCGAATAGGTACGAATTAACTTCCAGACTGCGCAAATTGCTTCTTTACGACAAGCCTAGTGATTACACGGAACAGGATTTCGACAATTACGGTGACATTCTGGTTCAGACCCACGCCATGAAGAGAAATAACGATGCCAGAGAGATGAGACACAAAGCCAACAGAGGTTACAAGTGAACGAAAATAGTGAAACCCATATAGGATATGAATAAGAAGTTCGTCGAATCGGTGACTGGTAAAGGGGTGAAAACCACTTTTCTTCCGAGCGATTCTGACGCTCTGTCTCAGAGATTGAGATTGTTGATGGCTAGTAGATGCGCTGGTAACACAGGATGAGATAATGAAATAGTTACTATATCTGACGAATTGTTAAGACAGACGGTTTTGAATAAAAACCATTATAAAAGGCTGATGAATGAATTGAAGGATTGATGTATATATAATAAGTAGAGAGAAACAAACAAACAAACAAAAATATATAAAATAAAAACAGTAAATTTTTACACTAGAATAATAAAAGTATTTAAACAACAAAACGATTTACCAGTGAAAAAACAAAATATATTATAAAAATAAAAAATATGTTGGTGATAAAGAACAGGGGATACGTCAGAACTTACGTTCAAGGCGGTTCTGGCATCGTTGATTCTATAATGTGAGCTTTCACGAGTGATGCGGGTAGAAAACTCACATCGACCATGTTTGAGGTCGGTAAGAAGACGGCTTTGGATGCTGGTAAGAAAGCTGCTTCCGAAGCTAGTGATAGGATAGCTTCTGTGGCTGGCAAGAGGGCAACCGATGTATTGATCGACAAGTTGATCAGTCCGCCGGCGAAGTGAGCTGCATTAGAGCGAACGCCGAAAAGTTGGAAAGATTTTAAGGATGCTGTGGTACCCATACAAGATTTAGCCAAAATGACAAGTGGATCCGGATTGAACAGAACTCGCGACGGTGTAATATAAATAAATAATAATATTAAAAAGTGAGTTTGAAAAACATAAAAAATTGTGTTTGAAAAAATCTAAAATAACAAACAAAAAAATAAAACAAAGATGAACATTAAAGATATGTCTTGGAATGACGCCGCGACCAAGAGGTCGAATAATGAGTTCTTTCCCAAAAGCATAAGAGGCTTGATAGTGGGAAAATTGAATTGTGGAAAGACCAATCTGTTGATGAATCTGTTGTCCCGACCCGATTGGTTGGATTACGACAGATTGTTCATGTTTGTCAAGAGCTTGTTTCAACCCGAATACAGATTGCTTCGAGAGTGCATGGATCGTAGATTGCCCAAGGACGTCATAGCCAGAATCTTTGACAGTAGGGAGGAATTCGACAAAAGTGAAGCTCCTCTTTCAACCATTTTAGATGGTGCGGCGATGGAACTGATGAAGAGAAATGCATCTTTGAACATTGTGTGTCGATTTTATGAGAACGCTAGCGACGTTCCGGATCCTAGAGAACTGAAATCGGAAGATAAGAATCTTATGATTTTCGACGATCTGCTTTTGGAGAGACAGAGCCGATGCAAATCATATTACGTTAGGGGTCGACACAGCAACGTGGACTGTTTCTACCTGTCGCAGAATTATTTTCGATTGCCCAGACAGACGATAAGGGAGAACGCTAATTTTCTATGTCTCTTTCGCCAAGATCTCAAGAATCTCAATCACATCTATGGCGATCACGTCGCAAACGACATGAGCGTGGCAGAATTCAGGAGATTCTGCAAAAGGATTTGGGATGGAGGACTTTACAATTTCGTCATGATAGATTTGACAAGTGAATTTAATCGCAGAAAATATCGGTGCGGATTCGACAAGTTTTATATTTCTGATGATAATAAGATAGAGAGTGAAAATAAAAAAAAAATTTTAGAAAATAATAAATCTTCAAATAATTAGTTTTGAAAAAATAAAAAAATAAAATTAAAATATAATGTTCGAACAAGGAGAATTGTTAGAAGGGATAGCCAAGAATACGGCTGCAAAACAATCCATTCAAATTGTGGGGAGTCATGATTCGACTCGATTCGCTATGAAATTCGAACCTTCCATCGAATTGAATAGAGAGAAAAGATATGAGATGGCATTGGTGAATCTGGAGACTTATTATTCCTTTCCCAACGTCACTGAAAAGAATAACTCATTCAAGTATTCCGATGGAGTGGATTGGTTGGAGATTTGAATTCCCAAAGGAAGTTACGACATAGATGATTTGAACAATTACATTCAGACACGAATGAAGACGGATGGAAAGGGAAGCAACAAGATCAGACTCGCTCCCAATCCTAATACCTTACATACGATGTTGGATTTGGAAGATAATTTTCGAGTGGATTTCAACACGGATGATTCTATAGGCAAGATGTTGGGATTCGATCGAAAGATGTATTGAGACCACGCAGTATCTGAAAATATGGTCAATATTCTCGCAGTCAATAGCATTCTGGTGAACGTGAATGTGATTGCTGGAAGCTACGTGAATGGTAGTGCTCAACCGACTATCTATTCCTTCTTTCCAAACGTGTCGCCGGGTTATAAGATTGTGGAGCAACCTCGAAATTTAGTTTATCTACCAGTGATTTTAGACATGTTGTATAGTCTCAAAACCACATTGACGGATCAAAATGGTGAACTGTTAGATCTTCGCGGAGAGAGGGTGATGATACGATTTCACACAAGAGAAATATAAAAGCAAAAAAAAAAAATATTGTGTATATATATAAATAACAAAAATAAATAAATGCAATATTAATTTTACAAAAATTATTTTAATATAAATAATTATTATTAAAACAAAAAAACAATTGAAGAAAATATATTTTAAAAAAAAGAATTATGACAGAATACGGGAAAAAAAACGTGAACATATCCGCAGGACAGAGGAAGAAACTTGAGAGAGCGTTAAGAACTCGAGGCGAGGCGGTGAAATTCAAATTCACTCACGAAGATCTGATGAGAGGCGGTCAGGATTTGATCGCCTGGACCAAAAGTAAAATCAAAAGGATGGAGAAAGCGATCCGTGATTGAAGAGGGTTGACGGTGAGATTGAGTCCCGCTCAATTGAGATACAATTTGAGAATGAAAGGTGGTTTCATACTGCTATTGGCAGGAATTGCCGCAAAAGCATTACCCTTCGCCGCAAAGGCACTACCCATTCTTGGAAAGACTCTCGGCGTGGGAGCTCTCACGGGACTCGCGAGTTCGGCAGTTGAGAAATTAATGGGTGGCAGCGGACTGTTTTTGAAGAAGGGAGGAGCCGTGTGTCACGTCTACGTAGACGACAGCGAAAAAGGATTGTATCTACAACCCGTTAGAGGTGACAACTCTTTGAGTGGAAACGGTCTCTATCTGAAGAGTGGACAGAACGTTGAGTGACTCAGCAAGGGCTTGTTGTTTGGTGAGAATTCGCCATTTAAGAATATACCGATTTTGAATATGTTATTATAATGTAAAAAATTATATAATTATATAAAATATAAATCATAGAAAGTATAAAATAATATATATAAAATGGATAAAAAGGTGGAAAAACAATTAGACGCTAAGGATGAATATCGCAAGATAGTGTGGGAAAAAGATGTGGAAAAACAATTAGACGCTAATGATGGATATCTTAGGAAAGAACTGATAAAAGAGCGGGATAGATGGTTGAAATGAGAAAAAGATGTGGAAAAACAATTAGATGCTAATGATGGATATCTTAGGAAAGAACTGATAAAAGAGATAAATAAAGATCGGGATAGGCGGTTGAAATTTGAAAGAATGAGACATTTTCCACCGTTACCACTGAGACGTTTTCCACCGTCACCACTACCTTCTGAAGAGAATGGTAATGATGCGAGTGTTACCAAGAGATGCACAACATTCGTTCATAATTATGATTCGGATAAACAAATGTGTTGTTATAAAAACGTAGCATATTACAAAAAAAAAGAAAAAAAAAGAAAAGAAGAATCAACACTGAAATTTAAGAAAAAAGGAAACGTTATTATATTATATGGGTAATAGTGAAGGAGGAAAACAAAAAAAAAAGTAATGAGATCTAAAAATGATCTCATTACTTTTTTTTTCCTTCTTTTTTGCTAAAAAATCAATCTCTCTATTGTTTATATTTCCAGGTCCGTTATTAGCATGTTGACACTCGTGTTTTCTCCTTTTTCGAAAATGTGTTGGATGTTTATCTTTACTTTTTTGAGTTTTTTTACATCGGTGAACGCACTCTCACCACCCGATTTGTCCATGAGTTCGAGTGAGATTTTTGGATATATGTAACTTCCATAGAACAACGTCAAATCGTCCTTGTCGAATTCTTTATCTTTAGGGATGACGATTTTCTGCAGATTGCTTTGGTACTCGTAAAACAAATTGAGCATGGCTTCATCCAATTTCAAAGTCATCTTATATTTGTCGTATTTATGCTCTAAGTCCTTCATCTCAACCTCATTCAATTCGATGGGATTGTGTTGTTGTAATCTATAGATTTTATAACCAAATTTCTTATACGTTTCAACTCGTTTCAATTTCAATTCATCTTTTAGGTGTTGCTGTCATGATCGATTATTTGTTTTTTTTGTTTTATGAATTCTTGCAAATAATGTATATTTTAAATTTTGTATTTTAATAATTTGTTTAAAAAGTTTTGTTTTTTTTTTTTACTCTTTATATATATAATAAAAAAGTTTTTAATTTTTAATTTTCTTTAATGTGAAAATTTTTTTGTAAAAAGTTTTTTTCTCTTTTTTATATATAAATAAAAAATTAAATTTAACATTCTTTTTTTTCTCGTATTAATTCAATTTTTTTTCACGTTAAGAACAAAAAATTGTTTAATTTTTTTTGAAGGAATTAAAACATATACAAACAATTTTAAAACTTTTTAACAAATTATCAAAAAAAAGGTAATGAGATCTAAAGATGATCTCATTACTTCTTTTTTTTTCCTTCTTCTTTGCTAAAAATCAATCTCTCTATTGTTTATATTTCCAAGTCCGTTATTAGCATGTTGACATTCGTCTTTTCTCCTTTTACGAAAATGTCTTGAATGTTTATCTTTACTTTTTTAAGTTTTGTTACATCGGTGAATGCGCTCTCACCACCCGATTTGTTGTAATGTATAGATTTTAAAACTGAATTGCTTACACATTTCGACTCCTTTCAATTTCAATTCGCATCTTTTAGATGTTGTTGTCATGATCGATTATTTGTTTTTTTTTGTTTTATGAATCCTTGCAAATAATGTATATTTTAAATTTTGTATTTAAATAATAATTTGTTAAAAAAAAGTTTGTTTTTTTTTTTGCTCTTTATGTAAAAAAAAAAAGTTGTTTTTTTAATTTTTAATTTTCTTTAATGTAAATTTTTTTTTTTGTAAAAGTTTTTTTCTCTTTGTATATATAAATAAAAAGTTAAATTTTAACATCCTTTTTTTTCTCGTTTCAATTTAATTTTTTTTTTCATGTTAAGAACATAAATTGATTAATTCTTTTTGAAGGAATTAAAACATATATAAACAATTTTAAAACTTTTTAACAAATTATCATTAAATACAAAATTCGAAAAAAAAAAATATTCTTACAAACCCAATTTTGAGTTAAAAACAATGATCAAGTCCAAACATCCGAATTATAGTTTAGAATGTGCAAGACTTCAAACGTTTAAAAATTGGACTTCGCATCTTGCTCAAAAACCCAAAGATTTAGCCGCTGCAGGTTTCATTTATGTGGGTAAAAGTGATAGAGTTAAATGTTTTTGTTGCAACATACATTTAATGAATTGGGAACCTCATGACAAACCTTTGGTAGAACACATAAATAATACCAAAGGTCGTTGCGATTATTTGAAGAAGATCCAGTCATTGAGATTGATTAAAATTGAAAATGAAGAATGGGAAAGAAATAAAAATGAGAGTTTATTAAGGGGTATTTTACAATCCAGATACACGAAGGAACAATTGTACAATACATTGAATTACACAAACAAGAAGTTATCTCAATTCTTGACTTTAGAAGATTTGATTCGATTCATGAAAGAAGCAGATGAGTTATCATCATCTGTTGAAAAGGAGTCGGGTGATATGAACACGTGTCTGCTTTGTGAAAACAAATCCGCAAATGTTTTGTTTCTATCGTGTGCACATTTGTGTTATTGTAAGGAATGTTATTCTAGAGACGAGAAAACATGTTCGTTTTGCGAACAAGAAATAAAAGCGATCGTAAATTGTTTTGAATAAAAAACATTAAAGAAAAAAAATTGAAAATAAAAAAAAAAAAAATCTTTTTCACATTAAAGAAAAAAGTTGAAATTAAAAAACTTTTTATATAAATATATAAAGAGTAAAAAAAACAAAACTTTTTAACAAATTATTTTAATACAAATTTGAAAACAAATTATTCTTACAAATGGAGCAAACAGATAAAAAAATGGAAAATTTAAATGAGAAAACCGTACCTAAGTTAAAAGCGATTTGTAAACTATTGAAAATTTCACATTTCAGAAATCATAGAACTAAATCAAAAAAAATTGAAGTCATACAGAAATATTTGTGAAATGATGGAAAGGCAAACGAAATGTCGATAGCAACGACGTCAAAAAATTCATCGGTTGTGAAAAATGAGAAGAAGAAAAAGATAGTAAAAGGAATCGAAATGCCGACGTCGAAAAAAACCAAAAATGTTTCAATTGTGAAAAATAAGAAGACGACTAAACGAAAAGCCGTTGAAGAACTTCAAGTTTCAAAAGAAAAGAAAAGAAAAACTAAAACAAAAACAAGTGATGCACTTCAGATTCTAGACAAACGAGATATATCGAGCGAAATTCGACAAGCAATGAACAAAGGGAAAGGAGAAGAATATCTAGCACGACTCACCACGGAACTATTCCAATCGTAGAACGGGAGAGTGTGATCAAAGGCATTTTTAAAACTTTCGATGTGGTTCCCTCATTGAAGAAAATCGATCCGAAATTGTTCATGGAACAGGTGAAGAAAAAAGTATTGGATTTGTTTCGCAAATACATGAATGTGGGACTAAAAATTAAGATGATACTCCATTGCATGATGAATAAAATTGACGTGAAGTCCGGTGAGAGCATCGTGAAAAATGTATATTTCAGATCTAACGTCGAACCCGTATTTCGAGGTTCAGATTTATCGGACGTTTTCGAAAAGATGAAAGACAAGATGTTAACGTCTCTCGAGAATTATCAACATGAAGGTAGTAATTGGACGTTCGATGAGGTGTTGAAACTCGAAATTCATATAACTGAAAACGATTCGTTAAAAGGGTCTTCCTACGTGGAATTACCGTATTTCTTAGCTAAAAAAAATGCTGTGATCAACGTGAGAAATAAAGATGATCAGTGTTTTATATGGGCAGTCACCTCCGCTTTATACCCTGTCAAAATGCACTCCTATAGAGTTTCTTGTTACGAGGAGACTTCTAAAAATCTCGATTGGACCGGAGTGACTTTTCCAACAGAGTTAAAGCACATCAAACGTTTCTAGGCTCAAAATCACACCGTAGCGGTGAATGTCTTGGGATACGATGATGAAAAATGAACGATCTATCCTCTCAGACAGACTTTGTATCTCGAAAGAAAAAAGACGATTATTTTATTATTGATTTCGAATGGTGACAATCGTCATTATTGTTGGGTTAAACATCCGAGTCGATTTCTGTCGAGACAAAATAATAAACATGAACATAAGATATGTTTATGTTGCAACTGCATGAACATGTTTAAGAGTGAAAAATCGTTAATGAAACATCAGAAATATTGCAACGAAAATCAAGGTGTCGCCGTCGAAATGCCCAAACCCAACACCATCGTGAAGTTTGAAAATCACAATAGAAGGTTAAAAGTACCATTCATCGTGTACGTTGATTTCGAATGTTTCACCGCGAAAATGAGTTCCTGTCAACCCAACGCTCTTCAAAGTTACGTCGAATGATATCAAAAACACATACCTTCGGGCTATTGCATTTACGTGAAATGCGCTTTCGACTCGCAACATGACATGGGTCCCTTCACCCACACAAAACAGTGTGAAGATGACGACGTGGCTCAAAGGTTCGTGGAAGAGTTAGAATCGAAAATTCAAATGTTATACAACAAATTCAAAACTCCGGCAAAAATGATCATCACTCGAGAGCAGCAGGACGAAAATAACAGAGCCACCGAATGTCACATATGCAGGCAATCGTTCGACGAGAATTCAGAGGAAAATAAGAAGGTTAGAGACCACGATCATCACACGGGTCTGTATCACGGTCCGGCTCACAGCAAGTGTAATTTAAAATATCGAGACACCGTTTTCTATCCGGTGATATTTCACAATCTCTCAGGTTATGACAGTCATCTGTTCATGAAAAATCTCGGCACTTCCCACGAAGAATTAAATTGCATCACGAACAGCGAAGAAAGATACATTTCCTTCACGAAATGGAAGCTCATGGAGAAAAAATAGTAATCGACAGAGAGACGTTGGAAGAAAAAATGAAATCCATTCGTAGAAGCATACGTTTCATCGACAGTTTTAAATTCATGTTGACCGCTCTGGAAAAATTAGTTGATAACATGAGTAAGGATAAATTTAAAATCATGAGCGAACATTTCGGAAAACGAGTAGACGTCATGTTGAGGAAAGGAGTCTATCCTTACGATTACATGAACGATCTAAAGAGATTCGAAGACACCGCACTACCTTCGAAAGAAGATTTTTATTCAAAATTATACGAATCCAACATTTCCGACGAGAGTTACGAACACGCCAAAAACATGTGGAAATCATTCGATATGAAAACCATGAGAGATTATCACGATCTCTATCTGAAGACCGACGTTCTGCTCTTGGCAGACGTGTTCGAAAATTTTCGAGACGTCTGTCGTCAAAATTACGATCTGGATCCCGCTTGGTATTTCACCACACCTGGTCTGCCATGGGATGCTCTGTTGAAGACCACCGAAGTCCAATTGGAATTATTAGCCGACGTGAACATGTTGCTCATGTTCGAAAGGGCTGCGAGAGGTGGCATCTCGATGATCTCTCACAGATATTCTGAAGCTAATAATCCCTACATGAAAGAAGGTTTCAATTCGAAACGATCAAATAAATACATACAGTATTGGGATGCTAATAATCTGTACGGTTGGGCTATGAGTCATCCTTTACCGATTGGAAATTTCGAATGGATGACGGAACCAGAAGAGATGCAAAAATGGAGAGACTATCCTTGCATTTTAGAAGTCGATTTGAACTATCCGGAAGAATTACATGATCTACACAATGATTATCCGCTGGCTCCCGAATGAATGGAACTGAACGAAGGAGACGAGGAAAAACTCATTCCCAATTTATTTAACAAATGTAACTACGTCGTCTACAGTGAGAATTTGAAACAATATGTCGATTACGGGATGAAATTACTCGACATACATCGCATCATTTGATTCGACAAAGAGCCTTGGATGAAAAAATACATCGATCTCAACACGAATCTCAGAATTCGAACCGAGAATGATTTCAAAAAAGATTTCTTCAAACTCATAAACAACTGCGTGTATGGTAAATCGATGGAAAACATTAGGAAGAGAATCGACGTTCGACTCGTCACGTCTGAGAAAAGATCTAAAAAATTAGTGGCGAAACCCAATTACAAACACCGAACCATATTCGACAAAAATCTAGTGGACGTTCACGTGCAAAAGACTCACCTGAAGTTCGACAAACCGTATTATCTTGGACCGATCATCTTAGATATCAGCAAGCGATTGATGTACGAGTTTCACTACGATTACATCAAACAAAAATTTGGTGATAAAGGCAAACTACTGTTCACCGACACGGACAGTTTAGTTTATGAGATAGAGACGAAAGACGTCTACCGAGATATATCTCTGGACGTGGCCGCGTGGTTCAACACAAGCAATTATCCCATCGATCACCCGTCCAACATTTAATCGAATGACAACAAGAAGGTGTTGGGTAAATTTAAGGACGAGAGCGGCGGTAAACAAATCGTCGAATTCGTGGGCTTGAGACCCAAACTGTATGCTTATCATCTAGAAGATGAAGAGATCAAGAAGTGCAAAGGGGTTAAAGCATGCGTGGTGAAGAAAAACATCTCTTTCCAAGAGTATAAAGATTGTCTGTTAGGAAGTGGTCTGGTGTATAAGACTATGAAATCGATTCAAAGCGAAAATCACGACTTATATACCGAAATAGTCAACAAGATTTTGCTGACGGCCGACGACGATAAGAGATTCGTGTTAGATGATAAAATAAGCACTTTGGCACGTGGACATTGGACTTTGGATCTAATTTTAGATGATATGAATGTGGATGATTGGATTCCAGATATGATTGTGGATGATAAGATTCCAGATATGATTGTGGATGATAAGATTCCAGATATGATTGTGGATGATAGGATTCCAGATATGAGTAAGGATGATAGGATTCCAGAAAATCAAGAGGAATTAGATGGATTTGAAATTATAGAAATCGATAGAGACATCGAGAGAGTTAGTTTAACAAGAAAAAGAAAAAAAAAATAACGTTATTTTAGTGAATTATAATAAAATAAATAAATTTAAAAAAAATAAAAATATATACGCATTTATGAATAAGAAAATAGAGATATCCGTAGAAGGTGTTGTCTTACCTAACGAACCCCTATCCAACATCGATCTGTCAAATGCGGCGAAGGATTTGAAAATCAAAGATTTTCTAGGCGTGTTTTCCAGAGATGCCTTGCCGAAGAGAAGACCTCGACAATCGGAATGCGGAATTTTAAATCTAGACGATTTATCGGGTGAAGGCACTCACTGGGTGGCGTGGTTCAAGAACGGGAAGAAGAATTATTATTTCGACAGCTACGGAATCTCGCCGCCGAAAGAAATAAAGAACTATTTCAACAAATTGATGGTTTGTTACAACACGGAATGAGTGCAATCACCAGATCAAGTGTTTTGCGGTCACCTGTGTCTCTACGTTCTCAAGAGATGGTCTTAAAGATAAAAAAAATATTTTAAAAAACTTTAATCAAATAAAAAACGAAAAATAAAAATAAAATAATTCATTTTTTAATAAACTGCGTTTTGAAATATATTTTTTTCAAAAAACAAAAAAACTCAAAACACCATGCCAGTCGATAAATTTGGTAGAAGTGACGACGAAAAAGTCAACCTAAGAAAGAAGAGGAAGATGTTCGAAGTCGACGATGGTTACGATGTTGCCAACTTGGACGAACATTACGTTTGGAGATACCAACCTCGAGAGGAACCTTTGAACATGAACGATAAGAAGCTCTACAATCTTCCCGAGCCGATAGATCTCGCATACATCGACAGGGGGAATGCCGATTTCGAAGGAATCATGCTAGATAATTACGTGGATAAAACCATGACCGACGATCTCGATCTGAAATCCAAATGTTTGGTGAACGTTGTGAATCCCATAGATCCCACTGATGCCGCGAACAAGAAATACGCAGATGACTTCACGCGAGATTCAGCAAACACCTGAGAAATAGATACGTTCAGAAAACAATGCACTTGGAATTGAATGCCAATTCTAACAAGATAACGAACGTGGCCACTCCCACGAATCCCAAGGACATGTCGACCAAACACTATGTAGATCTGGAACAGAGAAAGTCTGACAGACGAGAAATGAAATCGGATCTGAATGCGGGATTCAACAAGATATTGAATCTGTCAAAAGTTGACGACACGGATGCGGACTCAACTGCAGTCAACAAGGGCTACGTAGATTCTGCCGTGATACGATCACAAGAATACCTAGAATCGCAAGTGGACAATCTCTACCTAAATAAACAATCTGGCGGAACAATGGAGGGTGGTATTGACATGAACGGTGAGAATTTATTCGGACTCAGTCACGATCCCAAATTCGATTCCAGCGCAGTCAGCAGAAAGTACGTGGACGACAACTCGGTCTGGAGAAAGGGTGACATCATGGAAGGTAAACTAGACATGGGTGGACACGCGCTCACGAATCTACCGGATCCCGTGAACATGACGGATGCCTGCACCCTGATTTCAGTGGTGGAGAAAGTCAAATATGCTAGACAATTGATCACCGTGTGGGCCGAGGAGGCTGGCACCTTAGATGAGGGAACAGCTGAGTGGTCTTTCGGAAATGGAGGTAGCGGATCAAAACATGGTCAGGAGGGATATCCCATGCCGCTGGGAGGTGAAATCCTTCGAATGAGTCTGGCTTCCTTGGATTTGAATAACAGAGCGGTCGTCAATCTCATAGTGAATGGAGTGGAGAGCGATAAGAGATACAGCATCAAAAAGACTGAGAATCAACACGCGAATGTTAGCATGTTCGGTACGCCTCTCAAAGTGAACGCCAGAGACAGGATTAATTTCGTTACAAAAACCAATAATCCCGAAGCCGCCACTTCCGTGGTGAGTCTACTGATCGAACTAGTTCCTTTGAACAAACAGTGAACGCGTGGAAAATAATGAATTAAAAAAATAATGTGTGATTTATTAAAAACCAAAAAAAAAGGAATGAGATTTAGAAAGATGTTCAATCTCTCTAGATCACATTACTTTATTTTTTTTTTTTTTGTTTTTTTTTTGTATTTAATAATTACTCATTACTTTTTTTATTTTTTTTTTTTGTTTTTATTTTTTTCACACTCATCTCTCATCGAATGATCGACATCTTATTTCCATCTGATTCAAATTGTAATTCTCTGTCCGACAGGACCAGGTCGAAGGCTTTGGTTTTTCTCGGCATGTTCCTATCGAATTGCATCTTCATCTGAATGTCTAAGACGCTACTCTTGAGTCGTTCACTCTGTTTACTGACGTCGAATACGAACATGGGATACATCGAATTGTATTCGCCGGGAGATATGTTAGGATTGCTCATCAATTCGTCTAGACCATTATGCTTCTTTCTAAAATCAGCGGCGTCGCCGTACAGTCTGCAGAAATCGTTCTTGTTGAACGACATGTTGTAATCGATTGCTGGATATCTCGTGGCGTTCAGAAACACTTGCATGTTTCTCAAATGGCAGTGATCGAACAGCGACGCATTCTTTTCATGAGACTCATCCCTATCGGTCTGAAACGCAACCACGATGAAACACGGTCTCTCGGAAGCGGATTTCACCATCAATCTCCAATCGAAGTGATTCGTGGAGAGAGGAATGGTAGCCGTGTCGCACTGTCTCATTCTAAATCCCACGGGTAATTTACTGTTGGATTCTATGATCTTGTAGAGACATGCTTTTTCCACGATCGAAGGCTCCACGTGTGGAACAAACCACGATATCTTGTGTAGAGTTATCTTACCCGCATCGGTCTCAGTGAGTCTCACTATTGCGTCATCATTTTCTATTCAAATCAATGTCAGATTGTGTTTGAATCCGTACATGATCTTATTGTGATTGTCCGCAAACCTGAAGATGTGTTTCAAAGGTATCCTGAATGAAAACGTTCCTTTAGGTCTGGACGTCTTGACGACGTAGTCGAATATCAAGGCAGCGGTGGTGCTAGCAGGGCCGATGGTGTCTTTCACCCACAACTGATTAAGTCCTCTGGATTTCGAAAAATCATCAGGATACGTCAAGAGTCCGAACATCGCGGTGGCCTGACCGGGATGAAACACAGATTCTATCTCTTGTCCAGATAGCATGTATTTTATATTACTAAATAGATGCATGATGCCATTATTGGCTAGAGTAACCGTGTCGTCGTCGGCGTAGTCACTCTCATCTTCCTTGGTGAGACGTCCCTGCACCACTATGTAACTCTCACTAGGATGTATGAATAGATCTTGAGTTTCGACGTTGATTCTTATCTCTCCCGCATTGTTCAAACTCGTACCGGTTCGTATTCGTGAACCTCATATTCTTGAATACTTTCATCTTTCACTATGCTTTGTGCTATATCTAGTATATTTGTCATTTTTAAAGGATTTTTGTTTTTTTTGTTTATTAATTAGCTTGTTTTTTTTATCTAAAAATAGTTTTTAATTATTTTTTTATTATTATTTTTTCTCTCCTATATATATATGTGTGTAAACAAGAAAATGTTAAAGAGAGTAAATAAAAGAAATTTGTTTTCTTATCAAAACTTTGTCTTCTGTAATTGTTGTTCGTAAAACTTTCTGATAATCTCTTCTCCATCCAATGCTTCGATTTCGTAAGTCACCGGATCAGTGTGAAATATTTTGATTAGCACGAAGATTTCCGAGGTCCATCAGGGAGTATAACCCTTTTCGAAGTGCTTCTTATAAGCGTAGATTCTCACTCGATCACCGACCGCAAATTTCGGCGTTCTAGACTTCTTCCTAATCTTAGATCTTTCAGGATATAGATTCGCGTAGACCCGTTTTTCATTTCGTGGATCGCTAGCTTCCACGGGAGTCATCTTGATCGATCTGTGTTGCGTGTTGTTGTAATCTTTGACCAGACCGTTCAGAGCATATATGTATTTCTTGGTCGAATTCGCAGTGAAGTATCTGTGTATCTTTTCCTTCATCGTTCGATTCCAACGTTCCACCACCCTGGCTTTCTCTTCGTTTTCGATCGAGTAGAGATTGACCAATTGATGAACGTGCTTGTTGTACAATTCCTTTCCCTTATCCACCCACAATTTACTCACTTTTCGAGAAGACGAGTCGAACACGCTCTTCAGAGCCTCGGCGACGCAAGGTCCCGATTTATTCTTCAAAGCTCTGATCCAACCGTATTTGGAAAACACGTCGATGACCGTCAATGGATATTTGACATCCTCGTTCCACCTCAAAAACGATCTCATGTCGACCAAGTCGGCAGACGAAATATCATCCAAACCCTTCACAAACACCCTTCTCTTTCGAAATTTACGCACGATGGGTTTGTGTAACTCCTCGGCCAATTCACTTGTCAATAATCATTTCTTCTTCTTTTCCGATGCGCTTTTTTTTCAACTCCCCTTCCGAATCGACGTTTCGCAACGATCAGATTGCCGACCAGCAAACGTTCTATCTTCTCTCTCCTGGTCGGATTCGATATGCCTCTCAATTTCCCCAACATGTTTTTATCGCAGACGTCGTTGCGAGTCTTGGTGTCAGGATGTCCGGTGTAGCACAGATCGTGATCATACACGTCCGCATCCACCCTATTCACAGGTTTGCTCCAAGATTTAGGAGTCAGATCGGCTTTGAGTCTCTTGTTCAATTTCGTTCCGGGTCCCGTGAAACTGTGACCAGGCAGATACATTTCGAAAGGTAGATTATTGATCATTTTATTCACGATGCCTTTACCTTTGCTCGCGTTCTTTTTTTTGGATGAATCAAGTCTTGATAGAACCACACACGTCGCAAATTCCGCGAAGCATCTATCGTTTTTAGTTCGTACTTCTTGAGAATTACTCGTCTCGGTAACTCTCTTACACTTTACGCAATACATTTTTTAAGAGTTATTTAAATTAATTTCGTTTTTATTTTATATATAAATTTATTAATTAATTAATTCTGTTCTTATTATATATATATATTTTTTTTCAATTGCTGCTCTTGAGTTCTATCATCTTACTGAATTCCTCCCTGGCCTCTTTCCTCCCCTTTTCCACGAGAGAATCCTTCATCTCTTCTTTGATGATCTGACGAGTCTTGATTCTCACGGCTTCTTTCATGGCATCGTATTTCGTTTTCTCGCCCAATATCGCGAAGTATTCTCCATCTGATATCCTACCATCTTTCAACGCCATCGAGATCATTTCGATCTTGGAGTCGGCTAAGACGCGAATCTTGTCATGTTTCCTCGCCTTCAGATATAATTTCCTACTCAAAAAGTTTCCGAGCGTGCTAAACAATCTGGCTGCGAGAGCCACTCCTTCTATGGTTAACACGATCAGAATACCGACCACGGTCGACAACAATCTGATGCCGGCCGCGTGTAAACCCATGGAAATCGTGATGAGTGTCGTGTCGACCGCGTTGACGAATTTCACGAAATGCGAATACTTCTTCTTGGGAGAATGACGAGAATCTCTCTCTCGAGTTAGATACTCTTGGATTCTACTGATTTGATCAATGCGATACCTCTCTCCTCTTTCTTTTTCTTCTAGCGACGGTGCCGTTGGCAAAACGCCGTTTGGATTCTCATCCTCAGCGTCCACTAACATCGGATACAATTTATTTCTGGTTCTCATTTTTGTGTTTTTTTTCTTTCTAATATTAGATGAAAAATTTATGTGTGTATTTATTTTATTTTCTATTCTCCCTTATTTTATATCAACGAGAAAACTTAGACGTACGCTTCATTGAACAATAATTTCATGACGCATCCCTTGTCTTCTAAAGTCAGACGTTTACGCGCCAATTTCAGTTCTTCCGAAACTGTGGGCTTGCTTTGATCCTTACAGTAATCTCTTCCAAAATGCGATCACTTCGTTCGAACGCTGGTTCAAAATACTTGACGACCATATCTTCCCTTTCCATCGTCAGACACGAATGATTCTCGTGATCGAAGTCTAGGTGATCCCGACATCTGACGCATCGTTCTAATAAGAGGCGACCTAGTTGTTCGTTAACACAGAATGCGTAGGCTCTCATCAGCTTTTTTAAAAGAAACCTTGCTCTAATAGTCTGGGAAGCACACATGATTTACTTATTTTTTTTTTATTATCTATTCGATTTGATATATTTATTTTTTAAATAACTATTTATTTATATATTTTTTCTTCTCTCCTATATATATCAATCACTTTTTTATTTCCTCGGGAAACGTGGCAGTGGGTTTGCCGGTTCGGGGCCACCTCTTTTCCGTGTACCGTACACGAGTCGATTTCTGATGTAAAATCCGCAAATGGATTTCCGTGTACGCCTCCATAGGGATTCAGTGTTAAAATCGTGTACAGACAGGGATGGCCAGGATCGGAAAACCACTTTTCGACGCTGTCCCAGAAACGACAACACGCTTTTGCTCACGATTTTTAACACTGACTCCTATGGAGGAAACCCATTTGCCGATTCTGGGCCAGACGATACACCTCTTTTTCCTTAAAATTTCATACATTTTTTCACTCTGTATATAGAATCCAATGGTGTAGAATCGGCAAAGCCGATTCTAGGCCACCATAAAAAACGACAAATCGTGTACCTGTACACGATTTTAACACTAAATCCTATGGAGGTGTACATCGATGTACGTGTACATGCACGAAATCTTGTACATGTGGCCTGGAATCGGCCTTTATTACCTACTCAGGTACCATGGTTGTAGGGGCCAAAATACCGTGGTACATTATACCATGGTAAAACCATGGTACATTTTTATAAGGGGTGTACCACCGGGGGCCGGTTATCTAAGTGATTTGGGCGTCGTTTCCGAGATGCTATAGTCCCGACATCAATTCCCGGTCAACTCACCTGGGTTGTGTCCTGAACAAGGCTTTTCATTGCCATTGCTCGCCTGGAGGAATGGTGGCGCCGTGTGCTAATACGTGTCAAAGGCTGAAGGTACACATGAATTCAACCAGTGCTAACCATTCTTCTGTGGGATTGTCAAATGGACAGTTGAAAGTGACTTGCCGCTTCTCGTAGATTCTGCCCGGGTACTCCGGCTCCGACCAGAGGGGATGAAGGACACAATTCGGTGCACTCGAGATCTCGCTGTCGCAGTTTCGATCCCCGCATGGGGATCGAACCTGAGACGACGTGGTCGCGAACACATTACTCGAACCACTGAGTACCATGTTACTACCATGGTACATGTATCATGGTACTACCATGATACCAGTACCATGCTACTTATACCAGGATACTTGTACCATCTTTTACCATGGTACTTGTACCATGGTGCTACCATGATACTAATAGCGCGGTACTTATACCAGGGTACTTGTACTCCCATCTGTTACCATGGTACCTGTACCATGGTACTACCATGATACCAATACCACGGTACTTATAATACCAGGGTACTTTTACCATAGTACACGTACCATGGTACCCCACATCGTTTACCACGGTACCTGTACCATGTTACTACCATGAATCGCACCCTGATATGTGAACAATGTGTGGCTGTACATCCGTTTTGTCCCATAGTAGTACCATGGTAGTACCAGGCTGTACGATGTTAGTACCAGGCTGTACCATGGTATTACCGTGGTAGTTCCATGGTATACCATGGTAGTACCATGGTACTTTTTCATAACGGTCATTGGGTAGTTTAGTGAAGAACCGTGTGTGATCACCCCCACCCCAAGCCCACCCCGGAAACATCACCCCATTAGTGTACCCATTTCACTCGATAGTTTAGTGAAGAACCGTTCACTCGGTAGTTTAGTGAAGTGTGTCTGGTCGCTCACTACTACTACATCGTTACACCGAGCAACATGAAACTTTGTATGAACAATCACCTATCCTCGAGGAGTGTTCTAAGGGGATTCATGTCCCCAGGGGTCGCCTCCTATGGGGTGTGGGTGGGGTGATGCCCCGGGGTTTTCTGTAACTACTCTTATAACGTTACACCCAGCAGCACCAAACTTGGTATGAACAATCCCCTACCCCAAAGGAGTGGCCTAAGGGGGTTAATATCCCCGGGGTGAGTGCAACGTGGTGCGGTAGGGTGGTGAGTGATATTCCGGGGTACCTTGAGACCCACGACCATTAAACCTGGTGTGACCAATTTCCTACCCCCAACAAGGCTTCCTAATTGGGGTGATGTCCCCGTGGTGGGGTGGGGTGGGTGTGGTGGAGGTTATTATCACAAATGGTTCTTCACTAAACTACCCAGTGAAACGGGTACACTGATGGGGGTGATCCCCGTGGTGGGGTGGGGTGGAGTAGGTGGGGTAGGTGAAAGTTGGGAGTGGGGTGGGCTGATCACACACGGTTCTTTACTAAACTAACCAGTGAAACGGGTACACTCAGCTATATTGAGCGACCCGAACTACTCCCACATACCAAGTTTCACGAAAATCGGCTCAGCATGAGCCGAGATACAGGTTCAAGGTAAACGGTGTGAATATCAAGGTCACACATGACCGGCATCGGGTCTGGCGAAATTGTTGGGCGCCCGAACCACACACCAAGTTTCATGAAAATCGGCCCAGCAGGAGCTGATACGTAGGTTCATGGTCACCGGGTTGATGGTCACGGTCACACCTCGCGGTCAAACGGATAGGCCCATGTTACTCCTCGCGTCTAGCTACGTATGTTGTTCAATTGTAGCTTAGGAGAAGATGACACAATAGCGGAGATGAACGCACGAATAGTCGATGTGATAGAGTAGGCGGTTGGCAAGAAGTTCCTGCCAACCGCCAGGAACTGTCAGGAACTATAGGTGGTTTAAGTGGTAGTCCGTGTGGTGGACTGATAATATTACAGGATTGGGAATATGAAGAGGTGGTCGTTATTAAGTGTCATCCTGGGATCGGGCTCATTGGTTTCCAGGTGCGGTGGGTGCGATATGAACTTATAGTAGAACAGTACAGGGAAATGACTAATTTGTTCAGGTAGTGAAAATTGGAGAGACAGAGGATAGATCGTACGCTTAATTTGTAGCAAAGTAGCCAAATCCAAATTCCATCGAGCTATAGGATATCTCCTATCCCAATACCAGTACACTCACCATATCGCCTCCCGATATTCCTCTGCGCCGCTTGACCCAACGTTTTGCTTCTGTTCTATCTTTTCCTTGTATCCCACACTACCCCCCCCCCCCCACACTATCCGGTCATTGTGCACCCAAACCCCACCGCACCCCACTCCATCCACTGCCCCTGCAACTTTGGTCAGAGTTACTTGCATTTTTTAACAGCAGGAACCTGCTTCCCACATTGCTTTTGTGCAAGTGAACAGCCAGTCGAATATGATGATTGCAGTCTTAAATGACCATCCTGGAATCGAAATTATTGAATGTCTGGTAAGGTAGACCTATATGGTTGTGGCAGGGCAATAGAGGCTATCGAGGAAGTCGTTTGCGTGGGTGGTACAAGTAGAAGAGGGATAATACCTGTCACTCAGAGCAGAGTATACCCGCCCAGATCACGGAATACTCTCCATCGTAATCCCAACACACCCATACATGCTGGCTGTGTACGGTATAGGGGTCATTGGCAGCATTGACGGGGACGTAGGATGTGTCATAAGTAGCCGAACGCACTGCTGGAGTAAAGAGAAAAAAACAAAAATAAAGCTTAGAATTTTATTACATTACGGGCCTGGATGAGTGTAATTTGTATCTAATTTTTTTTAAAAATGTTATTACATTATGGGTGCCTAACATTTATTACATGTTATTACATTTATTACATTATGGGTCGTTTTTATTACCTTATGGGTACGTATTACATTACGGGCATTTTTGTATTACATTATGGGTAGGTATTACATTATTGGCATTTGGTCGTAACAGTCGGTTTTTTATTTTATTTTTTATTTTGTAATTATTTCTTTGCCAACTGAAGTTTCTTTGCCAACTGGTTATAAAAAGAGAGCATACGCAGAACAACATGGGTGGTAGTGTATTTCACCCCTTGAGTGCAACAAGGCTTTGCAATGCTAAAGCATTGCAAAGCCTTGTTGCACTCAAGGGCCAAATTTATCAATTTTATTGACATGGGTAAAATATCAGACAAAAATCATTTACTTTTTATTTTTTATGTTTGCATTGGTTATAAAAAGAGAGCATACGCAACCAAAAGAACCATGCCGGGAGGCCTGAGAAACATATTTTTAACTTTTTGTCAGGCCTAAATTGCACTTTCTGTATTTCTGTGTGTAAAAAGACAGCTGAATTCCTCAAAAATATTTATGGAGTTATCTACCCTAGATCAATGTTCAACTAATATTACTCGGTCGACTGTTGTGGAACGGTGTGATTATTTCGTCCCTTGATTGGAACAAATCACCATCTGCAATGTTTTAGCTTCCGCATTTCAGATTGCGCCTTGATCCATACAAGGGGCTGTTTCTTCTTTTTTTGCCCCTGTCGGTTACATCAGTCTGTAATAGTGATTCATAGACATTATTCACGGAGAGCTTTCCAGGAATTAAAATCGGGTACTGTCATCATTGATGCGAAAAAAATTTATAAAATGTGAAGAAGTTTACAGGGCATTCATCCTCAAATATTTCTTAATCCTTTTGTCCCTGATGGTATATTCCATGCCAGTTCAGAGCCATTAACTGCTAGAATGTATATTCGTTACGTGGGGAAGACGAAGCAATATTTTTTGAAAATATTTTGGTTGGTCTACCACACACATTCATTATCTGCTTACAGGGACGTGGCTAGAGGTTTCCGATTGAAGGGGGGGGGGGGGGGGTTGTAAGGTAGAATATTTCCAACTGGGGGTACCGGGAGGGTGGAAACCCTCTCCAGCCCCCCCCCCCCCCCTAGTTGGAAATTCACTACCGAGAAAAATTTTGAAAATGAAGACATGAATGGGGGCATAAAATTGATTCTAGTAACTGAAATGCCAACACATTTATGATAGAATTATCAGGTTATTATTATTATTTGGTATTATTCTGGGAATTGAATATGTGCTAAACAAATGCTCAAGATGAGAACTTTGAGCAATTGACACTCTCCTAACATTTAATCAGATCTTACGCAGGAATGATAAATTTTCGATGTTTCATCATTTTGTTAATGTGAATGATGGAATTACATCAGGATAACGATTTTACATGATGCGATTTTCTTGAAGTGCATTTCGAGGATTTTTTTAATTACGGTAAGTGAACGTATTATAGAAATCTGGTACCGATTGATATCATGCATACTTATGAAGCTCGATAGTGCGTACACTGTAGTTGTAAAACAGTAACAGTTGGCATTTTGCCGATTTGAATCCGAGTTGGGATTTTGGGAAGTAAAGGAGACATCAGCATAACCAAAGAAGCTCTAAAATCCAGACAGATGGAATTTCCATCTACTCATAACTTGCCTGACTGACTTCCAACTATAGGAATTTTTGGCCAGGAGCATTTGTTTAGTACATATTCAATTCCCAGAATAATACCAAACAATAATAACAACCTGATAATTCTATCATAAATGTGTTGGCATTTCAGTGACACCCCGCCCTACTCCCTGTCGCCACGCCCCTGTCTACTTAAGGAATTTAGGTCGTCTGACGATTCTCGGCCGGAATTAATTCCAGTAGAAAACAAGCGTGCCCAACTCTGACCAATTCTATACTAGCAAATAGAGAGCATTAACATTATACCAGACCTCTACTGGGACACATGTACATGTAATGGAATAAATAAATATTAAAAATTCTATTGCATTTACAGGATGAAGAGAGTGGATTACTTCTTAATCGCAGTGCCATATCTTCTCCACCCGAAAAGTATTTATAATTGTTCTTAACAGCACACGAAACACTTGCAACCCGATGACAGAAACATTGCCTGTGTTTGCTATGAGTAACCAGAAGAACCTACCGTGCTTTGGGTGTCATTCGATATGGCAATTGCGCGCAATTCCTACACGCAATTAAGCCTAGATAAGCGCAAAGTTTGTGACAGGTCTTCTAATTTTAACTGTATGTTCAGGATGCTGGCCACATGAAACGCACTCCACCCAGGCGTTTTTACGGGACCCTATTTTACCAATAAAGCAGCGAGTGTCCCGCAGTAAAAAAAAGAGTGCCTCGCATCCGGGGTTCCAACGGCTGAAAATAGCATCTAAAACAAAAGTGTACGATGACAAGTGAACATACAAAGATTGATAGAGTCCCAACTTTCCTACATTTCCCATTCGATATCTTATCACCAACCAATGGCAGAATTTTCCATTTATTTATTTATTTATTTATTGGTGTTTAAGGTCACATACTTATGCACAATGGCTAATCATGACCGTGACAGTTTTACGGGTGGAGGAAGCCGGAGTACCCGGAGAGAACCACCGAGCAACGACGAGCAGCTGTCAGCTCTCCAACATCGTAACTCTGAACTCTGCACCGCAGCACAGGCAGGGTTAGATTGGTTGAAGACATGCGCACCATCGACGTGCAGTACGCCTCAATACACAGCGTCATCGTGCCCCCATGTGGGCAATCGGGGTGAAGTATCTTGCCCAAGGACACAACGCGGTTGCCGCAGGTGGGATTCGAACCGAGGACCTCTCGGCTTGCAGCCTGCACCTCTACCAACTGAGCCACCGCGCCCCCAATTTTTTCCATTTGTCCTCCTTGATAGAGACTATGCAATTGAAACATCCAGTTTACCACACTTGTGGCCTGGTAATTTTGGCCACACCGCTGGTGACATCACAATGTTTTAGCAGTCATGAAAGTACACAGAATGTTTGGACACTCCGACAATTCTGTCGGAAATCTTATTTATTTATTTATTTATTTATTTATTTATTTATTTATTTATTTATTTATTTTGAAACCCTATATTATTCCAAGCAGACATTTTAACGAAGCAAGCGAAATCTCTCATCACTGCGGCAAAACATTCAGAAAAGAAATAACTGGAAACAATAGCTTGATAACTTTTTCCCGTTGTGGAAACTAAGCCAATTTTTTTTCGACAGGAATGTGTTAAAAAGCAAAATAAGCTATTATAAAACCATGTACCCCCCCCCCCCCCCCACACACACACACACACACACTCACCCCAAAGATGAGAGTATGTTTCACAATGTGTCGAAAGAGCACAATTGCCTGGGTGCTGGCACTTAAGAATCTTTCTTTCTTCGTTATTTCAACAGTGTCCGTGCCCCCCTTCCGACTATCTTTTTATCATTGTCCCAGATCTGACCCCCACCCCCCCCCTCAACCCCTTGATGCACGCACACTCACCAAATGCTGGTCTCGTCGGAAGACCTGGTGATATTGTGAGTCGGACCTGCTCTAGAAATTAGCCACGACAAAACACGGTTACACGGTTTGCATTTTCTAGTTATACGTCATTCCACCGGATGATTCTATAAGTACACAAAATATGCAACAACAGCACGAGGATGTGCACAACATCCTGTTTTCACAGATAATGCATTAAATAAATTAAAGAACTGGAACAAACCGACCAGCAAGGTTAATTGTGTAGCTTAGGTTTGTGCGAATAATTTCAGGATGTAATTTATTAATTTATTCAAGTGTTATTTATGTTATTTTCTTTCCGGTTTATGTTACGTGAAACATACTCGACTCTGTTTATTCACCAAGACGTTGAAACGTCGAACCGCGTAATCGTGTATTGGTGATGTCTTGGAAAAAGTCGCGGCAGTGTGTCGAAACTTTTACCAGGACATCGTCGGTTGTCCTCCCTGAATGTAGACACCCAGGGCCCAATACTATAGAACTTTTACAACTGTATTTTCTGGAATTGTATTTTCAGGTTATGAATTTAAATGGGTTGAAATAAACCATTAACATTTTCAAAGATGTGGCAATTTGCATGTTGGCAAATTGCCACATCTTTTAAGATGGTAATGGTAACATGGATGGTATATGGAGATTTAATACCTGGATGTCGGTTTTTAAACACCGAGCCGCGTTTGTCCCATTTGAAACAGCATTGAAACATAGTGGAGAAACATTTATGGACGCGTTTCTAACGCTCTGTACACAGTTGGACCAAATTCGTGAATAACTTTTGTTTTTACAAACGCAGAAGACAACAGATAGAGTTACATCCCTTGAGTCGTTAAGGAAACCAGTAAACAGTATTTTGTTTACATATCGACTCCCCCCCCCCCCCCCCCCACCCTCCCCGAGTTACAATGTTTTCTATCTGCCTATCGGCACATAGAACACATTGAAACTGAGGGGACGATATTTGCTCTTATTTTATTTTTCTCAAGTTGTTTCATTTAATTATTCCCCTAGTTAATTTATAACACCAAAATATTATCGAATTGTCGGAAATCTGATGATATTTGTGACTTTTTTCAGGTTTTTTGGTTCGATTTTTATACCGAGGCGAGTGAATGCGAAAAGCTTTCATTTAAACCACATACCCCCGATGTTTCGCCTGCACTTATACCCTGAATGTTGCAAGTTCTCATATAGTCTGATATTGGATGCACCCTTTGCCATGGCTATTTGTTCAGGGCATTCTGACCAATCAAAGGACAGAATTTATCGGGATATAGGGACAAGCAGTTTTATTACTTTTCATGCTAGGGAAACGCGATGACGTTTGATGACGTGACAACTGTTACGCTACAGTGGAACAGCTTTCACGTCATCAAACCTTATAGACTGGGGCAATTACCGCGTTGCTAGACTTAACGGCATCTTACGGGTGACACTTTGAGTGGGGAAGTTCTTCGGTGACGTTCCAGCAATCCAGTTGTATAGAGATCAATGTGTGAACATAGATCGCGCACACCTCAGTCCACACTGCAACCCCAGTATCTGAATATAGTTACAGATACCAAGGTAGAGTCTATTTCGAAAGGTTTTTAAGGCCTACTCTGGATAACTTTGTACCAATCCCACATATACCCCTTCTGCTGAAAAGCATGTTAATTTCACTGTGCCGGCCAGAGAAGACGGGGTAATCATCAGAGCGCATGTAGCATACACTACATGTCGATAAGACACATTCATTCTCTAATAATTTAAACGAGAATCACGTGTGAAACTTTTCAGCCGACACGTGGAATTTTCAGACAGCACACACAGGCATCACGGTGCAAATTTGCAGTGAGCTAACCTCCAGCTATGACAATTTCGTCACCAATGTGCATTGCAATGTGCAACCCTTAACGTCGCGTTTTATTATACTCACAATGTCTTTACAAACTTGACGCGGTACGAGTGATGCAAGTCTTCCGCGCCAAAACGAAATATTAATTAACGATTTTACTTCTCTGTTTTGAATAAAAAAATGTTTATGATAAAATATACCCGAATATCCCTTTTACACAAAACAACGTAATTAGAAAATTTGCAAGAGAAGAATAGAGTCCCATCTTAGAAATGGTAGTGGGTGAAGGGTAATACCATGAAAACATCTGACATGTATTGTCAAAGTATTTTAACAATTTACTTCGATTGACCCGGTAGCATGAAAACAATTATGGTCAAACGGTTTCAACCATTTCAACATGTACTGGCGCGCTGGATGGTAATAATAACAACACTTTGGCCGGCCGCTGATCTGTCGGGTTCTCAGGTGAGACGGCCTTGATTATCTCTGTACTCCGAAATGTCTAGCTACCCCCACGCCTCTTCTCTCCTCCCAATGCTTGGAGACAGAGCATTTGGCGACATCCGGTACCCCATTCTTGCGCCAATAGCAAACTACCTCTCTCCTTTGTGTTTCCCGCTAACCACATGCCCTTCATTCTCCCATCCCACTTCCTCATTATACTTCTTATTCAGTTAGACTGATATTTTGGACATTGTTATAAAAAGTGTTCCGGGTTTTCCACCACATGCACCTAAATTACACATTTGGCACGCCTTTTGACTGTCTTTCCCAATTTTCCCTAAGCTTCAGTGACTGCGACCTCATCTTGGACAGCAGTGACTTCCAAAGGTGTTAATGTGTTATCAAGGTACTTTTCAAAACCTGGCTTCTCTTTATCACGCAGGCCACCCAAAGACCTCTTTGTTTTAACCCTGTAACGCCAATTCAGCTTACAATATCCCATGACTCTTTCTCTGACGATGTTTTTAGCCTTGGTTGTGCCCACTTCTAAATCCGAGACATCCATTGAGTAGTTCCCTATTAACTCCCTCACTTGGCCCATCCTCCCTGTCCTTGGGTTTGAATTCCAATGCTCTCCTTGCGAAACGGGAGAATCCATACTGCTTTCGTAGAGAGGTACAATAAACATTTAATGCAACAACACTGTAGAGCTATTGCTAAAATCTTCACAGAATCTCACTTCCAGTTTAATGTTCAGTTTGTAGTCTGTTTGTCCGCTGTTAATTTTTCTGCATGCAAAATGATTGCATGCCAGTTGAAGGGGTTAACGTTTATTATTATCACATTAGCGGGCGTTTAATGACAAGGTAAAACTACGCAGCGCCCAACATGTCACAAGCTTTCCATTAGCGCTCGCGACCTGATACGTCAGGCGTGACTCAACAAACGCCTAATATCAATTGCTCTGGTCTTCCAGCCGAAATTATGAACATTTGCAAAAGGAAGTACTGGACTCGTTAATAAATATAAGACTCCACATCTCATCAGACGTATCTGGGCTCGTACCAAGCCCAGGTAGGTCTGAGATTATGATCAATCTTACAGAGACTAAGGTTCATGTAAAGCTGACCGAGTGTTCGGAAGTGCTGTTTGAGAACTTTCAAAATTATCTATAGTCTCGATGCAATTGGAAAGTCAACACACGCATCAAGGTAAATAGAGTGGCACGGCTACATACCATATTCCATGAGTAAGAGATCGAAAGATAGTAAGTGATAATTATAGAAATAGCATGACTTTGCTGGACATTACAGCTCTGTATAAGCGGGCTATCAGACATGAATGGCAGCCATTTTTCTTATTAGAAGGCGTCGATTCCTTCTCAGTCCGCTAATTTCTTTACTTGTATTTATTTATGTAGGTTTAACGACACTTCCGACAGCCAGGGTCACCTCATACCGTACAGTTTTACGGGTAGAGGAAGCTGGGGGTATCCGCGGAGAGAAGCACCAAACGGCTGCGAGCAACCTTCCGAAACCCCAACGTACTAATGTCAGGGACACCTGAGGCCCCGTAAGGCCTGGGCTGACGTGGGGTTATTTAGTTCCGCTGATGAAGTTGCGGGAAAATTAGACCAACGTGGAGGGTCGGAATCCAAGTGTCGCGAACTCGGCGCATGGAGCTGAGTTAGACCCACGCCGTGATTCCTTCTCTGCCAAATTGGCCTGAAATAGGTTCGCTTTCCGTTAGGTGTGATTCCTAATCACTTCAGGCTGCGTAATGGAAAGAATGATTTAAAGTAACAACGATTCTTTTATTTACACATAAAAATAAAGCCGTTTCAATATTTCAACAATCAACAATTCGATTCTTTTCACAGAAATTTGGTTGCTACGGTTAAATAATTCTAAACAATCATATAGTCATTCTATAGCCCTGTACTGGCACTATAGTCTACACACTGGAAATGTTACTACCGTGAGCTCGCCATAAGAGCTTCACAAATCTGAAATGTTACTACTGTGAGCTCGCCATAAGAGCTTCACCCGCTTAGGCTCAAATGTCAACGTCTGCGCGTAACTGTACCTCTGGCTGTCGGAGGGTTCCGACCAGCAATGTTCGTCATCTATAAAGCCACCGTACTTCTGATTTGGGTCAGATATTGTCTACTCATACCTTATGTGCCTTTGAAAGTCCTCCGTGAAAGTCCTATTGAAATATTCACCGTTCCTGGTTGAATTCACGATTCACAAATGCCCCTTTTTGTGCTAGGGCGAAATTGTCACTCACACCGATCTCCAGTCGGTATTACGATGCTTCGACAGCAAAACAAACTACTCAGAACGCAGTCAGTCTGACGCTTCAAAGGGTTAATGCGCACAATACAATTAACCTACACTTCTGACTATTGCAGGCTGATACCTGCTACTCGACAATCTAAACTTTAACGTGTCACCTTGGGTGTTCTTTCTCAACGAATTTGGCACTGAAGCCGCCTATACACCTTAAGCTAAATCAATCGTGGAATGCCCTCTCTAGCAATTCCAGCCGTTTCAGGGTCCTGTGATCGAAGGTACCCCTATGCCAGGAAACAGAGTCCGCCTGTCCTGGACTTCACCAACGTGTGTGTGACCCCAAGTGTGTGTCTAATGCTCTGCTCTTCAAGGTATATATACTTTTTACCCTAAACTGTCAGGTGGACGGACGCTCATTTGTCCATCTGTCAAAACGGTGGGAGATGACGTATATCGAGACAGAATCAATACAAGTCATCTCGCGCGTGACTTAACGGTGATTTCACTTGTCGAGAAAACCGATTCGTTCCTGCCACGCATTGCTATTACTAATGATGACACGACATTTCTATCTTTTAGAATTTCCTTTCTCAATTGGCCGTGACGATATCCTGCCACCAACCGATTACGTCTCGTAAGACTCGCGAATACTGTATAAATTAAATGAGATTAGACCTCATCTAACATACCGTTTCTCCCCTGGGTCCCTGCGCTGAAGCTGGATATACACCACGTGTGTTTTTTCCATGTCCAGCTTCACAGAGAAGTGAAATTCACGTAGGGTTTTCGCCTTGATGCGGAATATCTTTTGAACTTACACTATCTTTATATATGAGGCCCCTTGCCCCTATATTTAGGCTGGCTTTGCCCTGACAACTAACTCCACACTAGCGGAGTTAGCATTGGTTGAAGACAAATGCATCTTCGACGTGCAGTACGCCTTAGTACACAGCGCCACCGTGCCCTTCCACTCCCCACCCATCCACGTGGGCAATCGGGATTAAGTGCCTTGCCTAAGGCCACAGCGCAGTACCCCTAGCGGGGATCGAACCGTGAACCTTTCAGTTCTAAGTCCAAAGCCATAAGCACTGAGCTAACTCGCACCCCCCCCCCCCCCCCGCGCGCTCCTCCTCCTCCACGACCCGCTCATAATACCTCGTTATATTGGTAATTTACTACGGCTGACATTGTTTTAGCGTATGGTTTCAAGCTATTACCTAGTTGATCTTTATACTACCACACCCTAGTTTCCGTTAGCTGCAAGTCGCTTAATATTATTTGCATCCATTCCATGGTGAATGCAAATCAGATAATCAATAATGTCTGAGACAGTACCGTTCTCTAAGCCGTAAACAGCGTTTAAAACAAAACACTTTTTCTTCCAACTCAAATGTCAAATGTGTTAAATTGTACTACAGCAGTGATCAAATTTAGATCCAGCAGATATTCAAAACACTCCATTTTGATAATATTGCCCTCAAACTAACAACAAAACAGCCGAAGTCACCCGGAGCGCATCCAGATTTCTTTTTTTAGGAGGCGCATGTGGGTCGTTACCAAATCATTGAGTGCCCGGATCTAAGCTGCCAGACCACCGGTCAAATTATATATGGAAATCGACGTTGTTTTGACAATAGACTCAATGGGCTGGAGTGGTTCACTTTTCCAACCATCAGAAAGAAATGTTTCACAACTGAGATTTGAATCGAACGAAATTTTTAATGACATTACAATATTTGTTTTTTAACTAAAATAATTATGAATGAAGACGCATCACGACTGTAGTTTTATGATTACGCCGTGTAGTTCCACAAATTGGGTTATAATATCTTGATTTTTTTCCAGTCGAATTAAATACTTATTGATTCTATATCTGGCAGAGGCGCCGGAATCTCGATAAAAAGGGATGGGCACAAATTTTCGACCTATAATTTATTTGTAAAAAAGGACAAAATTATAACATGATCCTGGCTTTGGGCCTGTCCATGAGTTATGTTTCGAAGGTTTATTGTCTTTGCATAATAATTTGCGGTTTTGGCTACTTTTGTTAAAATGTTTTTAGGACGTCGGTCCCTCCAATCTCGTCATCATTCGTTTTATTTGTCATTCCTTTAACGCCCTTGTCGATCCTCCTTGATACTACAGACTGGTATTTCTACTTTACAGTCCAATAACATGCAGGGCTATTTGCCTTTGGTTTGTAACCGTTTGTGGTTCCTGTTTGAACACTTAACCAATTTCTTTTTGTGGGGAGGGGGGGGGGGGGGGTTGATATCATTCGCCATATTCGTGAGAGTCATGGTTTGTTGTAGTGCATCATACTCTTTACGCATAAAATATTCCGTTACACTGTAAAATCAGTTGGGGTAAAAATCACCCCAAATCAAATGGGTTGAGTGAATATGAACCCATTGGGTTCATGTTCACTCAACCTAGTTGATTTGGGTTGATTTTTAATTCTACTGACTTTAGAGTGTAATTTCCAACAGTGCGGCATATTTTTAAAAAAAATAGAATAAGGAGCTGTCTTGGATTCTGGCGTAAATGTTTTCGAGACAGAAAAAATCGAAAAAATAATAAAATTTGAATGTAGACAAACGTTTGCGAATACCGCCGCCGATTGGTTTGTTGCCGTTACTTTAGGTAAAGGGTTAATGATACAGACATGAGAATGACCAGGGAATATAGGAATTCACCTCTTTGTTAACAATGAATATATTAAACATGCGAATTATAAAGATCAAGATGGAATGACATTCATTGGATGTCTCATATTTGCTTGATTTTAACCTTCATAAAAGACTTGACGAACACAAAATGTTACAGCGAGGGAGAAGGGGGTCTTACTAACTATGGCAAGACCCAAATTCACCCCTTGTACAGTAGTTGTATCATATGAGCTATTAAGAAAAATAAGTGCCATTTTTGGGTGCCATGCTCCTTTCAGGAAATTCTGTTATTAGTCTTAAAATGTGAATATATACATTCGAACTCTATGAAGGATAGCATCGAATAGAACAGACAAATTGAGGAACAAAATATTGGCATAAAATTGAAAATGAGGAAACATATATAGAAAGGCAGGCACATACACTCTAAATGAGTTAGGTTAAAAATTTACCCAAATGACCCCCCTCCCCCCCCCCCCCCCCCCCCGCGCAGACAAAGGCATCGAGAACACGCATACTCATAAATGCACACACAGTCTTGTTTAACCCTTTCCCAACGTAACAGCCTAAACTGGCCAACTAATCTAAAAAATCGCCAACTAATTTTCGTTATTTTATCATTTTTTGTCTCAAAAACATAAATGAGGGGTCATAACTTACGTTATTGAGACAAAAAATGACAAAAATTAGTTATTCAAGAATTTTGTTTGCAAGTGTCGTCTTTTTTTCATGTTAGGTAAAGGGTTAACCGACGTTGTTGAGCCTTGTAGGTTTTTCTTTTGTTTTCTTTGACAATGACAAACAAGTCCCCACAAAATCGGGAAGACAAACCCTAACCCATTGTTTTCTTCCTGAGGACGCTGCGAAAACAAATACTGCTGGTCGAGATCGAATCGTGGACCTTTCGGTGTGAAGACCAATGCCCTAACCACTAAGTTACCACGCTCTCATTTTGCATTGTAACAGATATTATTCATCCCATCAAAAGCAAGGTTCTGGGCCCGGCTCTGGAGTAAAAGACCGATTCTCGGTCATCGACCTATGTCATCTTATAGATAGTAGTTTCCTGGGCGAAAAAAAATCTGTTTGTACTTATAATCATTGTGGCTATGGGCAACGCATTTCCAGAACACGAAAAAATAAAAATTAGATTTCCTGCTGTTGACGGGCGGGATGTTTGGAGCTTGTGTCGCTTCTCGGTTTGATACTAACATGACATTCCAAATTGACATTGAAACGGGTAGCAAGGGGGCGAATGAACCATCATACCCAAGCCCCCGTTGACTGACCTTTAATAGCGCTTTCATGGAACGTTACCTTGTGACGGTTCTTTGATATTCTTCAGCTAGATTCGTGCACAGCGTAAAACCACATCTTGCCATCGGGGTTGGTATTTATATTTAAATTGTTATACGTTCACGTAAATCTGCGTTTAGATATCTTTTAGGCGTTGGGGGGATATCGGGAGAATTATCAACATATTTTGGATCCAGAAGGACAAAACCAAAGCCGAGCCCCCATAGACTGCCCTTAATGAGATTAAGGCATCCCATGCGCCCAACAGATTCAAAATCTGTATTGCATTTATACAAATATTTGATCTGGTTTACAGGTCCGAGTTTCGAACAAAAATCCCATTAGATTAATGTCAATGCAATATAACAACTTTTTACTCAACGTAACGGCCAAAACCGGCCAGCGCTATTCGCAAAAATCGCCAATTATTTTTCATTATTTTTTTCATTTTTTGTCTCAGAAACATAGGTTATGACCCATCTTTGGAATGAGCTCGTCGAGCTCGTTCCAAAGACGGGTCATAACCTATGTTTTTGAGACAAAAAATAAAAAAACCTTAGTTATTCAAGAATTTTGTTTGCATGTGTCGTCTGCTTTTCATGTTAGGTAAAGGGTTAAACATATGCCGCTACAGAGCGCCGTTTATCCTACTGGACAATAACGGAAGCACAGTTGAGAAGGAACCATTTTTTCTCAATAGTAGTTTAGACTGCAGAAAAAATGGGAAACGCTTATTCAGTAGAGCGCAAATTCTTTGAATGGACGAAAATGCGCTTCATCTCCAACCATCGAATAAATAGGTACGTTCAGCTGTAAAACAGTAATAAATGGCAAATCGGGTAGCCTTACTCAATAATACAGACGTTTGTGAGAGTGTGGGGTTGTTTCGATATTGAATGAATTGGAATTTCACAGTTATTCATGTTATAGGATCTTTCATCACTGTTCGAAATATGCCGAAGAGGAAATCTGCAATTACAGGTACGTCGTGTGTAGGCAAGAAGAGGAAATGTGCGACAGCAGATAAAACAAACCGAATTGTCGAGTTACAAGCCGCGGGATTTAATGAATATGGCGGAGCACTCACGGATAAATTGATCGATGAACTTATAGCAGGCCGGAAGAACATAAAAGTATTTTTTCCATTGTGTGCGGATTCAGTTGATATGAAGCGTGTTTACGATAAGGGACATGACGTCGTTGGAATTGAAATTGGAAAGTCAATGATCGAGAAATTTTATAAGAAGCATGGCCTGGAGTTTATAACAAAGAAAATTAAAAACGGATCTGCATATAAGACTAAAGATAACAGACTTCGCATATACTGTTGTGATTTCTTCAAGTTTGACTTTTCACTGGAAGGAAACCAGTTTGATGCTGTAGTCGACCAAAGAGCGATTTGTTCTCTGTATAAGTCAGATCAGCCACGCTATTGTCAGATCATGAAGTCATTATTGGTGCCAGAATTCACGTATTTCTTTGATACTAATGACGTTGACAAAGAGAAACTGCCAAAGAGTCGTGGTCATTTTGTCGTAAATGATGTTGAGTCTTGGTTTGGTGACGGTTATCATATAGACGTATTACAGAAGCTAGATGCGACATTAACCCATGGAAAAAACATGCTTTCATTGGTGATGAAACTATACAAAAAGTAGAACACTTAACCATTTTTATTGCACGTCTATGCTTTTATTTTCATAAAATACACGTTTTTTCATAAAATACCCGAAAGGAGCAATAATATTTTTTTTGTATTGTCCTTGAACAATAAGGATCGGGTGCGTGGACTATTTAACTGTTTCTTTTTTCACTTTTGGGTTATTTTTGGCAGTAGTTTGTGTTTTTAATATTTTTTTAGTAAACTTTAGGCGTGCAATAATGCAGAACAGCATACACGTTCGAACTGTCATTTTTACCGCACTAGATCGATTTTGGCGGAGGGATAATATTGAACAAGAAGCCGAAGGCTTCGAGTTCAATATTATCCATCCGCCAAAATCAGTTAACATTTTTCTAGTAAACTGTAGGCGTACAATAAATACAGAACAGCATACGCGCCCGAACTGTCATTTTTACCTCACTCGATGGATTTTGGCGGAGGGGTAATATTGAACGCTAAGTCTTCGGCTTCTCCTTTTATATTATTCCTCCGCCCAAATCGATCTCGTGCGATAAAAAGTGACAGTTCGAACGCGAATGCTGTTCTGTCCATTTCTAACACGAATATTAAAACGACACTGACTTAAACATTTCTTGAACAACTATAACTTTTTTTTCAAATGGTATAGCGTGGTTTCGAATCTACGCCGAGAGAGTTTCCTTCGGCATCAATTGCCGAGCTAAGCTCTATACGAACCATGCTCACCACTAGGCCACCAGTAAAAAAATCAACCCAAATCAACTGGGTTGGGCGAATATGAACCCAGCTGGGTTCATATTCACTCAACCCAGTCGATTTGGGTTAATTTTTTATCCAGCTGATTTTAGAGTATAAGTTCACTTCTATTCATCTGTATCGGAGTTACGATGTTGGTGAGCTGGCAGCTGCTCGTCGTTGCTGAGTGATTCTCTCCAGGTACTCCGGCTTCCTCCACCCGTAAAACTGTCACGGTCATGATTAGCCATTGTGCATAAGTATGTTTCCTTAAACACCAATAAATAATAATAAATAATATTCATCTGTAGCGACAATAATTACATTGTTAACTTAAATTACTCTAGAAATTGTACTTTAAATTATTCATGTTACAAAATACGCCCTAAGTATTTGATCGTCTTATTTTATTGTGACTGGTGACGTCTGTGTGTATTAAATGCGATAAAAAGACGTATGTAAATCAGGGCTTGGGAAAAGCGTGGTTTCGAATCTACGCCGAGAGAGTTCCTTCGGCATCGACTGCCAAGCTAAGCTTTATACTAACCATGCTCACCACTGGGCCACCGGTAAAAGGATCAACCCAAATCAACAAGGTTGGGTGAATCTGACCCCAATTGGGTTCATAATTCACTCACTCAGTCGATTTGGGTTTATGTTTTACACAGCTGATTTTAGAGTATAAGTTCACCTCTATTCATCTGTCGCGAAAATAATTACATTGGTAACTTAAATTACCCTAGTAATTGTATTTTATATCATTCATTTTACAAAATACGCCCTAAGTATTTGATCGTCTTATTTTATTGTGACTGGTGACGTCTGTGTGTATCAAATGTGATAAAAAGACGTGTGTAAATCAGGGCTTGGGTAATTGTCATTGGTAATTGTAATTAATTGCAATTAATTACTCTTTTCAAGTGACTGAAAGAAATGTGTAATTTGGAAAAATCTTAATTATTTCTAATTGTAATTAAAAATCATGTAATTGTGTCATGTAATTGCAATTACTTTCCATTACATATCAGTTACATCACAAATATTTTATTTTATCTAAATTTCAGATGAAAAGAATTTCCAATACCACAATGTGATCTTTGACCTTGTTGTTAATATTGATATATACACTGAGTGACTGTTCCTTTGTGTTGGACTAAACTGATTAAGCAACACCGTTAACTGCCAATTTGTCTCATTTGTGAATTGAGTACAAGAAACCAAGATTGAATCAAGAATAACGAATGACATCTGCATCTGAGATTTAGTTTCATTTTCTGAGATTCTGAATCGTTGTTGGGAGTGAGCGAATAGAGAATTTCGACCGGATCGCGACCCAGGCGCGATTCGGTTCTTGTTCCTTGTCCACTTTTTATGATCGCAGTACTGTATTGTGGGTTCCAAATGTGGCTTCCGCAAGTTGACCCGTGTATCGATAGCTTAGAGATTGTAAAAATGAAAAAACAGGAAAGAGTCTCAAATCACTCTTCCAAAAAGAAGAAAAATGTAACTGAGTTTTTAATATCGAATATCAACGAGGAAGCGCGCATCTCCACTTCCCCCGCTTACTAAAACCACCAATTTCATGGCTGCATGTTCCGGTTACTTCGCTCTTATTCATTTTTCCCCACCGATAAATCATGGGTACTCCCAAGGAGTGTGCACGAAGTTCTCCAACCTGTCGCCACTATCTACAGTTCGGGGAGAGATGATTACTTCAAAAACATCGCGGATGGACTGCCTACCTTCTGAATCCGTTCTCGTTATTTTCATCTTATGTGAAAACAAAACAAAGAAAAAAAACACAGAAAAAGAACCATCAGCTGCCTTTCAGCTGACAGACCACCGGACGGTACATGAGCAGAAAGTTGCTGGTGACTCTGGTGTCATTTTTTCTCAGACATTGTAAATAACTGTTGTATTTTAATAGTATTTCACTCGCACCATACATTATGTTTTTTTCACACACATATTTTATTCACATCAAACAACGATTCATCAGATGTTTTGTGCAAATATCAATATCAGACTGTTGCAACTTAGATTTGAAGTGTATTGATTTTGTTTTATTTCACATACACTGACGAAGCCAATTAAATTTTTAAAAAAACAAGATGATATATTTTGAATTACATGAGATAATTATGGATATAAATGGATACTTTTTGATCATTACACGTGAAATCATTGAGGATAGTTTTTAATGCAAGGTTTTGAAATAAAATCATTATTGGAAACAATATTTTATTTTTGCACTGCGGTGACGTTTTGTTTCCCTAGTTTTATTTCATTCGGTGTATTCTACGGCTCAGGTGAGTACAATGCCTTTTTCAAGAACCGTGTCCATCCTTGACTTTTCTCATCATGACAATCGACTTTCGATAAAGTTATCTCCCCTGAAATTATTAGACGGGTGAGGAAGGTCCAATTAAGAAGCAGGTAAGTGTTGAGAAAACACTCATGATATCGGTAGAAAATAAAGACAAGTTTCCTTTTTTACTCTATGTTGTTTTCGTTTGTTAAGAGTTACAAAGGGAAACTTGTTTTTGTGGAAAGCTAATTAGAAGCAGCTGACTAACTGTCCACCTTACAGCTTTCTTTAGCAAATGTGTTTTAGTAGACTAATGGCCTAAATAAACTAAACAGCAGTAGTACACTCTAAAATCAGCTGGGTTAAAAATCAACCCAAATCAACTGGGTCGAGTGAATATGAACCCAACCGGGTTCATATTCACTCAACCCAGTTGATTTGGGTTGTTTCTCAACCCAACAGATATTAGCGTGTAGGCAATGAGTGAATTATCCCCCATTTGGGAGACCTCTGAAGTCATATCGCGGTGTATTGTGGGTGTCACGTGTGTTGTGATCATTGCACGTCCGAGCTGCCATATTGTGACGTCATTGCAATGGTAGTACGTGGTATTAGTGCGTATGAACAGCGCGAGGTGTTAGGGTACTACGTATCAGATCTTAAACATTTGGTGCAGTATCGGCAAGGAAACTGTCTCTTATTAGAGAAACTATGGTGGCAGCGGTGTTTCCTTTGTCTTCTTAGACGGTCTGATATTTCAAGTAATAGTTACCAATCGAGCTGGGGATATTTCCGGACTTTGAGCAACGTGTCTCGTGCGTTAAGTGACAGAGTCGCGTAGCGGCGAGGTATTATGCACAAAACAGGTTGTTCAAATTCACGAAAGGCCAACAGCGAGGTTGTTAACTTACTTACACCCTGTCCACTGTTCAAGCAATAAACCGCACGGACCCAGGTATACTCAGTTGACCAGGGGTTTTCAAGTGACGTCACTTGAATACCTGGTCTGTTGTTCTATGAGGATGCTTCAGTAATAGTTACTAACTGAGGTGGAGGTATTCATGAATTTGAACAACCTTCCAACGTGCTGTATGTGACGCCGAGCCGCAAAGCGGCGAGGTGTTACAGCACGTTGGTAGGTTGTTCAAATTCATGAATACCGAGAGGGAGGTTAGCAACTCACTTACACGCCAATTCACAGAACGCACGGTCCAAGGTCTGGTAAGTGAGTACAGGTGTCACTTGAACACCTAGTCTATTGTTCTATCGGGTATTTCACGTCTCTTACCAACCTGGTGAAGGCAAAGGAATTGGTGTGTAACACTCATTGTCGGTGTGATTGCTCTCTGGGCGCAACACAAACATGTATCCACCAATGGATCGAGATTCATAAAATAAAATTCTGCCAGTTCAGGACAGATTCAAAATAAAATTCTGCCAGTTCAGGACTGATTCAAGACAAACGGTGAAAAAAGTGTATGAGGTGCATTGTTTTCGTGTTTCTCTTTCGATAGGTGAGATTCTTTCGTGCTGTGTAATAAAAAGCGGACAAAAAGTTGCGTCCATGCAGTAGAATTTCTATCTCCGCTTTTGTAACGACAGTGGTAAATTCAAAAAGAGCTGTGTGAAAACTTCAAGCGCCAAAAAGAAAAATGAAAGCCAAGAACGTTTCTCACATCACTATTTTTAAAAACATTTTCTCTTTTAGTTTATTTAAGGGAATTTTCTAACATGGTATTCAGATCTTGTCGTATCCTACTCTTTTCAGGATGGGAGTTAAGGTGACCTAAAGGTCGTGTCACCTATTTCTCTTATCGTTATAGAATGTCTAATGAGTTGTGAATCGCAGTGGATATGTTCTTACATATGTGGTGGACCTTGTTTTGTATACAATTCATTATCAGTTATCGTGACCTGAAAATATTTATCCGGTCATAAATACTAGAATTAGATTTTGAGATATCCCCTGTGTGTGCGGAGGGGGGGGGGGGAGGTGGGCTGAGGTGACCGAACATTCGCTGACAGTAACAACAGCAAAGGTGATGATATCGGAGTGTCTTGATTCTGTTGGGTGTGAACTGTCTTAACCATTGTCCTGCCACTTTAACTATAAGTGGAGCACCTGGGTTTTTTTGCCTTACGTGGGGGAGTATTATAAAATTTATAGGGACCTGCGAATTGCCGAATTTGATCGAATCGGATATAAAATCGAATTGGTGAAAACGAATCGAATTTCGAATCGAGCTTCGAATCGAATCACTGTTAATGGATATGTCATCAAACGAAAAGTTTTTTTTTTTTTCTAAAATAGACTCACAGTTATGTAGAGTACATTTTTCGCCTCATCACCTCCCACTCTATAATAAATATATATAAAACAATATACTTGCTGTTGATTGAAACTATTCGAATTGCTGACATTGTAGCTTCGAAACTGCAGCAATAAATATTTTTAAACGAACCTGGCTGACAGGGCTGATATCTCACTTTTATCACATGTTTTCTTTGAAAAAAAACTTGTTTCAAATCGGATCGACTCCATTCGGTCGTCAAGCCATTTGTTTCGAATAAAAATGCGGAATAACTAAAACGAAACGAAAATTCAACGCCGGGTGGAGTCGATCCGCTTGTAAATTAAAGCCTGCTCTACTTCTGTTTAAATAATAATCAGGGGTATTCTTTTAGAAAAACGTTGCTTTTGACGATGTATCCTGTAACTACATGTGATCGAACAGAATACTTAATATAAAATAATGTGATCAGGATGTGGAACAAATCATTTATTGAAGTTGAACAGCTGAATAACTTTTCAAAGTTCAAAACTCTTTTTATAAATGGTCACTGGTCATAATGCACAATGAGTTGAAATGAACAATTGTAGCGGTAATAGTGTTTGTAACAATGTCGCTACAACTGCTGTACAGTTAAAACTAGAAGTCCTTTTATGAAATGCGCACCAATAGCACGTCGATCTGCACGTTAATCTACGCGTTATGACCATAGAAAGATTGTCAAATTCTGTACTTATGGCCTGTGCAGAAGCAATGTTTTAGCCAATGGACCTCCGGGTGACCCGGAGGTCCATTGGCAGAAACATTGCCTGTATTTGCTATGCGTAACCAGGAGAACCTGCCATGCTTTGGATGCCACTCGATATGGCAATTGCGCGCAATTCCTACGCGCAATTAAGCCAAGATAAGCGCACAGTTCGTGACAGGACTTCTAGTTTTAACTGTACAGTTGTAGCTACTGGTACATCGCTACAAACACGGTTACCACTACAAGTCAGTTACATTTCTACTCAGAATAAAACTCAATATAAAATAATGTGCTAAATTACAATTTGTAAACATTTACGGTTATGACCGAAGTATATTAAAAAATATTCGAATTTCCGATTTCGAATCGAATCGAATCGAATCGAATATTGACTTTCGAATCGCATTTCGAATCGAATTTCGAATTTTAACAGGAGCCTAAAAATTTATAAAATACTTGTTACTCTGTCGTCCGACTCTAAACGTTCTTAACAACAATTATACAGATAAGAGTGTTAATCTGCAACTTCAAGGACGTGATGAACATCACAATAAAATATTCTACAACAGTTGTGATCGGCAGTGTAAGGGTGAAGATATCTCCAAAATAGCTTCTAAACATATTACGGGCAATATCAATTGTCTGGTGTATTTATCAGCTTATTAGGATTTTACCATAATGTGATCACAAAAGTGGACAGAGATTTTCGACCGGATCACGTCTAAGTCCGCCTTTCCCCATACAACAATGTAAAATCTCACCAGACGAAAAATAAATGCGACGACATTGAGTACTTTCTTTTTCCTTTCCTCACAGTCCCTCAGACTAAGATTCGCAATGCTTTAATCATTAGATCTCGATCATTGATATAGGTGTGTCGCGATCGGATCACGATCGGATCGAGAAAAATATCACTATTTTGATCACAGTCCTATACTTTGTGGGAACGCTTATCTTACTCGGATCTACACGCCACTTTACGCCTATAACCTGAATGTTGATCCCATTTCTTACTCTGCAAGAATCGACATTGCTATATATAAGGGATATTGCATTGGTGTCGGAGACCATATAGCAGTTTATGGACCGCCCATTGATCCGTGAATGAACATAAGGTCATAAGCGAAGCTGACGTCCACTTAAACATGGCTGGGCAACTGGCCAGTCCACCGACAGCTACGTTGCCAGAAGGAAGTAATATGCAATACACTTTATATTATACGGAACTTTACGCATTACTGAAGTGTGTTATGCAATTAGTTTAAATTTGAGTTTGTTCAAAGAAACCATCTTTCCACCCGCATGATGCTTTACGAATCGACTGATGTTTTGTGTGTATTTTCTACATAAAAGATTTACTTGAGGTGAGATAACTCATCACAACGTTTTGGCCTTGCGAAGCGAAAGAAAGTCAAAAGAAATCGAATGTATATGACGTACACTGAAAGCTGATAACACTATAAAACTAATGATATGTGATATACTTTCGTTAATCTACTGCTGTGTGGAGGTTTATTTTTTCACAGCATACGGGACCCCACAATATTACTCAACTGGTCTTGATTTTCTTTTGGAATTGGTCACTTTTTCCATCTTTCACAAATACTGCCTCTCTCTCTCTCTCTCTCTCTCTCTCTCTCTCTCTCTCTCTCTCTCTCTCTCTCTCCAGAACCAATTGTTATGGACATCAGACTATCCAGATCGATCTTGTCGTTGATCCTCATCCACAAAGCTCTTCCCTGATTGCTTATGTGATGAAGTACGCTCAACGAGCTCTACAGAACTCGGATTAGCAGCTACTGCCGATGTGTATATCTGCTGGTAGGTAAATTTAAACTGGAAAGTAAAATTACAGTTTGTCTACAGTTGAAATGAAACATTCCAACAGACCCGGTCATCTATAAGATTAATGCTGTGAGTACTAAATTCACCACTCCAATTGTTTACAGAAGCTAGCTTAAATTGCCATTTTCTTCAGTCTGTTATTTCAGATAGGTATGTTAGGAGGACTAACTATCCTCTTTAACAACGCATGTGCTGGAGATGATTGCAGAAAATTGTAGGGTTCACTTATTCTATCATTTTGTGACTTTTTTCAAAGCTCATTTGGGCGTTTGCCCTAAAACACAAAAAGTGCACAACGTTGGGCTCGCCTCGCAAACTCCCCTGATCCAAAGTTTTAAGCCTTTCCTGTTGGGTACCCCAAGGACACGTGCTCTGAGACAGTTGTAGCGCTGTAATATTGCTCATCCCTACTAATCCAACTGTCATCACCGTACTTGCTGGTTTCTGAAGTCTTTATACAAGTTTAGTTTAGTGGTATCAGAACCCACCATATGCTATACTTAGCACACCCATCTCCTTGACTGGCGATGCGGAGGAGGTGTCTATAAGCATTCTCCCATAAATTATAACAGGGCATAAATTATAGCATGCTTACAGGCACTCACATGTTTTAAACAAAACATTTTTTGGATAACAAAATTTGTGAAACTCAATACGCATTTGGATTCTTTGGAATAGAAAAAGAACATATAATGAAGCAAAGTTAGGCTAAACGAAATTAAATAATTGATTCTCGGCCATTTTTTTTTTAAAACGAATGAGGGAGAGCGGTTTTTATTTTTATTTTTTATTCCTGGTGGAATGGTCGCTGATGCCTAAAATCCAGTTGTGAGAGCCGAAGCTTAAATATTAGAGCCTCCAAGTTGATTTCAATGATAGGTTTTTGTTACAGTGATCATCCAGCACCAAATCAATATAGACCAACTAAAATGGAGATGAAAATAATAAGGAGTTTTTTTAACTGGCTGAGTGCTAGAAGCCACAATCAGACCTTTCAAGAAATGAGGGTACCAGGGCAAAAGCTAGCATTTTCCTTACCCATGTTTTGTATTCAGTCAAACGTAAAAAATAGTTTCCTTATACACATTTGTTCTATTATAAATTATTGGAGAGTGCCCGCTAGCACTCTCCAATAATTTGTAATAAAACATTTTTTGATGAAATTCAGACCACTAAAAATAATCTAGCCTTCAACCAGTTAAATAAATATTTATTTTGTACATACATATGAGAATCGTGTCGCATTTCGCGAAGAGAATAACAATACTGTATCAATGTATGTGACACATTGCATTGCAAATCGCGATGTGATACAGCAAAAATCACACCCTATGAGAGTTTTATGCATTTTGAATTTTGCCTCTGAAATAAATATGACGAACACGGGCCGAGAAAACGCCGCTGATAATCAAAAGATTAATTTTCTTTAGCCTAAAACCTTTTTTCCAGACATTTCCATCGCCTGTTGTAAAAAGTTGATTTTGTGTTTGTGCGTTTTTTCAGTTTCGTTAAATGTTCGTTTTGTTTTGCGGAAAGTTTACTTTCTGCCCGTAAAACTTTGTTTAATAAACATACGCTTTCTTTTCATACGAATAATCTTCGTACCGCGTTAGGTTATATATATATATTACAAATAATTAAAATCTTTTTGTCCTTGTACGCCACCGTATAAAACGAATGAAAGCTATAAATTATTCAATTACCACAAAACTGTAACGAGCAATAAGACTTGCAGACTTGTCGTCAGCTGTTTATGTCCAATGGTTAAAATTTATACAACTGACTGTGCAAAGTCCTTCATAGTTAATCTCAGTGTAAACAGAATATTTACTACTCTCTCACAATACTTTGCATTAACTACTCGCGTGCCATGGCTAATAAAGATGAATGTTAACATCTGTTCGTGGAGTTCATTTGATTGAGCTCAAGGTGAGCTTTCACGTAATACACTGTTCGAAAGGGCCCAGATAGCCCTTTCGAACTGTGCTTTACATAACAGCTATTAAATAACAGCACTTTGTCAACAAAACTTACCATACCAGGCTTCTGTTGCCACTGCAAAAAATGCCACAACACTTGAAGCGTTGTACGAGAATCGAAAGACAGAACGATAATTACCGATAAGAAAGTCATTGACTCGTCCATGATACAGTACATACATTTATAGCAAGTGATCAATGATCTTGCTGGAGGTAGAGAAGAAGAGACGAACCTTAACACTAACATGGCCGGGAGAGGAATTTCGGGCCCCATGGTTAATTCTGTGACGGGCTCCTTTTCGAAAGTGGCGGGATACTGATGCAGATACCGCGAGAGCCAAAGGCACGAGCGATGATGGGCGTTTGGGGGTGGATTCTCCAACCCCACACCCCCCCCCCCCCCCGGCCCTCAAGAAAATTTTGAAATCAGTTATCAAATGGAGACTTCTGGCGGCTTTGGGAATGAAAAATCACGTTATTTCCTTGGCCGTCAAAATGACGTTTTTAGCAGCATATTTCTAATTTGCAAGTTCCTGAATGAGTATCCAGTGACCTGGAGTTATATCTTTGACTGCATAATTCTTGAAGTGTTAACTTGATTGCATTCATTTGATTTATCGGTTCAAGAAGATGCAGTCAAAAATTACAACCGTTGGTGAAGAGCAGAGATCCATTCGCAATACAGTTCCCTTCTTATCTGTTGGCACAGAATTCAGAACTTTGTGCTGCCCAGGCCAGACCCTAGAATCCTGGACTCCTCGGCCAACCCCCCCCCCCCCCCCCCCCAATGTTCCCGGCCCCGGGGTTACTACCTCGGGCCCCCACCTTCTCCACGTCCCTGTTAGCATATGTTTCCTGAAATAATGTCGATTTGGTCTCCCCGTTTTTGTAATCACGGTACTGTACGCTTCGATTTTGAGGCAATTTTTTTTTGTTAGGCCTAAAAAAGTTAAAAATCTGTTTCTCGGGCCCTCCCGCATTGTCCTTTTGGCTGTCGCATGCTCTCTTTTTATAACCAATGCAAACTTCAAAAAATAAAAATTAAACGATTTATGTCTCATATTTTACCCAAGTTAATAACATTGATAAATTTTCCCTTGAGTGCAAGAAGGCTTTGTAATGCTTTTGCACTGCAGAGCCTTCTTGCACTCAAGGAACAAAATACACCACCACCCATGCTATTGTGTATATTATGAGGCCTAAAACATAAAACAAACAAAGAACAGAAACTTTTGATGGCAAAGAAATTATTACAAAAAATTTTTGCATGTGACGTCTCCTTGTCTTGTTAGTTGTGTTTGTTCATTTGTTTGTTTACTGGGCTTTAACGTATCTTTCAACAGCCAGGATCATATCCTGCTGGACAGTTTTACGGGTGGGGGAGCCGGAAAACCCACAGAAAACCACCCAGCTGCGGCGAGTAACTGCCGGTCTTTTCAACACAATTACTCGGCATTAGCAGACTTGCCTTCGGTTGAAGACAAGTGTACATAGTGCCACCGTGCTGACACAAGTTTTGTTAGGTAAGGGACTGGAGGGTTAATACAAACGAATGTGTATGCACAATACACGAAACCACCACAATTTGATGAGTTCATTTTCGGTGTATATATTTTAGAGTCACTTTTTCCATTCATGCGCATTGTACGGTAATGAACAAGCTATGATCGACTGAGAATCTCTTTTTTGAGATGTTTAGTGTCTGAGTACCCCCGTCCTTGAGTATATACAGCTAATTGTGACATTTCCTGTTCCTATAAATGTATTATGCCGTTCATCAATGACTGGCTTCAGATCCCAGTAAAATCTAAAAGCACTTCAGTGCACAATGTGTGATGATGTGATATTTAATTTATAATAATTGTTCATAAAAGCACACGAAACACTTGCAACCCGATGGTCCATGTGATGGAAGTTTGCAAGTGCGTCTTGTGTTTTGTCCTCAGAAATTGTAAAGAATTATTGAGTAAAATTTCTTTTTGCTCGGTTCATTTCGTGATTTCACTACCGACCTCGCTAATAGCGCATTACATTTGAATTGCACAGCGCAAACGCTCTTGTGCATTTCAGACTACTTCGTGTTTCTGCAGTAAGGAGTTCATTAACTGGTAGAGTGCTGGAAGCCCATATTTGGGCTTTATTCTGAAGTGCCGGTACCGCAATTTAAAGGCTTCATATTCTGAGGATGTGCTTCATATTATCTTTGAAGTGATATTATTTTATCTGTTAGGATTTGCCTTGTTACAATTTATGGGAGAGTGCCCACTGGCACTCTCCCATAAATTGTTACAAGGCAAAGATGCACAAACAAATTTTAAGGACCAAATATAATTTAGCACTCTACCAGTTAACTGACGAGCATTTTTTCAACTGTATTAGTTTTGTGATAAGCTAATGTCGATAGCAAAGCAAACTTGATGCATTACTTAATCCAAATGCTCAGATGTGGGAAAGCTTCAGCTCCGTATTCTTTGTCGTGTAGCTTGGGAGAGGGGGGGGGGGGGCAACTCTCGTCAATAGCTTGCTGCAACCTGTCACTTAGTTGCCTTTCGTAAAGGAACAATTTCAAAGCAAGCTCTTCTTCTACCGAGTATTGTTTTAAACTGAGTGAAAACGGTATTTACTCATTTATTTGTGATCAACGCCATTTTGAGCATCTATGGCTGTATCATGATCGTAACGCCTGCATGGGTCAAGTTTAGATATGCGTTTATGCAGTTAAAACAAGAAATCCTGTCATGAAATGCGCACAAATAGCACGTAGATCTGTGCGTTAATCTACGCGTTATGACCATAGTAAGGCTATCAAATTCTGTACATATTGCCCATTGGCAGAAACATTGTCTATGTTTGCTATGAGTAACCAGGAGAACCTGCCATGCTTTGGATGCCATTCGATAAGGCAATTGCGCGCAAATCCTACTCACAATTAAGCCTAGATAAGCGCACAGTTCGTGACAGGACTTCTAGTTTCATCTGTATGTTAAGTATGCTGGCCACTTGAAGTGAACTCCATCCAGGCGTTTTACGGAACCCCATTTTACCAATAAAACAGCGAGTTTCCCGCAGTTAAAAAAGAGTGCCTCGCATCCGGGGTTCCAACGGCCGAAAACAGCATCTAAAACAAAAGTGATAGAGACCCAACATTCCTACATTTCCCATTCGATAGCTTATCACCAACAAAGGCAGAATTTTCCATATGTCCTTGATAAAGACTATGTAATTGAAACATCCAGTTTACCACACTTGTTGCCTGGTAATTGTGGCCACAGCGCTGGTGACATCACAACGTTTTAGCAGTTATGGAAGCACACAGAATGTTTCGACACTCCGACATTTCTGTCGGAAATCTTATTTATCTATTATTTTATTTATTTATTAATTTTGAAACCCTATATTATTCCAAGCAGACATTTTAACGAAGCAAGCAAAATCTCTCATCACTGTGGCAAAACATTCAGAAAAGAAATAACTGGAAACGGCGTAGATAACTTTTTCCCGTTGTGGGAACTAAACCAAAATCTTTTCGACGGGAATGTGCAAAAAAGCAAAACAAGCTATTATAAAACCATGTACTCCGCCCCAAAGTTGAGAGTATGTTTCACAATGTGTCGAAAAAGATTAATTGCCTGGGTGTTGGCACTTAAGAATCTTTCTCCTTTCGTTATTTCAACAGTATCCGTGGCCCCCTCAGCCGATCTTTTCCTCGTTTTTTCCAGATCTGATCGCCGCCCATCCCGTGATGCACACACACCCACCAAATGCTGGGCTCGTTGGTAGACCTGCGATAATAAGTGACATGTTAAAAGACCTCCGCATAGGCATAATACTGCCACATGAGGTTGCTAGTCTGGTGATAATGTGAGTCAGACCTGCTCTAGAAATTAGGCATGACAATAAACGGTTACACGGTTTGCTTTTTCTAGTAACGCAACGTCATTCCACCCGATGATTCTACGAGTACGAAAAATCTGCAAAAACCACTCGTGGATATGCACAACAGCCAGTTTTCACAGATAATGCATTAAATAAACAAAACAGGAACGAACCGACCAGTAAGGTTAGTTGTATAGCTTAGGTTTTTGTGAAAAATTTCAGGGTGTAATTTGTTCATTTATTCAAGTGTTAATTATGTTGTTTTCGTTTCGGTTTCTGTTACGTGAAACACGCTCAACTTTGTTTATTCACCAAAACGTTGAAACGTGGGACCGTGTAATCGATTGGCAGTGTCTTGGAAAAAGTCGCGGCAGTGTGCGGAAATTTTTACCAAGACATTGTCGGTTGTCCACCCTGAAAATAGACACCCAGGGGCCAATACTACAGAACTTTTACAACTGTATTTTCAAGTTATGAATTTAAATGGGTTGTAATGAACCATTAACATTTTCAAAGATGAAGCAATTTGCCTGTTGGCAAATTGCCACATATTTTAAGATGATAATGGTAACATGAATGGTATGTGATGATTTAATGCCTGGATGTCGGTTTTTAAACACCGAGCCGCGTTTGTCCCATTTGAAAACACAATTGAAACATAGTGGAGAAACATTTATGGATGCGTTTCTCACGCTCTGTACAAAGTTGAACCAAATTCGTGAATAACTTTTGTTTTTACAAACAGAGAAGACAACAGATAGAGTGACATCCCTTGAGTCGTTAAGGAAACGAGTAAACAGTATTTTGTTTACATATCGACCCCCTTGAGTTACATAGTGTTCTATGTGCCTATCGGCACATACAACACATTGAAACTGAGGGGATGATATTTGCTCTTATTTTATTTTTCTCAAGTTGTTTCATTTAATTATTCGCCTATTTAATTTATAACAGAAAAAATTTATCGAATTGTCGGAAATCTGATGATATTTATCGAGACAAGCAGTTTTATTACTTTTCGTGCTAGGTAAACGCGATGACGTTTGATGACGTGACAACAGCTTTCACGTCATCAAACCTTATAGACTGGGGGAATTACCGCGTTGCTAGAGTTAACGCCATCTTACGGGGCCACTTTGAGTGGCGACGTTCTTCGGTGACGTTCCAGCAATCCAGTTGTATAGAGATCTATATGTAAACATAGATCGCTCACACCTCAGTCCATACTGAGGGCCCAGCATCTGCATATAGTTACATATACCAAGGTAGAGTCTATTTCAAGTCAAAGTTTTTTTCGACCTGCTCTGGATAACTTTGTACCAAACCTACATATACCCCTTCTGCTGAAAAACATGTCAATTCCACTCTACCGGCAAGAGAAGACGGGGCAATCATCAGACGCATCTAGCATACACTACATGTCGATATGACACGTTCATTCTCTTATCATTTATAGGAGAATCAAAAGGTGAAACTTTGCAGCCCACGTGTGGAATATGCAGACAGCACACACAGGCATCACAGTGCAAATTTGCAGTAAGCTAACCTCCAGCTATGACAATTTCGTCACCAATATGCATTGCAATTTGGAACCCTTAACCTCGCTTTTTATAAAACCCACAATGTGTTTACAAACTTGACGCGGTACGAGTGATGCAAATCTTCAGCGCCAAAACGAAATATTAGTTAACGATTTACTTCTCAGTTTTGAATAAAAATGTTTATGATAAAATATACCACAATATCCCTTTTACACAAACCAACATAATCAGAAAATTTGCAAGAGAAGAGTAGAGTCCCATCTTAGAAATGGTAATGAGTGCAGGGTGATACCATGAAAACATCTGACATGTATTGTCAAAGTATTTTAACAATTTACTTCGATTGACCCGGTAGCATGAACACAACTATGGTCAAACGGTTTAAACCCTTTCAACATGCACTGGCGCGCTGGATGGTAATAATAACAACACTTTGGCCGGAGGCTGATTTGTCGCGGGTCTCAGGTGAGACGGCCTTGATTATGACTGTACTCCGAAATGTCTAGCTATCCCCACGCCTCTTCTCTCCCCCCAATGCTTGGAGACGCAGCATTTGGTGACATCCGCTACCCCATTCTTGCTCCGATAGCAAACTGCCTCCCTCCTTTGTGTTTCTCGCTAACCACATGCTCTTTATTCTCCATCCCACTTCCTCATTATACTTCCAGTGAATCTTATTATTCTGTTAGACTGATATTTTGGACGTTCTTATAAAAGTGTTCCGGAAATTCCACTATGCCTAAATTACGCATTTGGCACGCCTTTTGACTGCCTTTCCCAATTTCCCCTAAGCTTCAGAGACTGCGACCTCATCTTGTACAGCAGTGACCCCCAAAAGTGTTAATGTATTATCAAGGTACTTTTCAAAATCTGGCTTCTCTTTATCACGCAGGCCACCCAAAGACCTTCTTACTTTAACCCTGTCACGCCCATTCAGGTTACCGTATCTCATGACTCTTTCTCTGACGATGTTTTTTGTCTTGGTTATGCCCCCTTCTAAGTCCGAGACCTCTATTGCGTAGTTCCCTATTAACCCCCTCACTTGGCCCATCCTCCCTGTCCATGTGTTTGAATTCCAATGCTCTCCTTGCGAAACGGGAGAATCCATACTGCTTTCGTAGAGAAGTACAATAAACAGTTAATGCTACAGCACTGTAGAGCTGTAGATTAAATTCGCACAGATTCTCACTTCCAATTTAATGTTCAGTTTGTAATTTGTTTATCCTCTGTCAATTTTTCTGCATGCAAAATGATTACATAGAGAGTAATCAATTTGTTTTTGAGCGTTACGGTAAATAATTCATCGAGAGACGGGACGTGAGTAAATCACGAGGACGTAGCCCGAGTGATTTACGAAACAGTCCCGTCTCGAGATGAATTATTTACCGTAACGCTCAAAACAAATTGATTATTCTGTTTATTACATGACATTTGGAATAAAGAGGTCTTTTACTATAATAATTCAACCCAAACTATTGTCAGATATAATCCAATTTAGTGTAAACACGGAAACATTTCTAAAATTAGCAGGAAGGAAATACGAAATAGTCCTGTCTCGAAGCGAATTATATACCGTAACTTGCCATAAGAATGGGTCACTCTCTTTAGTAAATGACATTTTAGACCAAAATGTCTTTCATTAAAAATGATTCAACACAAAATATTCGCAAATGCAACTCTGAAATACTTCTGAAATTAGCGCGTATGAATACATCACTTTCTGTGTCAAATCTTCGATTGGAAATGGCCCAGTTTTATTTTTGTGACTTTCGTTCGATATTTTACTATTTTATGTGGCGTTCCAGTAGCATTTGGGGAATGGCAATCAGCCATAAGATAAAACATTTCTATTTGGATTTTGTCAACTGTGCTAACGAACCTGTTCATAGAGGAAAGAAAGGATTTTTAAAAATATTCAGAAGGAAAATTCATTTTAATTAACTGTTTACCAGCAATAAACAAAAACAAAAATAGTTCCGGTGGGGGCGTGGCTTATATACGTCAGTCGTTCCAAAGTTACTATTGAAGTGACATAATTCACTCGTGACATTACCACTTTTTAATCAACATTAAATTCAATGCAAAACGAACTGAGGAATGTAATAAATACCAGTTGCAGCGCCCAACATGTCACGGGCTTTCCATTAGCGCTCGCGACCTGATAGGTCAGGCGTGACTCAACAAACTCCTATTATCAACTGCTCTGGTCTTCCGGCTGAAATTATGAACAGTTGCAAAAGAAAGTACGAGACTCGTTAATCTATATAAGACTCCACATCTCATCAAATCTACCTGGGCTCGTACCAAGCCCAGGTAGATCTGAGATTATGATAAATCTTACAGAGACTAAGGTTCATGTAAAATACTGTTTGAGAACTTTAAAATTATCTATAGTCTCGATGCAATTGGAAAGTCAACACACGCATCAAGGTAAATAAAATGGCATGGCTACATACCATATTCCGTGAGTAACAGATCGAAAGAAAGTAAGTGATAAGTATGGAAATAGCATGACTTTTCTGGGCATTACAGCTCTATATACGCGGACCCACAGACATGAATGACAGCCATTATTAGCAGGCGTCGACTTCTTCTCAGTCCGCCAATTTCTTTACTTGTATTTATTTTTGTAGGTTTAACGACACTTTCGACAGCCAGGGTCACCTCATGTCGTACAGTTTTACGGATAGAGGAAGCTGGGGTACCCGCGGAGAGAACCACCAAACGGCGACCAGCAACAGCCAGACACTCCAACGAACTAACTCCACACCATGGGGGGGGGGGGGGGGGGTCAGCATTGGTTGAAGACAAATGCAACTTCGACGTGCAGTACGCCTTAGTACACAGCACCACCGTGTCCTTCCACTCCCCCCACCTATCCACGTGGGCAATACGGATTAAGTTCCTTGTCCAAAGACACACCGCAGTATCCCTGGCGGGGATCGAACCGTGAACCTTTCGGTTCGACGACCAAAGTCGCAAGCACTGAGTTACCCCCCCCCCCCCCCCTCCCCTCCGACGATCCGCTCATAATACCTCGTTATATTGGTAATTTACTACGGTTGACATTGTTTCAGTGGGTGGTTTCAAGCTTCAACCAAGCTGCGTTTGAACAGATGAAGACAGGCTGACCTTTATTCTACCACACCCTATTTTCCGTTAGTTGCATGTCGAGTAATAGCATTTGCATCCATTCCATGGTGAATATAGATCCGATAATCAATAATCCGGTAATCATAATATATCTCTTTGAGACAGTACTGTTCTATAAGCCGTAAACAGCGTTTTACAAAATACTTGTTCTTCCAACTCAAGTGTCAAATGTGCAAATTTGTACTACAGCAGTGATCAAACTTAGATGCAGCAGACATTCCAAACACTCCATTTCGATAATATCGCCCTCAAACTAACAACAAAACTGGAGAAGTCACCCGGAGCGCATCTAGAATTTCTTTTAGGAGGCGTATGTGGGTCGATCCCAAATCGCCCGGATCTAAGCTGTCAGACCACCGGGCAAATTATATATGGAAATCGACGTTGTTTTGACAATAGACTCAATGGGCTGGATTGGTTCACTTTTCCAACCATCAGAAAGAAATGTTTCACAACTGAGATTTGATTCGAACGAAATTTTTAATGACATTACAATATTTGTTTGTTAACTAAAATAATGGTGAATGAAGACGCATCACGACTGTAGTTTTATGATTACGCCGTGTAGTTCCACAAATTGTGTTATAATATCTTGATTTTTTTCCAGTCGAATTAAATACTTATTGATTCTATAACTGTAGTTCTTTGTTTACGCCGTGTAGTTCCACAAATTGTGTTATAATATCTTGATTTTTTTTTCAGTCGAATTCAATACTTATTGATTCTATAACTGACAGAGGCGCCAGAATCTCGATAAAAAGGGATGGGCACAAATTTTCAGGCTACCGTGATTTAGCCCAATGGGAGGAAAAATTACAACCGTATGTCGGTAAATGTACCGTGACACATTATATTGTCTCGTTTAGATGAGCACCCGCGATATGGTCACTGTCTTGTCCATTCCTTCTACCTCAATCATCTTCCAACCCGAAGGCCAGCCTTCGGGTTGGAAGATGGTCGAAGTAGAAGAAACGGACGGAATCGACCGAAGGTGGGATTCATTGGCCGAACGTTATTTGTATTTGCAAATAATATTACAGGAATGCCTGTATATTGGCACGTTTGCATGCGCCCATTTTAACTCATTGTGTAACCACGCAACATGCCTGTGGAAAAAAGTGGAGGGGCACGTGTCCCCTGTACCCGATGGTTCCGCCGCCTCTGATAACTGGGGCATGTAGGAATATATGTATCTTTGTGAGTAACGGCATGTCACATTAAATCAACGATAATTTGCGAGCAACTTTCACTAAAATTTGGCAAACAAACATCCCATAATTGCGTACAAACAGCACTTGACTGTTGGTCTGAGATTTTGAGCCGGACCGCTGAAGTCTACTGGAAAACCGAGTTCTACGTGTCCCTTACAGAAAAATATCTTGGTGTACCAATGTTGCTGTCCCGATATATCCTGTTATACCAGAGTATTTGGGGGACAATACATAATACACCGTGACACGCTTTTATTAAGGGGCTTTCGCGGCCATTCCATTACACGCGGCGTTACTGGCATTGCGCGGTATTCGACCTATAATTTATTTGTAAAAAAGGACAAAATTATAATATGATCCTGGCTTTGGCCCTGTCCATGAGTTATGTTTCGAAGGCATATTGTCTATGCATAATAATTTGCGGTCTAGGCTGTTTTTTGTTAAAATGTTTTTAGGACGTCGGTCCCTCCAATCTCGTCATCATTCGTTTTATTTGTCATTCCTTTAACACCCTTGTCGATCCTCCTTGATACAACAGAGTGGCATTTCTATATTACAGTCCAATAACATGCAGGGCTATTTGTCTTTGGTTTGTTACCGTTTGTGGTCTCTGTTTGAACACTTAACCAATTTCTTTTTGGGGGGTGGGGGTGGGGGTGGGGGTTGATATCTTTCGTTATTTGTGAGAGTCATGTTTTGTTGTAAACAGAAGCATTAGTGCATCATACTCTTTACGCATAAAATATTCCGTTACACTCTAAAATCAGTTGGGGCAAAAATCACCCCAAATCAAATGGGTTCACACTAAAAACTAAAGTGTTAAAACTGACACTTTCAAGGTGTTAAACCCATTCTAACTCTTAGGGTTTGATTTTAACACTCAAAGTGCAATGCTTTAAGCACTTAACCATTACAATCGTCAGACATCTGAAACTTGCCATGTGTCTAGCATTGGTGGTTCTTCCAGAATCGTCCATAATTTGATTTGCGCTTGGTGGGCACATAAATAAAAGGACACAACGCAGATGACGTGGATCAGGCTCGAGAGTTCGAGCCTGATCCGCGTCATCTGCGTTGTTTCCTTTTAAGTGTCGCGACATTACACTTGTCATGTGGTATTATTGTAACACCTGTCAAGTTCTGGGATGTCTACACTTGAACAAAGTGCTACTTCAGCACTTAGTAAGTGTTAAATACAGCACTTCGAGTGTAGTTTTTAACACTTTAGTTTTTAGCGTGTTGAGTGAATATGAACCCATTAGGTTCATGTTCACTCAACCTAATTGATTTGGGTTCACTTGTAATGCTACTGACTCTAGAGTGTAATTTCCAACAGTGCGGCATATTTTGTAAAACATTTTGAACAAGGAGCTGTCTTGGATGCTGGCGTGAATGTTTTCGAGACAGAAAAAATCGAAAAAATAATAAAATTGGAATGTAGACGTTTACGAATACCGCTGATTGGTTTGTAGCCGTTTCTTTTGGTAAAGGGTTAATGGTAATTCATTTATCCACTTTCGATTAAACAATATGTGCCTTACCTACAGACATGACAATGACCAGGGAATATAGGAAATAACCTTTTTGTTAACAATGAATATATTAAAAATGAGAATTATAAAGATCAAGATGGGATGACATCCATTGGATGGACATTTGCTTGATTTCTATGAATTGACTAACACAAAATGTTACAGCGAGGAAGAAGGGGATCTTACTAACTATTGCAAGACCCAAATTCACCCCTTGTGCAGTTGTTGTATCATATGAGCTATTAACAAAAATATGTACCATTTTCGGGTGCCATGCTCCTTTCAAGAAATTCTTTGATTAGTCTTAAAATGTGAATATATACATTCGAACTCTATGAAGGATAGCATCGAATAGAACAGACAAATTGAGGAACAAAAAATTGGCATAAAACTGAAAATGAGGAAACATGTATAGAAAGGCAGGCACATGCACTCTAAAATGAGTTAGGTTAAAAATTTACCCAAATGAACTCCCCTCGAAGACAAAGGCGCCCAGAACACTCATACTCAGAAATGCACACACAGCCTTGTTTAACCCTTTACCCAACGTAATGTTTTAAACCGGTCAGCGCTAATCTCAAAAATCGCCAATTAATTTTCATTATTTTTTTCATTTTTTGTCTCAAAAACATAGGTTATCGAGCTCGTTCCAGTGAGGGGCCATAACCTACGTTTTTAAGACAAAAAATGAAAACAATTAGTTATTCAAGAATTTTGTTTGCAAGTGTCGTCATTTTTTCATGCTAGGTAAAGGGTTAACCGAAGTTGTTGAGCTTTGTAGGTTTTTCTTTTGTTTCTTTGACAATGACAAACAAGTCCCCACAAAATCGGGAAGACAAACCCTAACCCATTGTTTTCTTCGTGAGGACGCGGCGAAAACAAAGGAAATCCTTGTAGGGACGCAATCACTTTTGCCCAGGTTCTCCTAAAGTTGCGAAAACCAATCCACCCTCATCAACATGCAGCACATACAAAAACACCCTTACTCTATTACACTCTAAAATCAGTTGGTTTAAAAATCAAGTCAAATCAAGTGGGTTGAGTTAATATGAACCCATTCGGGTCCATATTCACTCAACCAATTGCTTTGTTATAATTTTTTACCCAACTGATTTTAGAGTGTATAAAAAACATCACGGTGCACAATGGTAAACCATGGTATTGCCAAAAGCACCATAGTAAGCCAAAGTTTAACGTGATTTGGGGACAATACCACGTCACCATGGTGTATCATGGTATTTGTAATGGGTTGCAAGAAACATGTTTTTTGCCTTGTATATATTTATTTATTGGAGTTTAATGACACTTTCGACAGTGGAGAAAGCCGGAGTTCTCGGAGAGAGCCGCCGAACAGAGGCGAGCAACTGTCAGACTCCCCAACGTACTAACTCCACACAAGCAGGGTTAGCATTGGTTGAAAGCAACTGCAGTATACAGCGCCAGTGTGCTCCCACGTGGGCGATCTGGATGTCCAAGGACACAAGGTGGGTACTGCTGGTCGAGATCGAATCGTGGATCTTTCGGTGTGAAGACCAATGTCCTAACCACTAAGCCACCGCGCTCTCATTTTGAATTGTAACGGACATTATTCTTCCCATCAAAACAAGGTTCTGGGCCCGGGTCTGGAGTAAACGACCGATTTTCCGTTATCGCCCTATGTCATTTTATAGACAGTAGTTTCCTGTGCGAAAAAATATCTCTTTGTACTTATGATCATTGTGGCTATGGGCAACGCATTTCCGGAACACGAAAAAATAAAAATCAGATTTCCTACTGTTGACGGGTCGGATGTTTGGAGCTTGTGTCCCTTCTTGGTTTGCTACTAACATGACATCCCAAATTGATATTCAAACGGGTAGCAAGGGGGCGAATGAACCAGCATACCCAAGCCCCCGTTGACTGACCTTTAATAGCGCTTTCATGGAACGTTACCTTGTGACGGTTCTTTGATATTCTACAGCTAGATTCGTGCACAGCGTGATACCACATCTTGCCATCGAGGTTGGGATTTATATTTAAATCGTTATACATTCACGTAGATCTGCGTGTAGATATCTTTTAGGTGTTCCGGGAAATATCGGCAAAATTATCAACATATCGTGGATCCAGTTAGACAAAACCAAAGCCGAGCCCACATAGACTGCCCTTAGTGAAATTAAGGCATTCCATATGTCTAACAGATTCAAAATCGGTGTTGCATTTTTACAAATATTTGATCTGATTTACAGGTCCGAGTTTCGATCAAAACTCTCATTAGTTTAAAGTCAATGTAATATAATAGATTTTAACCCTTTACTCAACGTAACGGTAAAAACCGGCCAGCGCTATTTACAAAAATCGCCAATTAATTTTCATTACTTTTTCATTTTTTGTCTCAAAAACATAGGTTATGACCCCTGTTTGGAACGAGCTCGTCGAGCTCGTTCCAAAGACGGGTCATAACCTATGTTGTTGAGACAAAAATGAAAAAAATTAGCTTTTCAAGAATTTTGTTTGCATGTATCGTCTGCTTTTCACGTTAGGTTAAGGGTTAAATTTATGCTGTACAGAGCGCCGTTTATCCTGCTGGACAATTGAGGAGGAACAATTTTTTCTCAATAGCAGTCTAGACAGCACAAAAACGAGAAACGCTTATTCAGTATTGCGCAAATTGTTTGAATGGACGAAAATAACTATTCATCTCCAACCAACGAATAAATAGGTGCGTTCAGCTGTAAAACAGTAATAAACGGCAAATCGGGTAGCCTTACTCAATAATACAGACGTTTGTGAGAGTGTGGGGTTGTTTCAATATTGAATGAATTGGAATTTCATAGTTATTCATGTTATAAGAACTTTCATCACTGTTCGAAATATGCCGAAGAGAAAATCTGCAGTTGCGGGTACGTCGTCTGTAGGCAAGAAGAGGAAATATGCGGCAGCGGATAAAACAAAACGAATTGCCGACTTACAAGCCGCAGGATTTAATGAACATGGCGGAGCACTCACGGATAAATTGATCGATGAACTTATAGCAGGCCGGAAGAACATAAAAGTATTTTTTCCAATGTGTGCGGATTCAGTTGATATGAAGCGTGTTTACGATAAGGGACATGACGTCGTTGGAATTGAAATTGCAAAGACAATGATCGAGAAATTTTATAAGAAGCAAGGCCTGGAGTTTATAACAAAGAAAATTAAAAACGGATCTGTTTATAAGACTAAGGATAACAGACTTCGTATATACTGTTGTGATTTCTTCAAGTTTGACTTTTCACTGGAAGGAAACCAGTTTGATGCTGTAGTGGACCAAAGAGCGATTTGTTATCTGTATAAGTCAGATCAGCCACGCTATTGTCAGATCATGAAGTCATTATTGGTGCCAGAATTCACGTATTTCTTTGATACTAATGACGTTGACAAAGAGAAACTGCCAGAGAGTCGTGGTCGTTTCGTCGTAAAGGATGTTGAGTCTTGGTTTGGTGAAGGTTATCATATAGACTTAATACAGAAGCTAGATGCCACATTAACCCATGGAAAAAACATGCTTTCATTGGTGATGAAACTATACAAAAAGTAGAACACTTAACCATTTTTATTGCACGTCTATGCTTTTAATTCCATAAAATACACGCTTGTCCTGCAAACATCGAAAGGAACAAATTTTTTTTTGTATTGTCCTTGAACAATACGATCACGTGCGTGGTCTATTTAACTGTTTCGTTTTTACTTTTGGCTTATTTTTGGCACTAATTTGTGTTTTTACTATTTGTTTCGTAGACTGTTGGCATGCAATAATGCAGAGCAGCATACACGCTCGAACTGTCATTTTTACCGCACTCAATCGGTTTCGGTAGAGGGATAATATTGAACAAGAAGCCGAAGGCTTCGAGTTCAATATTATCCCTCCGCCAAAATCAGTTAACATTTTTTTAGTAAACCGTTGACGTGCAATAAATACATAACAGCATACGCGTCCCAACTCTCATTTTTTACCGCACTCGATCAATTTTGGCGGAGGGATAATATTGAACTCTAAGTCTTCGGCTCCTCGTTCTATATTATCCCTCCGCCCAAATCGATCTCGTTAGATAAAAAATGACAGCACGAGCGCGAATGCCGTTCTGTCTATATCTAACACGAATATTAAACTACACCGACTTAAACATTTCTTGAACAACTAAAAACAAATTTTCAAATGGTATAGCGTGGTTTGGAATCTACGCCGAGAGAGTTCCTTCGACATCGACTGCCAAGCTAAGCTTTATACTAACCATGCTCACCACTAGGCCACCGGTAAAAGGATCAACCCAAATCAGCTAGGTTGGGTGAATCTGACCCCAATTGGGTTCATAATTCACTCACTCAGTCGATTTGGGTTTATTTTTTACACAGCTGATTTTAGAGTATAAGTTCACCTCTATTCATCTGTCGCGAAAATAATTACATTGGTAACTTAAATTACCCTAGTAATTGTATTTTAAATCATTCATTTTACAAAATATTTGATCGTCTTATTTTATTGTGACTGGTGACGTCTGTGTGTATCAAATGTGATAAAAAGACGTGTGTAAATCAGGGCTTGGGTAATTGTAATTGGTAATTGTAATTGATTGCAATTAATTACTCTTTTCAAGTAACTGAAAGAAATGTGTAATTTTGAAAATTCTTAATTATTTGTAATTGTAATTAAAAATCATGCAATTGTGTCAGATAATTACTATGACTTTCCATTACATATCAGTTACATAACAAATATTTTATCTAAAGTTTGCTGGAAAGAATTTCCAAAACCAAAATGTGATCTTTTACCTTGTTGTTAATATTAATATATATACACTGAGTGACTGGTTCCTTTATATCGGACTAAACTGATTAATAAACACCGTTAACTGCCAATTAGTCTCATTTGTGAAATGCGTTCAAGAACCCAAGATTGAATCAAGAATAACAAATGACATCTGTATCTGAGATTTAGTTTCATTTACAGAATTTCGACCGGTCCTTATTCCTTTCCACTTTTATGATCGCAATATTGTATCGTGGCTTCCACACGTGGCTTCCGCAAGTTGACCCGTGTATCGCTAGTTTAGAGATTGGAAAAAATGAAGAAATGGAAAGATTCTGAAATCACTCTTCCAAAAAGAAGAAAAATGTAGATGAGTTATTAATAACAAATATCAACGAGGAAGCGCACACCTCAACTTCCCCGCTCACTAACACCACAAATTCCATGGCTACATGTTCTGGTCAGTTCCGCCTTAGTCTTTCGTCACTTTTTTCCCAGAGAAAAAACATGGGTACTCCCAAGGAGTCAGCACGAAGTTCTCCAATCTGTCGCCACTATCCACGGTATTTATTTATTTATTTATTTATTTATTTATTTATTTATTTATTTATTTATTTATTTATTTGTGTTTAAGGTCACATACTTATGCACAATGGCTAATCGCAACCGCGACAGTTTTACGGGTGGGGGAAGCCGGAGTACCCGGAGATATCCACCGAGCAACGACGTGCAGCTGCCAGCCCCCCAACATCGTAACTCCTTACTGCAGCACAGCTAGGGTTAGATTGGTTGAAGACATGCGCACCATCGACGTGCAGTATGCCTTAGTACATGGCGTCATCGTGCCCCCATTGGACAATCGGGGTTAAGCGTCTTGCCCAAGGACACAACGCGGGAGTCCGAATCGATCACTCAGACGGTCACCCACCCGAGGACTAACCGGGCTCGACGTTGCTTAAACCATCTACAGTCCGGAGAGAGATGATCGCTTCAAAAACATCGCGGGTGGACTGCCTGCCTTCTGAATCCATTTTCAGTTTGTTCACTTGATGTGAAAACAAAACAAAAAAGCACAGAAAAAGCATTATCAGCTGTCTTTCAGCTCACAGACCACTGGGCGGTATATGAGCTGGAAGTTGCTGGTGACTGTGGTGTCATTTGTTTCTCAGAAATTGTAAATAACTGTTGTATTTTAATAATATTTCGCTTGCACCATACATACGTTACGTTATGTTTTTTCACACACATATTTTATTTACATCAAACAACGATTCATCAGATGTTTTGTGCAAATATCATTATCAGACTGTTGCAACTTAGATTTGAAGTGTATTGATTTTGTTTTATTTCACATACACTGACGAAGCCAATTGAATTTTTAAAAAAACAAGATGATATATTTTGAATTACATGAGATAATTATGGATATAAATAGATACTTTTTGATCATTACACGTGAAATCATTGAGGATAGTTTTTAATGCAAGGTTTCGAAATAAAATCATTATTGGAAACAATATTTTGTTTTTGCACAACAGTGACGTTTTGTTTCCCTTGTGTTATTTCATTCGGTGCATTCTACGGTTCAGGTGTGTACAATGCCTTCTCAAGAACCGTGTCCATCCTTGACTTTTCTCATCATGACAATCGACTTTCGATAAAGTTATCTCCCCTGAAATTATTAGACGGACGAGGAAAGTCCAATTAAGGAGCAGGTAAGTGTTGAGAAAACACCCGTGATATCGGTAGAAAATAAAGGAAAGCTTCCATTTTTACTCTCTGTTGTTTTCGTTTATTAAGAGTTACAAAGGGAAACTTGTTTTTGTCGAAAGCTAATTAGAAGCAACTAAGTAACTGTTCAATTTGAAGCTTTCTTTAGCAAATGTGTTTTAGTAGACTATTGGCTTGAGAGCTTCAGTATTAAACTGATAGTACACAGCAGTAGTATATATACTCTAAAATCAGCTAGTTTAAAAATCAACCCAAATCAACTGGGTTGAGTGAATATGAACCCAACTGGGTTCATATTCACTCAACCCAGTTGATTTGGGGTGTTTCGCAAACCCAACTAATTTTAGCGTGTAGGCGATGGGTGAATTATCCCTCATTTGGGAGACCTCTGATGTCATATCGCGGTGTATTGTGGGTGTCACGTGTGTTGTGATCATTACACATCCGAACTGCCATATTGTGACGTTATTACCATGGTGACTCGTGGTATTAGTGCGTATGAACAGCGCGAGGTGTTAGGGTACTGCATATCAGATCTTAAACTTTTGGTGCAGTATCGTCAAGGAAACTGTCTCTTATTAGAGAAACTATGGCGGCAGCGGTGTTTCCTTTGTCTTCTTAGACGGTCTGATATTTCAAGTAATAGGTACCAATCGAGCTGGGGATATTTCCGGACTTTGAGCAACGTGTCTCGTGCGTTAGTGACAGAGCCGCGTAGCGACGGGGTATTACGCACGAAACAAGTTGTTCAAATTCATGAAATGCCAACAGCGAGGTTGTTAACTTACTCACACCCTGTCCACTTTTCACGCAATAAACCGCACGGACTCAGGTATACTCAGTTGACCAGAGGTTTTCAAGTGGCGTCATTTGAATACCTAGCCTGTTGTTCTATGAGGTGTTTCAGTAACAGTTACAAACTGAGGTGGAGGTATTCATGAATTTGAACAACCTGCTAACGTGCGGTATGTGACACCGTCCGAGCCGCGAAGCTGCAAGGTGTTACAGCACGTTGGCAGGTTGTTCAAATTCATGAATATCGACAGCGAGGTTAGTAACTAACTTACACGCCAATTCACAGAACGCACGGACCCAGGTCTGGTAAGTGAGTACAGGTGTTCAAGTCACTTGAACACCTAGTCTATTGTTCTATCGGGTATTTCACGTCTCTTACCAACCCGGAGAAGACAAAGGAATTGGTGTATAACACTCATTGTAGGTGTGATTGCTCTCTGGGCGCGACATATACACGTATCCACACACGTATCCACCAATGGATCGAGATTCCTCAAATAAAATTCTGCCAGATCAGAGCTGATTCGAGACAAACGGTGAAAAAAAGTGTATGAGGTGCATTGTTTTCGTGTTCCTCTTTCGATAGGTGAGACTCCTTCGTGCTGTGGAATAAAAAGCGGACAAAACATTGCGACCATGCAGTAGAAATTCAACCTCCGTTTTTGTAACGACAGTGGTAAATTCAAAAAGAGCTGTTTGAAAATTTCAATAATGAAAATTAATTGGCGAATTTTGAGAATAGCGCTGGCCGGTTTTGGCCGTTACGTTGGGTAAAACGTTAATCTGCAACTTCAAGGATGTGAGGAACATCACAATAAAATATTCTAAAACAGTCGCGATCGGCAGAGTAAGGGTGAAGATATCTTCAAAACAGCTTTTAAACATATTACGGGCACTATCAATTGTCTGGTGTATTTATCAACTTATTAGGATTCTACCATACTGTGATCACAAAAGTTAACCGAGATTTTCGACCGCACCACGATTAAGTCGTGATCCGGTCGAAATTTTATGTCCGCCTTTCCCCGTACAACAATGTAAAATCTCACCGGTCGAAAAATAAATGCGACAACATTGAATACTTTCTTTTTCCTTTCATCACAGTCCCTCAGACTTAGATTCGCAATGTTTTAATCATTAGATCTCGATCCATTGATACAGGTGTGTTGTGATCGGATCACGATCGGATCGAGAAAATACCACTATTTTGATCACAGTCCTATACTTTGTGGGAACGCTTATCTTACCTGCATCTACACGCCACTTTACGCCTATAACCTGAATGTTGATCCCATTTCTTACTCTGCAAGAATCGACGTTGCTATATATAAGGGATATTGCATTGATGCCGGAGACCATATAGCAGTTTATGGACCGCCCATTGATCCGTGAATGAACATAAGGCCATAAGCGAAGCTGAGGTCCACTTAAACATGGCTGGTCAACTGGCCAGTCTACCGACAGCTACGTTGCCAGAAGGAAGTAATATGCAATACACTTTATATTATACGGAACTTTACGCATTACTGAATTGTGTTATGCAATTAGTTTAAATTTGAGTTTGTTCAAAGAAACCATTTTTCCACCCGCATGATGCTTTACGAATCCGCGACTGATGTTTTGTGTGTATTTTCTACGTAAAAGATTTACTTGAGGTGAGATAACTCATCACAACGTTTTGGCCTTGCGAAGCGAAAGAAAGTCAAAAGAAATCGAAATCGAATGTATGAGGTACACTGAAAGCTGATAACATTATAAAACTAATAATATGCAATATACTAGTTAATCTACTGTTGTGTGGAGGTTTATTCTTTTTTAGAGCATACGGGACCCTACAATATTACTCAACTGGTTTAACTTCTGCCCATGTGTGTATCTGCTGGCAGGTAAATTTAAACTGGAAAGTAAAATTACAGTTTGTCTACAGTTGAAATGAAACATTCCAACAGACCCGGTCATCTATAATAGTAATGCTGTGAGTACTAAATTCACCAATCCAATTGTTTACATAAACTAGCTTAAATTGCCATTTTCTTTAGTCTGTTATTTCAGATAGGTATGTTAGGAGGACTAACTACCTCTTTAACAATGCATGTGCTGGAGATGATTGCAGAAAATTGTAGTGTTCACTTACTCTGTCATTTTGTGGCTTTCTTCTAACCTCATTTGTGCGTCGGCCCTAAAACACAAAATGCGCACAACGTTGAGCCCGCCTCGCAAACTCCCCCGATCCAAAGTTTTAAGTCTTCCCTGTTGGGTACCCCAAGGACACGTGCTCTGGGACAGTTGTAGCGCTGTAATATTGCTCATCCCTTCTAATCCAACTGTCATCACCGTACTTGCGAGTTTCTACAAGTTTAGTTTAGTCGTATCACTAACTGGCTGAGTGCAAGAAGCCACAATCAGACCTTTCAAAAAATGAGAGTACCAGGGCAAAAGTTAACAGTTTCCTTACCCATGTTTTGTATTCAGTTGTCAAGGTGATAGTTAAAAGTGGCGATTTTCTTGTTTAAAAGTGTAAATATTTTCGATAATCTTTCTGAATGGGTTAAACATAAAATGTAAAGATAGGTATATGACGGACCCAGAAAACTGATTTGTCACTCAAAGCATGAAAGTTAATGTCCACTATGGCGCATTTGTTGAACGCCACATGGGCTGTCTGATAACAGATCAAAGGAGTTTTCTCGTGTAATCATTAGCTACGTAATTATGGCCAGTTAAGAGCTAATTATTGGGAAACAGTGCATCAGATATGTTTTGGACACAGACCCATATTACGCATCTATCCTGTCTTCGAAATGTCAAGCGAGTCTAGCTCAAACAAAATACGCATTAATATCTCTATCCATTTTGAATTACAAAGCACTCGTTAAATCAGAATTAATATGTTTAAACTTTGCGTTCCGACTGTATAAAGAGTGAAGCAGACTTGGCCGTCGAGAGTCGTAGGCACCGAGATTGAAAGTCCGCGTATTGTCGTAACCCTGTGAGGGTTGTAAGGAAAGATAGTAGTTTGCTAACGGTCGCGAACCGTAGTGGCATAGTAGCCAAAGAAGTAAAATCTGTAACGTTGAGGTCTAGAAGCCGTATTAAGAGCTTGAGTAAGGGCTTGAATAGCTCGCGAGATAAGATAGTTTTAGGTGGTGCGAGAATTGGTGATGTTGAGAACACTTTGCAGAATATTTTTATGTAAGCTATGTTAAGTATATATCTGAAGGCGAAGAATAACTTAACCCCGTGAGAGCCAGACAAGGCGCAAAGTGATTGTGAACTGTGGTAGACTCCGATTGAATTGTGATTGAACTGTGAGAACGCTGATAGAGTCAGACAAGCAGAACATTATATGTGTTAAGCCGGAATGACTGTGAAGGTAACCCTGCGAGGAGGAAGCAGCGAGAAGTGAATAGACACTTTGTATATATCACAGTCCGTGAGAAAATGAAGATGATGTGAGGTTGATCCAGCGGACATAGCTAGCTGTGGGAGACGTCGAGGACCCTCAAGAATAAACTTTTATCCGCGTAATTAGTGTATTCTTATGGATAATTTTGTGAGTAATTTGTTTCATATTTTATTTCTTCGTGCATGTAAATAAATAATCTTTCCAGTGAATTATCGTTGATCACCCTTTGGCGTTGTAAGCCACAGGCACCTCTAGGAATCCTAACAGTCCCAAGCGGAAAGGGCGTTGATAAGGTGGCAAGGTTTACGTTCGAACTGGGGTTCAGACGACAGTCACTGGCTGTCGGCTGAGCACTGATAAGAACATACATTTTCCTCCATCATTTCTAACATCAATTTAACCCCTGTAATCATGCGACATCAGTCAAACGTAAAAAATAGTTTGTTTATACACATTTGTTCTATTATAAATTATTGGAGTGTGCCCGCTGGCACTCTCCAATAATTTGTAATAAAAACATTTTTGATGAAATTCAGACCACCAAAAATAATCTAGGCTTCAACCAGTTAAATATTTATTTGGTACATACATATGGGAATCGTGTCGCATTTTGCGAAGAGAATATCAATACTGTATCAATATATGTGACATATTGTATTGCAAATCGCGATGTGATACAGCGAAACTCACACCCTATGGTAGTTTTATACATTTTGAATTTTGCCTCTGAAATAAATATGACGAACGCGGGCCGAGAGAATCAAAAAATTAATTTTCTTTAGCCTAAAACCCTTTTTTTCCAGAAATTTCCAACGCCTGCTGTCGCCTGTTGTAAAAAGTTGATTTTGTGTTTGTGCGTTTTTTCGATTTCGTTAAATGTTGATTTTGTTTTGCGGAAAGTTTACTTTCTGCCCGGAAAACTTCGGATAATAAACATACGCTTCCTTTTCATACGAATAATCTTCGTACCGCGATAGGTTATATATATCTATATATTTCAAATAATTAAAATCGTTTTGTCCTTATACGCCACCGTATAAAACGAAAGAAAGCTATAAATTATTCAATTACCACAAAACTGTCATGAGCAATAAGACTTGCACACTTGTCGTCAGCTGGTTATGTACAGTGGTTAAAATTTAGACATCTTTTTGTACAAAGTCCTTCTTAGTTAATCTCGATGTAAACAGAATATTTACTACTCTCTCACAATACTTTGCTTTAACTTCTCGCGTGTCATGGCCAATGAAGATGAATATTGACATCTGTTCGTGGAGTTCATTTGATTGAGCTCAAGGTGAGCTATCATGTAATACACTGTTCGAAAGGGCCCAGGATAGCCCTTTCGAACTGGGCGTTACATAACAACTATTACATAACAGCACTTTGTCAACAAAACTTACCAAACCAGGCTTCTGTTGCCACTGCAAAAAAGGGCAACAACACTTAAAGCGTTATACGAGAATCGAAAGATAGAAAGATAATTACCGATAAGAAAGTCATTGACTCGTCCATGATACAGTATATACATTTATAGCAAGTGATCAATGATCTTGTTGGAGTGAGAGAAGAAGAGACGAACCTTAGCATTAAAATGGCCGGGAGGGGAAATTCGGGCCCCAGGGTTAATTCTGTGACGGGCCCCTTTTCGAAAGTGGCGGGATACTGATGCAGATACCGCGAGAGCCAAAGGCACGAGCGATGATAGGCGTTTGGGGTAGATTCTCCCCCACCCCCACCCCCACCCACCCCGAAAATGTTGAAATTAAATGGAGACTTCTGGCGGCTTTGGGAATGAAAAATCACGTTATTTCCTTGGCCGTCAAAATGACGTTTTTAGCAGTATGTTTCTAATTTGCAAGTTCCTGAATGAGTAGCCAGTGACCTGGAGTTATAGCTTTTGACTGCACAATTATTGAAGTATTTATTTTATTGCATTCATTTGCTTTATCGGTTCAAGAAGATGCAGTCAAAAATTACAACCGTTGGTCAAGAGCAGAGATCCATTCGCGATACACTTCCATTCTTAACTGTTGGCACAGGAGTCAGAACGTTGGGCTGCCCAGTCCTGAGGCATGAATCCTGGACTCAGGGGCCAGTCCCCCCCCAAAGTTCCCGGCCCGGGGGTTACTACCTCGGGCCCCACCCTCTCCTCGGCACTGTTAGCATATGTTTCCTGAAATAATGTCGATTTGTTCTCCCTGTTTTTTTGTAATCACGGTACTATACGCTTCGATTTTGAGGCAATTGTTTTTTTTTTTTGTTAGGCCTAAAAAAGTTCAAAATCTGTTTCTCGGGCCCTCCCGCATGGTTCTTTTGGATGTCGCATGCTCTCTTTTAATAACCAATGCAAACTTTAAAAAATAAAAAGTAAACGGTTTATGTCTGATATTTTACCCAAGTTCACAACACTGATAAATTTTCCTTTGAGTGCAAGAAGGCTTTGCAATGCTTTTGCACTGCAAAGCCTTCTTGCACTCAAGGGACAAAATACACCACCACCCATGCTATTGTGTAGATTATGAGGTCTAAAACATAAAACAAACCAAGAACAGAAACTTCTGATGGCAAAGAAATAATTACTAAAATAAAAAAATAAAAAAAACACCCGCCCAAAAATTCGCTTGAGAAATAGAAGATCTACTTTGTGGGGCCTTATTAAAGACTTTTTTTGCAAGTGACGTCTCCTTGTCTTGTTAGTTGTGTTTGTTCATTTGTTTGTTTATTGGGCTTTAACGTATCTTTCAACAGTCAGGATCATATCATGCTGGACAGTTTTACGGGTGGGGGAGCCGGAAAACCAACAGAAAACCATCCAGCTGCGGCGAGTAACTGTCGGTCTCTTCAACACACTTACTCGGCATTAGCAGAGTTGCCTTCGGTTGAAGACTAGTATACATAGTGCCACCGTTCTGACACAAGTTTTGTTAGGTAAGGACTTGGAGGGTTAATACAAACGAAAGTGTATGCACAATACACGAAACCACCACAATTAGATGAGTTCATTTTCAGTGTATATATTTTAGAGTCACTTTTTTCCATTCATGCGCATTGTACGGTAATGAATAGGCTATGATCAACTGAGAATCTCTTTTTGAGATGTTTAGTGTCTGAGTACCCTCGTCCTTGAGTATATACAACCAGCTTATTGTGACATTTCCTGTTCCTATAAATGTATTATGCCGTTCATCAATGACTGGCTTCAGCTCCCAGTAAAATCTAAATGCACTTCAGTTCACAATGGGTGATAATGTGATATTTAAATGTTTGACACGTCTTACTTGATAAACTTTATGAGCGACCGCAGACAAAAGCATGTGGATCTCAGATTTCCAGTCTTTGATATGGACGGGAAAGCCCAACGGAATGAGCCGTTGAATAGAAATTCCAACCACAACCTGTCTAATGAGGTTTTATTGGTTCCCCCTGGTTATAACTGAATTGTTAAGTTGAGGCTCAAACATGTCTGGCCCAGAGAAGTTCCGATGCTCTTCTATTGAATGATAGTCCTTCGCACGTATTTGTCCAACGCACTCAATCCGCAAAGCCAGACATTTGCAGCCTATTGGAGGGGTTCGGAAATGTGTTACGGCATGTTTCTTTGCTTTCTTTTTTTTGTGGCGGTGGTGGAGTGGTAGATAGCTTTTGATCTCCTAATTATCCTCATTTCGGTACGGAATGCATCTATGGTTTATTAAAGAAGTAATTCCAAAGAACATTTGGGCAGTGTTAGTTTGTGCATTGCATAACAATTCCATTCCGTTGGTCGTCAAAACCCTTAGTTGAATGGTTTACAGCTTTTGTTTACGATGTCCACCTTGTAGAATGAAGTGGAACAGAGACATAGTGGTTTGTGACTGTTGCCCAGAAAACTTTCATAATTGCTTACCACAGTGGAAAGGAATGCGGTTTTGGTGGGGTATTTGATGGATGCCGGGCTGGACCCCGGAAGTGAAGTCTATTTTGGGTGTCACGTGAGTTGTTACGGTATGCCGCGTGAATGGCCATGTTGAGTCGTTAGTACAATGATAACACGTGGTGTTAATACGCAATAGCAGCGCGTGTTGTTGGGAGAATACGTGTTTTCGTCGTCTATTTTGTTTAATGGAGGCCGTCATCTTGGTTTCTATGGGAGCGCGTTATTGTCCGAAGGGCCAACAACCGTAATGAGATGTGTTCTAGGGATAAAATCGATTGTACGGGAATATATTTAACTATCTGAAACAACTAGGACAGAGTCCGGTTAGACCCTTCACAAATAAATAATTATGGGATGGAGGGGAGAAAGGTCCACTTTTTTAAAAAAATTGGTGGCGGGCGAAAGTGCATTACGGGTTACAAATGTCCATCCCCTCTTCTCTTTCAGTGACAATCGTCACCTTCTAGCTCTTCTGTTAAAATCGTATATTATGTATTCTTATACACGTGTGTATACATGATTATCTGTTTTATACGTACTATACTGGCTTCACGTATAAACATTCTAACAAATATTTTAAAACACAACATTTAAAACAGGAAATCCATTTTAAAAATCATTATATAGAACAGTACGTTATACTTTTGTCACCTTACCTTAATTTACACAATGGCCACATTGATGTTTTTCTATTTCTTAAATCGTCATTTTAGGTCAAGTAAAGCATGTCACACCTTTGCGAGTTTTTGTACGAATGTCCAAGAATAGCCAGGAATTCAAATTTACACGATTGATCACGATTTTAAAAAAAAATCGCCATGAATCGGCTTCTCTCACGACCTTACACAACCTTCACACAACCTTCATACGACCTTGTACGGTTCATCACGTAGTAAGAATTTTCAACTACGATTTTCCAAGCCGATTCGGTACTAATCGATACAACCTTGTACGGTGCTCGCACGACACCGGTACGAACTAGTACGAACTGGTAAGATGATGCAAGGCCTAGGAAGAATTGCATCACGGTCTAATACCTTAAAAGATCTTACCATTTCTTAACCCTTTACCCAACGCAAACGATATCAAAATTTATTATTTTAAATATCATTTTTTTCAAATTTTTCAAAAAATTCAACAAAACCATATCACGTGACCCTCGTTGGAACGAGCTCGACGAGCTCGTTCCAACGAGGGGTCATATGATATGGTTTTGTTGAAATTTTGTGAAAAATAATATTTTTTCAACTGCTGAATTTGCATATTACGCGGGTGGATGCGGGCGATTCGTTGGGTAAAGGGTTAAGCCCCTGTCACATCTTTGCGACTTTTTTACACGATCTGCTACGACATGAAAATCTTAGGCTATCGTGGATATCCGTACTTAGATCCGTACTGGTTCGTAATCATTCTTGAGTATTCTTGGTTGAATGCCTTGCAAGTGACGCACGACCCTTGCGTTAATCGTACGATTCGCACGGCCAACGTACGCTGGTTGCAAGAGAAACGTAAGAAGTGAGTACGAATCCCACGGGCATCGCACGTTCCAAGTGGAGTGCCTGTTCCTAAGAACATCGGACGTGGTCCCTGCGACTCGCACGCCAGACTTACTCCTACATACGATGCACTTGCAACTCCTTCTCAACTGTTCTCGAGCCCTACGACCACCCACGGCAACCACGGCAGTCAAAAACCGCAGAGGACACACGATCTCCAATCACGCACGGCCAGTTGTGACCAAGGCTTTACTACAGTCGTGATGAACCTTACATGGTTGTGTGGAGGTCGTGTGAAGGTTGTGTAAATTCTTGAGAGAAGCCGATTCGCGGTGATTTTTTTTTAAAAATCGTGGTCAATGGTGGAAATTTGAATCCGTGGCTATTCTTGGACATTCGTAAAATAAATCGCAACGATGTGACAGAGGCTTGATTAGTGAATCTTGACGCTACCGTACAGGCCACGTGCGCATGAACACTTAAGAGCACCCAAGAATGCCCCGTACGTTTTAGTACGGTTTAGTACGGTATAGTACGACAGTGGTACGACGCAGTACGGAATTGAAAAATCACACGATAGGGTGCGAAAGTTTTAAACAGTTCATGCGTATGCCGATCAACCAAGAACACTCAAGAATGATTACGAAGCTGTACGGATCTCAGTACGGATATCCACGATTGCTCAAGAATTTCATGTCGTAGTAGATCGTGTCAAAAATCGCAAAGATGTGACAGGGGCTTAAAGGAAAATTATGTATGATATGGATGCAAGTGTGTATTATTTCTAAATACGTTTCCCATTTTTTCACAAATGTGCCGAATGAGTTAAAATATTTATACGTGTTTATGAAATACATTCACGCCAAGTTCAGTACATGACCAGTCAGTAACAGATCGGGGAATCGAATTAGGTCCTGGATAAAATCATTCGTTCCCATCAACTTTTCTGCGAATCATGGGCAAATTATTATTTTATTGGCGGCCCAACGATCTATCCCATAGATCCCGAAAGGGGTGGTGGCATGGCCATAAAAGGGCACCCACATACTGATATATTTCAGTGGTGGTTCATGTACCTTAGTCGGATGGTAGTGATGCAAGACACAAAGCTATGTTTGGGGCTCACGAATGTATACACCCTTTTATCTGCATATTTAAAAAATACCCCCATTGGGCCGAAGCAATGTTTCGGTCCAATGGGGAAATTTATTAAATTTACAGAAAAATATGTAAATTTGTTTCCACTTCTTAGGCAGTTGTACAGACAAATCAATCGACGGAATATTTGATCACATCCTTAGAGTAAGTGAGGAGTGAGCCCATTTCCTCCCTGCTCATTCCCAGTAACATTGCAATGATATGTTGGTAAAGATAATGTTGGCCTAAACTCTCTCGATCTGTCTCTGTCTGTCTCTGTCTCTCTGTCTCACTGTCTCTCTCTCTGTCTTTGTCTGTCTGTCTGTCTGTCTGTCTCTCTCTCTCTTTCTCTCTCTCTCTCTCTCTCTCTCTCTCTCTCTCTCTCGAAAATGTTGCGGGCACGTGCCCTTTGTGTCCGCGGTTGGTTCTCGCGTCCCTTGCCAAAATAAGTTACTTTTGTACTAAAGTTTGAGTTTCAAAGTTATTTTCCACTCATTATTTTCTCTTCTGAGGTAAGATACACTGTTTATGAAAATGAGGCTGATGTCAGAGAAATCTTTTTTTCCGATCAAACACCAGTTTAGAGATTATCAACAGCTGACACCTTGAGATAAATGAACCCTCACATGTGCTAAACAGAATCTACTTGGTGATGTCTGTCCGCTTTCATGAAAGCGCTGCTTTATCCAAACCGTCCCATCGTGCACATCATCTTCAGTGTGTTCACAGTGTTTCATTTATTTACTTGTCTTTCGGTATACATTCAAAACAAAGCAGACATGTTCCAAAATGGAAACAAATGGGTTTACAAGTATGGGCTATTGCAGAATTAGGAGAGTATTTTTGTCATAAGAATGAGGCGAATTTGTTCCACTTCCCATTTCCAGTGGTACAATAAGAGTAAATATTAAACTAAGCTAATGCCATTTTTATATAGACCCTTTTTAGCCATCATTGGCTGATAACCCACCAAATTATAAGCATGAAAGATTTATAAGTCCTCTCCACCGCAGGGCCCTCTGGAAGTGAAACAGTGCTTGTTTACTGTGGTAAAAAAGCTCTGTTTTACTGGTAGAGCCGGACCCAGTTACCAGTGCTTTGGGTGGAAGTCCTCTAAAATGCGGTATAAACGATTGAGTAATCATGATTTTATCTCCACTTTGCGGTCACGAGTAGTCGTTGTGCAGAAATATATGAGCAGCTTAAACACCAATAAATAAATATTTATAAGTACTCTCTTTCCGTAACTTCTAAATCCATCTGTGGTAACGCCTTTTGGACAGGGGCAGAGATCACATCTCTAAATACTATCGGGCAGACCCGAATAACAGACAGTATTTGCAAAACAAAAATATCTCGAGTTACTAGCTATTTTCACTTTTTGCCTCCAAAACATGGCTTATTACCCCTCATTGGAACGAGCTCAACGAGGGGCATAAGCTATGTTTTTGAGACAACACTCTCTTGTTATTCCTAAACAATGTGCCAAAATTCGCCCACCCACCAGTTTTAACGAAAAAACTCCTTTAAAATACAACAAAATTAGTAAAGTTGTGTAATTATTGTTTAATTTTCTGATTTCGTGAATTTACTTTTTTCTGCCAAATATTACATCATCGAGATTCAGAAATGCGCTAGGGTATTCAATGAAATCTCTGAACATACAGTTCACAATTACTCAAAATCCCAGATATGTTTTTGTATCCAACTTGAAGGTTAACCCTTTTGTGAAAAACAATCAACATTGGCGTACAGTAAACACTTCTTTAATTTATTAAATTAATGTTATTTTAGAAAAAAAATTGTTGGAATTAATTCCAGAAACTGAATACAGATCATTTGTTTTTGAAGGTTTCCTGAAATTCCCAATGGTGTCGTGAATGAATGAAATACCTGCGTCGAACAGTCACTTGCACACTTTACGAGCGATTTCACTGGTTTCATTGTTTTACTGTAACATATTAACCCTTTACCCAACGTAACGGCAAAAAACCGGCCAGCGCTATTCTAAAAAATCGCCAATTAATTTTCAATATTTTTTCATTTTTTGTCTCAAAAACATAGGTTATGACCCCTCGTTGGAACGAGCTCGTTGAGCTCGTTCCAACGAGGGGTCATAACCTATGTTTTTGAGACAAAAAAATGGAAAAAATTAGTTATTCTAGAATTTTTTTTGCAAGTGTCGTCTGCTTTTCATGTTAGGTAACGGGTTAAAAACATAAAAAGTTATGGTATTTGCTGTCTGAGTCTAACCTTTGCTCATTCGAAGAGTATATGTACTTCAGGAAATCTGACGTGACAAAACGTGACGTGACATGGCCGTTTCGTATATAGCCCCCTCCCCCCCCCCCCCAACCCCTTTCGGAATAAAACTGATCTATTATTTCCTGATCTCGGGCATGTCGCAGTCACATCCACTGACTATATGTCAATTGTGTAATTTTAACCCTATGAACGGTAGCCGCCGCTTTTCCAGTCAGGAACATGATAACGTTATTAAATAGGATGGCTGTTCAGTAAACATGTGAGGTAGACCAATCAATATTTTCAACGTTGAAAATATTGATTGGTCTACCCCAAATAATGAATATGGAATCTTCTAATTGTTGCTATTGAACTGGCATGGAAGATACCACCAGAGTTCAAAGGGTAAAGTCCAAGTTGAGTTTTGGCATATTCGCACTCGTTTTGATGACAAAAACGGGTTTTAATGGTTATGTTAAAACAATTCAACGCTGAATTACCCGACTATGTTAAATGTTTCATGTTACATTTGTCGAGATTATGATATTTTAATAATTCTAATATTTTTACCGAAAGTTTGTACTCGTTTCTTGACACGCGTCTCAAACCACTTCAGTGTTCAACTCAATATTCACAGTTGCCACTATCGTGTCTATTTTAATCATCAACTGTGAATTTGTTTCTGCATCCTTTTTTAAATATGTCAGGAAAGAATAGAATGATTCAGAGCAAGAAATTTAGTTTATTGATTAGATATTTGCAAGGATAATTTTTTTCAAATACTAAAAGAAGAAAATGGTGCTTGAACTCGTACTTCAATAACATCAGAAAATTGATTGACAACAATTAAAGGATGTTTCTGTTGCGTTCCTGGTGGTAGGGATGAACCGCTGAAGTTCTGTAACCCCCATCCGGTCATCACTGATTACTGAACAGTGCATGCATTTTACTTCCAGAACAAAGCTTACCCTAGCATCGAGAGGGGAGGAGAGGGGAGCAAGCACCACGGGGCGCGGGTCCCATTGGAGGCCCCAGAACCGTTGGTGTTTTAAAAGACCACCTCCCCATCTCCGTTTATCCCTTCGCGCTTCTGCGCTCGCAGTGCTGGTAACACCGTTCTACACACTGTCCCCCCCCCCCCCCCTCAACGCCCCTGGAAGCTTTTAATCATTTACAAGCGAGCTTGGGTGAATGTGACTGTGAACAAATTGAGGCATGGTTATCGTTTGAATTTCGAGTCGTTTTTTAAATCGGCCTCTCAGTTTGATTGGATTCGCTACCGAAATACCGACATGCGATCAAATCGATTGTAATTTCCCGGAAATACACAGAGCTAGAGAAACAGGGAGAGAGAGAGAGAGGGTGGGAGAGAGAGAGAAAGAGAGAGAGAGAGAGGGGGCGTGTGAATTATTCTTTGAAGTAACTACAGCAATCGGGTTCATTTCTGAATGATGAACGGGTCAGTGCATTCATTACATAATGTGGTGAAAATGGGATGAAGCGAACGTAATTATTCAGCCAATTCGATTCGAAAAAAGAATTGATACGCGAATTTTTCTCGGTTCGATTCGAGAATCGATTCGAAGTTACACTGTCGATTCCCAAGACTCGGACAAGAACTTGGAAGTATATTAGTGCGACGGATGTGTCGCCAGGTGTCACTAAGACAAAGTGAGCCCCATTACTTCCTTTACCTGTAATGCATTGCGGTACGGAGAATGAATGTACTAAAGCTACAGCATTGTGATCGTAGACATGCCAGACTTCCTGTACCCAGAGAATCAAGCACCCGGACGACCAGTCAACATACGAAAGACATTCGACACTGTTATGGTCTAGTCTAGTACACAAATAGGTATTCGCTAATGATTAAATTCACTCGCCTGGAAAATGTCAGTTCGCAGAAAAATGTTAACTTACAGTTCGATCTTTTGACTAAATGATATTTTCCAGACAACTGAATCTAACAGATTTCATAAAGATTCATTTTCTGTGACTCAAAAGATGGAAATGTGCCTCAATCGAGACTTGATTGGGTCGACATATTGGTGGTATTACAGTCAGAAATAAAGGCTCACCACAACTAGGTAGTTCCACAAATTATGATCATGTGCCTTGATGTTTTTAAAGGAAATGAAATACTTTTCTATAACTGGGGTAGGAGAGAATAATCCTGTAAGTAAAGGAACACCCCACTACATCGACGGTCATCTGTGCGCAGATTTCCACACAAAGTGGATAACAACCAGCCCGTAACAGTTTCGAATTCACAACAGAATTAGGCTGGCTGCCTGAGAGCGTACCAAAGAATGTCAAAATTTAGAAATATCAGTATTCAAAGTACTCTCTCCACAAGAAGAGTACCTGGGCTACTTGCTTCCATGGAGACTCGCTACAAATCATTTGACATCATATTATTTTATTCAAATATCACAGTTAAAGTTGTAAAAACAGACATGCGATTCAGCATATATAACCCATGTCGGATCAATTAAGCAATGGACGGCCGTAACTGGTGACCGAGGACTGAGGAATACACCGATAATAATGATCATCAGTGACCTCATATTAATTCAATATATCGACACTTGAGGTATTTTAATTGTCATTGTCCACCATTTTGTTTTTTCGCAAAGTCGGAGTCTTAATTCGGCTAAGTGACACTTTAGAAAGTTTGTTTTCAGTTCAAAGCATCGGAAAGCAGGCAGAGTTCTGAATATGCCCAAAATGTCGGAAGTAATAAATCAGTAATTTTCTTCTGGATTAATGAAATGTTGGATTACTCTTCTTGGATTGCACCATTACTTATCTGCTTTTGTAAACAAATGAATGCCCATAGGAACATTTAACGAAAACATGAAACGTTTTGCAAACACATCTGAGCTACCATAATAAATATGTCACGGGACGTACGTTTAGTTGGCGGTTACGTTGTCACGTGAGGCTCATTGAAAACAATATTAGGCTCGGCTATGGCTTCGCCTAATATCGGTCTAACATCACCTCGTGTTACACCGCAACCGCCAACTAAACATCATGTAACTTGCAATGTGGGCAACAATCGGCGACAAGATTTTTGACGGAGTCACCAGAGTATGCTATGCAGCTAAAGATTCTACAGAACCATCGCTCTCAAACACGCAGGCTGCTTTCATTAGAGATCAGCACTGTGATGAAGATTTAGAGAAACATAAAATGTGTGAATTTATTTCAAATTCCTGTTAAACTGTGACCCAGATTATTCATTTTCTCGTCTGTTGCTTGTTGAGATACCTTGATTGGCCCTATATCTATCGTAACGGGCATTATTATTCGATCAGGCTATTCACAAAAATCGCCATTTAGATTTTTTTCAGTTTTTGGTTCCAAATAATAGTTTGTCATCCTTCATTGAAACGTTCTTGTGAACTCGGTCCAACGAGGACTATAACCTTTTCTTTTTTCTTTTCTTGGCAAAAACAAATGAAATCTTTTTTGTTATTCAAACAATTTATTGCAAATGTTATCATCTAAGTGTAGTCGTGTTAAGTAAAGGGATAGTGGCGTCTATGTTGAAGGAAACTCTCAATCCAGCTGGAGGTATTTCATGAATTTAAATGGCCCGCCCTTGTTCTACGATCAGCAGCTAGGAGTTACAACACGGGACATGCTGTTCCCATCCATGGGATACCGACAGCGGAGTTGGTAACTTACGTACACACATTGCCCTTTGTTCAGTCAAAAAACGTATACTCAGAGTTATTCAAGTGACGTCACTTGAGCACACAGTCTGTTTTTCTATCAGGTATTTCAAGTTGCATGCATGCCCCCGAAAAGGCAACGGAGCCAAGGTGTAATGACAATTGGCTTGCTTTCCTTGGAACTTCAACATCAACATGTTAAATTTTGGAAACCACGCCAAAACTAACCAATATGTGGACATAATGTTCGGTGCTGGATTCATGCCAGTTATTACCAGACCCACACGAATCACCGATACATCTGCGACCCTGATAGACCATATCTTTTCTAACCGTATCGGCAACAATAATTCAGGCATCATTATTAGTGATATAAGTGACCACTTCGCCACTTTCTACATCGATGGGATAGTTAGCTGCAAAACTACTCCCACACAACTTCCCAAGCGATCATTCAATAGCATGTGAATTGTTTCAAAAGATTATTATCAGACACTGACTACGCCGATGTGCTCAATAGCTCATGTGCTAATGATGCTTATAACATCTTTCTGGGCAGTTTTCGCAGATCTTTCGACCAAGCCTTTCCTCTACAAAATAAGCCAACTCCCAAAAAATACATTAAACACGAACCGTGGATGACATCAGGATTATTACAATCCTCATTAACCAAAAAAAGGTTATACCTAAAAAAACTTAAGTCACCTACTGTTTTTAACAAAACTAGATATAAAACCCATTGTGATCTATTTAATCGATTGAAACGGATTCGTAAAGCTGAATATTACACCAATATCCTTTTGGAAAACAAACACAATATGAAATTGACATGGCAAATCTTACGTAAGGCCATCAACAAGTCTGACAGAGGTCATGTATTACCTTCCGTTTTTAACGATGGCAATACTAAAATCAGCATGCCAAAAGGGGTTGCAGAAAAATTTAACTCCTTTTTCGTAAACATTGGTAAAACAATAAATGATCAGGTATCCTCAACTACCCACCATTTTTCTGAATATTTAACCGATAAGAACAACAATGAATCGTTCTTCATTGCACCCACAAACATTCAAGAAGTAATTCTCTGTATTAATAAACTATGCCCCAAAACAAGTAAAGATAATAACAACGTTTCGACACGTTTATTGAAACAGATCTCATTCGAGGTGGCACAGCCCTTAACCCATATAATAAACCACTCATTCTCCACAGGAAAAGTATCAATGGAAATGAAAGTAGCGAAGATTATACCCATCTACAAGTCTGGCGATGAGCATAACTTTAACAACTACCGACCAATCAGCATCTTACCCTCTTTCTCAAAAGTCATTGAAAAAATAATGTACACAAGGTTAACCAGTTTTATTGAAAAACACGATATTTTAAATCACTACCAATTTGGCTTCAGAGGTGGTCACTTCACGATTCACCCTATTTTACACCTTCTAAATAATGTCGTAGCTATGAACGATAAACCAACGAGAGACTGCACTTTGTCGGTATTTTTAGATTTCTCAAAGGCATTCGACACAATTGACCATTCTATTTTAACACATAAATTAGAATGCTACGGTATCAGAGGCTTAGCCAATGCATGTTTTGTGGATTATCTGTCTGAAAGAAATCAATTTGTACAATTCATGAATTGTTCATCTGACCCGAAACAAATTTCAACAGGAGTTCCCCAGGGGTCCATCCTAGGTCCTATTTTATTTTTGTTATACATTAACGATATACCAACATCAACGAGTCTGAATGTTTTATCCTTTGCCGACGACACAACAGTTGGTACATCGGGTCACAACTTGGATATACTTATTGAAAAAAACAATGTAGAACTTGCAAAAATTAGTGACTGGTTCTCTGCCAATAGATTCCTGCTAAATGCCAGTAAAACTAAATTTATTCTGCTTCATCCACATAATGACTTGTATAACATTGGTGACAAATGTTTATCCCTGAACAATACGAATATTGTATTGGTTGGCAAGCATGAAGACAATAAAACAGTAAAATTTCTTGGTATCCATATGGACGAAAATTTAAGTTTCAAACAACATATCTCAATAGTTTGCTCCAAAATTTCAAGAGCCATATACGCCATTAACAGAGCAAAAAACACTCTCCCAACGGATGCATTGAAAATGTTGTACTTCTCGCTCGTGCATAGCCATCTCGTATATGGTATCCACATTTGGGGTCACGTGCCTTCAACTAACCGAATCTCAATCCTGCAAAAAAAGGCCATACGCATAATAAATCGGAAAAAACGGAATTCCCATACCGACCCCCTCTTTAGAAAGCAAAAGATCTTGAAGTTTGAAGATCTATACAAACTTCATGTTCTTCTATTCATGCACGACTGGTCTAACTGCAATTTACCAGTCTCATTCCAAGACACCTTTAAAATATACATAAACCCAACTGGAATGGAAACGAGATAGTCTGGAAATATAGAAACCCAAATACCAAAAACTAAATTCTTAACAATCCAGAATGCCCCGACTGCACTTAACGCTATTCTCAACCAACGTCTGTTCAACCTTTCCTCAACATAACGCCACAAACCAGCTCTCGTAGTAAAGAAAGAAAAAAAAAGAAAAGAAAAACATTTCTGGGAGTCGTTGGCTGTGTTTTGGGGGCAGAAGGTGGAAGGGAAGAAATAGTAATTCAAATATGTTTTTGTAGACTTCGTCAGGAATCCGTGTTGGGTAGGGGTACTCCCCCCCCCCCCCACTACCCCCCTCCCCCACCTCACCAAAAAGTAGAGGAAAAAAGGGGGGAAGGGAAGGGAGGACCCCCCCCCCCCCCCAAAAAAAAAAAAACACAAACAAACAAGAAAACGAATCAATCAACCCTGCATTAATAACTAAAAACTTAACTGGCGTTGGTGGTTTCTGAAACTTCTATATCTCCTTGGTGTCAACTTTATTCACTTTTGTTTGTTTAAAGATGGAAGCCCCACCTCCCCCCCCCCCTCCCCCTCCCTCCCCCTATAATTTAGATAACGATAATAAGAATGCCTATGCTGGTAACCTTGGGGATGTGTTGCGTGGAAAAGCAAACGAACAGGAATAACAACTCGCCATTTAACTTTCATGATTTTTCTCTTCCTTGTTTCTTTGTTTGTCTCAGAGACATAGCCTGTGACCCCTACATGTATGGCCTCCATTAAATTTTTTATTTATCTCGACCGAAAATAACTTGAAGACAATTCTATCGTTCCTCCTACAATAAGAACACAGATAGAAGGGAAATCTATAAACTCTGCTGTCTTGAAAACCCTGCTTTTTTGTTGTTGTTTGTGGGGAGTGACAGGAAGACAGCCACTAGGGCTATGCCACTTCCCGTAGTATACTATCTTTTTGTTTATCACCGATCAATGTTACTGTTTATGCTTTGTATACTACAAAATAAAATTTCATTTCATTTCATTTCATTTCCTTGGGTATACGTCCTGCAAAATGAAATATCAACCTTTCACATGGATATATAGCAGGAACCTGGTTATTTTGCAGGAAATATATCATCGGAAATGTGATGAACGAAGAACAAAAATACAGACAACCTGCCGTTAAAGGTTCCAAATGGGAGATTACGGTAGAGACCAAACTGTCCAAACAATCACCTGATACACGCCTATAAATGCATATGTGTGATGTTTGTATGGTTGTTCTGTTTTTGTATACAAATTATAAAGCCTCATTGTGTTCGTGTTTCTTCAAGGAAAAACGGGCACTTGGTCGTCTTAATTTGTGTACCCTAGCTAAAATGGGTGAATCGCGTGCGCATAAGCGAATATCTCATTCAAATATTGATATTTTGTTGCATTTTATTGGAGAGTGTCTTGAGACACTCTCCAATGAAATGTAACAAATAATTTCGACGATGGAATTCTTCAAATTAAAACATTACACCCTGCCAGCAGCAAAAACTCTTCCGAGAGAAAGAATTATTGTAACACGGAGATGCCAGGAAGACAGCCAGTCTGGCTGTGTGTCTCCAAACAATGTGCCCACTCGCATTCCTTATGAAAAATATATACTATTGCATGTTAACCCTTTACCTAACATGAAAAGCAGACGACACTTGCTAAAAAATGATTGAATAACTATTTTTTTTCCTTTTTGTCTCAAAAACATAGGTTACGACCCCTCATTCGAACGAGCTCGACGAGCTCGTTCCAATGAGGGGTCATAACCTATATTTTTGAGACAAAAAAGGAAAAAAATAATAAAAATTAATTGGCGATTTTTGAGAATAGCGCTGGCCGGTTTTGGCCGTTACGTTGGGTAAAGGGTTAATACGTTTATCTCTAACTTTTGATATTGCTTGTGAGATCGTATATTGTCGAATAAATGTTCATTCATTCATTCATTCATTCATTCATTCATTCATTCATTCATTCTTGTTTACAAAATTAATCCATCCATCACCAGTTAAAACAAGCAAGTTTTAGTGCCAGGTTTGGAATCTTGTTGGACTGAAAGCTGGAACCGATTCCAACGCAGTGAATGTATGAAATGTAATGCAATAACGTTACATTTCGCAGCTGAGGTCAGTTGTAATCTATCAGATTCTCACATTTCCCAAACGTCTCAATATTGCACTTCGGATCCCAACGATAAAGTCCGATCAAGCTGTGTCGTTCGAGCCTGTGCAAAACTGTTATCGGGAGATTATCTCGCGTAACATTAGAGAACCCAAGCAGATACAATTTCGATCTCAGTCGCTGAATCTGATTACGCGACGGAATTCTTCGTTTGATCTCTGATAACAATACGCACATGTTTGGAAAAGCCTAGGGTTTCAATTGTTTTTTTTTTTCACACGCAAGTACGCATTTAGAAAACATGGACACCCACAAAAGTAATTTGATATTGTTTCAGCATCGATACAAGTGTACAAATCAACCATATTTTATTAATAACCTTCCAGTTTGTTAAAAGAGACAAGTTATAGTGAAATCTGTATTTTCTCTTCTAATTTGTGGTCATTGCTTCTATTTTCATATTGAAATCGATGATGTTTAGATATTGCATCCATGCAATCCATATTGCAACATGAGCTTAGCAAAAATTATCCACATCAGTGACACCGCTCAGGGACGTGGAGACAAGGGCCTTAGAAGGGAGCCTAACCCATCAATCTTGGCCAAAAATGAAACTTTAAGCCTCAAACCCCTAACAGTTGGAATTACATACTCTATGGTAGAAGATTTCGAGGCATTTTATCGTGGATGTAATGGTTTCCACCAGGCATTTAATGATTTTTGAACCACCACATTTCACTTGAGTGCAGCCAAGAACAATCTGCAATCTACAGGGGCAGACTGAACCAAGAAAAGTTACCGGGAAATGCACCGGGGGTGGGGGGGCGGACCCGGAGGAAAGTTTGATTTTTTGAACTGAAAGAAAGCTGCTTCCCTGCATCAGGGGTGGCGCCAGGGATTTCTCGACAGGGGGCTGACCTCTCCGACAGGGGGGCTATAACATTTGACCTCCCAAACGAAGGAAAATGAGTGAAAATTGGTAAATTGGAGAACCAAAAATAGAAGCAAATTGAGTATGTTTGTTGATTATTTAACCCTTTACCTAACCTGCAAAGCAGACGACACTTGCAAAAATAATTCTTGAATAACTAATTTTTTTCATTTTTTGTCTCAAAAACATAGGTTATGACCCCTCGTTGGAACGAGCTCGACGAGCTCGTTCCAACGAGGGGTCATAACCTATGTTTTTGAGACAAAAAATGAAAAAAATAATGAAAATTAATTGTTGATTTTTGAGAATAGCGCTGGCCGGTTTTGGTCGTTACCTTAGGTAAAGGGTTAAAGTAAACATATTATAATAAGGTCGGGAAATATTTCATCTATAAAGGCAGTTTGACGAACGACATTAAGGAATTTCGTGAGAATCACTATTCTCTATCAAAGTTCCAGTGCTGCACGGGTTCGAGACTGACAAGACGAGATATCTACATTCGATTGTCGGAAATTTCTCGTGAAGTCGGGTTTACGAGACTCTCCGACGGACTGACTAAAAATCTCCGACGGGCGCGGGGGGGGGGGGGGGCTGGACCTCTCCGACGGGGGGGGGGGGGGGGGGGGGGGGGGCTGTAGCCCCCTCTGACCCCCCCCCCCCCCTTCGCGCCACCACTGCCCTGCATCTGAGCGATCAATTGCTATCCAAAAAGAGGACATTTCGATAGAATATTTATGTCATTCGAAAAAAATGGTAACACTGGGAGGGGGGGGGGGCGGGGTGGGTGTACCCATCGAGCTAACTATATTTCGATTCAATGGGAAAATATTTTGATTTTTTCAAACTTACAGAACGCTGTTTCCTGACTAGACTGCTGGTATATCAAAATGTCTCTATGTGGACTACCAATGGCAGTCCATATAGTGAGCATTTCGGGATACCGACAGTCTATGCAATCAGATCCGTTTCGCCTGTTGGTCATTTTTACAAACTTTTATGCACCAACACGTGTTGGGATGCATCAATTTTGGGTCCACAGGGGAACCTCCAATAGAAGGCCCAGCGGGAATTTTCACGGTGGACCATACGGCCATTCCGCCTCTGGCAATCTAATGCGTTGCAGTTAGTTGCATTCAAGAGACGATTGCCAACTCTGGAACCTAAATATAATGACCATATATTTTGAACACAATTGAAGGGTGTACATTCAGATTTCTTTAGCAGTTGGAACTTCACAGGTATCAGTTGAAAAATTCTCACTCAAGTGGGTGAAAATTCAGAGGGGGGGAGGGGCACACCTCGAATTAAGACCCCTTTTCTCGTGTCTCTAACGCCACTCGTCAAGCAGACAAGGGCGCGACGAAGAGTACACTTCCAAACTCAGAAAAAAAACAGACTTGGAAAGACGGCGAAAAGTAATGTCAAATGTGTCATTTGGGAGTGATGGAGACAAGCCTGAATATAAGCAACCTGTTATTTGCAAAATGAGGTCCCAGAGGGTGAATTTGCTGATGCTATCCCATACAGTGGGCCAGTTTATCCCCTAGGTACATCTTTCTGTTTGGGCTTGAGATCTTGATTCAGACTGAGGTTCACAGAGGGTAAAACTTGTGATGCAGGGTTGCATCACCAAATTCACCCTCTGGGGATCTCATTTTGCAGATGACAGTCTGCTTATTTTCAGACTTGAATGGAGAGTATGGAAAACTTTCTCTTTCAATGTAAAACAATATCAGCCTCATAGAATATGATTGACCTGGGGCATAATGAAAAATGGGGCGGGAGAATTAGATAGGTCATTCTTGGTTGACGAGGAGGAGAGCGTTAATATGCTAATCACTGAAATATTCTGGACGCAAAAATTAAAATAATAATAAAATATGAATGGCCTTCTTTGTGAGAGTGTAGAACAAAACTCCTCAAAGTAAAATTCCTCGCCATAATAGTCCTCAACATATTGCCCCAAAACAATTCTCCAACATGATGTGACTCTGGTTGTTGAAAGAGACGTTTTTCCTCAATAAAAACAAAACACAAAAGAAACAAATTCTTACAAAGTTCTATTTAAACTAACAACAAATTCTTACAAAGTTCTTTCTAAACTAACAATTCCGTGCCCTTTGACCTTGTAACTACCAACCTTTAACCCAAAAGCCCTACAGGATTATTTCCGACAGGGTTACTAGTAAATACAATGTCATTCCTTTCAAAAACCGATAACGCTGCAACGAACCATGAGTCAAGTTTGCCTCAACATACGTGTTAGTACATAAACAATCCATCACGCTCCCTCCTTAAAAATGACGAATCGCAATACTTGAAAGTGGCAGTGAGAGAACTTTGAAATGTGACGTCACGTCCATTGTGAATTGAAACAAATTCTTACAAAGTTCTTTTTAAACTAACAATTCCGTGTCCTTTCACCTTGTAACTATCAAACTTTAACCCAAAAACTCTACAGGAGAAAACAACGCACGCGCGCCTGATGGATTATTTCCGACAGTGTTACCAGTAAATACAATGTCATTCCTTTCAAAAACCGATAACGCTGCAACGATCCATGAGTCAAGTTTCCCTCAACATACATTCCGTGTTAGTACATAAACAATCCATCACGCTCCCTCCTTAAAAAAAGACGAATCTCAATACTTGAAATAGGCAGTGAGAGAACTTTTTGAAATGAAATGAAATTTATTCAACAAAATACCAAATTTACAAGTTAGATTTGTACAAAGAGTTAAAATTACATATGTAGGATACAATGATAAATTGTTGGGAGACAATATAGCCACATTGGCTGTCTTCCTGTTGTCCACAGCAAGTGAGAAAAAACTACACAGACATGACTACACAGAAATGGAGTAGACATGATATTTTTGCTCATAAGTACCACTACCTATGGCTCAGCTATTGAATGAATGATGAGAGGAAAGAAGATCTCAAAACTACATGCCAGACCCTTACGCGCAAGACTGCACCCGATATGCCCGAGTGCAATTTGACGGTAGACTACAGATTTGGATAATAAGATTAAACGTGAGATGATGGGGCAAGGCAAGATTGGGAGATAAATTCGAGGTCGGGTGGGATGAAATAACTGGAAAAGTCACCGGCATGTGCTGACAATGGCGTCCTAGATTAAGAATGTTTTTTTTTTCTTAGCAGGAAAGACTCGAACAGTCGGCACCTGGAGCAGAAGTATTTAGAATATGGCTCGTTTGTAACTAGAATGTGGGTATGTTATTGGCAAATAGAACGAATTCCTGTCTCCATTGACGTCATACTTAAGGTATTGACGTCAATGGAGACTTAAGGTATGCCATAGTGCTAGAGTGTCCTATGTCCCACTGGCACAAAGAGTGCTAGAGTGTCCTATGTCCCACTGGCACATAGAGAACTCAAGCACCCAGGCGGTGACATCTTTCCCTCCTTCTCTCATATAATGGGTCCCACGGGCGAGTGACGAGACGTGCGAGTATCAATGAGCATTAGGCCTACAATCTGGACACATTTGATACGAACAGGTAACAAGTGAGGAGTAATTTGTTAAGCATTCATTAGTAAGCTGTTTCTTGAAAACATGCCTGGAAGGTAAGTTGGCATCAATTCCATTCCAGATCTTTGGGAAGCTATGTTTTGGCAGTTTAGCAGAGAATTGGGTTCTAGCTTTCTGCGACTGTATCATGCCAACTTGTCTTGTTTGAAGTCCAGATGAAGAGTGTACACTAAAAAATGGTTTTGAATGAGTCGGGCAAACTGTCGTTTTTCCAGTCATGCATGAATAGAGAGACATTCACTTTGTATAGATCGTTAAATTTTGAAATGTTATTATCCTTAAATAAAGGGTCAGCATGGCTATTATACTTTTTACAACTAACTCCTCGCATCGCGCGTTTCTGTAGAGAGTATATTTTACTGTTGGATGGCCCATACCCCCAAATATGGATTGCATACAATAAGTGACTGTGAACTAATGTATAATACAGTAATATCAGTGATTTCTTGGGGAGAACATTTTTCACTTTATTTAGAAGTAGATTTCACTTGACATCTTGGAACATACTGTGGATATGTGGTACTTAAAATTGAGGTTTTCGTCAAGGTATACCCCTGTGAACTTAGCGACTTTTTCTTGTTGGGAGTTACCTATGGGTGAAAGCTTGGTATTGTTAAGAAGAAGATTTAGTAAGTTGGATTTGTTCTGACTGTTCGGTAGCATAATATATTTACATTTACTGGCATTCACTTGGAGTTTGTTGCAACAGCACCAGTCGAATATTTTATTCAACTCGGCATTTCAAAGTTGGACATGACCTGAATACCAAAGAGTATTGAGGTCATGTCCAACTTTGAAATGTGACGTCACGTTCATTGTGATTTGCCCCTTCTACAAATTATGAATGAAGTTACGTTATGTAGTTAAAGAGGTCTTTGTGCGTTACAAAGATATAATTCCCTTGTTTTGTTTTTTTTTTCTCGCAAGTCACTCACTTACCTCTTGGGTGCCCTATTGAACTGAATTGAATTTAGTTTGAAACATCATTGCCCGATGCAAAAGCAGTTGGGCCGTTTTTAAAAAAAAGCAGTTTTGATTATCTTTCATCAATTTATGCAATTTCATTCCTGTTGAAGGAATTTCCTTACGTACCGTTGGCGTTGAAGAACTGAAATTGGAGTCCCATTGTTTGATCAGTTGAGTGCGTTTTTTGTTTGTTAACGACTATTTTTGAGAAGTCATGGTTATGGCTTTTTGTTGACTGAATGGTAGATAAAAGTGTTATGTACACATCATCTTGTATACAACAAACGCAACGAGTTCCAATAAGCACCCAAACACGAATCGAGACGGTTTAACCCTTTGCCCAATGTAACGGTCAAAATCGGCCAAAGCTTTTCTCAAAAATCGCCAATTAATTTTCATTATTTTTTCATTTGTTGTCTCAGAAACATAGGTTATAACCCCTCGTTGGAACGAGCTCGTCGAGCTCGTTCCAATGAGGGGTCATAACCTATGTTTTTGAGACAAAAAATGAAAAAAGTTAGTCATTCAAGAATTTTTTTGCTAGTATCGTCTGCTTTTCACGTCAGGTAAAGGGTTAAAAGATTATGCATAAGCGCAATGTGCACATAACACATGTTTATCAATCAATTTCTATGTTAAGATATGTATTATTTTTTCTTATCTCACTGAGGCAACAGTTTGCTAGAACTAACATAAAAATTAAATAAAATACAACTCTCAATGTTAGTATAGTGATTTTCTATTTGTTACTGCTTGCGGTGATGTATTAGCAGGGAAATCGTGAAGATGACCGATAGGGGTGGGGATGTAAACCGCATTTGTCTTGACTGTGATGGATCGAGTCTCCACTGAAAAAGTATTCAACGACGATGAGGAAGTTGGAATATTAGTCCGTTGACATGAAAGTTCAAAACTTTATACTTCTTCGAAATTTATTTATGTATAAATACAATATATATCTAATACTCTTGATACATCTTATTTAATTAACGCGCACCGTACTCTAAATCGGTCAATGTGGACCACCAGTGAACTCCCAGGTTCGGGTACCATGGCCATTTTATTACTGACTGTGTGTGCCATAACTCCAAAGTGCCAAATATAGTTCGGTAAGGAAGTGTATGGTCACCAGCAAGAGCCAGTAGACATCTTAAGACTTCAGTCGAAATGAAAATATCCCAACTAGAAAAATTATTGAGCGAGAGGGGGAAGCCCCCTCCCCAAACCATCTTCGCTACGAATTACAGTTTCTAAACTTAGACCGCAACAGGCATATGCCAATATTTAAAATAACCCTTCCATTTTTGTTTGGTATTGATGTATCTTAGCTGCAGGTGCGTGTGCTAATAATTTTTGTGCTCTTTGTTCTTTTTGTAATGTTTAATTGAATACATGAAAAGAAGTCAGAAAAGAATCATAAAATGAAAGATTTTCTGATGTGCTGCGAATGTCAAATTATTTCCTTCGAAAGATGAAAACATGCGGGACTTTGAAGAGGGTTTTTGTCCATCCCTGTCATTTTTCTCCAAGGTTTTTGTGTTAAGGGATTTTGTTTGAGGAGATATGGAAAAAAGTCCCCAAGACAAAAGTCCCTAGGGCTTTTGTCTAGAGGGCTTTCGTCCGCGTGTCCTTCGTGAAAAAAACGCTGACGGGATGTGGTCGTTACGTTAGATAAAGGTTTATTATAAACTAAGAATGCAAACAAAAATATAGGCTGTCACGCCACAAGTCAAAATTTCGACGATTAGTCGGATGTTAATCTTTGGTGTAGTAAGTCCTTTAGGACGCACTACGGTCAAGGATTAACTGACGTCCCCTACCGTTTTGGTTTGTGCTACCACGGCACCAGACTGCCTGAAAGACGCCGTTATCGATCCAAAATAGACCGCCACGTGACACACATTTACTTAGTACACGAGAACATAAAAGACATGTTAGTAGTACTAAAAATCAATTGTAGATGCCATTCCAGATAAATTCTGGTTGCGGGATGAGTTTTGTTTCAGAGACCCTGCCCATTGATCGTTTCCATTCACTGTCTCGAATATAATGGTTGGGCTCTCGAAGGGATGAGGTGCTCTGTTAAACAAGACTGAATTGGCTAAATTCCTAGTTGCACTGTGAGAAAACATTTGGGTTGTAATTTTGATGTTTTGACCTCTGTGTGTGTTGGGATGGGGTGGGGGGTTAACTGGTGATAGGCGTAGACCATTATTTTTAACTTTTAGATTCACTTCTGCAGGTTGAAAATATTTAACAATCTATTTCCGCCAATATTTAACCCTTTACCTAACCTGAAAAGCAGACGACACTTGAAAACAAAATTCTTGAATAACTATTTTTTTTTCATTTTTTTGTCTCAAAAACATAGGTTATGACCCCTCATCGGAACGAGCTCGTTGAGCTCGTTCCGATGAGGGGTCATAACCTATGTTTTTGAGACAAAAAATGAAAAAATAATTAAACTTAATTGGCGATTTTTGTGAATAGCGCTGGCCGGTTTTGCCGTAACGTTGTAAAGGGTTAATGGAAATTTGAAAAATAAACACGAAAGAAAAAGGATAGAATAAAATAAAATACTTTATTGCACAACCATAAAACATGGAAAAAGTATGACATCATGAAAAGAAATACAAAAATTACAACATAAAGAAGGACAAGAATGGTATAACTAAAATGTGCACGGTACTCTTGGACTGAATACTTCGTGTCATTTCCACGACAGCGATGTAGGTAAAATGCAACAAAAAACTGAGTTTGGTTGCATCAGCCTGCAGATTCACAAATCCCCGGTTCATTCTTTCTGTCCACATCAACCATATACCACCGAAAAAGATACGTGTTGAGTACAAATATAAAAAAAACTGTTATCAATATGATATATTTGTTTGAGAAAAGCACTCCCGCGTACACTGCTAGATGTTTCTGCCGCAGAAAGACCGAAGAAACCATTGCAAGGATGGCATGCAATGTTGCACCACCCTTTTCTTGGTGAAAGTCATTGCGAGTCTAGGATTACAAAATTGTTCTGTACAGTAAAAACAATATATCACAACTGGAAACTGATCAACTGTGTCAAGCTCTTGGGCTACCAGTCAAATCCCGTAAGAAATCCTAAGCGGTTATGGGCTGTTGTGTTTACCCACTTTTCGTGAAATTTTCGCGCATGCTACCATTGATTTAATGTGATTTCCCTTTATTCACAAAAGATATGCAGATGTCCTATCCTGTTCCTGTTACAGATGTTCTAATCAATTAATATTCTTTTCACCTTAAAAACATAAGTGGTGGAACAGCGCAGCGTAATCCAGGGAAGTGGCTAGAGGTTTTCGATTGGGGGTGTAGGGTAGGGAATTTCCAACTAGGGGGAGGGACCCGGGAGGGGGAAACCCCACCCGGTCTCCCCCCCCCCCCCCCCCCCCAGTTGGAAATTCACTACTGAAAATTTTTTTGAAAAGGAAGCCATGAAAGGGGCATAAAATTTATTCTAGTAAATTAAATGCCAACGCGTCTATGATAAAGTTATCAGGTTATTGTTATTTGGCATTATTCTGTAAATTGAATATGTGCTAAACAGATGCCCAAGCTGAGAACTTTGAGCAATTCACACTGTCCTAACATTAAATCAGATCTTATGCAGGAATTATCAGTTTTAGATGTTTCATCATTTTGTAACTGTGAATGATGGAATGAACTCAGGATAACGATTTTACGTGATGTGATTTTCTTGAAGTGCATTTTGAGGATTTTCTTTTATTACGATAAGTAAACGTACTACAGAAATCTCGTATCGATTGACATCATGTATACTTATGAAGGAAGCTCGATATTGAGTACACTCTAGTAGTAAATAGTAACAGTTGGAATTTTTGCCGATTTGAAACCGAGTTGGAATTTTGGGACGCAAACGAGACATCAGCATCACCAAAGAAGCTCTAAAAACAGATAGATGGAATTTCCAACTACTCATGACTTGCCCTCCGAATTTCCAACTATCGGAAATTCTGGCCAGGATTGGGGGTGGGGGTACACCCCCTCCCCCTGTCGCCACGTCCCTGGCGTAATCATAAAACTAAAGCCGAAGTGAGTCTTCAACATAACAGTATTGTAAACTCATTAAAAATTCGGTAAAATCAATTCTCGACTGAGAAACATTTCTTGCGTTGATTAATGTTTAATGTTTTTGGTACTTTTCCGACCCATTGAAATACTCCAGACGATTGAATCTTAACATAAGCGATAGGCGATGAACTCTTTAAGGGCTAGACTGGTTCCAGGCCATAACAGCGTCGAGTTCTTTACATAATTTGAGAAGTGGCTTTGCAGCATGCCGCTGTGTAAACCGTTTATAAAGTTTATGCAACATATTCATCTGGTGTCTCACTGGAAGTAAATATCCTTCAAAAAGTGAGAACGCGTTTTATATACCCAGGCCTCAATCCTACTATTGTTGTTGAAATATGAGGGGGAAGCGTGACAACCACGGGAAGTGTCGCAGTACTTGTTTATTTCAGTAAACAAGCTCTGTTTTCCTGGTAAAATTGGACCCGGCCATCAATACCTGGGGTGGAAGTCCTCTAAAATGGACTTCGTGGATATAATTGATTACCTGGATTTGACTTTTTATCCAAGTTGTAATCACGATTAGGCATTGTGTAGAAATATGTGACCTTAAACATCAATAAATAAATAAATGGAGTGGGGTAGGGTGGAGTGGTGTACCTATTTTCTACCCGTGGTCGCGAAAACGCCATTTTTTGTTATCACAGTACCGTGCAGATTGAAACTGTGAATATAATCTCTTGTGATCACAAAGTGATCTTCTTTCTAGATCAGATCGCGATATAGTGGCGATACAATTCCACCTGTGGATGGAGATTTTCCAATTAAAATATTGAGAAATGACTATTGAATCAATACAGATAAACGAAAACTGGATCTGCGATGAATGTTCTCACGGTTCATTTTTTACAGAGTTTGGGGCAGGAAAGCGGACAGAGAATTAGCCATTATTAGGACAGGATCGTGATCTAGTTTCGATCTTTTCGAAATTTTCTGCCTGCCTTAGTAATGGCAGCATTGCAATTATTATTTTTTTTTTACAAAAAATCTTTATGCATTATCCTCGAGATTGCATAATTATAGAGTTTCTATGCGTGGGTGTGCCATCATTGACATATTATACATGATATCCCCGCATGCTTGCTGCACATCCGCCTTGACTGCTGCGCATTTCAATTGATTTGCAGCTATTATTAGTTTTGTACATGTCGCGATTTATATTGGTATGTTTAGAATAATTCCAACTGTTCGAAAACAAATAATACCATATATGTACGAACTTCGGACGATAGAAAAGGCGGCACTGTGACATAACAAGATTATCTATGTTGGTAGGGCTGCCAAGAGGATTTTCTGCATGACCGCACGGTGAACTCTGTGAACTCGAGATATGGGCATTTTGATGGTCTCTGGCTCATTGTGTCGAAAAAATGGCCCGAGTTTCGAATCGGACAGAGAGAGAGAGAGAGAGTCCAAATTCGGAAACTTTCCGCATTTGGGCTGCAGACGTCTCCATTTCCTCGAAATTGGACTCGAGTAGTTGCTTGAAGTGAACAAAATTATATATAAAACAGATTGAGCGTCTTGGCGGGGCTTCAGATTTCATTTGTAAACGACATGCGAACATGTGCGTAGGAACGGGTGGCTCGTGGCGCCAACTTTCTACAGAAATTTGTTGTATGAGAGAGACAGAGACCGAGAGAGAGAGAGAGAGAGAGAGAGAGAGAGAGAGAGAGCGCTCAGGAGAGAGAGAGAGAAGCGACAGAGAAGGAGACAGGGAGGGCTGAGAGGAGGGATTTTAGGCAACATTTTGTTTACCAACCCGTCGTTAAAATCTCATTAGGAAATAGCAGGAAGTGGGGTGCATTGATTCTTTACTCTGAAGATGTGCCCAAAGATTCCCTAGTTTGATTTATCCCTGCTATGGCCTTGGCAGTCGAGAGAATGCATATCTTGGCTCCATATTTAACACATTTCCTCATCGGACCGAAACGTTGTTTGTTAATAATTTTTTTTTAAATATGGAACCAAAATGTACAATTTTTCCCCAAAGTAGAGGTGAGTGAGTCCCAGACCTATCTTTGTGTATTGTATTCCTACGATTCCACAAAGGCATATGGGCCACCACTGATATATATCAAGGTGGGGTTGCTCTTGTATGACACCCCTCCACCACTCCCAATTTCAAAATGTTTGTTAGATTAAACATATTTTATTTGTTATAATTAACAAAAAGGATTGGATAACAAGTGCCTAGTACTTAGACAAATGTTTGTTATTATTGTTGTGTAGAGGAGGCTCATACGGTTTACTTTACATGCAGATATACCGTACTCACGCGAGACAAATATCAGCTTGTGGGAACGTTACACGTGGTGTTGAGTGACTGAAATAACTGTATATAACTGCAGTGCTGGGACAATGGAATTTGGTGGTAACCTTTTTTAACCCTTTGCCCAACGCAGACGATATCAAAATTTATTATTTTAAATATCATTGTTTTCAAATTTTTCAAACAAATGTCAACAAAATCATATCATGTGACCCCTCGTTGGAACGAGCTCGACGAGCTCGTTATAACGAGGGGTCACATGATATGGTTTTGTTGAAATTTTTTGAAAAATAATATCTTTTTAACTGCTGAATTTCAATATTACGCTGGCGGATGCGGGCGATTCGTTGGGTAAAGGGTTAACCTAGCTCTAAAACCACTCAGTCCTCTTGTTGTTTCTATACTGCATGCGATTAGCCGATCCTTCCCCGCGAATATTCTCTGGCAATGACAGTCGTGGCATATAAAACTGAACACACCAAGAGAAAAGTATTTTATTACACGCCTGTTCTTTGAAATCTGCAATCAACAGCAACACTAAACCATGCGGAAAATGAAAATCCGTTCCGCACACATGTGCGGAACGGAAATCGTTGATGGTCTATTTTTAAATAGAAGCGTAATTTCACTGGAATTTTCTACAAATCGTGCACCTCAATTAAAATTTGAATCGCTAGCGATAACTAAACTAGTAACACGGGTTCCCCTCGCAAATTTGGTTGGCGATAAAATGTGTTATTTTTGTTGATAGTAACTGTTGTCAAATGAATTGCTGAGTGTCCTTCTAACAATTGCTTTTATAGACGTGAAGGCGTGTAATAAACACTGCCTCTCGTTTTACCCTTCCGCGCTGGCACCCGTGCCATATCGATTAATCCATTCACACGCAGGTGTCGTTCTGTTTATTTACTGCGATCAGTAAATGGTGGATTGTGTGAAGCAGTGATGATATAAGATCCAAACACCATAGCAAGTGAATTAATAGAGACTTATTTTCTTCAAAGAGATCAGAAATGGATTTTTTGTGTACAGCAATCAGAAATAATTTTTAAAGAAATCAGATATAACTTTTGTGGATAGCATTTTACAAATTCTATAATGGAATAATACATTAATTGGGAAGAAATGCAAACATAATATTTTGTGTACTGTATTTAAAAAAAACCTTATCGACGCCCTACCTGTTTGTGACTCTTCGCGATCGTGAAGGGATCAATAACGTTAAACATTTAAAGGTTATCCACGATAACCCATTGACAAGATAATTTACATACATGTATTAAGGAAAATATGTTACAATTTGCTTACAAATTCATCAGCAGTTCGAGAATGTATATATTTAACACACAATAAGCTCATTGCTGATCAGCCATGTTTAACGTTAATGACATGCAAGGTCAGAGGACGTTTCGGGTAAACATTTCGATCAGCCTGTCTGTCAAGACTGTCGAACATGCGATAGAACCAAACAAAATGTTTCGTTTGAAACGAGAAAATGAGCGTTTTCGATTTAATACTAATAAAGATAGAAAAATAACATGTTTCAACACTTCATTTAACCGACAGACCAAAATAATAATGATTTTTCCGTCAAATGAATACTGCAATGAACCCCTTCCCAGACACAAACGAAGGTAGATTCGGCATCATGTTTTTTTTTGGTTTTTGTTTTTTTTGTTGTTGTTTACGAGTGACAAAACGGCAGATAGAACACTCAAACGAGTGAAAATTGAAACCCTCAGTATCCAAACAACCAATCAATACAAATAGTTTCAAGTATAACACATAGATGTTCCAGCTGGAAGAGACTGGGGAGGGGGTGGTCCCTAAAAGGTGAAAATCTTCTGCTAATGTCAAGTGTCTAATAATATTTTATCCATATACAGTACAAGTCAAAATGAGTTGAAGAATAACCTCTACCGGTATAAACTATAGATGTAATGTTTTCTATACTAATAACACAAGAATCGGACATATAAATACATAAATTCTTCTTTTGACCATGTTCTCCTCCAACTCAAACTTACATGTCATACAGTGGAAGCTGTCTTATTACAAAAAACACACACGAAGTGGAAGATCCATGCAGGGCCGGGGAAAGGAAATTCTGGTCTCGGTGTTAATTCTGTGACCCCCCCCCCCCCCCCCCCCAGCCCCCACACACACACAGAGTTTCAAAAATGTCGGGATATTTATTGCACAGATGATAAAGGCATGTGCAGCGAGTGCTGACGGCGCGATCGACCATAGGGTGGTCAAGTGGGAGGGGAAGGATCTCTCCCCCCAAGAAAATTTTGAAATCAATTATTAAATGGAGTCTTCTGGTGGCTTTGGGGATAAAAATTCACGTTATTTTTTGGCCGTCAAAATGACGTTTTTTAGCAGCATGTTTCAAATTTCCAAGTTCATCAGTGAGTATCCAATGACGTAGAGCTATAGCTATTGACTGCACAGTTCTTGAATTGATAATTATTACGTCAAGTTGATTTAACCCTTTACCTAACATGAAAAGCAGACGACACTTGCAAAAAAAAAAATTCTTGAAGAACTAATTTTTTTCATTTTTTGTCTCAAAAACATAGGTTATGACCCCTCTTTGGAACGAGCTCGACGAGCTCGTTCCAAAGAGGGGTCATAACCTATGTTTTTGAGACAAAAAATGAAACTATAATGAAAATTAATTGGCGATTTTTGTGAATAGCGCTGGCCTACGTTGGGTAAAGGGTTAATAAAGTTATTACTTCAAGAATCACGCAGTTCAGAATTACAGCCGTTGGTCAAATGCATAGCTTTATTCACGATACAGACCTCTTCTTAACTTTTCGCACAGGAGTCAGAACCTTGGGGAGAGGACTAGGCCAAACATGGCTTGAAAGCCCGTATTTTAATTTTTTTTTTGTTTTGGTACGACCTTTGACCCCTTGAAAAAAGCTACTTCAACCAAGAAAAATTAGTTTTCCTGAAGTAATATTCTTTCGTGGACATTATAAATTACATTTTGAATTTCTATGCATTGGAAAATTTACTGCAATAGGAATTTCAATACAATTAACTCTCTTAAGTGCTGTGTATACATCCAAAACATGTATAAAAAGTAGAGAATACATGTACATTACCACTCAAAATCGGTTGTAACATAACTACAAGAAATAATAAATTAAGAATCCCGATGCTTCTGCTTCTACACTGATAATACAAGAATCTTACATCATTTTCTGAGAAGCTCCCTGTTAAGGATTCACAAAAAAGATATCCGATTCTTGTACTATTAGTATAGAAACATTACATCTATAGTTTATACCGGTAGTGGTTATTCTTCAACTCATTTTGACATGTACTGTATATGGACAAATATTATTTAGAGACGCGACATTGTTACTAGCAGAAGATTTTCACCTTTTAGGGACCCCTCCCCCAACCTCTTCCAGCTAGAACATACGTGTGTTATGCTTAAAAATATTTGTATTGATTTGTTGTTTGAAAACCCAGGGTTTGAATTTTCACTCACGCACTGTTGACCATTGTGTCGTTTGAGTGATCTATCTGCTATGTCACTCACCAACAAAAGAAACCCCACCATGCCGAGTCTGCGTTCGCTTATGGGAAGGAGTTCATTGCGGTATTCATTTAACAAAAAAATCAATATTATTTCGGTCTGTCGGTTAAATGTAGTGTTGAAAGATGTTATTTTTTCTATCTTTTTTAGTATTAAATCGAATACGCACATCTTCTCGTTTCAAACGAAACAGTTTGTTTGTTCCTATCGCATGTTCGACAGTCTTGACACATCGGCTGATTGAAATGTTTACCCGAAGCGACCTCTGACCTTGCATATCATTAACGTCAAACATGGCGAATCGGCAATGGGTTCGGCAATTCGCCCTTCGTTGTTCCACGTCGTCTGTTACAGTTAGTTGTGTCCTTCGGCTCCTGGTAACGAAAACAACTTTGGTTTCGGTCTTCGTCATCGGTTTCTCCACACAGAGCAGATAGAGTTTATGCACCTTTTTCTCCAACACTTCTCTCACAATGTTAAATCTGCCTTTACAGACTTAGGTTGCTTAAAGTTCCGATATCGTACGCCTTCGTCGTCTTCATACTCTTATTTCGCTGCTTCCGTCTCCGCAGTTCCACCGTACGGAGTTCAGTTACAAATTCACAGATCTTCAGGTTAGATTGGTATAAAGTTCTCACATTCTATTATCAACACTTGCGAGCCCACTCCTTTCAAACAGTTCTAACACGCAATAGCTCTATCAACCAACTTCCCACGGCTATTTGTTGTTTAGAAATGACAACTAACAACCCTGAACCCTCCACGGTTCATGGCAGTCCACTGATACGACTTTTGTGTACCTACTGAGCTCTCTGAGACACCAGAGTCTAACCCATTCCAGTAATAGCCGGAATATATACCCTTTGAAAGAAATTAATTCCAGCAATAATTGCTCTCTTGGAAACAAAACTTCGGCCAATATAAATAGGTTGATACCGAAGTTTACTTTTATTGAAGATGCTGCGATAGATTCTTTTCATTCTAATTGTGGTTTTTTTTTTGGTGGGGGAGGGATGAGTCTGGTTATACATGACATTCGGGTGATCTATACGTTCTTTCTTCAAACTGACACTTGAATGTCCACTTGTGGTTCTGCTGAGCGTAACAATGCTCATATGTCTTTTTAGAAAACATTATCTCGTCATCAAATGAAATCGGGCATTACACATAATAGCCAGTTCGTCTCAGCTTGTGGGTACAACAGCTTGTGGTTTACTTCATGCAAACGAATGTGAACTTTATACACAACTGAACTGTTCGCTAATTATTACCGCGCTTTTCTGAAGCGAATGATCATTTTAACTGACAATTAACCATTAAATATTCACGTATCCTCTCGTTTATAACTTCACAATATTGGCTACTCTCTACATTTTTTGTAGAAAACATGAGACTATATCAAATCCCCCCCCCCCCCCCCCCCCATCCAATATTCACAAAAATTAAGTAATTTGGCAGTGACACCTCTTAACTGTTGACAATCTGAATGCATCAAGCGTTCAAAAATTCAATTTTCGTTATTTCTGAAAACTGCATTCAATGATGTGTGTGATATAATTTCAGTCACCAATGAGTTTCGATCCATTTACTGTTGGTTCCGGGTGTCTTATTCCTCTTCATTCTTGAGATATAAGAGTGTGACCCTCTTTCAAAATGTTTGCTCCCCTCTCATTTTGAATGTTTAAAGCCATATATTAACTTCAGGAGTGCATTAAGGAGTCTTGATATTCAAATCCAGCATTTCCGAAAGAGTACACAATGGCAGCTGTGACCCACCTTAGACAATTTTGGCTCCTTCGTCTTATTTAGAGTTTTGAAATACATATATGAACTTCAGGAATAGATCAGGTGGTCTTAGAATATAATTTCCAGTATTTCAGAGAAAGAGACTCAGTGACGCTAGGGTGGACCCAGTCATCTTGGCCCTCCATTTAATTTTGACAGAATAAAACAGATCAGATCAAGAATATTAGCTTCACCCACTTTGGGTATTCTAAACGCACCACACTGGGCCTCACTGTGAGAGTTAACAAAACAGTGTCTCATATTCATGTTATGAAACCTCTCGTTCGTAACCAGCATGTGAAAAAACGAAGTGTTTTAAAAGGAAAATGTGCAAGATAGATAGTTTGAAATTTATCCAAGATGGCATCTAGATCAGGCATACTGAATGATGATATCAAATATCTTTTAGTATTCCATAGGAGATCACGTGGACTATAGTACCTTCAGTCAAATATTTCACGAGTGCAATAAATCAGTAATATGGATGCGCAGGCATAAATGGTACTAAATGCCTTTATGGCCCCAAAATGAATGCCAGCTGAAACCTGGAAATGAGAACATGGTGGGATCTCATCAAGTCCTACTAGTGTTCACAGTGGCAATGTGACAACTGAAAGGGTTTACGAGGTATAAAGGCTATCTACTCAACCGCCCAGTTTACAAAGGACCAACGTCAACAGAATCTTGGAATGCTACCCGATGGTTTGGAGAGTGCCACGCTACTATTCGGGTCCGAGTTTTTCATTTCTGAAGAGAAGCATTTTATCTTCGAGAGAGTTTAAGACTATATCCTCGCCACCAGGAGATTTCGTACCTGATCTAGGATGCGTGACGCAGTGGGTGATGCATGTTGTCGCAATACCATCATTTCTGGATATATTGCGACAATATGTACTACCCGTTGTGCTGGACACTCGAATTTTGAGCACCTGAACTTGAGCAGTCGTTAATAGTAACATCTTTGTAATCGTAGGTTCTCCTATAAAGGCTAACATGTGGATATTCAAGTCGCGACATGCGTATGTGATATGTCGTGTCTTGTTCCTATATTTTATCATATGACTATGACAATTTTACCCTAAATATCACTACTGTTTGACGATGTTTTCCAAACTGTTGTATCACACCGGGTGAGATTTTTCCGGATCAAAAGTCCATATCACACTCTTACGGAAATCAAAAATCCATATCACACCCCCACGGAAATATCCGAGAGTTTCCGTGAATAGTTTTCGTAACTAGGGAAGTCGTTGTTGTTTCGTCTGCTATTTTGTAACCGGCTTTTCATCGCATATTAATTAAAATGGCAAATTTGGGTGAATTTGACATCGAAACAATGTCATATGATAAACATATCATCATAACAGTGTGTTGATCCGTGTCGTAGTATCACGTCGAGTTGAGGTGGCCAGATTTTCGGATCACACGAGCTGCCGCGTGTCGTAGTATCACGTCGAGTTGAGGTGGCCAGATTTTCGGATCACACGAGCTGCCGCAGGCAGCGAGTGTGATCCGAAAATCTGGCCGCCTCAACTCGACGTGATACTACGACACGGATCAACACACTGTTATGATAATATCTATATCTGTTACTGCAGCTCGTGTGATCCGAAAATCTGGCCACCTCAACTCGACGTGATACTACGACACGGATCAACACACTGTTATGATAATATCTATATCTGTTACTACCTATTTCTACTTCTAATAGGTTAACTCTTGCCAAATTGCAGCGCACACTTCCCGGCGATGTCTGATGATGTTTTACAAAAGCGATTCCAATGGCGTGCCTTGTCTGGAGTAGGTATAAATATTCGCTACTTTCACGAATTTCATCTTTGGTTCTCAAAACTCATCTTATATTTTATCCGGCTCTCTTCATGTAGCTTTTTTATATAATACTGTTTAATCTGTTGAAACGGTTATATATAAGCTTACAAGCTTACTGCAGGATCCCGGCACAACGTCGTGTACTATGCCTACATCATATTCTGAAGATTGGAAATAAATACTGTTTAAACCTTTACCTTACGTAACGGCACAAACAGGCAAGTCCTATTCACAAAAATCACTATTCAATTTTTATAATTTTTTTTTTCATTTTTTGTCTCAAAAATATAGCTTGTGACCCCCTCCTTGGAATGAGCTCTTTTTTCATAATGGCGAATCTCCGCTTACGACTAAGAATCTCATTCGTTCATTACCATGCAAAACCTATTCTATTTTGCCCGGTAAAACCAATTTTCCAGATCGCGTTCGACGATTAAGGGTGAACGATTTCGCTGTAAATAAATTGATTGCGCTCTGGTAACACAGTCATATCAGCCGAGCTTGATAATGGGTAATTCTGGAAAAGAAAATCATAGCTAATAAATAAATATTATTACCACTTTTGCGGGCGTTCCTAGCACATTAACGATGTTTTGTCGGGCGTTGAAACCTCGTAATGCTCAACAAGTACAAGTCATGTGACGTGTTGGGCCGTTATTGACTATAACAGCCCAACACGTCAATAACAGCCCGACGTGTCTAAATATAGACAATGACGTCACATCTCACAGCCGATCAACAATATTTTTCCCAGATTTCCATTTGGATCGAAATTCAATTCGGATTTTTTTAATTTGTAAACACAATTAACACATTTGTTTCAAGTGTTTCCCTTTGTGTCACGGATGGATAATGTATCAAATATAGGAAGCGATACACGCAAAATAAGTGATGACATCTTTGATGAATAAACTCCTTGCCTAAAGTTCGCATTTCGAAGATATATTTCATCATCTACCTTCCCAAATTTCGCAGTAGACTGATCAGACGATAGTCATGTTACCCGATTTGTTTGTCAACAAATCAGACGATAGTGTCGCTGTTTTTTTAATTCTAAAACGTCAAACTTCATTTATTTATCTTATTTCCCATATAATTTAATTGTAATGTCCCCGATGTACGAAAGTGGCAATAATAGAAATAACATGACTTTGTCGGGCATTACAGTGTATCAACGGCTCAACAGAAATGGTTAACAGCCCTTGAGCTTATTAGCGGCCCTCGACTTCGTCGCGGGCCGCTAATAAACTCTTGGGCTGTTAACCACTTCTGTTGAGCCGTTAATACACCTTAAAGCCCTTCAAAATCATGTTATTGTTATATTAATTTCTCATCGTGGAATACAACTGGTCTTGAGTATTGTGTTTTTTTTCTGATATTGAATTGCAAATTCAATATTTCAATCAGGATGAATTATTGTTGATGGGAAGATTTTAGTTTACACACAAGCATGCTGGCAGATTATATTACAAATGACGATGAGAACAATATTCTATTTTGAACAATAATTCGTAGTTGAATGTGCAGCACGAGGAATTTTTTTAGGTATAACGGCACATTCAACAGTCAGGGTCACCTCGTGTCGGGCAGTTTTACGGGTGGAGAAGGCCGGAGTACCCGGGGAGAACCACCGCGCAACTGTCAGATTCCCCAACATGCTATCTCCATATAAGCAGGGTTAGCATTTGTTGAAAACAAGTGCAAAATCAACGTGCTTACGCCTTAGTACACAGCGCCCCCACGTTAGCAATTGTGATTAAGTGCCTTGCCCAAGGACACAACGCAGTCACCCCAGGCGGGATCGAACCATAGACCTTTCAGTTTGAAGTTCAATGCCGTAACCACTGCGGCGAGTGATAGTCTTGGAACACAAGCCTGTGACAAATATAACGGCATTAATTTAGTTAATTATTTATGTTGGTAAACTCACTCCCTATATTTTTTCTTTCTGGTGCAGTTGGTATCAACTTCCAAGCTTGAGAGCTAACTGTGTAATTCGGGCCTTATATATGCCGTATAACAAGATGAATTGCTAGTGGGCGAATCACAGCATCATCCACTATTTATTCAGACTTGGAAGGGGCTATTAATCTGCAAGCATTGTAAAGCTTTGGTTGACATAGCTTTAGACTGATTGCTGTTAGGTTACCTATTAAAACACATTTAATGTATATACGGCACCCTTACTTAACTGGTATCTAGCCATAGGAATGAAAAGTGAGAATTGGGTGGTCAGTATTGTTCTCTTCTTCTCAGATTCAACGATAGTTGAAGGCTAAAGGTTGCACAAAGTACACGGAAGCTAAAGCATTAATTTAAAGGGCGTGTTTACATACATAATGTCACAACTTTTCAAAAATAGACATCCCTCCCTCGAAGGTATGTAAGTTAAGTTAATGTTCTCATCAAATCGATGCTACTATATGACTGTGAGGTGTTGCTTCCAGAACTTAACTTTGCGAACAGCGTTCCTTGTGAATCCGTGCTTTTATAACCTGCAAGAACAGCCTTTGTGTAAATAGTAGTGAGCACTGACACTCTGGGTGCAAGGATTTAGCACAGATTTACCCATACACAGATTCGACACTCTGTGTCCAAAATTTAGTATACGAATTCCCATAGCACTGCTTCTGTGGAGACTGCAAAATTGACTGTAGGAATTCCCATAGACATCTTGCCCCTGGAGTGTCAACCCTAAGGACCTTATAGAGACAGCGGCAATCCTATGTGAATTCCTACAGTACATTTTGCAGTGGAGACGGCAATATTTACTATTAGATTCTCCATAGCACTGCCTATGTGGAGACTACAAAATTAGCCGTAGGCATTCACATATCGCATAGTCAATTTTGCAGTCTCCACAGAAGCAGTACTATGGGAATCCGTATACTAAATAATTTTGCAGTCTCCACAGAGGAAGTACTATGGGAATTCCTATACTAAATTTTGCAGCCTCCACAGAGGCAGTCCTTTGGGAAATCCTATTGTAAATTTTGCAGTCTCCACAGAGGCAGCTCTATGGGAATTCCTATTGTAAATTTTGCAGTCTCCACAGAGGCAGTCCTTTGGGAATTTCTATTCTAAATTCCGCAGTGTCCACAGAGGCAGTGCAGGGAATTCATATTGTAAATTTCGCAGCATCCGCAGAGGCAGTGCTATGGGAATTCCTATTCTAAATTTTGCAGCCTCCATAGAGGCAGCGCTCTGTGAATGCCTATGCTAAATTGTGCAGCCTCCACAAGGGCAGTCCTACGGGAATTCCTATTGTAATTTTTGCATTCTCCATAGAGGCAGTACAGAAATTCCTATAGCAATTTTTGCAGTCTCCACCGAGCAGCGCTATTGGAATTCCTATGGTAAATTTTGCAGTATCCACAAAATTTACTAAATTTTGCAACCCTCAAAGGAGGCAATGCTATGGGAATTTCGAATTCCTATTCTAATTTTTGCAGCTTCCACAGAGGCAGTTCAATGGGAATTCCTATTGTCAGTTTTGAAGTCTCCACAGAGGCATTGCAATGAAAATTCCTGTAGTAAATTTTGAAGTCTGCACAAAGGCTGTGCTATGGTAATTCCTATAGTAAATTTTGCATTTGCAATCTCCACTGCAAAATTTACTGTATTAATTCCCATAGGACAGCCTCTGTCTCTATAAGTTACTCGGAGTTGACACTCCCGGGGGAAGATGTTTATGGGAATTCCTATAGTAAATTTTTGCCCCAGTGTGTCGTATCTGTGTATGAGGAATCCCTTGCTAAATCCTAGTCCCGAGAGTGTCAGTGCTCACTGCTGTAAGTGACAAGGATTCGAATCAAATAAAGAGAGCTGAGCTTTGATTGTTCCCCGCGTATATCGCTCCATCTTTTCACTGAGTTACAATCCGTCTCTGCCAACGTTTTTCTCATCAAATCAATTCATTTACTGATACTTTAACACAATTGCGAAATGGCCAGTATATGGCGGGATTAAGATGCACCAAGGGAAAGTTTAGTTTGGGAAATGAATTACTTCATGGGCATCTATTAAATGAGATTCACGGTAGACTCAAACAGAATCACATGAACTTGTTCCTCTGTGAATTGCAGATAATCATAATCGTGGTCAAATACAGAACTCAAATCATGTTGATTAGGGGGCAGGAATAAACGACCCTCGTTGGAGTTTTTCTCGTAGTTTATGAGGCATATAGTTTATGACCCGTCATTGGAACGATCCCGTTGAGCTCGTTTCAATGAGGGGTTATAAGCTATGCATTTGACGCCAAAAATGAAGCAAATTAGTTATTCGATAGTTTTATTTGCAAATGTCGTCAGTCTTTGGACGCTTGTGACATACAGGGAAAACTCCAACTCGTGTCGTTGATTCAAGTACCCCGTACTCCACTCTCGCTGTGTTCTCTCTTAATGTTCAGCACTCTTCAGCTTGTCTCTAGTTAAGGCTTGAAGAAGGACTTTGTTTCTAATGAATCTGAATTAGTTATTTATCATCGTTGCCATTTTAGTGTTGATATCTGTAAGAACACGAGGGTGATTCATACACAAGAACAAAAATTAATTCAGTCTGAAAATACATTCCTTACACCTCAACCAGCAAAGCTGCATGTAGTTACTATTCCTATGTGGATTCCTACAGTACATTTTGCAGTGGAGACTTCAACATTTACTATTAGATTCTCCATAGCACTGCCTCTGTGGTGACTGCAAAATTTGCCGTAGGAATTCCCATAGCACTGTCTCTGTGAAGGCTGCAAAATTTAGTCTGGGAATTTCCATACGCCTGCCTCTGTGAAGACGGCAAAATTTACTGTAGGAATTCCCATAGCATTGCCTCTGCGGAAACTGCAAAATTAACAATAGGAATTCCCATAGGACTTTCTCCGTGGAGACTGCAACATTATTTACAATAGGAATTCAATAGTAAACAGTCACTACATGCAGCTTTGCTAGTCGAGGTGTAAGGAATGTATTTTCAGACTGAATTAATTTTTTCTTGTGTATGAATCACCCCGGTGTAAAAGGAATGGAAGTCCGTAGGAACGTTAGTCCTTCTGGACTATTATTCCGCGGAATTATAGTCCTAGGTCTAACATTTCTAGGAATAGTAGTCCGGCGGACTACTATTCCTAGAAATGTTAGACCTAGGACTATAATTCCGCGGAATAATAGTCCAGAGGGACTAATTTTCCTACGGACTTCCATTCCTGTTACACCGGGTTCTTGCAGGTATCAACACTAAAATGGCAACGATGATAATAACTAATTCAGATTCATTAGAGGTAAAGTCCTTCTTCAAACCTTGCCTACAGACGAGCTGAAGAGTGCCGAATATTATCTGGTTGAGTGCTAGAAGCCACTATCAGGGTTCTACTGAAAAGTGCTGAAAGCCACTTTTACTGGTTTACGCTGTATTCATTACCTCGTTTTCTCAGCAGTTCAAACACAAAACATGCTTAAACAACATTGTTTTATTACAATTTGAAAAAAACAATTGTTTATTTAAAAACTCTTCCTAAACTGGCACTCCTTTTTCTTGTAGCATGGTACCCTTGAAAAAAATACTCGCGTTACAAATCACCTTTTAAAAATAATTTAGAACTTTACCAATTAAGAGAAACACCGCGAGAGTTGAGTGCGGGGGACTGGAATCAACGACACGAGTTGGAGTTTTCCCTGCATTTCACAAACGTCCAAGGGTCTCGTGAAATACGGGAAAAACTCCAGCGAGGGTCGTTTATTCCTGCCCCGTACTCATCCTGATTTCGGTTCTGTTTTTGACTACGATTAATCATGAAATAAGCGAATAAAGCTAAGATTTGCAAAGCAAAATATCACTTCAACGGTCTACTTATTGTGTCGAGGCATTTCATTCTCTACATAACGTCAACCTGATGCCCAACGACCAATCTTACATAACTTTCTTACAAGTAGGACGGATTCCACGCGTGGTGTATCAAGTACATTTCTCGGTGTCTGTATTATATCTGGTAACGTGGAATACAAATAGAAGTCGGGGTATAACATATATTTCTCGTCGTCATTTATTACAGAGGAAAACCCCTAGTTAAATATCCTCTTTGCAAGTTTGAATATCCAGTCAGCAAAAATACTCAATCAACAGCATTTGGTGAAGTTTTCTGCAGTCTCGTCATCAATTCGGCATTTATTCAGATACATAATTTTTTTACAGAGCTTTGTATACATTTGATTAATTTAGTTTCGAAGTGGTGATGCCCGGGAAATCTTTAAAACTGGAGAATTCGCTGACTGTCAGTAAAATGTTTCCATAAGATTGTTTTTATTCAATTACTCCTACTGCCCGGTCGTATTTTGTCCAAACGGCATGTTCATCTTAACCCTTTGAACTCTGGTGGTATCTTCCATGCCAGTCAAATGGCAACAATTAGAAGAGTCCATATTCATTATTTGAGGTAGACCAATCAATATTTTCAACGTGCAGCCTCTGGGCTGCACGTTGAAAATATTGATTGGTGTACCTCACATGTTTACTGAACAGCCATCCTATTTAATAACGTTATAGCGTATCATGTTCCTGGCCGGAAAAACGGCTGCTAGGGTTCAAAGGGTTAATTGGATAATTGGTAGGGCTCTGCCGATTTCAGATTTTGGGTCGAATCGAGTTCCGTCTCGAACCAAACGAAGGATTTCGAATCGAGTCGAATCTCGAATTGAATCGCACTGCTATTCAAGTTTAAATGCTGCATCTTCTTACAGCCGCAGATATTACCTGTCTCCATTCAAGTATAGTATTCAACGCAACATATCTGTTTGAGGAGGTCAATTTAAAAACGCAGAACGGAATCAGCGTTGTAAATTCTGAAGATTAACCTGCTTGCAGTTGAACTCTTCTTCTATCACCAGGTCTCCTGTACTGGAGACCTAACGATAGAAGGAGAGTTCAAAAGAAAACACTTGGTAGGATTTTCAGAACATCTCCGAATCAGCACAATGCAAAAGGAATCGGGACGATTTCGAATCGAATCGAATCGAATTTCGAAACTTCGCGTGACCTACAGAGTATTTTTGTTCGTTCGTTCGTTCGTCTGTTTGTTTGTTTGTTTGTTTGTACCTAACGAAAATGCAAATTTGGCAAATTATTGTTTTTGAATTCTGGTTCGCCGAATGATGTCTCACGGAGTACTCTGAACACAAGTCACACCACTCCATATCAACAGACCCGGAGTTAGAATATGTATTCCCAAATAACCACACGGAAATTCAAGCTGTGCAGGGTACCCAGCGTTATTAAACGCCTCATGGCAGCTTCTCTTTTGCAAAGACGTCGGCAAAAGCATAAACTGTCACAGGTCCTTGCTAACTGGGTGGTATGCGGGTCGACTCGTATCGACCACCGAAATTACTTGTTCAACGACTAATCCAGACCTGTTTGGGACCTGACAATTTGAAGGTTACAAATGAGACAATTTTTGTGTAATTTTGCTTTGAGAAAGCCTTCTGAAAAAATGAATAAGAAACCCATATGTTTTTTATTTGTCAGAATGATCAACTTATGCTGTAAAATCCTCAGTGGAGGAATGAGGAATTCCTATAACACAGGTTTATCACTATCGATACACGAAATGGGAAATTTATCCGCAAAATGAGAAAGTTTTGACCATTTGAGCCATTTTTTAGCCATCAACTGTGTCATTTGGCTGAGTGTATTAGAGTGATATTTTAAGATTTTATTGTGTGCGGTTGTCTCCAGAAAATGCCATATCCAGAGCTTTCAGAAACTGTATACATCGTGAGTTTTGTGAGTAGGGGAGGTAATTTAAATGCGAAATATCCTCGGCCGTGTTGTTGAGAAGCCATGCATCTCTTGAAAAACCAACGTTTTCACCTATATAACTGTAACGAGACGTATATCTTATGGTGGATAACATGGGTTCTCTTCCTCCAACAGCATATGTATCTGAAAGAACTTCATCTTATGGTGGGTAAACATGGGTTCTCTACCTCTAATATCTGAAGATGCTTGCGAGCCTGTACCTGTGGTGCACACATTTCTACAAGACGGTATGCATCTCTCTCTCTCTCTCTCTCTCTCTCTCTCTCGCTCTCTCTCTCTCTCTCTCTCTCTATCTCTCACTCTCCCTCTATCTGTTGTATGTTTATCATATTCAAGATAATTATATCAGTTCAGACACTCCTTAACACGTACAACGCCGGAATGCTCGACCAGTTTTATAAATTTTACTTGTGGACAAGACGTCTCAAATCCACCAACGAAAACGAAGGTTTATCGAGTGCAATAGTAATTATTTATAATGTAAGCGTGGCCACGAGTTATTTAAATTTGTTATTGTAACTCACGCCTACACGTTTATATCCCATTAATATTTATTAGACACTGTACACAACCATTAACACCCGAATGACTGAAAGTGAGTCTACTCGAGCCTGGTGGTCAGAATATGTTTTGATACTGACGGTTTCGATAATAGATAGCCGAAAAAGTCATATATTAGACTAAGTAGTCTTTCCTAATAATGTCGTCGCCTGAGTGCTAGAATGTCCTATGTCCCATAGGGGACATAGGACATTCTAGCACTTATGCGACGATGTATTGTCCGCCTGCAGAGGACACATGATTACAAATAATTGCCGAGTCACGTGTCCTGATAATTTATTTGATGATCGAAAAACCCACTCTTTCACACCTTTGAATGGGTTGGTACTGGCAGTGCAGGAACGATTAGACTTCCAGAAGCAACGGTATCGCCTGCTGTTCTTTTCTGAAGGATAATAGTCTTACAACTCATCTTCACGTTCCGTTGCAACGCCTTTTCTTAAACGTTTGGTATTTAGCGCGTATTTTTATATTAGATGGATTACGAATAGATATGCAGGCAAGATTAAATTATATTCACAAAGGTCAGTCAAAAGGCAGCGTTTTGAAATATGAACTGGTTTTCATCGTATGAGGCACTGTTCTAATCCAGTCCTCCCAACTAAGTTCGGAACATCCCCGACTTGTATCGTCATGAAAATCAACTTTCGATAAAGTTATCTTCCTTCAAATTATTAGATGAGCGTGGCAGGTCCAACTGAAAAGAAAGTAATTGTGGGCGACACACCAATGACATCAGAAATAAAGCCAAGTTTCCTTTTGTTTCTTTTAATAAACGAATACAACATGCAGCCAGAGCTTTCTGTTGCTTTCGTTTATCAAAAGTAACAAAAGGAAACTTGGCTTTTATGGGAAGCCAAATAGAAGCAACAAGTTCATAGATAATCCGTTAATCCGTCATTAACCCTTTACCTAACATCAACAGCAGACGACACTTGCAAACAAATTCTTGAATAACTAATATTTTTCATTTTTGTCTCAAAAACAAAGGTAATGGCCTCTCATAGGAACGAGCTCGACGAGTGAGTGAGTTCCAATGAGGGGTCATAATCTATATTTTTGAAACAAAAAAAAAAAACGAGAAAATAATGAACATTAATAGGCGATTTTTGAGAACAACGCTGGTCGGTTTTGGCTGTTACGTTGGGTAAAAGGTTAAGAATGAATATCTATCAGGATCAACACCTACCAACACTAACTGTCCACTTTCGCTCAGCGATTACAAATGTGTTTTTACAGTAATTTGCAGGATTTTTTTCTTTGCGGAAAACATTTAGCACATTTGCTTGGGGGCACGATGCCCCCCACCCCACCCCGTTGGACTCATGTCGTTGAAAAAAATTGTTGACAGTGTTGGGTTGAAGAGATACGAATCTGTCTTTATAAATTTCCAAGGATAGGGTTTGGTTTTTTTAAAATTACTTCTCTTGTGGAGGATAGACGTTAAAAATATGAGTCGAGAACGTTTATAGCAAATACTGTGAATCTGTTTATAAGCGTCTAGATTTGGAATTCCAGTCAATATTTTTTCAAATGAAAGTAAGAAAAAACATAGTTTTGGGGGAAGCTGCCCTTGACATCTTCCCGTGAAAATCATATTGAGGCTTTGAAAAGTCAACAAAGAACAAATGTAACGATATTCACTTGGGGTTATCCAACAACTTATTTCAGCTGCTACAGCAGCTCGGTGACATGAGAAATGTCCAAAATGCACTCCAAAATTAACAAAAATGAGTGTGCGCATCTTATATTTGAGGGAAGTTCAGTAATAATTTAATCCTACAGCCCCTTGGGCGGCAGGATTAAATTATCACTGGTCGTAATTTCCAGTTAGGTGTCTATTGCGTGGTCAACCGTCGGAATGCCATTTTTTTTTCTTTACGAAAAATGAATACTTAACGGGTTGAAAGAGTTAAGACAAATAGATGTCCAGGATAGAATAAGATTGCATTTTCTCCCCCCCCCCCCCCCCCACACACACACACCCACACACTATGCGTGTCTCATATGAGTGGACCATGTGAGACAGATATCGGCTTATTAGCCTATTTCTATTTAATGAGCGCAAGATTTTTCAATCATCGCACGTTCTTCTGTAAGTAAACAAGCAACATGGGTGTCACGTTTCGGAAATATTAGCAGACGAGACGAACGCTTGTCGAAGTAAATAGAAATAAAAACACAGACCGCAAAACCAAAGGATACTTGATTCATTTATATATGAATTTTTGAATGAACGCCATGAGGGGTGGAGCGCGAGTTGTGTTAATGTTCATTTCGCTACAAATCTTTAACCCCTGTCTTGCCGGCGTGGAGATTTAATTTTGTGGTATATACCTGTGGTATATACAAAACTTGTATTCGCTCTTCCCGATAAACAAATCAGTTTTTTTTCATTAAAGGACAACAAAATTGTTCGAAAGAGCTGCACGTGCCCCTGAATTACTTTTGGTTACGTCAGACTGTTGTAGTGGGTGGAGGGGGAATTATCCCTGTACAGGGCGGGTGCGAGATGGGGAACTCTCATCCTCGGGACAAGATATTTGGTCCAGACAATTTCCCCATCTCACACCCTCACCCACCAGGGATAATAGTAGTCTACGCTCGACTTCTATAAGCATTCTCCGAGGAAGAACATCTGAACCCAGCTACTGGTAGACACACACTTTCTCCTCAACCTAATATTTTGCACTTTGCAGTTTGTCAACAGCAATGCATGTTAATATTTCTGTCTGAAAAGATACCCCCTACCCGACCACCCACCCACCAACCCACACACCCTCATGTCGGGTATCCTAGCTTTCGCCCGGCCTCTTATTCTAGCAACCTTATGATTTCAGTATGATTGGTATGCTTATCGCTGTGGACTGGTCGTAATCCACGCGTGGTTCGTGAATCCCACGTTTGCGTTTACCAGGTAATAAAAATTATCGTCAGCAAAGGTTTTAATTGATTTTTCACATGACGTCACACATACAGAGGCGTAAATCTTGGGGCTAAGGGCAAAAGGCATTAGTCGGACATAATATTATTGCCAGATAGTACTAAGCCTAAGCTGGTAAGCTTATCTCAGTTGCAGCAGCTGGACACAGACCCGAAGTTTAATCACTTGGTGCTTGTTAACCACACAGAATGTCCAGCTGTACAAGGTTATTCAGTATTTTTAAAAGAGCCTGGAAGCTTAGCTTGTTCAGAGACTTTTGTAAAAAAAGACGAAAAACTGTCGCAGTCGGCGGCTAGTTTGGTGATGTGAGTCGAATCAGCCATCAAAAATGTATATGCCAACCAGCAATGCCGTTTTTAAAGGACGCTGCACTGCTTTTACGGCGCCATTGACGATGGAAGGCACTAATCGTGGTGAATGTAGAGTACTTATCTGAAAAGGGTATCTATGTGTATAAAAGAATAGTCGAGCAACATCATGTTATGGGTGGCAACCCTCAACTCCCCACAATATCTGAAGAGAGTTTAAGGCATCGACACAAAACAGATATCATTTGTGGCACGCGGCCAAGCATGCCATCGTTATAGTTTATGTCGAATATTTAATGTTCTTAGACTCTGTCTAAGAAGGCTTTGTATCTATCCATGAATCGGGTTAATAGTGCTAGCTGTCTTTATCTGTATTTACTCAGAATATCAGTGATAAAACATGTGAGACATAGGAAAGCTAATTCCATCGTATCAGAAGTAACAAATAATGAACAGTATGCACATTAAAATATGTTCATGATGAGGTTTACCAGAGACGGGTATAGAAGGGGTGAATATGGCAGCTGACCACTCCTTGCCCGATAAAGAACCACCCAAACGAAAACAAAAAAAAACATAAACCAAACGATGATGACTACCCGAAGGTTTTGTGTGTTTTAATTGTTCTTACCATTCTTACCATTCATCACTCGATAAGATTTGGGTCGTTAGAGCATAGTCTGTTCCATTCAGTGCTCGATGGACTTGATGGTGATGTTTTTAGCGAACAAAGGCGCGCAGGTCCAAGTGAGGCTTCACCAACCATTTGTTACCCCATTAGCGGTACAATGGTTCCTTCCAAGTTCCAACGTCCAGAAACCGAATGGAGGAAGAGGAAAAGGATGCCTCCGAGTCGCAGTCCATTGTCCCGTCGGGCGATCTGTCGTCGGAGTTGCTATCTTCACTTAGGTGTTATTAATCGCCGACCTTTAACCCTTTGAACCCTAGCGGCCCTTTTTTCCGGCCAGCAACATGATACGTCATAACGTCATTAAATAAGATGGCTGTTCAGTAAATGTGTGGGGTAGACCAATCAATATTTTCAACGTGCAGCCCCGAGGCTGCACGTTAAAAATATTGATTGGTCTACAGTAAATAATGAATATGGACTCTTCTAATTGCTGCCATTGAACTGGCATGGAAGATACCAATAGAGTTCAAAGGGTTGAACTGTTTCACTCCGCTGATTGGCAAGTATAGACTGCCGCTAGCAGTCTTGGTTCTGTTCTAGTTGTAGTTTCGGAGATTGCGTTTTTGATGGCCGTCATGCAAGTATAGGCTGCCATTATGTTGATTATGTGCTGACTCGGTCGAAACCCTCATTGACAAGTATAGTATGTCTCCGGCTCGATTCGGCCCGTCAAGCTATGTACACATCCAGCAAGCAGATGTCCCGAGTAAATGGGACCCATAAACTGCCAAAGTTTTGATACTCTCTACACTTCGTTACTCCCAACTGAGTGCTCCATTTGGTGCTGGCCGGGTGTCATTGGGAAATGTTGCATGTATAAGTGTACTTCAACTTATTGCTGTAATTGTAGTTGCTTGTAGCGAGTCAGCCTGGATAGGGTCAAGCCACGAGTGGTACCCAACAGCCAATGCTAGCCTCTGTTCTAGTTGGAGTGGGGCCGGGGATGAACAGAGTTTATGCATCCTGTCGCTATTGCCTGCTCGTATCTACTCTGAGGTAATTGTATGTGTGTGTTTGTAACTGTTATGGAGTTTATGTTGCCGATGTGTACATGAGTGTGATGTATATGCAGTACGATATTAGTGAGTTGGGCGGGGCAGGGGCAAGTAACGAACGGCATCCAGTAGGCAATGCAGGCATCTGTTTGGGACCGCCTTGTGAACAGAGTTTATGCAGCACGTGGGTAACGACTGTCCGCATCCACTATGGGCGTGCTTGCAAGTGTGTGTTTGTCACTGTTCTTCTGAGGTCGGTGTTGTCGAGACATTCTCAGTTTGGTACTTGTGAGTCCGCCGGGACAGAGTCAAGCTACGATCGGCAACCAGCAGCACTTGTAGATTTTCTTCTATTACGGTTAGTTTGGTGTTTTGTTTGGGTTTAGCTTGATATGTCATTTTGCACAACAATCTTCTAGATCATCGTGGCGTCATGTTGTTGACGCTCGATGATGTCGATGATTGTCTACTTGCTGTCGTCGGGGAAAGAGGTTCTACTTGCGGTGTACATTTCCTTATCATCTGTGAATTGGGAGATCTTAGTCTGGATCCACCCACTTTGTGGATGTCGTTCACATAAATCATAAATAGACGTGGGTTCAATGTCGAGCCCTGGGACGTGCCAGTCGATAGCTCCGCTTCTTGTGATATTTCGTGATTTACTCTCACTTTGATTTTCCGGTCAGTTAGGAAGAAAGTGATAATTCGGAGCGTTTCATTTCATTTTGGCCAATTTGTAACGCATGCCGTTATGCCATACCGAGTCAAACGATTTTTCAGCATCGAGTAGTACCGCTCACCCCACCTCAACTGCTACCCCCCCCCCCCCCCCCCCCACACACACACAATTTTCTTCAGAGACAAGGAGGTTTGCGTGCAGTCAGTCAGTCGGTATACATGCTCCATAACCTTCTTGTGGTTGCGGTAGGCTCTCTGCCATTTATTATAAAAATTAATTGCTTTTAGATGAGTTCGGAGTTTAGTGGTGATCGCGCGTTCGAATACCTTTTCTAAGCAGCCGTGAAGAATGATGGGTCTGTTGCTTTGCAGGTTGTTCGGGGTTTTATCTGGTTTGAGGTTTATCACCCCTACGGCAACTTCCCGGCGTTTGGATAGGTAACCAACCGAGAAGCTGCGGCCTATTGATAAAGGCGAGGCTATGGGGGTGCTATTTAAATTTTCTATAGGTGATTTCCCTGCGAAGAAGAGCTTTGCATTTTCGGATGATATCCATGACTTTAGTAGCGAGGATGGGGTAGCTAGGTGCACATCGACGCCTACTCTGTTGGGTGAGGTTTGGTTCAATGATGTTTTGATTGCTGGTTACAAATTCGTTTACTTTGATTCGGAATTCATCGTCAAAGTTCACCCTCTCGTGAGTTTGATTCTCTTTGAGTAAGTATGTAAAGGGGTCGACTTCAGCTATATCATTATGTGCCATCGGATGGATCGGAAGGGAGCTATTTGATTTTGAAGCCTTCCTAAGACGGCGTATGGTCTCGTTGGCCATTCAGTTTTGCGGTAACCCCTTCCCACCGTTCGCGGTTTTCGCCATGGAGGCGGTTAAAGATGGTTTGAGTTTAGTTTTTATATTCGTATCATATTCGCTATTTTGGGTTCTAAAGGTTTTTTTCCTTTTTTAATCTTGTTTTATGATTTCCAAGGTTTTAATCGGCATGCAGTTTTTCTGGCGTGGAATGATTTCTTTGGGCAGATTTCATCAAGAGCCTCATTGATGCAGTACTTCTTCATGTTTAAACTTGGAGGCGACATTTTTGTTGGAATTTAGGCTCTGCAACAGAATCCAGTCAATTATGGCTAGGTTTCCTTTATGGACGGGGTCATATTTAGCGGGTCTTTGTTGCAGGTTAAGGTGGCGTGAATTGGTTGGTCGTTGCTACCAAGACCGTTGTCAGCGATGTGATGGACTCCTATACAATTGATGAGGGAGTTACTGATAATTATAAGGTCTGTGATATCTGCATTGTGGAATGGGTTATTGCTTATGTAAGTTATCGATTAGTCGTTATCTCCTATACGGGGATCATTTTTCTTTCCATTATGTTAAAGAGGGCGTCGCCATTGGTTCCACTAGGATATTTTTATACTATTCATGGTTGGTTGGAGTTGATGCCGAAGTTTAATTATTGTATTTCAGATGATTAACCCTTTACCCAACATAACGCCAAAACAGCCAGTGCTATTTACAAAAATCACCAATAAATTTTAATTATTTTTTTCATTTTTTGTCTCCAAAAGATAGCTTATGACTCATCTTTGGAACGATCTCGTTGAGCTCGTTCCAATGAGAGGGTCATAAGCTCTCTTTTTGATGCAAAAATTAAAAAAAAACTGTTATTTAAGAATTTTGTTTGTAAGTGGCGTCTTCCTTTCGTGTTAGGTAAAGGGTTAATGCTTTGATGACTGCAGCATCTATTAAAGAATGAGATACTTTGGATTTAAAGAGTTGGGTGGCGGTTTTACTGATTTTCAGGTGTTCGGCGACCTATATGGTGGCTTTATAATATATTGTAAAGTGTTCCCGCAACGAGGGAACATATAGAATATGGAGAGGACGTGTTTTCGGGTTTATCTAGATTAAGGCTTTTTTATCTGCATGTTAGTTTTAACTTTTTTTTTAAATTTCTGATATATGGGTAGCTCCGGTAGCTACTCAGGTGAAGTCACTTGCCGTTTGGACAGGCGGCGGATGAGACATTGCTGGCAAGATGGTTCAAATCGCACTTCATACATATTTTGTTCCGTCTGCACTTGTTTGCCATGCGGCCACTTTTTGGCATTTATGGCATCGGATAGGGACTGGGTTGGTCCATGAGCCTTTTACTGGGTATTTTACTGGGAGTAGGGAGGGACTGTATCCCCAGGGATTGAGTATGCTGAGGGTGTGGCTTCGGACTGCGCATCCAATTGACTGGTCATGTATTGGTTCAGAGATCTATTCGGAATGTCAGAATCAAAGTCTGTAGTACTGATTCCCTTTCACTTGGTTACAGTGATCGTGTCCGTATCACTGTTAGCCGTAGGTCCCACTTGTCTTGTCGTGGCTGGTCTCCGCTTTAGTTCTTTATTTTTCTTCCTCTTGTATTCTATAGCTTTTCTCACCCCCCCCCCCCCCCCTTTCTGCTGCCATTAGGAGTTCAGGGTCTCACTATCATTTCTAACCTCATCCTAGAGCTGTTTGAACTGATCACCAACACTCTTCAACCGCTCGTTCTTCTTTCTTAACCCTTTACCCAACGCAGACGATATCAAAATTTATTATTTTAAATACCATTTTTTAAATTTTTTCAAAAAATTTCAACAAAACCATATCATGTGACCCCTCTTTGGGACGAGCTCGACGAGCTCGTCCCAAAGAGGGGTCACATGATATAGTTTTGTTGAAATTTTTCGAAAAATAATATTTTTTCAGCGGCTTAATTTGCATATTACGCGGGCGGATGCGGGCGATTCGTTGGGTAAAGGGTTTTAAATTGCTAACCTCGCTCCTCTTTCCACTCTCAGTCTCACGATCTCCCTTTCATTTCTCTCCTCTCTTTCTCAGCCACGATCTCATGGCTCTGCCTGCCCGTCATTTCTCTTACGAACATGCTGCCAAAGTCCAGACTATGTTTTAGCGGGGTGGGGGATCGGGGAAGTCCCACCGTTGCTCTCCATGGCAGTTTTTTTCCCCAATCGGTTTGAATGTTTTCCTATTATTTTCTGTTGAAATCCATTTGGAAACAACACAACGGTGTTTTTACTATCTTTTGATGTTTTGTGATATTTTATTTTCTCTTTATATCAACAGTGTGCGCATCATCACGTATAATACATACACTGTCCTTTCCATCAACATATACTGTCCAAAAAAGTTAAGCCCCCCTCCCCGCCACCTCCCTATAATACCAGTGGGTATACAGTAAATGGGTAAATTCTCCCGAGAAAACCTGCTATTTGCAGTAGGGGGAATATGCCTTATTAGTGAAGCAAAAGTTTCTAGAGCTTTCTTTTTTATTGAATGAATATCAGGCACCGCCGACGTCATCGCAACGTTAAAAAACGTCACGTTGTTCAGTACCTGATGAAACAGCCTCGAGCATATCTAACACACCTTAGCCCTTTGCCTAACATGAAAAGCAGACGACACTTGCAAACAAAATTCTTGAATAACTAATGTTTTTCATTTTTTGTCTCAAAACATAGCTTATGACCCCCTCGTTGGAACGAGCGCGACGAGATCGTTCCAACGAGGGGTCATAACCTATGTTTTTGAGACAAAAAATGAAAAAATAATGAAAATTAATTGGCTTTTTTTAGAATAGCGCTGGCCGGTTTTGTCCGTTACGTTGGGTATAGGGTTAATCGGCGTGGTATGCTGTCCATGACCTTCCGAATTTCTCTCATTGTGATGTTGTCTCATTTCTGTATAAGCACACGGCAGTGAAGTAGTCAACAGCCAGCAAATGTTCACCAGTTTTAAGGATGTATGCTCGATCCGATAGAGGAATGCAGAACGTCTCAATATGAGTTACTCGTATACCCACAGGTATTATAGGGGGGGGGGGGGGGGGGTGCTTAATATGTTTTGGACAGTATAAATGTCTAGCAGGTGAGGTTTGCTCATTCCTTTGCCGGGATGAATAAAAACTTGCAAAGTACTGTAAAAACACTTTCGCTAAACATACGAAAAGGCACAATGTGACACAATGTGCTCTAGCACATAGGCACATACGACCAAAAAGGGATTCCATAGCCACGGGTGTTTTCCAAAAGGGATTCTTTAAAAGGGATTCCGTAAAATGGGATTCCTATCCGACTCTGTAAAATGGGATTCCGTGTTTTAACATCAACACTCGAGGGTATGGAATCCATTTTTGGTCGTATGTGCCTATGTGCTAGGGCACATTGTGTCACATTGTGCCTTTTCACATAAGCACATATCGGCACATAAAGCATGTGCCTATGTGCTAGGGCGCATTGTGTCACATTGAGCTTTTTCACATAAGCACATATGACAAAAAGGAATTTTCCTGACGGTATCCTAGATAGGTATCCTCAAATAATACAATACCAGGCCATAGGTATCCTCAAATACCCGTATGTGCCTATGTGATAAGGCATATTGTGTAACATTGTGCCTTTTCACATAAGCACATATCGGCACATAAAGCATGTGCCTTTGTGCTAAGGCACATTGTGTTATATTGTGCCTTTTCACATAAGCCCATATGACAAAAAGGGATTCACCAGTAGTATCCTCAAATAATACAACACCAGGCTATAGGTATCCTCATTCCTCAAATACCCGTATGTGCCTATGTGCTAGGGCACATTGTGTCACATTGTGCCTTTTCACATAAGCACATATCGGCACATAAAAGCATGTGCCTATGTGCTAGGGCACATTGTGTCACATTGTGCTTTTTCACATAAGCACATATGACAAAAAAGGGGCGCCGAAGGTCATATGTTTTTAAGGGGTGCCGACATTGGGGTGCGTGGGGATATGGCCATTGGATATAGACGTGCCGAGAATCATTGTAATAAGGGGAGATAACTCTGTACGATTATGGGAAATCCACCAATCTGATTGGTTATAAATGATCTAGATAAATGAAACAACAAGAGTACTTGAAATAGGGTCAGACCTAACAAGAATAGACCAGAATAGCTAAATATAGTAATAATAAGGTAAACTGTTCCAACTTATAGCCTCTTCTACGCTACTGGAGTATACTCTAGAATAAAGGAACATGGCCAGATAGACGTAAACTATTGCATATATAGATAGAAGCAGAGAATTCTGAAATAATTCGAAATAATACAAGTTGTCGGGTTGTTTGTGGTAATTCGTGGTACTCCGATTCAATCGAACACACCCTCCGAACATACCCCTGTCCTATTGTAGGACTTTGGGTCACATAGCAACCACGTGCTACCATAGAAACCAAGATGGCGGCCTCCAGTATACAAAGTGGACGACGGAAACACGTATCTCCCTAACAACAAGCGCTGCGCATGCGCACTAACACCACGTATCACTATGGAGATAACGTCACAACATGGCCGCTCACGCGGGTTACCATGACAACACAACATGGCGCCACTAGGTCACGTGACATGACGTCACTTCCGGGGCCCTGCACCGGGGTCCTGCCAATAAGAGGTGAAAACCACTTTACATACTACTCACCAGGGTTCAAAGTGTTAAGTTTGAAAAGGCAGATTGTGTGATAAAATAAAAGAGCGGGGATTTTTTTAATTTAGCAACTGTATGAGAGAAAAGCTACTAGGTCACTGCTCAGTTACCCAAAAGGTTGATAATCCGTATTTGCCCGCCTTTCGTAGTAAAATGTTTCCGTTTAGCCTGTCCTATTTTAAATTTTCTAGATCTGCTACCGTTTACCACCCCGTACCCTATCTATGTATGAATGCCTTTGATGAAAAGTAAAACTTTGTGGTCTGAATACGTTACGTTACATTTAATCTGTTCAAAAGGAAAAAATTGTCTGATGGCAAAAGAGAGAAAAAAATTCTCAAAATTATTTCGCTAGTTGTTTTCTTCTCTAACCTTCATTGCCCCTGTGTGCATCGTGCTTAGTAAAGGGAAACTGGTCGAGCGAGACAACCATTTGGGTATGAAAAACAAAGTATGTGAAATCATAAGTAAACTTATTACACTTAAATGTACGACAATTATTTATGTGTTTTGCGGACTTGTTTCCTAATTTGTTTGAAAGCGGTATTAATACTGGGTTGTCAATCGCTACTTCATACCGATTCTTAGGAATGAGGAAAATTATGTTGCTTTCTGTCATTAAATCATCTGTTACAAGCAGGAACGGATTGGGCCAAGAAAAGTTACCGGGAAATGCACCGGGGGGGGGGGGGGGAGGCGTTGTTGGAGAAAATTTTAAATTTTTTAACTGGAAAAAACGCCGCTTCCCTGCATCTGAGCGATCTGCTGACTTTTCATCAACATTCTATCTAATTTCTAACTTGAGTCAGTATTACGCCCCTTAAATCGAACGAGGCGCCACATGCAATGCCAAAGAATTGTTGCACTAAAAAGACGAATTCCTGCTATCGAATACCAAGGTTATTTTTATTTCGAACACAGGGAGTGGGGTGCATGTAAACTAGTTCAGCAGTTGCATATTGACAGGTAGCAGCTGGAAAATTCTCACCAAGGGTGAAAGGGAGTTTAAATGCTTTTATCGAAAGTTGAATACTTTACAGCTGGGGGATACCTTTGGAAATTCACAGGAGGCACATCCCGAACCAAACTCACCAGCCGCGTCCTTGGACATCTGCGACCGTTCATGACCATGGGGGTAGAATGGTTACATTCTGCGTGCCCCTTTACAACAGAGAGGCGTTATTTGTGATGACATTGTCCTAAGATAACCTGGAGCACCAGGGTATTACCCTGTTCACCAGAATATGTTTGGACTGCACACGGTGTAATCCTGGTTTTCAGTCACTGTACAGGGATTAGAGGTTACAAAAGTGGATAGAAAATTTCAGTCGGATCGCAAATGGGGCGCGATCAAGTCGCAATTCTCTGTCCGTTTTCCTCACAACGACATTATAGAATATCACCCATCTGGAAAGAAACGCGGCAAGATTGATATACAGTTGAAACTAGAAGTCCTGTCACTAACTGTGCGTTTATCTGTGCTTAATTGCGCGTAGGAATTGCGCGCAATTGCCATATCGAATGGCATTCAAAGCAAGGCAGGTTCTCCTGGTTACTCATAGCAAACACAGGCAATGTTTCTGCCAGTGGACCCCCGGGTTACCCGGATGTCCATTGGCTGAAATATTGCTTGTACACAAGCCACATGTACAGAATTCGATCGCCTTACTATGGTCATAACGCAGATCGACGTGCTAATTGAGCGCATTTCATGACAGGACTACTAGTTTTAACTGTACAGAGGATCTCTAATACATGTAATTCGCGATGTCATATGAAATTTCAATTCCAAGATCACTAAACTCGATCTGAGCCGAGAGATTTACTGAGTCTCAGATCGATTTTAGTGAACAAAGTTCAGAAATGTTATTTGATATTGTGACGAATATTCGAATTTTTATCTCATAATGTGTAATTTAATCTTTACCTAACGTCACGACTATAGTTGGCAAGCGTAATTCGCAAAAATCGCCATCCAAATTTTATTATTTTTTTCGAATTTTTACTCCAAACTATAGCATATGATCCCTCATTGGAACGAGCTCGATTGGTCATAAGCTATGTTGTCGAGACAGAAAATGAAAATGCTTCCTGCAAATGCTGTCTGCTATTTGTATCACGTAGATAGTCAATGAAAAATAAGCGAACATTGACCCTTTACCTAACGTGAAAAGCAGACGACACTTGCAAAAATAATTCTTGAATAACTAATTTTTTTCATTTTTTGTCTCAAAAACATAGGTTATGACCCCTCGTTGGAACGAGCTCGACGAGCTCGTTCCAACGAGGGGTCATAACCTATGTTTTTGAGACAAAAAATGAAAAAAATAATGAAAATTAATTGGCGATTTTTGAGAATAGCGCTGGCCGTCTTTGGCCGTTACGTTAGGTAAAGGGTTAATTCAATTCTACTTCCGAAACCAACATACAACGTTGCGACGTCGACGTTGACTTCTGAAGTCATTCCCGTATTAGACGTGTTCTGGACGACATTTCCCGTAATGAACTATTTGATAGTGAATTTGTGATAATAAATATTTTTCTTTGTTTTCAATCCTCCTTGGATCCACACTTCTTTATACGTGATATTTTCTATCTCCGATGTTAGTGTATAGCGCTCGAATCGCAATCTGATCTTGAAAACGCCCACTTTTGTGATCATAGTATCCCGTATTAGGGTCTCTGTTTCATCTAAAGTCATTTTCTTGCAGATAGGTTTACTAGCATGTGGGGAGTGAAAGAGCACAAAATATTACACAGCATACTTATAAAAATATTAAGAGGAATTCTTATTTATGTCCAACGGTATGCACGTCTTTATAGTTCTGTTAGAGTTGTGGGGTGCAGTGGGGTGGGGTGTGGGAATGAGGAGGATCCACAATCTTCGCCTTAATGCACCGTTGCCACACTTTGTGGGTAAAAGCATAGATGTTTAACACAGTTATTTATTTATTTAGTGGTGTTTAAGGTCACATACTTATGCATAATGGCTACTCGTAACGTAACAGTTTTACGAGTGGAGGAAGCCGGAGTACCTGGAGAGAACAACCGAGCATCGACGAGCAACTGTCAGCTCCTCAACATTCTAACTTTGTTCAAGCAGGGTTACAGCGGTTGAAGACATGTGCACCATCGACGTGCAGTACGCCTTAGTACACAGCGTCATCGTGCACCCATGAAGGCAACCGGGATAAAGTGCCTTGCCCAAGGACACAACGTGGGTCGTCCTGGAGGGGGGTCGACCTCGGGACCTCTAGCATAGAAGTCCAACAGTCTACCACTGAGCCACCGCGCTCCCTAATTTAACACAGTTAAATGACCGCAATTTATAAGTACTCCAAGCGAACTAACCACTATCATTCTATCGATTTTTTATTATCAATTTGAGACTTTAACTGAGCCGTTTTGCATAATCGAATTTATTCCAGTTCGTTCTGTTTGATAAAATTCATTCGGGATGTAAACAGCAAGATCCCAGGCCAATAATGGTCAGTCACAAAAAAAATGTGGACAGTATTTGTATGATCAATCGACAGTTCAACAACTGCAGATGACCTTCTCTAAAATGAGAAGGTGCGGATTTCCCGAGTCAGATAACATATTCTGACTCAATATCCTCTCAATACGTAATTATAAAAATCACCAATTCCTCAATTCTGGTATGTCATTGGAAAAAGTTACCGATAAAACAATTCTGAAACATCAAGCAACTAGCTGCTGTTAGGCTAAAGAAATGTTTTAATTCTCAGGCAACCCCTCATTGAATTTGAACTCCCTCGTTGGACATTTTTATTACTTTCGGTGAGTGCAAACTCAGGGAGACCCGAATATTTTTATATTTTTTGATTGATGCATATTTATTTAGTTGCGTTTCCAATATGTTTACCTTGCTACAATTTATGGGAGCGTGCCTAGGCACGCTCCCATAAATTGTAACGAGACAAATCCCCATAGATTAAATACTTTTACTTCAAAGATAATATGAAGAGCTTTGAAAGAAAATGAAGCATTTGAATTGCAGTACCTACAGTTTGTTTTTTAGAGGAATGTTTTATTTTTCGACCAGCTGTTCTGTACGGTTCACTGATGGTCACATCCTTCATCCCCTATTTTTTATCGTCATGAAAAACAATTTTTGATAAAATTATCTCCCTTGAAATTATTATACGGGCGAGTAACGTCTAATTAAGATGCAAGTAATTGGTAAGAAAACACCTATTAGAGTAGTCGAAATAAGGCCAATTTTCCATTTGTTACATTAAATAAACGAAAATACCAGATAGCTCTCTGTGCAGTCTGATGGTTTCGTTTTTAAAAGTTACAAAAAGAAACGTGGCTTTTATGGCAAGCTAATATGCAGCTACTTTACAGATAATCCGTTATTAAAAATATGTTTTGCAAACTGTTTCAATAGTAACTTGTAAGTTTTTATTCTTCCCGGGAAAAAATAGCAAATCTTAGCTCCTCGACTTTTTATTATACGCTAAACGATTGATTATCGAAAAAATTGCGGAAAGATAGAAATCGTATCCCCCACTGTGAAGATATAGAAATTTTCTCTTTCACGGTATCAATCAAAATGGCGGCTTTCAAAGCATCGCTTCAAGGTGAATACGAGTCAGATTGTCACTGGAAATGATCATTTGGTCCTAAAACGTATAATGAAAAGATCGAGTGTTTTTGAATGGATGCCGATCATTTCCAGCAATAATTCAACACGGATTCACCTTGAATTGATGCATGAAACCCGCCAGCTGAATCAGATCGGAAGACGCTACCTGTTCCGAGTATCGATCAAATCACTTCCGCGTATCAATGCGCGCCAGACCTTTTTTGTAAATAACTTACAGTAAAACGAAAACTGATTTATCTTAACGTGTAACTTCTGAAACGGGAGTATCGTGTCTCTTTGGTTAGAACACTGGGCTTTAAACCGAATGTCGTCGATTCGATTCTGGCCCGTTAATTAAGCAGGCTGGAAAAATCCCGCAGCTATCTTCAGATATGGGAGACAGCGTGATCCATGTTTGTTTTCACATGGCAAGAATTTTCCAAACGGATCGTATGTACATATGCCTATGCATCCTGGAGAGTTATTCTGACAAAGAATCTACAAACACTGTAATTACAGTTAAAACTAGACGTCCTGTCATGACATGCGCACAAATAGCACGTCGATCTGCGCGTTAATCTACGCGTTATGACCATAGTAAGGCTATCAAATTCTGTACATATGGCCTGTGCACAAGCAATGTTTCAGCCAATGGACCCCCGGGTAACCCGAAGGGCAGAAACATTGCCTGTTTTTGCTATGAGTAACCAGGAGAACCTGCCATGCTTTGGATGCCATTCGATATGGCAATTGCGCGCAATTCCTACGCGCAATTAAGCATAGATAAGCGCACAGTTGGTGACAGGACTTCTAGTTTTAACTGTAGTCACCACAATAGGAAATATTGTCGTTAATGTCGTTAAAGATTGCCACGACTTTTAGCGCGGCATTTCCGATTGTCGTCTCTAAATTCTTGGCCCTGATCGACTACCATAATACTAAACAAGCAAGCACCCGTTATGTTTATTCGGAGATCTAAAATGTATGTACATTCCAGTTATCGGGTAACAGTACTCTATTATGCCATACTACCGCCCGAAAGAAGAAAGGATGTGTGGGGGTGACATCCCTCCACCACCTTCCCAGGATTTGCGTCCCTGGCTAGTAGTGACGTGGTAAGACAAAACAATAACTTCATTTATCTCGTAATTACCACCCAAAACGCCAGGTTGTATTTGTGATTACACTCTAAAATCAGTTGGGTTGAAAATCAACTCAAATCAAATGGGTTGTGTGAATATGAACACAGTTGGGTTCATATTCACTCAACCCAGTTGATTGGGTTGACTTTCAACCCAACTGATTTATAGTATGTAAACACCACGTGTTATATGGCCACGCGCGATGACGTACATCCAATATGGATGCGGTTACCTCTTTTCTGGTTGGTAAAATAGGATCCGGTAAACAACGCTTGGAGAGGAAGTCCTCTAAAATAGGAGCTGCTATGGGTATATACGATTTGCAGGACTTAAATTTATATCAATGTTGCGGTCACGGGGAAACATTGTACAGAAGTACGTGACTTTAAACACTAATAAACAAACAATAAACCACTTTTCCGCGATGTTTTTTAAATCTTTCAATACGTATGCAAAGATTTTTGCGTAAAAAGGGGGTCATCCATTATCAACAGAGTAAAAACCAGATTGTGAAGAAGGGTCAGTAATAATTCAAACCCTATAAGACTGTAGGATTAATTTATAACTGAACCTCCCCACAAACATAAAATAGGCTCGTCCATTTTCCCTGACAACAGTAGTGCATAAGACCCCACCGTTCAGATCGCCGGAGTGTTGAAAGGGTTAAACGGAGCTTTTACTAGTCCAGGCGCAATATGGTTTGACCCGGAAAAAATTTACGACAAGCTGATTTTGGTGTCATTCGACGCGGGATTTACCTGGGAACAACATATCCAAAATCCGCAACAATCCGCTTTGGGGACAATTTTTCATGCAAGATGGCCGCAAGGATGGGTTTCATAGAAAACAAATCTTTAGTGACATCAATTTATCAATAGTCTTGATATTTTGTGTGAGATCGGGAGAAGTTTTGTGCGCCATTCGTACTTTGAGCACGAATGCCAATCCTATAAAGCGGAAAAATGAATGAGAAAATTCACAATTGTTAGGTAAATGGCCCCAAAATACCATTTTCTTCAATGTTCACACCCATACGAAGGTGAGTCTGAATAGAACAGAAAACGAGCTATAATTCTGCTGCCGATGCTTTTCATAACTCCCGAGATGGCGAAGAATGATATCGATCAACTTCCTTCGCAATGATTAAATCCCAAGATGAGATCTGACCGAAATCATCCCGGTGTTCCTCAAGGCACACTGCTGTCGCCAATTTCGTCTCCAATCTCAACCGGCTCGGAGTTCAGGCAATTCTCCCCTCGACAGTCTCCACAAGCAGAGACACATTTGATTGCGTTCTTTCTACAAGAGCATATATTCGTTTCGCAGGGGTGTTTGGAGGTCATTTTGCATTTGCAACGTATAAATTTCAGGAGAGCTTCAGGCGCTGCATCCAGGTCAGTCATCACGGGTATCAACTCATTTTCGGGAATTTCCCAGCCCCATTTCTGAGGATCTAGGATACCAATATCCCATTGCTTCCATTCCACCGTTTGTAGGTGGATTCACAGGCTGTGAAAGTATGCCGCGCATTTAGTTGGAGGTAGTTTCTGAGGTTCGATTCCTGTCTTGCTGGAAGTGACCATTGTCATGAACTTTGAGTATCTCAAGCCATTCAATGTGTCTGACTGCTTGCCCGAGCACAGCATTACAAACAGTTCAGCGCCGATTCTTCCAATTTCTGTTTGAGATACAGCGCTGTCGTGCATTGTTGCTGATATCTTTTGAATCTCCCTTGACTTTTCTAACCTCTTGAGAAGCTGTGTTTTCCCATGGCCAAACGTTGCCGAAGTAACATCACACCCACTCAATGCATGTATGAACAGGAGGTGTCGCCTAGTTGTTTCTCCGATCTTCGCTATTATATCTGCGATCTTCCATGCCTCCCCACCCCTATGTGACTTCCGTGCTTCTGATTGGAAATAAACATCAGCCGAAGTATGATTTCAATGGTGAACGGATAGCAATAGTATCATCTGCGGCAAAGACAATTGAATTCCCTTGAGATGAAAGTTTGATGGCACTTTCAACAATCATTGTATCAGCATCGCCCGAAATGCAGTTAACAGTATGTCCACCCGCTCTCAGCAATCTTATGAACTGCGTTTTGTTATTCTCGTTCGACAAGAACCGTTCCTAGTTCTTGTGTGCAGTCATGGCGTCTGTCAAGCGGATATCGGCACACACGTTGACAGCTCTCCTTCTATGCTCATGACTCTTCGTGTTTGGTCTCTGTCCATAACCATCGAAGACGACACAGCAATTCTGCCCATATTTGTTGCCCACATATCCAACATACTGATGGGCTACTTCCGTTTGACTCTGTGGAGGAGAGCCTCTCCGTCAAGCACGTACACGGGATCAGATGACGGCTTCGAAAGTGCTACTCGATCCGTTATTGCAGCTGCTAGGTCTGCCTTTTTTGCTTTTCTGAGAAAGAAGTCTTTGAAGAGGACTGTTGGCATCACAGTCAGTTCGTACTCGAAGAACTGTGCCACGTCGCGCTCCCTCTGAGCAATAGCTATCAATCGAGTGAACAGAGCTGATGGGTCTATTGATACCCTCTGGTTATCCAACTTCACCCGGGGTTCAAATGGTCTAAAGTACGAATTTGATCACTCCTTTTGATGGAGGCATCAGAAACAACAACATTGTCTAGTTTAGAGTGTATCTCCGCCCCTACCGACTCGGTATTGTCGCAGTTAATACCATCACCCAAGGACGCTGACAATCCGGATGACAGGGAGCGCAATCTTTCATTCTCATCGGAAGGATCGTACAAGTCAAACCACTCTAGTATTTTTATCATGTCGGTGTTGTCTCGTTTACGACGAGAAGTGCCCATGTCTACATGTTGTTCACTGGTAGTGAGTTTCTTGTCAGTCACCATTGTCATAGCTTTGTGTGTTTCAGCGCATTTGTGCATGGTGTAAATCCACTCCTGACGCACTGATTCGGTCACCCCACGACCTCGCGTTAGTCCACCTCGACTTTTAATTGAGCTCATGAGGACTTGTTAAATCTCAAGGTCACTTGAAAGGCCTGCCCAAACCCTTGAACCCTGGCGTATAGCATGGAAAGAAGAACCTATCATTCAACCACGGATGTTCTTCGGGGAGCTCAAGCATGATTTGCAGATACAACCTGCAACTCTTAGCGTAGTGTGCATGTCCCGTGGCAGCGAAGAGGTTCAACATATTACTGACAGCAATAAGTTGGAGATTCCTATCGCCAAGGCATTCGCCTCTGATGAACATTTTCAGTGTCTGGATATATTCTAGATATTGTATCCATAGCTTAGCAGTGCAGATTGTTCAGCCAGTTTGGTTTTGTACTCGTCGAGGAAAGTGTTTACCTTTACGAGAGCTGCTGAGTTTGCAACATCGGAAAGAGCTATCGAGGTGTCCAGCACATTATCATACAACTCCTTGACACTATATCTAAATCTTCCCTGTTGATAGATTTCTGTCCACTCTCGACGCTACATGAACTCCTCGGAGCGGCATCAGGTTCAGCCATTTCTGAGCTAGTAAGAGATGTGCACCGTTTTATGGACTGTGCTGACACACTCTGTATACCCTGTGTGTTTGTGAGTAGAAAAAAAACTGGATTCACACAAATCCATGTCCTCACGTTCGCAAACGTTGGAATGCTGGTTTCGAAAAATTGATCGAAATTCGCTCTTACACCACCGTCATAAATTTTTTTCCCCAAAGCGGATTTTTGCGGATTTTGGATATGTTCTTCGAACGGGAGACATACCTCTTCAAAATGACACAAAAATCAGCTTGTCCCAAAGTTTTTCCGGGTACGACCACTTTTCTTGGTTCAACGCCTGTTCTATATCTGATAACAAGATTTTAATAAAAAACACGTCGCAGTCATGTACGAAATGTTTGTAAGCTCGTCCATTCAATTCGATTCAAATTTGGGCTTGAATCAGGTCCATGCGAAGCTCAAAATTCGACTCGATTCGAAATCGCCCCGACGATTCGATTCGACTCGACTCCTGCCGATTCGGAATTTTTAGAAATCGTACAGATGTTCTTAAGCTCTTAACAAATGTCTCCTCCGCTTGGATTCTAATTGTATCATAAGGCCTCCTATGCAGGAGACCTGATGGTAAAAGAAGATTTCAAGAAGGATCTGTCTCCTAAACTACTTTGAATTCATTTCTGGAATATTCCTCTTTTGATTGATTTGCCTAAACAGACAAGTTATCGTCGAATACAATACTTGAGTGTAGACTGGCTTTATTAGCGGTTGTAACAACGTGCAATGTAATAACCCTTTACCTAACGTAATGGCCAAAACCGGCCAGCGCTATTCTCAAAAATCGCCAATTAATTTTCATTATTTTTTTCATTTTTTTGTCTCAAAAACATAGGTTATGACCCCTCGTTGGAACGAGCTCGTCGAGCTCGTTCTAACGAGGGGTCATAACCTATGTTTTTGAGACAAAAAATGAAAAAAATTAGTTACTCAAGAATTATTTTTGCAAGTGTCGTCTGCTTTTCAGGTTAGGTAAAGGGTTAATGCACCTCGAAGAGCAGTGAGATTCGATTTGAAGCCATCTGTCTGATTCGCTTCGGCATTCGACTCGTCCCGGAATTTGTAATCCACAAGGACCTAGATTGAATCTTTTTATAACCATATAAAAAATAATAATTAAGTGGTTTATGTCTGATATTTTACCCAAGTCAATAAAACTGATACATGTGACCCTTGAGTGCATCAAGGCTTTGCAATGCTTCAGCATTGCAAAGCCTTCTTGCACTCAAGCGACAAAATACACCACTACCCATGCTATTCTGTAGATTATTAGGCCTGAAACATAAAACAAACTAAGAACATGAACTTTTTGATGGCAAAAACATCATTACCAAAATAACAAATAAAATAAAAAACCGCTCCGCCCGCATGCAATTTTACAAACAAAATGGCCAGAGAAACAGAAGATCTACTTTATGGGGCCATGGTTATCCTTTTATATGTAAGTCCGATCATTGTTATACATGGTAGAGTTGGAGAGGGGTTAAAAGACAACAACAACTTCATATGTAAGAGTATGTATTGACAATGCATTATTCAAAATTTCAGTCAATCTTTTACACGTGAGGTAAATATACATATATAATTTATGGAAATTTTAGCACTTGAGAGATAATAAAAATACACATGCATTAATGGCAGAAATGTAATGAATCTTTATTGCCTTCATCGGCTAATGTGACATGGCGTGGTATAATTGTCGACCCAGATATTGTCATTTTGACTGATTGTGCAAGATCGTGTAATGAGAATTATAGTTACTGAAACTATATTTTAACTTTTCCATTGACAAAATTTTGACTGCAAGGCACTGGATTATGAAAAATAAAGAAAAAAGAATCTATAACATTAGTTTCAGCGCACAGTATTTTCAATTCCTTCCTGCATTTCTTTCTCAGTACCTTGAAGTATTGTCTAAAGAATATTCTAAAAGCAAAATTGTTTTATTATTTTTGTCCGGTTTAATCTTGGTGGCGTTAGAACAAACATGCATTATTTTACTCTTTGAAAGCGGTATGCATCTTTGGCCTAAGGAAAATATTGTCAGTTCACAAGTGCTTTGGGGGACCAGTAATCATTTTAAATCCCATGGCTGTTCCACCACTTTTTGTAACAACAACCACTTCCGTCATACCTCATCATTTTTGTTACAACGAATGTCAGCGTTTGTAACAGCAAATGAACCACTTTTGTCACAAATTCAACCACTTTTGTTACAATCCGAGCTCGGATTGTAATAACAGTGGTTGATTTTGCAACAAAAATGCTGGGTAGTTTCAAAAGGTGCGAGCTGCAAAAAAAGTGATTGTTGTAATACAAACAAATGTCAAATATAGCTCAATAGTCAATGCCTAATCTAGCGATTTTTTCCCTTCTTTTAATTTTGAGTTTGGTTTTCATTTTATTTGATATTTTTCTTTTGTGGGAGAAGTGGTGCTTACGAAACCATAAGCTCGACACAGTGCCCTTTATATTACTAGCCCCGCTGTCTAAATTCGCTTCAGAGTTGACACCGTCACCCCTTTATCAACATCACTTGTTGAAATTGTTTCATTGATAATATCTGCCATGAGCTAAGAAAAAGGTTTCAACAGATAGCTGTCAGTAATCAGTGCAAGAATTGATATTTTGTGACCGAAAATGGAAGACTTTTTGTGGTTATCCAACAGTTATTTCGAACGATACAGCAAATGTAATCACTAAAAGTGTTATTTCTGAGGCCCAAGCTAGATAATAAGATTGGGGAATGCGCAAGGTGAACCAATTGAGTGAACACTGCCATGATAGTACCGGTTCAATATTAATGGACTTTAGCCTATCATGTGAGTTAAAAAGAGATCACATCACAAGGATTGGCTTTCCCTCTATTGTACAGAAGGCTAGTCCGATAATGTATTTGCTATTGAAAACTTGAGATTATCTGCGAATGTTTGTAGTACGCAATCCTACTCTCTCCACACACAATGACCAAAAATCTTGCAGTCACGTTGGGGTGGTTTAAACCCCCTCTATCCCATAACATATACTTAATTCGGGAATACAGTACAGTCGCAGTGGACTGGTCATAATCTACATGTGGGCAGTTATGTCCACACATGCGTTTATCAAGTAATAAAAATCACCAGCCGCAAAATTTTAATTAATGAAGCACCGGGTTGCACCCGGTGCTTCATTAATTAAATTTGGGATGATTATTCCTATAATTAGTGTTTGGAATCTAACATTACTGTGTCTATGGAAATATTGTCCACCCATGGAAAGTGACCAGTACACAGCGGCCATACTGTAGGTTGGACGTCCATTTCATGCTGAAATCAAAAGAAAAAAAACCCACTTGGGTTCATATTCACTCAACCCAGTTGATTGGGTTGATTTGAAACCCAACATATTTTAGAGTGCGTATACCCTCGTAAACGAGCACCTTTCCACTTCCCAGGTTTCTCCCTGGAACAGAATTGATTGAAGGTGTACATACTGTTTATTGAGAGCAATTTATTTCAAAACGGACTGCAACTAATGCGTGGAGGTTACACCTCTAAAAAATACCTCAACTATGTGAAAAGATAATAAAAAGGAAAAGCAATCTTTTGATTAATGGACCTCCGGGTTGAACTGTGTGTCCATCATTCGATACTTAACTTGGACTTGTAACAATTCATTCAGCAAGTGCCTTCATCGCAGTCGAACCTCCTTGTTCTATTTATTTATTTATTTATTTATTTATTTATTTATTTATTTATTTATTTATTTATTTATTGGTGTGTAAGGTAATTTTCAAGTTCCTTTTGGATTTGATTTTGATATTAGATGGACTTGCGTGTACACAGGGATTACAAAATTAAAAAATAAACCAAAATTATACGGGAAAAAAATCAATCATGGACGACCTGTATACCGTTTACCATGCCGTGCTCAATCGGTTGAAATCTATTGACAGAACAGCAGACAGATTATTCTACCGAAATTAATGTTTTCCGAAAGAAAACGACTGGCGGACATTTATCGAATTCGATTATCGCAAATATCTTATTTGTTTGTTGCGATTTTACAAACACAATTTACACAATGAAAATATACTAACATCCAGAGGCTTCTCTTTTTGGTCTGTATGACGCGTTCTGGTCATGGTTAGGCCTGCTCCCTCTACCTTAACCATCTTCCAACCCGAAAGCTGACCTTCGGGTTGGAAGATTACTGAAGAATGCAAAATAGAGAGAGCAGGCCTGAGTTTGATTCACTGGCTAAATGTAAGGCTAAAAAGGGGGCGTTGATTCTAAACCCTAGTTGGCCATTTTTATTGCCTTTCAGTGTCTTGCAATATTAGTACAAACTCAGGGAGACCCGACACTTTTTACATTTTTTGGTTGATGCATATTTATTTAAGTTCGTGTCCAATATGTTTTCCTTGTTACAATTTATGGAGAATGCCAAATGGTAACGAGGCATATCCCCATAGATTAAATACCTTTACTTGAAAGATAATATAAAGAGCATCGAAAGAATATGAAGCCTTTGAATTGCAGTACCTACAGATTGTTTTTAGAGGAACGTTTCATTTTTCAAATTAAAAATGAATTTATTCGTATAAATTTGCACTTTCTATATTTCTGTGTGTAAAAAGAGACAGCCGAAATCCACTCCATGTTTGCACACTTTTTGCGAAAGAAAAATAAAAATTCAAAATAAAACCCGCCCTCCCTCACTGATTTGAAAAAAAAATTGCTTGAGAATCAATTAATTTATTTTGTGTGGCCTAACTTATTAATTTTACAATTTCAGATAATATATTCCAAGAAGGCCGTTATAGCGACCTACTTGCAAAGACCTAAAGAACTTAGTTCATTGTATGATCATGTAATATGTATGTGGGGAAAAAATTGGGGCACGTGTCTCTGCCCCTATTCTGATTTCCATTAAATCAGGGATCCTCGTTACCTTACAAAACGTGATCTGACTCAACAGAAGAAATTAATGTTGTGTACATCTCAATAATTTAACTATGATGACTTATGCATGGAGAGGGGCAAGTCAACCCCGTTGTTTATGTTTATATGTATGTATAATCGGCCAAACCGGCACTGGCTGCCCAATTGTGCAGCCATTCAAACCAACCCTCTTTAAAATCTGTATATTTTGACTGTATTTCCGTTTGAAGGTCCACTTTTGTAGAAATCACTGACGCGTATCATTTATATTTGCCCATGTGTTTGCATGGGATGACACCGCAACTTGCGTTGACACTCTACTGCCAATTATGTTTTCAAAGATATTTTTGGACCAAATGTACGTATTATACTGTATATAAATTAATTATCAGAATTGATTGTTGTTATTTATTTTTCAAGATATACGGAGATATAACTTAATGATTTTGAAACGTCTTTCATATCCCTCTACCTAAAGCAAAGGCCAAAGCCCGCCACTTCTCGTTCATGTGTGCAGGGGGGCGGGGGGGGGGGGGGGGTGATGAGTTAATGTTTTTGAAATGAACAAAAAAAAATTATTAGTTTTCTTGGAAAATATGCAAACGTGTTTGATAAAGGTTTAAAACCCGTGAGCACATGAAGTTACAGACATCTGCCTATCAATTTATCGACCAGCCCTCAAGCTCTCAGACTACAAGAATAATTCTGTTCGGAATGCGGTGCTCCTATGGGCTGTTTGTCTATCCACCTTTTGCGGACATTTGCGCGCAGACGACCGATGATGTAATGTGGTGCGCCTTTACTTACAAAGACATATTCTTTCCTGTGCCAGTTATAGATATTCCAATCAATACGTATTCAATTTCCCTTGAAAATATCAAGGCATTAATATAACTTGTTTGACTGCCCGGTGTAATCATAATACTGTGCGTCTATGGCGAGTCTTTATTTCTGATTGTAAACTCCTTAAAATGTCGATCAAATCTAATATCGATTGAACAACATTTCTAGCTTTGATTCAAAGAAAATGAATCTGTATGAAACTTTTCAGATTCAATTGTCCGGAATATATTAGGTGGTCGGAAAAGCGAACGATAGGTTCGCTTTTCCAACCAACTGAAATATTCCAGACGAGTGAATCTAAACATAGGCGATGACCTATTGGAGGACTAGACTGGTTCTTGATCATATGACAGTAACGATTTTCTTACAGAATTAGCCTGAGGGCTTGACCGGTCCAATTATACCACAAACTTCAGGAAAAACCTTTCGATCAGGAAGTCCACTTCTATGGCGCATGTATCGTCCACATACCTATGTGTTCCGTGTGGTCGAAGATATACTCTCAGCCCAGCAAGAGTGTTATATATGGAAACGTGTTTTTAATTTTACTTTTTGACTTTCCCGAGCAATTTTATAATAGTTAAAGAATATTGGTCTCTTTCTGCTTTCGTTGAAAATTATTTTACATGAACTAAAATTATTCTTGTATTCCTGTTTCTACAGACGAAATGTTAGCTGGGAAATTTCTGAAACGATCTTTCCCAACTGTATTTAACATTCTGCCAAAGAACAAATCATGGTTGGAACAGAACGCGTCTAATATACGAAAATATAGTGAGCCATATAATTCGGTTTTAGCAATACAGAAGACTCAACTCTTGTTTCCCCTGATATTAGAAAATGGAATTAGCCATGTTGGTTCGAAAGCATGTTCGAAAGTCCACAATATGTAGGGAGAATCGATTTGTTTTTCAATCTGAGCTTTATGGCTGAAGGATGAAAATATTAATTGGTCCACTCTACAAACTAACGTGACGCTTTCAAACCGTTATGCACACCTTTTTTTCGTAAATAAAAAGTTGGTCCTCCGTGAGCAGGCTATTAAGTAAATATCATTAGGGAAAAGAGGTCGGTAATGATTTAATCCTACAGCTAATCGGGCCGTAGGATTTAATTATTGCTGAGCCGCCATCCAAATACTAAATAGACTCGTCCATTTCATTGTGAAAGTAGTGTATACGACGATACCATTGAGGGCGCCAGATTTGAAAGAGTTCATTTTATGTTTTATTCGAACTAAAATTAACCCTTTGAACACTGGTGGTATCTTCCATGTTCATTATTTCGGGGTAGACCAATCAATATTTTCAACGCGCAGCCTTGGGGCTTCACGTTGAAAATATTGATTGTATGAAACTTTTCAGCATTGCACATGTGCAATGTTTCAGCATTGCAGATGGTGCCTTGATGCACTCAAGGGACGAATTACTACTACTTCCGTTGTTGGTCCCCATTATATATATTCATTTTTGTCTTTATTAACCCTTTACCCAACGTAACGGCCAAAACCGGCCAGCGCTATTCCCAAATATCGCCAATTAATTTTCAAAATATTTTCATTTTTTGTCTCAAAAACATAGGTTATGGCCCCTCGTTGGAACGAGCTCGTCGAGCTCGTTCCAACGAGGGGTCATAACCTATGTTTTTGAGACAAAAAATTTAAAAAATTAGTTATTCAAGAATTTTTGTTGCAAGTGTCGTCTGCTTTTCATGTTAGGTAAAGGGTTAAGACGTAACAGTGGGAGTTTTTCGTCACTAATCTGACCTTTGGCGAAGATCATAATTTGAGGTTTCATGCTTAGGACACTACTTTATCTCAACTATACGTAAGGGTTCAACGCAGCTACCAACAGATCAAATTATGGCTCTTATAGACCAGACGCGATAAACTAATAATTATTAACTATTTTGTTTCTAACTTGACAAATTCGATACCAGTTGATATCTAATATAAGCCTAGTTGTACAATAATAATAAATATTGACTCAACTGTGAGCAGTGCGCACAAGTGAACATAAATGTATTGATTTTAATTTGTATGCATCGAATCGTTACGTCAATAATATATTTAGTGACTGCGCGTCCTATTTTCGACAAAGTACTCAGTTTAATTACTTATATTTGGTCTACAACAGGGCTTGAAATGGACACATCAAACTATGTCGAAAACTCAGAAAAAAAATCATGAATTATCCTTCCAGGACATCGGGCGCATCACACGCACCTTATTATAATTTGAGTCATTCTGTTTGCCGTGACGTGCCCTACAATACAGTCGCCGTGGACTGGTCATAATCCACGCGTGGGCGGTGATGTCGTCGCATGCGTTTACTATGTTATAAAAATCATCATCAGAAAAAATTAATTAATGAAGCACCCGGTGCTTTAATAATTAAATTTAGGATGATTACTCCTGTAATTAGTGTTTTGAATCTAATATTACTGCGTCCGTGAAAATATTGCCCACCCGTGGAAAGTGGCCAGTCCTCGGCGGCCGTACTGTATCTCTTCAGACTGTACGGGCCCGGTCGACTTCAAACTCGACAAGTTTGTGCATTTCTATCTGATATAACTACATCGACATGTTTGGTAGCAATATTTTGAACTATTCCCGAAAATTGGCAATTGTGTTGCTATTCTGTATACTAACATGGGTCGCCAGTGAAAAAACTTCCACCCATTAGTCACAACCAATAAGAAAAACCTTTCACTCCCAAAACAGCCCGTATTATTCAAAATGCTTTGTCAGTACTTCGAGTAACTTAACTGGGTGAGGCCTAGATTATTTTTGGTGGTCTGAAATCTTAATTCAAAATTTTGTTGTTTTTTTTGCAAATTATTGGAGACTGCGTACAGGCACTCTCCAATAAGTTGCAATAAAACAAATCTATATGAACAAAATAATATTTGCGTTTGACTGGATATGAAATATGAACAAGGAAAATATTGGTTTTTGCTCTGGCATAGTGGCTTCTAGCACTCATCCAGTTAATTAACCGCACAACACACGTCCCCCACCAGAAGGTGACATACCACCTTTCGCAGGTAAAAACAATAGTTGCCCTTTCAGTCTTAACGGTTCGCACTGACATAGTTTGGGTGTACAAGGTGCTAGGAAATGTTCGTCGTGTTTTATCTGGATGGGTGCTAGAAACCCACATTTTGGTTTCACTGAAAAAAGGCTCACACATTTCCTGTCGTTTCTCGTATTGAAAATCGACTTTCGATAAAGTTATCTCCCCTGAAATTATTCGAGTTGGGAGGAAGGTCCAATTAAGAAGCATGTAATTGTTGAGAAAACACCTATGACATCAGTATAAAATAAAGCGAAGTTTCCTTTTTGTTACTTTTAATAAACGAAAACAACAGACAGCTCTCGGAGCAGTCTGATGTTTTCGTTTATTAAAAGTTACAAATGGTAACTTGTTTTTTTTGTGGCAAGCCAATTAGAAGCAATAAAGTAAGCGTCCACTTTGGCTCTTTGTTTGGCGAATGTGATTTTACAGTAATAAGCAAGTTTTTATTCTTCCCAGGAAAAAACTCGCAAATCTTACCTGCTAGGCCTTTTTATCATAAGACTCGTCTGTTTTGTTCATTTTAAAACATTTGATCTTTTGCATTCATATTAATCAGTGATAAATAAAGCCTTCCATCGATTTCATTGGTCAATTTCAAAACTAGACAATTTGATTGGCTGAATAAAATACAACTGGGCCATATTTTCATAATTTGCATAATTGGGTTTGAAAGATTTCATTGGTCAATTTCAAATATGGACAGTTTGATTGGCTAAACAAAATACAACTGGGCGACATTTTTGCATAATTTCAGTAGTGATCGTTACGTTACGTTATCTGTCCTATTTAGGGTGGGTTATATTGTATTAATCTTTTACCTACAAGAAAAACGCCATTCATTTTTTTTTTATATTTTCACTTTTTGCTTCCAAAACATAGGTTATGACCCCTCATGAGAACGAGCTCGACGAGCTCGTTCCAATGAGGGGTCATAACCTATGTTTTGGAAGCAAAAAATGAAAATTTTTAGTTATACGAGGATGTTTTTTCCAAGTGCCGTCTGCAACTCAAGTTAGGTGATGGATTAAAAACTCATAATAAGTGGCTAATTTGTGCGTGTGTGTGTCATATGATAAATAGCCCGTCCGAATTTTTCGTTTGTGCTCGCCAGAGGCTCGCCAAAACGGAAAATTCGTAGACTCGTTTCATAAATATTATATGAGAAAAACACTCATTCCAAATCCTCTATATATTAATGGAAAGGATAGTGTCTATATTATGTGTCACGATGCGTACAGATGATGATCAAACAAAAAGTAACAGAACATCAAAAGACGATGACAGCGTCGTTTTCTTGTTTTTAAATAGGTTTAAACAGAGAATAATGGTGAAACCATAAAACTGTAAAACTGCCAGCTTCTGTATTTTTATACTGTTCCACAGTGAAATGCCTGCAGTTTGTGAAATGAAACGCACATCTATGATACATTTCGAAATTCCAGTTTTTATATGAAATTCCCACACCTTTATTGTAAATTTACTGACAACTTTAGAAAATTAAGGGGAGCTAACTTGGCTGTACTTTTTTCCAGTCACGAACATTTTCAGTCATGATGACATCAGAGATCATCTTCTGTGGAAGTCCAGCAAATTCATTCATAAGCAGGATGTTTTCTGCGCATGGATTTGTGTTGTTGCAGTTCACTGCAACAATGCAAATTGATATTAACAAACCCTATCTACTAAATGCACCCACCATTCTACCAGTTAAGGCGTCTCCCAATTGTATTTTACAATCAAAAGATTATAGTGGCTTACGGTGTTACGAAATGCATGCATCATTACCTGAACCCTTTACCTAACGCGGAAGGCAGACGACACTTGCAAACAATAATCTTGAATAATTTTTTTTTTGCGTCAAAAGATTGCTTAAGCCCCCGCCCTGGAACGAGCTTAACAAGCAACATTATCTTAACCCTTTACCTAAAACGGAAAGGAGGACAACGCTTGCAAACAAAATTCTTTAACCCTTTACCTAACATGAAAAGCAGACGACACTTGCAAAAAAAATTCTTGAACAACTAATTCAAAAAAAATTCTTGAACAACTATTTTTTTTCATTTTTTATCTCAAAAACATAGGTTATAACCCCTCATTGGAACGAGCTCGACGAGCTCGTTCCAATGAGGGGTCATAACCTATGTTTTTGAGAAAAAAAATGAAAAAATAATGAAAATTAACTGGCGATTTTTGAGAATAGCGCTGGCCGGTTTTGGCCGTTACGTTGGGTAAAGGGTTAATAAGTATTTTTTTTTAAATTTTTTTAATCAAAAACACAGCTTATGCCCTTCATTGGAACGAGCTCGTCCAATGAGGGTTACTAAGCTATATTTTTGAGACAAAAATAGCTGAAAATTGAAAGGCGATTTTTGTGAATAGCATTGACCGCTACGTTAGATGGTTGGGGCAAACGGTTAAAAGAAAAGAGAAGATTGTTAACCCTTGAGGGCCAAACTGCGGCTTCGATAACTTTTTTAAAGCAAAGGAACAGGTGCCCTAACATGCATTGTTTGGGTAAACTCAAAACTTGTTCTTTAAGTACATCATCAGTTGTTTCTAGGTAAGCCATGGCTGCCTTTGTAGGCAGCCAAGACTTGACTAAACCACAACTACAAAGCCTCAGGTGGTAGACTTTCAAAGTATAGCGAAAATGTATAAACATTTCCAGTCCAGTGTCCTGAGGTTTACAACGGGCGGAAAGGTATATGATGGCAAAAGACACCGGCATCTTTTCAAGTATAGTTTTAAATATTCGAAAAGTATATGCACAGTTCTCAGCACTAATCAGAAGTTTTACGAAACGAGTCCTTGCATAAAAATGATAATCAATGGTCCTGTTTCCGGTGTCGTCATTATTTATCTTTGTTTTGCAGCAAGACTTAAATTATGGGTATTCCATGTATTTATACGCCGTGTCGATTTAGCAAGCTGACATCAAAAACTGTTGATTGTGTCTTTATCGCTCATACAATATGTATATTTGTTTTACAGTACAACCTGAATTATTGGTATTTCATATATTAATATGTTGTGTCGATTTTGCAAGCCATAAACAAAATCCCCTGATGGTGACTCTTATCGCACACATGCATCGCGTCCAATGTATTCCAGTCTTGAGTTATCTCATATATTCCAAATCTTCACACTATGTAACGATCATATATATGGCTTGAGCTATTCACACAAATCTCTATTCAATTTTTTTTTATTTGTTTCAATTTTTGATTTTTTAGTGGGGTTTAACGACACTTTCGTCAGCCAGGGTCTCCTCGTGTCGGGCAGCTTTATGGTTGCTGGGGAACCAGGAGAGAACCACCGAGCAGCCGCGAGCAATTGTCAGATTTCTCAACGTACTAACTCTTCCCAAGCAGGGTTAGCATTGGTTGAAGACAAGTGCACCATCGACGTACAGTACGCTTTGATACACACCGCCACCATGCCCCCACACCGGCAATCCGGATTACACGCCTTTCCAAAGGAAACAGCCCAGTTATTCCTGGTGGGGATCGAACCGTGGCTCTTTGGGCTTGAAGTTCAATGCCTTAACCACTGAACCACTGCGTACTCTTTCAATTTTTGATTCCAAAATTTAGCTGATGACACCTCATTGGTAAGGTTAGTCATTCAAGTTTTATTATATTGTCGTCCCCAAAACATAGCTTATGACTCGTCATTGGACGAGCTCAATGAGCTCGTTCCAATTGGAGGTCATAAGTTATGTTTATGGTGCAAAACTTGAAAAATTATAATAAAATGTTCTGCCATCTTCTAGTCGAATTACGTAAATGATTAATACATTGTAGAAGAGCGTGTGCACAATGTGTAATAAGGCCTGGCGTTCTGCTTGGCAATGTTGTAATAATTATTTTCACATAACGATGTTGATAATGTTGACGCGAAACCTCATTGTGACGAGAACGTTCAGAGTCGTGGTATCTCAAGATACACGGATAATGGCAAGATAAGAAAAATCGATCATTGATGATTAGCAGATACCAGCGGCAGTCTCGCTGCTATAGGCTCACAACACTAGCTGCGTGGATAATTGTTGATACTGCCTTCCTGTCGAAGGAATGACAAATGCATGTGCCAAGGAGAGAGCGGAGTCCAGCGGTGCCCCTAACTGGACTTTGATACATTTGAATTACCTGTCTCGTCAACATTTCATGCTTAACTGGTGAGAGAGTTGAACATACATATGTTGATAATTGTGTCTCAAAACCTCATAGCTATTGGCAACATCACTGTTCATTGACATACTTTCTTATATTCATTTTCAACATAACTCAAGAAATGAAAATTGATCAGGCAAAAATACACTGTAAATACATTAGGGGCGTGCAGCTATAATTTTTAAATTATGAAAAAGCATTGATAATTTAATATTTACGAAAGAAATGCACGTGTTACACTTGTTTCTGTACTCGTGGATGTATCGGCTTAAACCAAGAAGTCAACAACAAAGAATTATATCTGCTCACATTTTTTTATCGCTTTTGTATACATGTTCACAAATGTCATTACTGGCCCCATTAGCTGGTGCCGAACACTTGATGTCATTGATCTTACATTAACGCGACGCATTAACCCTGTACCCAATGTAACGACCAAAACCGGCCAGCGCTATTCACAAAAATCGCCAATTAATTTTCATTATTTTTTCATTTTTTATATGAAAAACATAGGTTATGTCCCCTCTTTGGAACGAGCTCGTCGAGCTCGTTCCAGTGAGGGGTCATAACCTATGTTTTTGAGACAACAAATGAAAAAAATTAGTTATTGAAGAATTTTTTTTTTTGCAAGTGTCCTCTGCTTTTCATGTTAGGTAAAGGGTTAAATGGATAAATTCCCCTTCGAAGGTTTTTTAAAAATATTTTTGGCAAACGTTTTACCAAAACATTGACGGGTAAACACCCTGTATACAGAAATCGTAGCTGGAGTTCCGATTTAACCCTTAACTCCCTGACCTCTATACATGTGGATTCCTGATATGCCCGTTGGTCACAAAAAGAAAATTAATATCATCTTCCAAGGCGTTACTAGCAAATTATAAAGAATTTGCGTCAATCGTAAATGTATGACAGACCTTCCTTTAAAAGAGTACACGAGACTTGATAATAATAATAACGTGACTTTCTCGGGCCTAAGGCTTCATTATGGGACCTGCATGAGGGATTAGTAGCCCTACAGCTACTAGCGGCCCTCGGCTATTGCTATCATAAACGTCATGGATTGGGAGGAGTTATCGCTTTGATTGATTTAACGACATCTCAGAGGGGACAGTTTGCGTGACGGCGTTTCTCGTCGACGTTCCAGCAATCCAGGTGTATAGAGATCAGTACCTCAACCTAACCCGATTAGTAGTTGACAATTGCAAACAAAAACTATCTTCAACAACTAAAAATATCCATTACATGCATCAAGACTTTAGCTTACGATCCCCCGTTGTAACAAGGGCAATACTCTCAACAAGCTCGTCCCAATGAAGGGGTCATAAGCAATGTTTTTGAGACAAAGTTTGAAAAAATAAACTTTGAATGGAGCTTTTGTAAATACCGCTGGTCGATATGTTTGGCAGTACCTAAGGTAAGTGGTTAATGTAACTGTAATCGTTCACAAACAAATATCTCTGTAGCAGTCGTTATTCACTGCCCAGACACGGCCAACTTTCGAGGAAGTTATCTCCCCTTAATTTACTAAATAAAAGGACAGAGACATTTTGAATACAACTGAACCTCTGGATATGTTTGAACAATTTAATCAATACTGCTTGCATTGCTCCATAAACTGCAGACATTGCCTTCCAGGTGATAATATACATAAAGGGTCGTTCAGTTAGCGGATACGGTGTCACATGAGGCGACGTGAGAACAAATCGTGCTCGCTGAGCCTCATGTGACACGCTACCCGTCAACTAAACGTCCCTTAACGTCTTCATTGTGTGCACAAACAAAGTATTTGCAACCGATTTCGTGTTTAACATCAAAGTTTGCTATTGGCATTCGTTTGGTTACAAAAGCAGACGTGCAGTGATGTTATGCAAGAGGGGCATTCCAACATCTCTTTGATTCCCAAGACGTTAGTTATTCATTTATTACCTCCCACATTTCTGGAGGTATTTACGGTACTGCCTGCTTTCAGAAACTTTATTTATTTATTTATTTATTTATTTATTTATTTATTTATTTATTTATTTATTTATTCATTTATTTATTTATTTATTGGTGTTTAAGGTCACATGCTTATGCACAATGGCTAATCATGACCGTGACAGTTTTACGGGTGGAGGAAGCCGGAGTACCCGGAGAGAACCACCGAGCAACGACCAGCAGCTGCCAGCTCCCCAACATCGTAACTCCGCATGACAACACAGGCAGGGTTAGATTGGTTGAAGACATGCGCACCATCGACGTGCAGTACGCATGAGTACACGGTGTCGTCGTGCCCCCATGTGTTCAGAAGTTTTAAACAGAAGGTAAACTTTCTAAAGTATCAATTATTTCAGACAGCGAAATTTGCGATAAAAACAAATGACGGGCAGTGACATTTATTTATTTATTTATTTATTTATTTATTTATTTATTTATTTATTTATTTATTTATTTATTTATTGGAGATTAACGACACTTTCGACAGCCAGGGCAACTCGTATCAGACAGTTTTATGGATTGAGGAAGCCGTAGTACCCGGAGAGAACCACCGATCAACGGCGAGCAACTGTTAGATAACACAACGTGCTAACTTCACACAAGCAGGGTTAGCATTGGTTGAAGACAGATGTCCATCGATATGCAATACGTCTTAGTACCCAACGCCACCGTGCCTCCACGTGGGCAATTGGGATTAAGTGCATTGTCCAAAGACACTACGCAGTTACCCCTGTCGGGGATCAAAGAGTGGACCTTTCGGTTTGAAGTTCAACTCCGTAACCACTGAGCCACCGTGCAATTTTCAATAAAGCCATACAAATATGGTTATCATTAGAACCAGCTCGACCAGCTGGTTCTAATGATATCCACATTTGTATGGTTTTATTGAGAAACATCCGAGATATTTTAGGCTATGATAGGCTTAGTTTGGTAAATATTTCTGGCGATTTTTGACCGCTATGTTAGGTAAAGGGTTAAGGTGTTACCTAGCAGATTAAACCGATTGAATCAATCAATTTGTTATAAAACCGGAAGTATTGTTGATTTATTAAAACCTGACGAAAAGGAACTTTTGTTTAGACTGTAACATTAATAATTTGCACAGTTGCTCTGAAGAAGAAAATGGGAGTTAGCTTTAACTAGAAATTCATTTGGAATGATAAAACAGTTGGGGATGCTTTTCAAATGTATCGCATTTTGAGAGCAATTTACAACAAAGCACACGCTGAAATATCAGCCATGTTAATAACCCCTTCCGTTTAACCCTTTACCCAACGTAACGGCCAAAACCGGCCAGCGCTATTCTCAAAAATCGCCAATTAATTTTCATTATTTTTTTCATTTTTTGTCTCAAAAACATAGGTTATGACCCCTCGTTGGAACGAGCTCGTCGAGCTCGTTCCAACGAGGGGTCATAACCTATGTTTTTGAGACAAAAAATGAAAAAAATTAGTTATTCAAGAATTATTTTTGCAAGTGTCGTCTGCTTTTCACGTTAGGTAAAGGGTTAAAAAACAAAAGTGGTAGATCAGGGCAAAGTGTCTGACATTTAGTAAAAGAGACGTTACCACAAGAAATGCACCTGGAGTGCCCCCCCCCCCCCCCCCCACACACACACACACCCAAGTAATCCCGCATCAAACGTTAGCGCATTATAAAAACAACGTTGTTATAAAATAGATGTCCCAAACCTGGAGGAGCTATGTTGATTGTTCGAAAGTGCGTTTCGCTTCCAAGTGACTTAACCGTTGTGTATTGATCCCCGTAGGCTAAGCCTAGGGCTACGGCAATCAAGACACACCTTAAAAGCCGACGTCTAGGCCTATTCCTACTAGAACCAAGATACAGCATAAAGCCACCAAAGGATGGCTGGGTACGTAGTTGACGCGTGTGAAAAGACGACAGTGGTTACCAAATATACGGTGCCTGTTGTCTTTGTATCTCAGAAACTGCCTAGTGTTCACAGTTGACCAAAGTTTGGTTTCTCCCACGCTTCTGTATCAAACAAAAAATGTTCCTTTTTTGAAAATTGTGGATACGTCCCTGTTCGATACGGGAATACAACCTCATAGGTACCGGTAATCGTAAACCACTAGTTTCCGGTCCATTGAACACCACACAAGACGGGCTATTCAGCCCTCGTCTATCATTCGAAGATGGATGAAAGGAGATTTCTTCCTCCACCTGTATAAATGTCCGCCAGGACATGCCACTTGCTGAAAGTATCACTAAACCCCCAATAAAAAAACAAGCGTGGTAGAATTTATACTACTAACAATTTGATAAGAGTCACTCACACCGATCTACTCATAAAAAGTAAATGTGTACATTTTTATGTTTGTTTATTTGTTCTTTGGGTGTATCGACACTTTCATCACCCGGGGTCATGTCATATCGAACAATTTTACCCATGAAGGAAGCCTGATGACCCAGAAATAACAATTGAGCAACGGTGAGTAACTGTCAGATTGTCCAATTTACTATCCCAAGCAGGGTAGGCATTGGTTAAAGGCAAGTGTAGCGTCAACGGTCTGCACGTCAATGTTCAACGTGCTGTACGTCTGCGGTACACTTACTTACGGTGCCGGTAATCCACTAATTCTCTAAAATCGCCCTAATCGCACAATTGGCTTGCATAGTGTAATCTGGCACGCTACTAGATTAGTCTCTACGGCGTCGTAGACATCGAACTGGATAATCGCCAACTTGAATAGTGAGTTTTCCACTCTAAAATCAGTTGGGTTAACAATCAATCCAAATCCACTGGGCTGAGTGAATATGAACCCAATTGGGTTCATATCCACTCAACCCAGTGGATTGGGGGTTGCTTTTTAACCCAACTGATTTTAGTGTGTTAGTGTTAATGATGGCAGATAGAACAACAAGCCGTGAGCATTTATGTGTTCACACACATCAGCTGAGATAATACTATGAGTGTTGTTGAAACTCATTCCTTTTCTGTTTTCGAATATTTTGAACATTGTCGGTCCTCAAAAAGTGAAAGTTCTGAAGCCCAACTAACGCCCGAGCACCATCCCCGATCCCCACCCCTGCCCCTCTGCAATTGGTATAAAAAGATTACATAATCACATTTGATAGCTGTCGTACTTTCAGTACAGGGCCCTCCGACGCTTCGGGATTAGATTCTATTTCAATCTTAAGTTGGTATTCGTATCGATTCGAAATCGGCTGCCCGATTAGTTTCCTTTCCAATCGTTTCACCGGAATATAGTTTAGTATCAGTCATCTACGTCGTCTCGCAAAACGTATAGTTCAGATGGAAACTGTACATAAATAATACTGAAAATAAAGAGCGAGTGTGATTTTCCCTGTTTTAACCCTTTACCTTACATGAAAAGCAGACGACACTTGCAAAACATATTCTTGAATAACTAATTTTTTTTCATTTTTTGTCTCAAAAACATAAGTTATGACCCCTCGTTGGAACGAGCTCGACGAGCTCGTTCCAAAGAGGGGTCATAACCTATGTTTTTGAGACAAAAAATGAAAAAATAATTAAAATTAATTGGTGATTTTTGAGAATAGTGCTGGCCGGTTTTGGACGTTACGTTGGGTAAAGGGTTAACATAAAATAGCATCCGCACTCGTGCCACCAAACATGCTAATTCCTGTGTCACCTGTCGCCACTGCCGAAAGCAAATTTAAAGTTTCCAAACAATGTGGATGGTGGGCTGTCGCTAGAGGCTAACCCTACGCAGTGCCTAGTACCGGTTATTCTCGCATCCATTCATGTTTTTGAATTATCATCCTTGGTAGGTAATATTCCAGCTGCATCATCAAGGCACGTCTCCCACAATGATGTAGTTGGAATATTTTATCGGTCGGAACTTTAGCCATCGCAGTCGGAACAAATCGGATTTACAAACCAACTGGTCATCTTCACGACGCGCCCGATTTAATTCGAGGTTCTATTCGATTGCGAATAATAGACCCGATTCGATTCGAGATTCGATTCGATTCGAAAATATGTAATTCTCTGGGCCCAATTTCAGTAACTCGTTGAAGGTGTATCACCATAAAATACAAAATGGAATGAAACAGTCATTTCACTCCAAACAAAATGATTATAACCATCCTTACGTTTGAGAATATACTTCTGGGCGGAATTCGATTTTTTTTCCTTTCTAGAAATGTCGCTAAGATAAACTTGGAATGCACTTTACTCTGCTGCCTCTTGCTTGTGGCAATTGACTTAACAGCCGCAAAGCTATTGTAGCCGTTTTCTGTGAACTTTTAAATGCTTTGATAAATGGTCAGACCTTGAAAATCGCTTGTCACAAATTTTACACTGATACGGTTTAATCCCAGAATGAGATCGCTTATGGCGTGCCAGTTCATCGGAACGGGAAAACCTCCATCCGCAGCCCGACCAGGTGCACTCGAACGGTTTCTCTCCAGTGTGTCGACGCAAGTGCGCCTTTAAGTGTGAACTTTTGCTGTACATCTTATTACATCCTGCGTATGTACACTGAAATATTTTTTCTTCTACTTTCTCCTTAGCATTTGTTTTTTGACTTGCAGGTTTAGTAGTTCTAGTTTTAACAGTCTGAATGAAGTTTAGGGGTTCAGTTTCGAAAAAACCTTGAGAATGTATTTGATTCGCTCGTCCTTGATAATGGTAGTTGTTCATCGCGGAAGTTTGTACATGACATATATTTTGAACATTCCGAGGATGTGCAGGTACTTCACAGACGGACATCTGCTGTCCGGGCATGTTTGGTTCACAGTTTTGGTTTTGAGGGTACGGAGATTGCATTAAATTTTGCAATCCTACACCTAGCACCACGAATTCGTTGGTACTCTGATTCAGGTTTACCTCTTCAGCCGTCGTCGGTTGTAAAGTTGTCAGATCGGCACTTTTCTCGCTGCACACGAAAGACTCGAAGGTATCGTAGAAGGATAAGTTCGTATTGAAACATTTCTGGTCTTCTATGCCGTTTGTTGCAGCATTTCCGGATGTCATTGGTTCGCTTGCCTTCGTAATGGAATCAACCAATCCCTGAGAGAATAAATATTCCAAGTAAAACTCATCATCAAAACTGTCCGAACTCCAGACACTGGACGGACTGAGGCTTCTATAATCCTCATGATGTCCTTCACACTCCTCTCCCGATGAATTCAATCTCTGTAACGTGTACTGCTCTCTCTCAAGACTAGACCAGAGAGGAAGGAAGTCCTCCATCATTTTTTTCGTGCAACTCCGAACGCAATCCGAACACAAGAAAGGTTCTAAATAAAATCACTCATTTTACAATGTCAAAATGATGTGATGTTATCCGATGTATATCTCCTCCGACCTCGAACATATAGGCACTTATCAATAGTATACGATGTATAAGATTGCGATTTCCGCTGTTTGATTGGATGGCGAATTCATTAGTACAGGTTCACAATCGGCAAGCACATGACTCGATATGTTACCCTCATCAAATCAAAAGTAATGACATTACCTAGTCACAATTAGCATACAATCCCTCCAGAATATTTTATCTTTAGTCGAGTTTGCATCTTGATAGGGTCGGAGTTCACATTACGGGAATGCGATCCAACGTGATACGCTCAACAAGATTGTCGCTGATTCGAATATATTGGACTTTGCCGCTACAAGAAGAAACCTATAATCCAATGTTAGAAATTCATTTTTTTTTCAACATACAGCTGCAGGCAAGACTTCAATCTTTTAAGAACTCACATCGGTCTTCTGTCGCGCTAAAATATCAATTTGCACACATCATCGTGAGATTATGAATAAAACACTAAATGCTATTATTTCAGCCATTTTTCTTTCTTGGGGGGTAGGCGGCGACAACCCCGTCAATTTTCAACACACTTCACACTGGCTACAACTGTAAATGCCACACAGAATGTGATAACAAAAAAACATCCTCAAACAAATCTGGAAGTGAAATGGGGATATAAAATCATTATTTCGCACACGCATAGATTTTTCTCCAATTGAATTTATTCCAATCTCCATTGCTGTTGTGGAAAAACATTAGACCGGAAGAACTGCAATCTTTAAAGAATTAGAATCAAAAAAACATTTCTTGACGATAAAATTGAAAGCTCTCTCCGAGAGCTTTCAATTTATCATCTAGAAATGACAAAATTAAATTGATTACCTGGTCCGCCACGGAAACTTTTTTCGCGCACGACAGTAGACTTATCTGTATACAGAGATGTTCTTCTGCTCGCACGAACAGAATAATTACAGCTAATCATGGTAGAAAATTGAACATGTTTTACTGGCAAATCATGTATTCGATTTAACAATACCCTACCGTGACGATGATATATGTGGCACTTACTAAAAATATATTTTCACAAACACTCAATAATTATTTTTTTCTGTCTCGAGCGTTTACTTTTTCCAAGTCAAACTGCTGTTAGTACAGCTGAAAGATATGCGGTGTTTCGTGGTACACATTTTTGGGTGTGCAGACTCCACTGTGAAGTCACGGCTGGTGTGGACGGATAAAAACTCGTGTATCATCACGAGATTGTGTTTGCTCACTCATTTTTCTTCAAATGATGTTTGAAGACAAATATATCCAGCTTTCTATTTCTGTTTTCTCTTCTTGCTGGTGTGATATAGGTAAACAAACCTTTGTGACTGTCGCAGACGATTCTAAAAGTGTCAATAATCTTGAAATTGTGCTGTTAGACTGTGAGTGTAACGGCTGTCTCTCTCTCTCTCTCTCTCTCTCTCTCTCTCTCTCTCTCTCTCTCTCTCTCACACACACACACACACACACACACACACACACACACACACACACCTGACCGACTTATAGACATTTTAACTCTTTCCACGCTGATGTCATATCTAAATATTAAAATTCCAGACTGTAAATTTCCCATAATGCAATTAGGAATTTACAGTACAGTCGCCGTGGACTGGCCGTAATCCACTCGCGGACAGTGATGTCCCGCATACGTTTACCAGGTAATAAAAATCATCATAAGCAAAATTTTAATTAATGAAGCACCGGGTTATACCCGGTGCTTCATTAATTAAAATTTTGCTTATGACGATTAATTTTTTGATGTTTATTCCTATAATTAGTGTTTGGAATCTAATATTATTGTGTCCGTGGAAATTTTGCCCGCCCGTGGAAAGTGACCAGTCCACGGCAGCCGTACTGTATAACCAATTCAGTCTTGTTTGACGAAGCTCAATGGTGGGGGGGGGGGGAGAGACTCAGTAGGTAGAGGTGCAGGTTGCAAGCCGGGATGTCCTCGGTTCGAATCCCAGTTGCTCGACGTTGCTCGGTGGTTCTCTCCGGGTATTCCGGCTTCCTCCACCGTAAAACTGTCGTGGTCATGATTCGTAATAACAGTTTTGTCAGAAATTAGGCAGTGGTACAAAATCAACTAAGATTCTTTTATATACTTTCAAGGAGAGAGGACAGGGTATTTTACATAAAGTTCGTTGAAGTTTTTTATTGTTTCATTTTCATCCAGACGTGGGCTGAAACGACCCTAAACCATTTAAATGTATTTCATTGGGATACTGGGCTTAAGATAGGGGGTGGGGCGATTTTTCGGTCTATTAAAGAGGGCGGGGTATAGTGCCAATATGTACTAAGGCGTACAACACGTCGATGGTGCACTTGTCTTCAACCAGTGTTGCCCTTGCTTGTGCGGAGTTAGTACGTTGGGTAGTCAGTTGCTTGCTGTTGCTCGGTGGTTCTCTCCGGGTACTCCGGTTTCCTCCCCTGTAAAACTGTCCAACAGGAAGTGACCCTGGTTGTTGAAAGTATCGTTAAACCCCAATAAATAAATAAATAAATAAATAAATAAATAAATAAATAAATAAATAAATAAATAAATAAATAGTGGTGTTTCGGTGTTTAGTACGACTCGACACATAACACGTCGTTCTAGCATCGATTTACAACGTTGTGGACTAACTGCGATTTGAATGAAGTTGTTTTAACTGCCGTCCTCGCTTCAAATGAAGACTGTCGGAAAACGAACGTGAATAAAAGAAAAGATCGCTTTGTATTTTCGTTGGTGTTTTTTCGACGGTATTGTGGGCTAATGTGGACTAACTGCAATTTGAATTATCCTGAGTCGCCATATGTTTGGTCTCTCTCCAGTTGTGGTAAACTCCAGCTACCAGTGACCTAAATGTGTTTTGTGTAGAGTGTAGTTTATCATTTCAGTTCTGAAATGCGAACTGGCAACCACAACATAGCTTTGAAACGATTTCCGAGAAGTCGTATTTATTTATTTATTTATTTATTTATTTATTTATTTATTTATTTATTTATTTATTTATTTATTTATTTATTGGTGTTTAAGGTCACATATTTCTGCACGATGGCTAACCATGACCGTGACAGTTTTACGGGTGGAGGAAGCCTGAGTACCCGGAGAGAACCACCGAGCAACGGCGAGCAACTGTCAGCTCCCCAACATACCAACTCCACACAATCAGGGTTAGCATTGGTTGAAGACAGGTGCACCATCGACGTGCAGTACGTCTTAGTACACAGCGTCACCGTGCCCCCACGTGGGCAATGGGGGTGAAGTGTCTTGTCCAAGGACACAATGCGGTTGCCGCAGGTGGGATTCGAACCGAGGGCCCCTCGGCTTGCAGCCTGCACCTCCACCAACTGAGCCCCCCCCCCCCCCCCCCCCCCCGAGAAGTCGTAAGAATGAAGTGAAAATTCATAATAACTTACGTGAAAAGTGTGTAATTTTCTCTTTTCCATTTGTTTGGATTTCTCGGTCGATATGGGATGTCTGCATGTTGAATGCATGCTTGAAGCTAAAATTGTCTGCATGGTCGGCTGGTCAATGAAACGCCTGGCAAGGGGTGTCCGAATGATGTCACAGCTTATCTAAAAATACTCTATATAGGAATTCCCATGTGTTTTCGTTAATTTCTCAAAAAAAAATTAAAATCTAAGAAGTCCGAAACGTATCGATAACGTTACTTCAAAACGAATACTAAAGGCCAGTGAAGCAATTTCTGGCGTATATGCTGTCATAAAAGCGAAGAGTGGCCCACAAAAAAAATGTCTATTCTTTTAGTATATTAGATATAGCGGCCATCTGAGCTAAACGTTTTGTGACACGATAAGATGACCGATACCCAGCTATATTCCTGTGAAAAGATTCGAAAAGAGACGATTCGGGCAGCCGATTTCGAATCGAAGCGAAGAGCAACTTGAGATTCGAAATCGAATCAAAACTTGAAGTTTTGCAGGATGCTACAAATCTTGCCACTATCCTCTCGAGTATTGCATTCAATAGCGATGCGTCCGCTTGAACAAGTCAATCAAAAAGGCAGAATATTCCAGAACGGAACGGAAGTAGTTTTGGAAGGGGAATCTCCCTGAACTCTTCTGTACAGGAGACCTGACAATAGAAGAAGAGTTCAAGAGGAGACATATTGTAGAATTTTGAGAACATTTCAACAATTCGAAATTCTCCCAATCATCGCGACTCGAATTGAATCATCGGGATGATTTTGAATCGAATCGAATTTCTAGGCTTCTCAGGACCCTAAATATCACCTCCCAACTCCTTGTGCAAAAACAGACTTTTAACACTTTACCTAATACGAAAGGCAGACTACACTTGCAAATAAAATTCTTGAATAACTATTGTTTTCATTTTTTGCATTAAAAACCAAGCTTATGACGCGTCATTGGAACGAGCTCAGCGAGCTTGTTCCAGTGAGGGACATAAGGTATGTTTTTGTGACAAAACAATTTAAAAAATAATGAAAATTAAATGGTCATTTTTGTGAATAGCGTTTGCCTTTTTTAGCTGTTACGCTGGCTAAAGGGTTATTGCAATTATTAGTTTTAGAATTGCAACAAGAAAGAAACAGTGACCATACTTCCTCTCTTTAATACATCTCAGAAAAGTAATAGTTTTTAGTACTTTCATCTGGCACATGGCACCACAGGCTCTATATATTTTAACTCTTTATCAAGGGTGCGCGGTGGCTTAGTGGTAGACTGTTGGATATCTGTGCTAGAGGTCCCGAGTTCAATCCCCGTCCAGGGCGACCCGTGTTGTGTCCTTGGGCAAGGCACTTCAAGTTATACCGGTTGCCTACATGGGGGCCCGACGACGCCAAGTTAGAATGTTGAGGTGCTGACAGTTGCTCGTCGAATCTCGGTGGTTCTCTCCGGGTACTCCGGCTTCCTCCACCCGTAAAACTGTCGCGGTCACGATTAGCCATTGTGCATAAGTATGTGACCTTAAACACCAATAAATAAATAAATAACTCTTTATCAAACACATGAATACACTTGCGTAAAAATTTATTGAATAACAAACAGTTTCGTTTTTTTTGCCTCAAAATCACAGAACAAAGACCTTGTTCCATGTAGTGAGGTGTCATAAACAATGTTTTCGGACAAAATGGAATTCGAAATTAATCAATGGTGGTCATTGTGATCAGTGCTCAAAGGATATTTATATTAGGTTAGGCAAAGGGTTAAACCAGAGTGTAGACACATTGCTTTCCACTTGATTAACTAACACAGGGCGAAACTGTGTGGGGTAAGTGTAGGGGTTTTGACACTCCCCTATCCGATAATTTTCCAGTCGGGACATTTTCGTCGGGTTTGGAATCATAAATATCGATTCGCTCTTGCTGGTAATCACGTACTTTCTCACCGGACGAGATGTGCTTCATGGATTTACGTCACACACGCAGTCGGTCTCATGCAATTGGACGTTTGTGGCCGATTAGGAATGCCTGTGTCCTAACGTGTCCAATTTTGAGTTCGGTACGTGCTAATTAAGTCCGTGGATAACTGTTACATGTATTTATCCGCACACAAATTTCCTCTTGTTTTTTAATTATATTAAACTATTCCAACAACATTATCAAGGCATGCCTTCTTTGATGATGTAGTTGGAATATGTCTTCCGCCGACTATTTCTTTCAGTTTCTTCAAGAACTTGAGTCATGAGAGTCGGGATAAATTGGGTTTACACCACCCCCCCCCCCCCCCCCCCCAGTCATCTTTCAGTCTCCCCTGCATCATCCAGATACTTTTCTTTTGATGCTGTATCTAAAATTCGCTCAACTTCATCTGTTTTGTCAAAGCTCAAATGAAATTCTATTTGGAACCCTGATTTACTGATTTACTCGAGTTGGGGCGGGCGGTGGAGGACTTTGTCGACACAGCTCAGAAAACTCGAATATTTATTTGCTTGTCAATCTGAACAAGCAAGAACGTCGCTACGGGCAGTCTCAGTACTTTGTGACACTCCGCAATAATTTTCAAGTTCAGACATTTTCGCTGGATTGGACTCTTAGATAAAGATGATAATCATGTACGTTCTGAACAGCCTGACTGGCCAATACCATAAAACCTTTACAATTGTATTTTCTAGAATTGTATTGTCCATTTATGACTTTAAGTGGGTTGAAATGAACCATTAGCATTTTCAAAAATGTGTCAATTTGCCAGTTGGAAAATTGTTACATCTTTTAAAATGCTTATGATTCATTTTAGTCAGTTATATTAATTGGTAGAAAATACAATTCTAGAAAATACAATTGTAAAAGTGATATAGTATTGGCAGGTAATGGCCCCTGATTCGATACTTGAACTCATGTCACACACAAGGTCGGTCATACAAATTGGTGGTTTATACTGCAGGAGTCGGGATATTGGATGCCAAACATGACCGATTTGTAGTGCCGGTGCGACGGCATGCCTTGATGATGTACTTGGTATATTTATCAGTCGGGCGTCATTACAGTCGGTAAAAATCACCCTGCAATCGGTCATCTTCGCTATGCCCCTGTGAACGAGGGATACATGTAACACGCCAGTGAGACGTCAACTGTCTCGAAAATCCTCAACTCTCTCCTTCTCAAATTTCTCTGTCCAATGCCGCATCTCAAATGAATAAGTTAACTTGATCTGTGTTGAAAATCTTAAGAATGTTTGCATTGCCGATTGCGTATAAGATAAAAAAATTCTGTATTCGCTTTCATGCACCAAAATGTGTCATTTTGATTGAAGAAACAGTAAAAGTCAGACGTATTTCTTTCATGAAACTTTTATGAACATTTAAAAACAATAAATGTGAATTTCATAGACATGAATCGTTGGTAATATACTATACAAAACCAGTTAAGCACTCCCCCTCCCCCTAAAATACCTGTGTGTGGGTAAATGAATAGCTCATATTGTGACGTTCCACATTCCTCTATCGGATCGGGCATACATCTTTAAAACTGGTGAATATTTGCTGGCCATTGACCACTTCACTGCCGTGTGCTTATAGAGAAATGAGACAACATCACAGTGAGAGAAATTCGGAAGGTCATAGGCAGTATGCCACTCCGATTAACCCTTTACCCCACTTAACGACCAAAACCGGCCAACGCTATTCTCAAAAATCGCCAATTAATTTTCATTATTTTTTCATTTTTTGTCTCAAAAACATAGGTTATGACCCCTCGTTGGAACGAGCTCATTCCATCGAGGGGTCATAACCTATGCTTTTGAGACAAAAAATGAAAAAATATAGTTATTCAAGAAATTTGTTTGCAAGTGTCGTCTGCTTTTCATGTTAGGGTGAGGTAAAGGGTTAAGATGTGTTAGATGTGCTTGAGGCTGTTCCATCAGCTACTGAACAACGTGATGTTTTTTAACGTTGTGATGACGTCGGCGGTGACTAATATTCATTCAATAAAAAAGAAAGCTCTAGAAACCCTTGCTTCACTAATAAGGCATATTCCCCCTACTGCAAATAGCGGGTTTTCTCAGGATAATTTCCCCATTTACTGTATACCCACTGGTATTATAAGGGGTTGGCGGGGAGGGGGGCTTAACTTTTTTTGGACAGGATATTATATTACTTCAGCATTCTTTCCAGAACTGTTAACGCTGGCGGGCTTTTATTGCAAGAAGTCCGCCTTAAGTTTTATGGCGTTCTCTATTTAACTTTACCCTTTACGCAAGCCGAACAACACACGGCTCTCGCAAAAAATTGAAGTTCTTGAATGACTAAACATTTTCATTCTTTTTTTGTCTCAAAAGCATAGCTTACGGCCACTCATTGGAACGAGGTCATTTTAGTACTGTTAGCATGACAAGAAGAAATTCGATAACTGGTTGTTTCAATGGACAATGTCAAGAATTATTTATTTATTTATTTATTTATTTATTTATTTATTTATTTATTTATTTATTGGTGTTTATGGTCATTTTCAGCATCTCTGGCTATATCATGGCTCACTGTGACATGGGTGTGAAGTCAATTTTATCCCAATTTGACAAATTGTTGGCATTTTCTTGTAGAGTAGTATAAAAATACGGAAGTTGGCTTTTTACAATGTTTTCCAAATCCGTTTGAACGTTTGACTATTATTCTCTGTTGAAACCCATTTAAAAATAAGAAAACGGCGTTTTCACCATCTTTTGGTGTTCTGTAATTTTATCTGTTCATTGTGTCAACAGTGTTCGCACCGTCCCTTATAGTACAGATACTATCCTTTCCATCAAAATACTTCTACTTCGTTTGCTATTTTTCCCTGTGAACGGGGTGTGGGGGGGGAGGGGGAGGGGGGATTGAAAAGAATTTGCAAGAAGGTACTTCGAAATTTTGCATGTGGTAATTTAACTAATTTTCAGGACCCACCACCTCTTTTTCCTGCAATTTTATTTTTTAACTCGAAAATGTTTGACCCTCACCGCTCTTAGCACTCTAAAACTTTTCTATGAGAGAGAATACAGCCTCAAAACATATAAATAATGAGTATTCCCGCAGTGTATACTATAATCTATATAATTACAACATAAATAGGGTTTATTCCCCTTGTAAGCCAATATCTGTGCATTAAATCTTCAATTTTTCTCTTTTTCCAATATGGATTATAACGTAAACATAAAATATGTATTATTTATAACATAACAATAATTTTATCTACATATCACCACCCCAAACATTGGTGAAAAGGTTGAAATATCACACTGAATGCAAGCTTCTGAAATAGACGACAATTGGTTTCCTTCTTATTTGCATCCATAACACGGCTAGTCCCTCTAGTCTGCGGTGTAATTTGACAAAGCTAATGTAAACAAAACATGTATGATGCCGCAGCTTTATTGTGGTGAGTAAATTGTATAATTATTACCGTCCAAATGACCATCTTGCTGCGAAGTTATTTGTCAATATTGTGAGGAATATAATTGATAATCATTTGGGAAGGAAAGTCACATTAAACAAATTCATTATTAGGCTTAAAATGACTGCTAAATACAGGGTTTTTTTCATTCATTGTCAAAATTAACTCTTTGCATGTTGCTGGCAGATATTGTTGCCAGGATACAAAATCCGTGCCACTGAAATAAATAAAATTTAGGCATATTTAACCAAATTTTCCCCCGGTAAATTGAATGAACTTTTCGACCAATGATTTCTTTATATAAATTTAGATGCATTTTTTATCAAATCTAGTCATGGCTGCTTAACAGCAGCCATGACTAGATTTGATAGAACATATTTTTAAAATACTCAGCGGATAAGTGTTAATTTAGAGATACCTCTCTCCAATAACCTAGACAACATCATTAGAGCTTTGTAGACGTGCAGATACGGATATGGACCACACTCAGATGGTGTTTTTCTAAGTTTCACAGACGTGGTTATTCGTTATAGTTAGCCTGAACTGAGATGAAATGAGCATTCAGTTATGTTAACCCTTTCTTTACAAGCTATATAGAGGAAAGAATGTTCTGGTGTAATATATATATATATAGAATATACCCAGAGCAGCTTGGTGTACCAAATGTTCACCACGCGTGGTGAACATTTGGTACACAAAGCTACTTTGGGTATATTTTATTTATACCATGCTCGTCGGGTTATTAAGAGTCGCTATTAGTTTTTCTGCTCGATTTTACTGAGCAGCAGACGTACATACGTGCGAATCTGTTTTTGTTTACATGAGCACCGATGGGCGGTACTTCCGCTGTCAATTTTATCACCGAAACGAAATGGCAAAAGAAAAGCGCAAATCACGGGGCCTTTTTTATTTTAATAACATAATAACATATTATTTTGAGTTATGGATTCTTTATTGACATGAGACAACGCATGTTTGCTAATCTTTGGTATCTTATGGGGTAAACTCATTTAGAAACGTAATAAATAATTGCCGCTTTCATTTCGCCTTTTAAATTTTATGGGAGAGTTCCTACAGGCACTCTTCCATAAACAGCAACAGGGCAAATCCAAACAGACTGAATAATTTCCCTTTAAAGATAATACGAAGTACATCCAAAGGATATGAAGCCTTCTGCTTTTCAGAGTAAAGCCCGTTAATCAATCAGTAAATCAAACAAGGCAACCAAGTAGAAAAACCAATAAATAAAAAAAAATTCAAATCAACATAAGGATATAACCCCCCGGGAATAATGGGCTACTAATTTAATATACCAACAGGAGGGGGACTTTAAGTAAAAGTAAAAAAAATTCAAATCAACATAAGGAAATAACCCCCGGGAGTAATGGGCTGCTAATTTAATATACCAACAGGAGGGGGACTTTTCACTCTTTCAAAGACATCAGATAGACATAATACCCAATTTTGATGCCAACCCATATATCTCAGTGGCTGGAGATTTGGAGGGCCGCGCCAGTGTATTTACACTATTCGCGAAAGGTGTTACTTTCAGATATATCGGATCTCTAATATTCAGAAGAGCGAGAGAAAACACATTTTATTATTTTATTCCCAAAAGAGAAAACTGTGGTCTGGTTGACAGCATTGGTAGCGATCTGGTTGGTGTGGTGACATCAATCAGATCACATTCAAATATTCTCGGCCAAACTAGTGGTAAAAACAGTCTTTTCCAAACATCCAAACAACAAATTACCGAATCGCCTGCAATCTCCGATCTCTATTAGCAAACAAATGTGGAGGAAGCCATCGGAACATTGCAGGCAATAATATTGTGGACGCATAATTTAATACAATCTGACCCCCTTCTCCTACAATATTATCACATTTTGGAACTACGTAGCGTAATCATAATACTACAGCTAGGGTTTACTCACGAGAACGGAAATTCCCGGGTTCCCGGTTCCGAAAGCCGGTCCAGATACCTGGGAAATATATAGCACGGAACGGGAAATCACACATGGCACTGTTTGTGTGTTGAACTGAAATTTTCTAAATTGAAAAACTGCCCCAATGTAACTTTGTTAGATTTCGTCAGCACTTCCACGCCTGAACATTTTACGATCATGCACCCTGAAGCATTTTTTATTCACCAAATCACTCTTCCTCTCAATCAGTTCCAGAGGGCTCCTCTTGAACAGTAAGTTCTTCACTCTTCACTCGCTTCACAGTTCAAGCTCGTCTTCATTTTCAGAATAACTAGTATCACTCACTATTCACTACCTTCGTCAATATCAACTCCTTCTTCACTGCCGTCACCAATCTCCTTTGCTTCAAGCAGAGGAGACTGGTGATGGCAGTGGAGAGGGGGTTGAAGCCAGAATGTTGTGGTCATAAAACTAGCTATTCTGAAAATGAAGACGTGTTGGAAGCGAGCGGGTTTGGGTTTTCACACTTCTCTAAGGAAAAGAACTTTTCAGTGTGGAGATGGCAGGTTACCAATAACATATGATCATTTTCAAGAAAATAAATGCGTCTTGTTATTCTCGTAAATTTACTTGAAATTATCCGGAAGATTTCCCGGTTCCCGGTTCTGGGTGTAATTTCTTTCCCATCACTACAGAAAACCGGCAATATATTAAACCTAAACTACAGCACTAGCGAGTCTTCATTCACAGTTACTTAGTAACCAAATATGTCTAATAATATTGGTAAAATCGTTAAAGATTCGGTTAACCCTTTACCTAACATGAAAAGCAGACGACACTTGCAAAAAAATTCTTGAATAACTCATATTTTTCATTTTGTGTCTCAAAAACGTAGGTTATGACCCCTCTATGTTTTTGAGACAAAAAATGCAAAAATAATGAAAATTAATTGGCGATTTTTGAGAATAGCGCTGGCCGGTGTTGGTCGTTACGTTGGGTAAAGGGTAAAACCAATTCTCGATTGCGAAACACTTCTTGCGTTGATTCAAAAACTGAACGATTGAACGTTTATGTTCTGTGTTAGATTCAATCGTTCGGGATATTTCGGTTGGTCGGACCAACTGAAATATTCTAGACGAGGTATTCTAAGCATAAGTGATGGGCTATTTAAGGGCTAGACTGGGTCCAGGTCATATCAGCGTCGAAATCCGTACCGGATTTGTCTGGTGGCTACGTTTTCAGACGGCGCACTCTCTCGTGCATTTTCACAGAAATTGTAAGTAATTGTTCGGTGGTATATCCAACCCATAATATTTATTAGAATCTCAAACTCTCTTCAAGTTCTTTGCTACAAGAGATCATCGCTATTGTGAAAAAATGAAATTATTACTAGCATCCAGAAAGTTGTGCACTGTTAATGTAAGGCATACGATTGCATCATAGGAAAATGAGCAATAGAATATTTGCGTTACCATTCACACTGCCACAACCCTAACTCTTTCTTCGTTTCTTTATGGTATATTTAGCACAAATTCAAAGTCTGAATAAAGTATTTTAACCTTTCACCTGACTCAAAACCTAAAAGTATGTGTTTTGCCACAGATAAGCTCATCTTAGGAGGATCCATAGGCACTCTTTCGGGGCAAACATTTAAGAAAATTTGAATGGCTATAAAAAGATGAATTTGTGATCTTCGATATTCGCTCATAGTGGTGTTGTTTTTTGGTGGTGCCTCTAGAGGAGGTTTTGATAAATGGGAATTATGTATGCTGTTTAACATGAAAACTTATATATTCTGTTGGTCACATCGTGAGTCGAAGGTATCTGGACCGACTCGATAATGCAAATATAATGAAGTTACACACTATCGGGTGCCAGTTTAACCAATTGTACTAAACAATTTGACTTAGCACTTAGACATCTCCTACTGACAAAACTGTTGGCACCCAGAATATCTTTGCATGTGTGAAGAGAAGAAATTGCGGTTGTGAATAGCATGGTTACAACAAACAATAGAAATCATTTATCACTTATCCAGAAAGGAAATCATCAGCTGACAATGACAGTTTTTTTGCAAAGCAGACTTATTGTCAGGTACATATATCAAAGTGATACCGCTAAACCAAACGGTTGTAAAGTTTGGAAACTGCACAATGATGCAGGCCGATGGATAACAGGGCCGAGTAACGCCGCAACACCAGAAACAATCAAGGGGTGCTTGGCTGAATGAGGATCAATGAAACTCTATTATCTTAACTATATTTGGTAAAGCTCCCCGACAACCGATGGTGCAAACTAATGTTCCAGAATATTTGGTATTCAAATACAAAGACAGGGTGAACTGAGCAAGTCGGGTAGGAGGGGGAGAGGTTGATAAAGAACTGTTCAGTGTACATTTCTGACCTAGAAGTGGGAATAGCCCAGGATTAAAAAGCAGTCAGAGAAAGAGTTATGGTGGATTGTAACCTAAATTGAAGAGACAGGGTCAACTCAAAGAGATTCTGGGGTGGCCTTCGCGATAAAGAGCAGCTAGGTTTTAAAAAGTAGCTTGATGGAACGTTTATAGGTCACTACTCTTTAAACTGAGGTCGCGGTTGCTGAAAAAATGGGAAAAGACAGTGAAAGGAGTGTCAAATGTGTTATTTGGAAGTAGTAGAGACCCTGGAACACTTTCTATTAGAACGTCCAAAATATCAGTCGAACATAATCAGTTTCACTGGGAGTATATTGGGGAAGTGGAATGGAAGAACGAGAGGATATGTGGTTATTGGGTGACACAAATGAGAGGGTTAGTATGCTTATCAGAGAAATTGGGAAGAATGAGGTACTGGATGTCATCAAACAGTTCGTTTCAAGGTGTGGAGAGACGAGGTAAGGGGATAGGGAGCACAGGGTTAATCAATACATTCTCATGGGAGAACTTCGATAAGTAAGCGGCCGACCAAAATGTTATTAGTATTAATAAATCGGGCTAGTTGGTCACATACTGTAAGGGAAACAGTCAGACCAGAACTATTCACAGAAATCGCCATTGAAATTTTGATATTTTTTTTCATTTTGCCAAACAAATATAGCTTATTGCCCGTCACGAGAACGATCTTAAAGAGTTCATTTCAATGAGGTGTCATCGGCTATGTTTTCAAGAAATATTTGTCAAGTGTCGTCTGATGTCAACTGCGGCCGAGGGGAATTAGGGGCCCCTGGAGTTGGAAAAGACAGGGGCCCCGGACCCATCGAGCTGACCACGGTTGGGCCCGGTGGGAGAAATTTTTTATTTTCAGGTATGAAACTCGCTAAATCATTGACTTTGTACTTTTTAGCAGGCTTGTATCTAACATCAAACTTGTGCCTGTTTTACCCTAAAATTCAATTAGCCATTGGCATCAGGTAAGTGTGTAAATACGATACATATTATGTGTGTTACTAGAAGGAATGGATGACGTATCTTAAAAAAAAACAATGGTTCGATATCCTATAAAACTTACCCGGACTCCGAGATCTCCCAAATATTTGAGTAAAATTTTTTCTTTCTTAGAACGTTTGGGGCCTATCTGGAGCCCAGGAACCCTTGGACTTTCTCCACCATTCCCCCTGTTACTGCTATTCGTATTAAGTAAATGATCAGAATTGTCAATTGTCTTTGCTTTGGAACGAGAATATCCAGACTAGTTAAAATGTGGCACCAAACAGTTTCTGTCCAGCGTGAATTCTGAGAATGTACCACTAATTACAGAATTTCATTTAGTCTATTTCCTCTTACACATTTTGTAGTTTTATGAATGAGTTCTGTTGACTCATTTGTCTTTACCGCGCGAAGACAGAAGGAGATTTTTCTTTCAGACCCCGTACATTTACCACTATGACGAAAGGAAGTCATTGCCCTCCACCTTTTGAAAACACTTCTCTCGCGCACTACTCACCAAGAACACACATCCGCATATAGAGCGGAAAAGCATCTTCAGTCATTCAAGACTTTTATACAGCTGAAAATGCCATTTATGTTACAGTACGAGTGTTCAATTCATTAACACTTCAATGCAGATTTCATTCAGAGGTGCGGATGGGTTTTTTTGTTATACTCGCCCAAAAAAGAAAGTGTGCATTGCAGAAATTGATCAAACTCCAAAAAAAATAATTTCGTAAGTGTAAAGAGTGTTAACCTGTTCATGAATAAGTTATATTGAACACAAAAACAGCTTTCCCCGTTAAAATTGCATTAACGTTAAATGACGTGCTGCAAATTTGTGAAAAGGCATGTTTTGCAAGTGGAGAGTCTGAAAATTCATGCAGCAGTGTAAATCCTTGGGTATGTAAACACTAAAGTAAGGCCTTCCTATCACACACATTCAAACTTGCGCTGCTGTTAAAACGACTCCACATTAGCATGCCAAGATTGACAATGAATCAACGTCTCCTTGCCCTGGGTATGATTAGAGCTGGCAGACCACATAGAGAGGTTGCCCAGCATTTGAACTGCCACCGTAACACTGTAGACAGGCTAGTCCATCGACATGCACAACATGATGACGTTCGAGACGACCCCGCTCCGGGAGACCCCGAGTTACCACTCCTGTACAAAATCGGTATATCCGTGTCGTCCATCTCCGGAACCGGCAACGAACGGCAACGACGACAGCCAGGAACATCCCTAACCTGAGACGGTTACATCCTCAAACAGTAATCAACCGGCTGAGAGAATATGGCTTACGTCCTCGAAGACCTGCAATTCGTCCGATTTTGACGTTACGTCATCGTCGTGCTCGACTGCAGTGGTGTAGACAACATCTCAGGCATCCCTTACACTGGTGGCGACGTGTTTTATTCACAGATGAATGTCGTTTCCATCTTTCATCATCAGATGGCCGCCAGAGAGTGTACAGACGTCGAAACGAACGCTACGCAGATCCATGTGTCGTGGCGCGAAACCGTTATGGGGGAGGATCTCTCATGGTGTGGGGTGGCATCACTGCCTGTAACAGAACTGAGCTGGTCATTATTGATGGCAATCTCAATGCAGCCAGATATCGTGATGAAGTGCTTACACCTGTTGTTGTCCCATTTCTGCAACGTCACGGCCCCGGCGTCATTCTACAGCAGGACAACGCTCGACCCCACGCAGCTCGTGTTGTTCAACAGTATCTGCAGCAACAACAAGTGGATGTTCTCCCCTGGCCCGCAAATTCGCCCGATATCTCACCCATTGAGCACGTATGGGACGAAATGAAACGTCAGCTACGCCGGCTTCCTCGTGCACCGTCAACGCTTGTGAAACTCCAAAGACAGCTTATCAGAATATGGAACAACATCCCACAACACTTCCATGCTAACTTGTTCGTTTCCATGAGGCGTAGATGCACAGCAGTAGTCGATACAGACGAAGGTCATACCAGATATTGAGTGTGTGACTTTTGTGTTTGACCCTTAGTGTCTTTGACTCTCCATGGCACCAAGAGTATTCGTCGTAGCGTAATGAAATTTCTCGTGTTGATCACAAATTGATTCATCTGTGATTGAATAAAATTTCCATGAATGAAAATGATATATATCTTTTTTTAGTGTTATTTTTTAGCATGCACACTTTCTTTTTGGGAGAGTATATATATAACACGTATGTTCTCTGAATTCCGTATCTACACCAACACTAGACCACGCGGAAAATGAAAATCTGTTCTACACATGTGTGCGGAACAGCAATCGTTGACAGACTAATTTTATTAAAAAGCGAAATTTTACTGGGATTTTCTGCAAATAGTGCACCGTATTTACAATTTGAATCGCTAGCGATAGCTAAAAAGCGCCCTCTGAATTTCAGTGTGTTCTATGTGCCAGTAGGCACATAGTACACATTGGAACTGAGGGGACGAAATAGTAACACGGGTTGCCCTCGCAAATTTGGTTGGCGATAAAATATTTTCTTTTTGTTGATAGTTGTCAAATAAATTGCCGAGTGTCGTTCTAATAATTGTTTTTTATTGACGTGAAGGCGTGAATTTGTGGTGCGGCGTGTCCATAAAATTTCCGGGAAGCATTGTGAAGTTGGGGTGGGAGGGACGGTCATCCATTGGCACCCACACACCGATAAATATTGTTTCTCGTGCACTGCCCAATCTACGACGATGCTCGTAATTCCACAATCAATGCGTTGCCATTTACCCTTGAGCCCACCGCACTACTATTTGGATCTGAACGATTGAATAATAATGATAACCTTCTTGTCTTTAGAGCCGTGCAGGACTTTATCATGCTGAGTGGACGCTTTGATAAGTAACAGTGCACTCATTGAGTAGCTCGGTGTTACTTGTCACACCATTACCGATATATTCGTCGAGGTTGCCCTATTTATTATCCTTTGGAAGCGAACGCTGAATTCAGGTTTTCCCCATGTTTCCTAGCTAACCCTTTGCCCAATGTAACGGTCAGTGTTATCCATGAACATCGCTATTTAAATCCTTTTATATTCTCAATTTTTGTCTCGGGAACATGGCTCATGACCCCCCCCCCCCCCCCCCCCCCCCATTGGAACGAGCTCGATAAGCTCGTTCCGGTGGAGTGTCATGAGCTGTGATTCTGGGACGGACATTGGGAATTTCCAGTTATTCAAAAATTATTCTTCAAGTGTCGTCTGCTACACCTGCTGGGTAAGGGGTTAAGTTCCTTTTCCCATCTCATTCTCCTGTTCTCTCGACTGCTCTCCCCAATCTCTATGGTTCTCGTGTTTAAGCAATATTTTACTTAGTGCCTGCTGCTACTATTAAATTTCATCAGTAACCCAAAGGAGACGGCTTATACAAGCTAAAAGCTTACTGCTGAATCCTTTCAACAAATCTCGTCCTTGTCTCACTGCTTTAATGCATACCATTGTATTGTGCACTCTGTATGACAATCATCTTGTAGTTTATTATATGTATGCATCATATTTTCTCATGAATAAATATTGTTTAAACTAAATATTATTGGTGGCCCATGTGGCTTATTGGCATACTAGGTTTACTCTACACAAAGCTACATAATTAGGCTTTACCAAACCCAGTTTGGGAAAGACTATTGTTATTCTTCTTTTTCAAAATTTTTCTTCTCTAATTTTTTTTTTTTTTTCATTTTTTTTTATTTTTATTTTTTTTTTTTTTCCTCCCTGAATTTTTACTGTTGAACTGCTCGAAAACAAGCTGTACGATTTTGACCAAATTTGGCACACTTATGTAATGTCATAAAATCTAGTGAAATGCGGTATCGTCATATCTGTGGAAAAGCGTGTTTTCAAAATATTCTGCCAAAACCTTCAAAATTCCACCATTTTTCGAATGTCTCAAAATTGTTTACAGTTACTTAGCTCAAATTTTCCACACATTTAGAGCATAATATGATACACCACAATCACCACTCAGATCTTTCAACTTTAACCCCCACTGGCCAAAAATGACATGAATATAGAATTTTTCTTCAAAATTGACCAACTTCAAGGGCAAATTTCTCAAATAACAAGGTTGTTGTAACAATTATTTTGGTTTGGATAGATGCAATAATGATTGCGGAAGAAAGTTACTTTTTAATCTCAGATTTAACCCTCAAGCACAATGAGGGTGAGAATAAGAGTACCGTTTGAAAATGCCAAAATTAGCCAACTTTGGTTGCTTTTTCCATCATTTTGGAAAAGGGTCAATTTCAAACACTTTTCGTGTACGTATTCACAGTTGACTACGAGCATATTTGCTGTTGTAAGTTTGGTTGTAAACTTTAACCCTATCCCATTCTAGTTGCATAAAAGTAGGTACCTTAAAAAAAAACTCCAATTTTTTCAGAATTTGGTAAGTTTAGGTGACGATTTACTCCATTTTTAATTGCTTGAGCTCTGAATGCTTTCTATAGCTGCTTGCAGCAGTCAAAGTATGACAAATTTTGTTCTATATGTTATTATTAAAAGTTTAACCCTTGGCAGATTTGAGACTTCCCATAAGGGTACTGTCGGAATATTTGTTATTTTCGCCAACTTCAAGAGCAAATTTTTCGAATTACAAGGTAGTTGTAATAATTATTTTGGTGTGGCTAGATGCAACAATGATTGTGGAAGAAAGTTACTGTTTACTTCTTAATCTCAGATTTAACCCTCTAGCACAATGAGGGCGAGAATAAGAGTACCGTTTGAAAATGCCAAAATTAGCCATTTTTGGTTGCCTTTTCTATCATTTTGGAAAGGGCTAATTTCAAACACTTTTCATGTACGTATTCACAATTGACTATCGAGCATATTTGCTGTTGTTAGTTTGGTTGTAAAGTTTAACCCTATCCCATTCTGGTTGCATAAAAGTATGTACCGTCCAAAAAATTTCCAATTTTTTCAGAATTTGGTAAATTTAGGTGGCAATTTACTCCATTTTTAATTGCTTGGGATCTGAATGTTTTCTATAGTTGCTTGCAGCAGTCAAAGTATGACAAATTTTGTTCTATATGTTATTATTAAAAGTTTAACCCTTGGCAGATTTGAGACTTCCCATAAGGGTACTGTCAGAATAATTGTTATTTTCGCCAACGTTTACATGCACTTTCTCAGCACTGGAGCCATATTGTCTCAAAACCTTTTCCATGAGAGGATTGGGCCTTCATCTAAGAACAATGTTGTTGTTATATATTTTATTCAAAGTTTTAACCTTCACCCAGTTTTCGGGCCTTGAATTTGAGTGCCCTAAAATTCTTCATAAAATTGGCTAATTTTGAGCTCACTTTTCTTCCATTTTCGAAAGGAATATCGAACAATGATTTACATGTTCGTATTTACAATTGCCTACCGAGCATATTTGCTGTTGTAAGTTTGGTTGTAAAGTTTAACCCTATGCTCGTTCTGTTTGCATAAAGATAGGTGCAGTCCAAAAAAAAAAACAAAAAAAACCTCTCATTTTCAGAATTTGGTAAGTTTAAGTGACGATTTACTCCATTCCTAATTGATTGAGCGCTGAACGTTTTCTATGGCTGTCTGCAGCAGCCATAGTACGACAACTTTTGTTTTATATGTCATAATTAAAAGTTTAACCATTGGCAGATTCGAGACTGCCCATATGGGTATGGTCGGAATAATTTTAATTTTCATAAAATCACTGAATATTGATAAGCGTGCAGTGGTAGTTTGGAATAGAATATCCGAAAATGCTTTCGAAATTCGGATTCACAGTTCAATTCCAAGAATATTTTCTGTTATAAGGTTGCTGTAAAGTTTAAGGCAATCCCTGTCTCAGATGCATAATGGTTGATGCCGTCGAAAAAAATTCATTTTTTTCAGAATTTCGTAGGTTTAAGTGACAATTTACTCCATTTCTAATTCATTGAGCGCTGAATGTTTTCTATGCCTGCATGCAGCAAGCATAGCATGACAACTTCTGTTTTATACGTCATTATCAAAAGTTTAACCCTTGGCATAATTAGGAGTTCCCATGTGGATATAGTCAGAATAATTGTTATTTTCGTAAAATCAATCCCTGAATATATTGGTAACCACGCAGTGGCCTTTCAGTGGTGCTACATGAAGCCGCAAATAGTTAAGATTGAAAAAGTTCATCAAATAGACAGATATAATACCTAACTCAGCCGGTGACAGGTAAATAATGAATGGAAAAGTCGTTGAGTTGAGAATAAAGTAGCGACGAATCGTGCCCTCGGTTTCCACCTGATCCATGGTATTTCCATGCGGTCTCGGCACTTGACAAAGATACTAAACTGTCGGGCAGGGACAGTAGGAAACATTCTGAGAATTTCAAGTTGCTGCCTTGCATGATCGGGATATAATTGGAATATATCCGACATTGTATCTGTCGGATATATTCCAATTATGTCCCGATCACTTCACCCCGATTGTCCGTATGGGGGCACCATGATGCCGTGTACTAAGGCATACTGCACGTCGATGGTGCGCGTGTCTTCAACCAATCTAACCCTGCTCGTGCTACAGTGCAGAGGCACTATGTTGGGGAGCTGGCAGCTGCTCGTAATTGCTCGGTAGTTCTCTCTGGGTACCCCGGCTTCCTCCACCCAAACAACTGTCACCGACATAATATGACCTTGGCTGTTAATGTGTCGTTAAAACCTAATAAATAAATTAATAAATCCAGTACCAGTTTTGCTCGTACTAATATTAGTACCGTCAGACAAAATTCATTTTCTGATTAATTTCGTACTTTTCTGTACTCACCTTCCCTGAGTAAGATTGGTATACCTTTTCAGTCTCATATTTAACCCTCAAGCACAATGAGAGTGATAATAAGTGTACCATTTGGAAATAGCCAAATTATCCAACTTTGGTTACTCTCTACTATCATTTTGGAATGGGTTAATTTGAGACACTTTGCTTTGCTATATGCAGAGATGTTTAATCAATAAATCCGGCTTTAGTTATGTTCTGGGACTTAATGAAACATGTGCTTTGGACACTTAAAAATAGCACTGTCTGCAAAAAATGACTTTGAGTGAATACTCACTTGTCCAAGAACAAAAAGGAAAGAGCTGTTTGAGCTTTTCATAACTGCTTTCAAAAATCAATGGGGAACAAATTTTGTGTTATATGTTTTGGTGTTCCGTGTTATCCAACACCAGTTTGGATGTACAAATATGAATACCACCAGGAAAGAAAGCACATTTTCTCAGTGGTAGACTGTTTGACTTCTATGATAGAGGTCCCGAGTTTGATCCCTACCTGGGACGATCCACGTCATGTCCTTGGGCAAGGCACTTTATCCAGGTTGCACGATGATGCCATGTACTAAGGCGTACTGCATGCCAATGGTGCACATGTCTTCAACCGGTGGTACCCTGCTTCAGCGGAGCTTGAACCTAATTAGAATGTTGAGCTTGACAGTTGCTCGTCGATGCTCGGTGGTTCTCTCTGGGTCCTCCGACTTCCCCCTTCCGTAAAACTGTCACGGTCATGATTAGCCATTGTGGATAAGTATGTGACCGTAAACACCAATAAATAAATACCGTCAGGGAAACCCTCTGTGAAATCCTTCTGTCAATAAATAGCAAAGTAGTAATGTCATGCAAGAAATATTAACAAGCTGTTCAACATCCCTTCAATCAACTCATTTTGACTTGAACTGTACCCATCACTGTGTATACTATCTCTCTAGATGGTTTAAACCATATCAAATAAACAACTAATTTGTGTGTGACAGTAACTCATATTACATGTATTTCATTGTATCTGAAACAGATATGTTGGAAAAATTGTGAAATCATGGAGTAGGAAGCTTACCCTCGTTTGTTGACAAATCCCACACATTCACAAACAGACAAAATGATACAGAATAAATTAATTATTGATATTTAAGGTCACTTTCAGCATCTACAGCTATATCATGACCATAATATAGGTATTTATTCAAGTCCAGGTATTCATTGCATAGGCGTACAGGGCTATTTTTCGGGGGGGGGGGGGGATGAACCCTTTTAGCCCGAAAAAGTTGAATCTCAGGAGGAAATGCCAAATGTGGGTATGGGAGGGAGGGGGGTCTCCCTTCCATTGAGTTGAGTACCTGGAGAGAACCACCGAGCAATGGCAAGCGACTCAGACTCCCCAACATACTAACTCCACAAAAGCAGGGTGAGCATTGGTTGAAGACAAGTGCACCCTCAAAGTACCCTTAGTACACATCGCCATCATGCTCCCACCCCCCAAACGTGGGAAATTAAATTGGAATGAAGTGTCTTGCTCAAGGACACAATGTGGTTGCCACAGGCGGGTTTCGAACCGAGGACTTCTTGGATTGCAACAATCATCTCTACCTTCTGAGCCACCGTGCTCCCGTAATATGCAGTAATAGAGCTCTGTATGTGTACGTGTGTGATTATAAATGAATAATATTAACGTGGATACGGTTCCACTGAATCAACTTGTACAGTATAATGGTCAGTTTACTTGCAACTTCTAAGCGATGAGATAGGAAAACAACATTTTGTGTGGAAAACCAAAATGTTTTGTGGTCATTTCTGGCAACTAGATTGTCCGTAATTTTCTGGCATATTGGCCGAAAAAGTGTGCAATACAGTGTGCCCTTTTCACATTAAAACGTTGGGAAAGCCCGTAATTTGTCCAGCAAATTACAATTCTCTAGTTTTATGTTTGAGGTTCACGCATCTCTACACTGAGAAAAATGCACATCTTTTGCTCCATATTTAAAAAAATTACCCCTCGGGCCGAAACAATATTTCAGCCCATTGGGGAAATTTGTTAATATGGAGGATCCATAAGGGAGCCAAAATTGTGCATTATTCTCGGCGTTGAGGCCGTTGGGGAGACAAATCAAACGAAGGAATCGTCGGTCTTCAAATTACAATGGCGGTCCTGACGCACTCACCTGACAATCTCGGCCTCAACACTAACCACCTCTTATTTACGCCCTTGGTATCGGTGAGATGGAACAAATAGAACTTCCAGGCTTAATTCTTTACCCAACTCACAGGATATCAAAATGTATTATTCTGATTATTGTTTTTCAAAAATGTTCATAAAAAACAACAAACCCATATATCATGTGACCCCTCATTGGAACGAGCGCGATCAGCTCGTTCCAATAAGGGGTCACATGATATATATATATTTTTTTTAACCCTTTGAATTTTTTTTTTTTCAACTGCCTGCTAAACTTGAAAATTACACTGACGGATGCTTCCGATTCGTTAGGTAAAGGGTTAAACAGTTCACATTTTCAAGTGTAGAGGTCAAAATAGGAACCTGTGAATCGGAATTTCTATCCTGGAATCGAATCTCGATATCAACATCAAATCCGAATCGAATCGAATGAAAATCACTTCTTAATTTTAACCATATTACCAAATTACCCTGCATATCTTGCTTGCGCCTGGTGCTTGCGCATGTCGCATGTGTATGGCGAAGTTTTCAGAACGTTTTTGTATAATCACAGCACTGTATGCATTACGCCACTTACTTTCAATAATAAATCCACTCCAACCCTTGTGTTTGGTACTCTGCATAGGCTAGTCTATATTATCAAGATCCTCCAACAATTTGAGTTCGCCAAGTCTTGAAAAGGCTCAAACGTCGACATTGTGTTGGGCCACGGGTGTGTTTGAGAGCATGCTGGTCTTCATTCAGTTCATATTATATACTGCGCTAGTTGAAGGGAGGTCATTTTCGATATTTTCTTTGTTGGTAGTCGATATAATGTACATGTGGTACATATATGTTTCACCTTCAGTGCATCATGCCTTAAGATTGGTCTAATTTGGGCCCCCACTGTGGGGGCGAACAGTCACACCGCTTTGCCGTTTGTCTGGTTAGAGAGAAACACTCGGGTATTCTCGCCTTCCCGGCATCTGTTTGCGACAATTCTCCCCTTTTTCGCTTTGAAACAATGATTCCGACCGGTTAGACATCTAGTAGGTAGAGGTGCAGGCTGCAAGCCGAGAGGTCCTCGGTTCGAATCCCACCTGCGGCAACCGCGTTGTGTCCTTGGGCAAGACACTTCACCCCCATTGCCCACGTGGGGGCACGGTGGCGCTGTGTACTAAGGCGTACTGCACGTCGATGGTGCACTTGTCTTCAACCAATGCTAACCCTGCTTGTGTGGAGTTAGTATGTTGGGGAGCTGACAGTTGCTCGCCGTTGCTCGGTGGTTCTCTCCGGGTACTCCGGCTTCCTCCACCCGTAAAACTGTCATGGTCATGATTAGTAATTGTGCAGAAAAATGTGACCTTAAACACCAATAAATAAATAAATAATAACATCTAGAGTTTACATCTTATAATTACCAGTCGAAAGAAAACAGTAGAATCCTTTGAACAAATCTGTAGTTCGACGCTGTTATGGGCTATTTATTTATATACTTTTAGTGAAGTTTGCGCGGGGACTACCGTTGATGTAATGTCATGTCTTTTTTATTCATAAAGCTATATAGATAGTCTTTCGTGATCCAGTTATAAATATTCCAATCAAGAAGTATTTAAAATCATCAATATATTTACACAATTGGTCGAACTACGCGGCGCAGTCACAAAATTACAGCTGTGACGAGTCTCCATTCATAATTATACAGACAATAAACAGCTCACATTAAGTCTCGACTGAGAAATATTTTCTTGATTAACAGAAAATGAATGTTTACTTTATTGTTTAGATTCACTCACCTGGAATATTTCAGTTGGTAGGAAAAGCGAACTTACAGTTCGCTTTTCCTACCAACTGAAATATTCCAGACGAGTGAATCTAACTATATACGATGATCTATTTTAAGGCTAAACTGGTTCCGAGTCATTAAAGCGTCGAATTCTCTACAGAATTTGACTGGTGGTTTGAGAGTTTGCACCGGGTAGTCTGTTCAGTGGATCATAAACTTCTAGGTCCCCTACTTGTTTCTTAAGCTTAAAAGAAAACAGGAAGTTAGGCTATACGTAGATGTCTACCCTGTGTCTGTCGAGGAATTAACCGAACTGTACATACTCACCTGCACACTCTATTTGCATTGTACAGAAATACCGTCATTATATTCCACTACCAAAATATATCCACAGGCTATATTTTAATCACTGAACCTCGCTTTTTCTTTCTGGGCGCTGGTAGGTAAGGATAGGCCAGCAGCTAATGTACAACATTCTCCCCTGAGAAATCCGACAAATCAGTGGCTGGCGAGAGTGGTTTTATTTTACATTATGGCCCGGCGAATCTAAAATCTCGGGTAGAAATCGAATCAAGCAGAGGAATTCAAATCACATTTAATCTCGAGTCGAATTTCACGACTCTTCAAGTTGTAAATATTGAATCTTCTTTCAACAGTAATTATTGCCAATCTCCTCTCCAAATATTGTGTTCAATGGTGACTCACCTGGTTGGGGAACAGGTCAATCAAAGAACGGAATATTTCCGTATTATCAAAGTAGTTTGGGGAGCGGTATCTCTTTGATCTCTTCTTCTCCTGGTGAGAGAAGAAGAGTTAACTTGGAAGGCCTGATTTTGAGAACATATTTGAAGATCAAAATTTCCGAATCAGCACGACTAGAATCGAATCTTCTGGACGATTTCGTATCGAATCGAATTTCTAAGCTTCCGAAGGCCCTATTGTACATGAGAATAGAACTGGCTCTATGAGACGTGCAATAGGGACAGGGTATCGTCGGCTTAACAAATTATGACTTTGACAGCTTTTCACGCAGTGGAAGGAGTGCAACAACGGGCAACCTTGAGTTGGTCTTTTCGACAATGTTTAACCCTTTACGTTATGAGTCAGCCGCATCCACCCGCGTATTATACACATTCAGCAGTTGAAAATAATATTTTTTTTAAAATGTCAATAAAACCATATCATGTGACCCCCCCCCCCCCCCCCCTCATTGGAAGGAGCTGGTTGATCTCGTTTCAATGAGGGGGTTACGTGGTATGGTTTTGCTGAAATTATTTAAAAAATTGTTTAAAATAATATTTAAAATAATGAATTTTGATATCTGCCTTGGGTAAAGGGTTAAAGCACTATAAGAGTGGTTTATGGTCAGATCTTGGCTGCCTATGTGGGCAGCCAAGACTTGACCAGAAGCCACAGCCAGGCCACTAAACTTTCTGTGTGTAATATGGAATAATTTAAGATAAACTGTCCGGTCTTTGAAGGGTCAATAAGAAACCATTAGTGTGAGGGTGAGCGGATAATAAGTCTTAAATCACTAAAGTATTTCAGCTAACTAGGGGCGTAAATAATGGAGTGGGTGGAGGTGTAAGGGGTTTGACAGCTCACCAGGTCGATTTACTCTTGCTAGTAAGCATGTTCTTAATGACGGTAATATATTTTATACTTGCAGTTGTATCAAACACCCGGTCGGGCATAAAAGTGGAGGCCTTTGTGGTCTGGCGTGTAGTTTGGAGTACGGCGCGAGCTAATTAAATAACCACATGTATTTAATTTCCAAATAATTTCCAGGATTTCAGAGTTTTGAATAATAATCCTGGGTGATTTGTATTCCATCTTGACGGTGTAGGTGAAATATTTTAATAGGAGCTTCTTGAACTATCGCAATCGATTTAAATCAGACTTACACCCCACCTTCAAAGTATTCTTCATGACGCCATTTTAGGTTATGTAAAGTAACTTACCATATACAAACACACAATTTCAGAGCAACCATTGCGAGTTGTGCTATGTTTTAATAGAACGATGCAGGCCAATGGATAACGGGGGCCGAGTAATGCCGCAGCACTAGAAGCAATCAGGGGTGAGCTTGGGTGGATGAGGATCAAGGACATGACAGACTCATTGAAACTCGGTTATCTTAATTATTTGGTAAATCTCCTCGACAGCCGATGATGTAAAGTAATGTTCCAGAGAATATTCAACTCAAATATCAAGACAGGGTGGATGGTCCAAGCGAGGGAGCTAATAGAGAACTACTCGTTGGAGATCTGGGACCTAGACGTTGGGGCATATCAGGGTAAAAAAATCGTCAGAGAAAGGCTCATGGCGGGGAGGGGGTGGTAACCTTAATTGGCGAGAGGGGATCAAATCAAAGATGTCTTTGGGTGGCCTGCGTGATAAAGAGAAGCCTGGTTTTAAAGAGTACCCTGATGGCACCTTTGGGGGGTCACTGTTGTTCAAGCTGAGGTCTTGGTCCCTGGAGCTGAGGGGAAAAATTGGGAAAACAGTGAAAAGGAGTGCCAGATGTGTAATTTGGGCGTGGTGGAGACCCCGGAACACTTTATTCTAGAATGCCCAAAAATACCAGTCTAACAGAATAAGATTCACTGGGAGTACAATGAGGAAGTGGGATGGGAGAATGAAGGACATGTGGTTAGTGAGTGACTCAAAGGAGAGGTTAATATGCCAATCGGAGAGATTGAGAAGAATGGTGCAAGGAATATCATCAAGCAGTTCGTCTCCGAGTGTTGGGAGGAGAGAAGAAGCGTGGGAATAGGGAGGCAGTTGGGAGTGCAAGGGGTAACCGATGCCTTCTCACCTGAGAACCTCGACAAATCAGCGGCCGGCCAAAGTGTTATTATGATTAATACGACATGGCGAAATTCACTTGAGAAGAGTGACATTTGAGATTGAGAAAATGAGTGTGATATTTGAATTAGATTGTCAAGTTTGGTGTTGGTAACTCAACTGTTCGGTGTCCTGCTGTCCGATCGGTCTGACTCAGTAGGTATGTCAATGCGTAAGTTAAATATATATGCCTTTGTCTCATCAAAAGTCAGAGAGAACTTAACCCTTTGAACCCCAGAGGCCGTTTTTCCGGCCGGGTCACAAACTTCGTCGTAATGTCATCAATACGATGACTGTAAGGTAAATGTGTGGTGTAGGCCCCCAAATAATAAATATGGACTCTTCCTATTGCGGCCATGAAACTGACATGAAAGATACCACAAGGGTTCAAAGGGTTAAGCAAGCTACTTTTGACACCTAGAAATTGTTATTTTCCTTGGAGAAGACTCGGAAAGAGAAATATGTAACTTAGTGGACGTCGACTTTACGAAATTCCTCTAAATTCGCATTCTTTTGAACGGTGAAAGACAATGGAAGAATATCCTTTGGCAGAAAAGGACAGTGCGACCAGATACTCCTTTATGAAACTATGGATAAGCGCGCGTAGATTTGCGTTTGAGTCTGGTAGGCGGAAGAGACCACTTATTCCACCCGAAGGAAGACTTTGTTCGTTTTGCAGCAATAAGGTAGAGGACGAGTTCCATTTTCTGCTTGACTGTAGAGTTGAAACGGTTGACCGATTAATCGATTAACCAATGATCAACGTTTTGATTGCTCAAAAAGTAATTGATCGATTAACCGTTACTTTTGAACTACTGTATTTTCTGGGTTAACAAAGGAACAAACTTGCTCCAAAACAGGCAAACATTGTCATTCTGACTCATATCAATTATATGAGAGAGAGTAAAGCATGCAAGTTACGTGATGACATACTTGTTCACTTGCATGATCATTGTACTATATCAGTAGCTGGAACTGGCCATTCTTACGTTAACCTTTACCCAATGCTGATAGTAGACGACACTTGCAAAATAGATTCTTGAATTACTAAACAATTTTCAATTTTTGTCTCAAAAACATAGCTTATGATCCCTCATTGGAACGAGCTCAACGATCTCGTTCCAATGAGGAATCATAAGCTATGTTTTTGAGACAAAAATTGAAAACATAATAAAATCGGAATCGAGATTTTTTTATGTAGAGCTGGCCGATTTTACCCTTTACCTTGGAAAAGGGGTTAATGCTATAAATCATCAACGGTGCGGCAGTTATTCAGCTACCCATAAGGGCAAGTGATTAATCGGTTAACCAGGGTTTATCCATGTGATTAATCGATCAAGAAAGCCCTCAAACCGTTTCAGCTCTATTTCATTGCTCTATCAACTCTTGCGACAGAGAAGCAGTCCTACAGGAAATTAACTTCATTCTTCCTGGCGTTGATGTCATCAGTCACAAAGATCTAGCAAAGACGTTAATCGGATCTTTGGATTCTGGCATAACACATAACGTCATGCGGTATGTCCATAATTCGTTCAAAAACGCGTGGATACTCAGACAAAAAGTTGGAAAAAAACTCAAGATGTTTCCAGGACCAGGTACATATATTCCCATTTTAAAAGTTTTATTGTATGGTAATATTTTGTCTGATTGTGTTTATTGTCGTGCATGTATTCACATTGTTAGTTGTCATATACCCTTTTACGGGAATGAAAAACAATAAAGTATTCACTTTCCTATCCTAGAGAAAGCTGCCTCTCGGCTGTCTTTTATGACACTGAGACCGTATTATCACATCATGTTTTTCTTTCTTTCTTGTTTGTTTGTTTTGAAAAATGTATTTCTAAAAGTCCTTATTGACACCTTACAATTATGTGGGTTCATTTCGGTTTTTATATCTGCCAATGCCTAGAACAAAAAAACAAACAAACACCGACAAGCAGGCCTGGAAATAACCCGCGAACGATCGTTTAGGTTACGTAAGGGTTATTTCAAGTGTGAAATACGCGAATTAACTGCAGGCGACGACAAAATAAGCCAACATGAATTGAATTCCTAAACTCCATTTCCTGTCAGTCAGACTTAACAATATTTCGGGACTGGCTCGACTCAAGGGTTTTGCGCTGCCTCCACATATGAACAGAGTGGCATTCCAATTCAATCATAGCATAGCGGGGTTGCGCATTAGTTGTTGCTATTTATTCTGGCAGTAATTCCGTTCAGGCATAAACAGCATGGCTGGCGTAGGAGGCGAAAAAACATGTCAACACATTTTTCCTACAGGTTACCACCATGTTACACGACGTAATCTACTAACGGGTTATTACACTCTAAAATCGGTTGGGTTAAAAATCAACCCAAATCGACTGGGTTGAGTGAATATGAACCCAAATTGGGTTCATATTCACTCAACCCAGTCGATTTGGGTTGATTTTTAACCCAACCGATTTAGAGTGTATGTACGCTCTTATTTCCAGGTCTAGACAAGCCTAGATATTTTCTGGAAAACTTTTGTTAGAGGGTTGTCACCACCGCCCTATGTATTTGCATCCATGGATTCATTTCTGGCATACCCACAAAACTTTTAACACGTACCTCCATAATCCAACAAATATTACAGTTCTGTAACAAAAATCATTCAGCGATAAGCATTTTCGCACGAGTCGGTGAACCGTTAGATTACATTTGTGAAGTGTTAGTGCGCTGCACGGCCAGATAAAGATGTGGAGTGGAGATGGGTCATTTCCCCAGACGTTTTGGGTCCTTCAAAATTGTCTGCCATGTTTCCTCGCAGGATTTGTGCTCATTGGTTGTGTTTAATTTTTTTCACCTTATTTATTTATTTATTTTTATATTATATTATTTATTTACCACCTAACGTACTAACTCCACACAAGCAGGGTTGATGGCAAGTGTACCATCGACGTGCAGTACGCCATAGTGCCCAGTACAACCGTGCTCCACGTGAGCAATCAGGATTGAGCGTCTTGTTCAATGACATAACGCAGTTACAGTTGGTCGGGATCGAACCGTGAACCTTTCGGTTTGAAGTTCAATGCTCTAATCATTGAGGCACCGACCTCCCAACGACAGTGTTTCTTTCTGAAATGTAGAAGTAAGGGGACGGGCGCACATCGCGTAGCGATGGCCAACGCGATGTGTATCATTGGATGAGGGCCGAAAGGGAGTGATTCTCTTTGTGTGTAGGGTGGGAGGGGAAGCTCCGGGAAAAATTTTAAACATAGTACTCAAAACTCACCTTCTCGTTGATTTCGTGCAGTAAATTTCATTAACCTGATATATTAGAACGATTCACCTCTCTCCAAATTCAGTTGTTTGGACGTAGTGGCTGCCCAGTAGGGCAACCATTGCGTTCAGACAGCTGGACAACCTCACTCCGTTTTATTGAGATTGGGAAAAATGTGCAAATGTTTATCTGCTGAGACATGAGTGGTTATAAATCAAGACAAACGTGTGCGCAGCTTACCAAAGACGTCATTTTTGTCATGTCATTCTGTCTGTTTTATGGTTTACACACCGCAAAAACTGATTTAGAGCACATGGCAAGACAAAATGTAAGGGAACGGAGTATCATTAGGAAAGCGTCACAGCGTATGTTGGTGATATCGCACCAGCGCTGATCACAAAAACTGCCATTCTAATCGTTGAATCTGGACAAAGTAAACAGACACAAGGCCAAAGCAGTTTTTTTCACCATCAGAGTATCCCCCCCCCCACCCCGCCCCATTACCAATAGCATGACGACTACTGTTACTTACTGTATATCCTACTAGGAAGCTACAGTTTTCATTCTGAAAACTGAGTAGTTCTTTCTGTCTGTCGATTCTGTCTACAACCGCTGAGATGAACTATTCTGTCGAACTCTCAGTGAGGGTCAAACTGTCGAATTTGGAAATTGTAGTTTGGAACATTTAGGTAATTAACCCTTTTTTAAAGATTCGTTAATTTATCAATGATTGGTGTTTAGGGACATGCATCGTCATACTATACAAGCACCAAGTGCCTACCCTAAATAATAATCCTCCTTTCGAGAGTTGGCTTGCCATGATGAGACAGAAATGGGTGTTTGGCGACAAGAGTTCCCGTCCATCCCAGACTGAAATCGTCATGAATATAGACTTTAAATAACATTATCTCCCTTGAAAGTATTAGGTCGAATTAAAAAGCAAGTAATGGTTGAGAAAACACCTATGACATCAGTGGAAAACAAATCCAAGTTTCCTTTTGTTACTTTTTACGAACGAAAACGACAGACAGCTCCCAGAGCTGTCTGTTGTTTTCGTTTATTAAAAATAACCAAAGGTACTTGTTTTTTTTTATATCAAGCTAATTTGAAGCAACTGGTCGACAGATAATCCACCGGTAAAAATATCTCTCAGTATCACAACTCCGAACAATAACGTCCACTTTGACTCTTTGTTTAGCGAATGGATTTTTGCAGTAATTTGACAGTTTTTATTCATCCCAGGAAAAAAATTCGCAAATCTTACCTTCTTAATTTTTATATTAATGCAAAGGAAAGTGTCTGTATTATATGTCACGATACGCACATTGTTGGTATAATGACAGACAAGGTTACACAATAGGGCTGCATGGAATTCGAAACTGAGTACTGGTATCGGTGTTAAAAAAAATACCGCGGTATACCGATATATTGAAAGACTGTTGAGATATCTGAACATTCGCACCATAATCGGGACTTGTCATCACATTCAGAACAAATCAGCATGCCTGGCTGATACAGTTCGAATAATCCTTTTCCCAGTGCAGACGATATCAAAAAAAATTTTTTTAAATATTAGTTCACCAATTTTTTCCAAAAATTTCAACAAAACCACATCATGTGATCTCTTCATTGGAACGAGCTCGTTCCAATGAGGGCTCACATGATATGGTTTTGTTGAATTTTTTGGAAAAATATTTTTTGTTTAACTGCACAATTTCTGTATTACCCGGGCGGATGCTGCCGATTCGCTAGGTAGACGGATATTATTATGCGTTCGAGACTAGAGTTAAAAAATTGAAGAATCTTGAAAATTAAATTATGGGTAAATGAATAATGACGATAAACCTATATTTTTGCAATTACATCGGCATTCAATCGATAATAGTTTGATTACCGGTGTTATCGGTTTATCGATATACCGCCAGCCCTAATACACAACATCAAAAGATTAAATCCGTTTCTTCAGAGAATAATAATCAAACATTCAAAATGTTTGGGAAACAAAACTGTAAAAAGCCAGCGTAAGTAATCTTATACTACTCTACTTAACCCTTTAACCCAACGTAACGGCCAAATCCGGCCAGCGTTTTTCTCAAAAGTCGCCAATTAATTTTCATTATTTTTTCATTTTTTGTCTCAAAAACATAGGTTATGACCTCTCGTTGGAACGAGCTCGTCGAGCTCGTTCCAGCGAGGGGTCATAACCTATGTTTTTGAGACAAAAAGTAAAAAAAAATTAGTTATTCAAGAATTTTTTTTTGCAAGTGTCGTCTGCTTTTCATGTTCGGTAAAGGGTTAAAAATGCCTGATGCTTGAGAAATGCTGCGCACATCGATGATACAAAGCAGCTAACTTTTCGAAATTTCAATTTTTATATGATCTTCCCACATCTTCGGTGTTAAGCGCTCTAGTGGCTTTTGTAAATTAAGAGGAGCCATCTTTCCTTTAAATATTTCCCAGTGACGATAATTGTCCGCCATGTTGTAGAGACTTGGATATTTTCTTATAATTAGTTTTCTGGCTTTATATCAATAGATGGGAGCGCGGTGGCCGAGTGGTTACGACAATGGATTTCAAACCGAAAGGTCCACAGTTCGATCCCCGCCAAGGGTAACTACGTTGTGCCCCGGGGTAAGGCACCTCATCCCAATTGCCCATTCGGGGCACGGTGGCACGGTGGCACTGTGTACTAAGGCGTACTGCGCGTCGACGGTGCCATTGTCTTCAACCAATGCTAAGACTGCGTGTGTGGAGTTAGTGCGTTCGGAAGTCTGACAGTTGCTTGCCGTTGCTCGTTGGTTCTCTCTGAGTACTCCGGGTTCCTCTACCCTTAAAACTATCCAACACCAGGTGACCCTGGCTATCGAAAGTGTCTTTATACCCAATAAACAAATAAATAAATACACCAATAGAGTCGTTTTGCAAATCTCGTGATTGGTGATATGGTGCTAACAACATCCTGCCTTTGTTTGATTAGTCAAACTTTACGAAGCAACTTCCATTATGAGCAGGTTCAATAGTTCGAATATCGTTTCCATCGCAAGGGCTGAATATAAGTGCTCAGCCAGTTTTAGAGTGAATACACGTCGTGTGAATGATATAAGGAATGCTTATGCTTTTCTAACTTACCTTGTTGGTTAATGGAATGGCCTTACAAAGAAATCATCAAATGGCTTTAGTTGTCAATCTTGTTTTTGGCTCTTTAAAATTTTAGAATCATTCTGTGCCAAGACAAGAAACTATTTTGTTCCTATTATGACAAACTCGTAAACATGTTCATCTCAATGATCTGCTGGTAGCAGCGTCACTTATTTTATTCTGCTCTCGATCCAGAAGGACTGGTAATATCTCAACCACATGTTGAGTAGATCATATCTAGTCATATTTCTATTAATTTTATATCAACGTATTATGATATAATTTTACTTCCAGGTACACTTATGTAGTAAAATAATATATTTTTGTTGCTAATTTTCTCTTGAGTTAATCATGGGGTGTTCCCAGAAGAGTTATCGGGACCCATTATGGCTTGGTGTCCAACTCCGATAAACTCCTGACATTAGTCCAGTATGAGGTGAATGAAGAATCTATGGCTACCCATGTAGTCCCTCACAGTAGTAGATCATGTACCCGATCGTTCCCTTTGGTCGGTCCCCGCACCAGACATCAGAAATGATATCAAAGTCACGTGATCTAGTTTGGTTGTTATGGTAGCCCGCGTGAGCGGCCATCTTGTGTGGCATTTCTATAGTGATACGTGGTCTCAGTGCGCATGAGAGGGCGTATTGTCGTGACATGTGTTTCCGTCGTTCATTTTGTATACTGGATGCCACCATCTTGGTTTCTATGGTCTCGTTACAGTTATTCAGGTGAAAATGTTGTTTTTTCAAGAAATGCGTGGCTTCTCATAAACATGGCCGAGGACATTTCGCATTTAAATTACCTCCCCTATTCACAATGCTCACAATGTATACAGTTTCTGAAAGCTCTGAATATGGCCTTTCTGGATACAACTGCACACAATAAGAATCTTAAAATATCACTCTAATACACTCAGCTGTATGTCACAGTTGATGCCTAAAAATGGCTCAAAATGGTCAAAATTTTCTCCTTTTGCGGATAAATTTACAATTTTCGTGCATCGATAGTGATAAACCTGTATTATATCAATTCTTCATTCTGACCTTGACCCCAACTGAAATGCACTTGACAGTACACAGTTTGAATCACGACCATCGACAGATTAACTTTGCCATATCACAATTATTGAGAATTACTTATTAAATCCACACCACCACAAAATAAAACCATGGCTCAAAATAGCAATTTGGCCGAGGATATTCAATAACCTCGGATATGTCCTTTTAACAGGAAACGAGACCTTAAGTGAAAAATAAAAAATTCCACACACTCTCAGAAACAGTATATGTGTGCATCTGTATTTAATTCTGAGAAAAACATATGTATGCCACATATGGAAAAAACCGTTAATTTAGTGCCCGTAAGCCCATGGATAGCGGCAGACCGAGCATTCTGATACCCGACTTTTTACGTTTATTTACGCTGTAATATTCAGTGAGAGAAGGCTTGCTCTTGCACATTTCTGACTCTGATAAAAGCTTTGTAGATTAAATTTTGCATTAGATGAAAGCATGTAACACCACTGCTCCCCCTATTCTGTCAAGTTAGTATGCTTAAACCTGAGATAAGGAGATTAGATTTCCATGTAGATGGATGCACAGGTGTATCACCAAGGACAATAGCTCTCATGGCAGCTGTGTTGGTATATTGCCAATGATCAGACAAAACCAATGGTTATTTATTATTTATTTTTGATGTGCGAAGTCACTTTTAGCACCAAAAGCTACATCAGGATCACACATTAACTGATTAAATTAAAAAAAAACACCAGAAATTACATTTATTTGTAAACTACATCCTCCTTCAAGAATACGTATTTCACCCTCAACCCACCCTTCTCCACAGCATCCTCAATTCACTTTCCTCATTTGGCCAAGCATCATTCACTGATGCTATCAATTACAATATAAAGTAATATTCATAAAAGAAAGATTTCTAAAAATCTCTTGCAATCACATTTTCCTGCACAGCATAAATTGTGTTTGCTAAAGGGTTAAAAGATAGACCCATGTCAGTTCTTGACCTGATAAAAAAGGCTGACATTCGAGGTATATGCTATTTGAAAGGAGCTGTACAAATGTAACGATTAAGAATATTCAGTCCCAAGTTATCTCTATTAATTAGACCAGACTCTGGTAATTCTCTGGAAAGTTCTTAGAAAGAGTTCTCCATATAACCATACCAGTGAACAGAACTTTCAAGCAAAATTTTGTAAAAGAAAAAAACCCTGCATAATTCTCTTGATAAATACCATTATTGGCCATAAAAAATCCCAAGCGGGAGAACTTTCCAGGAAATTATATCTGTACAGAGTACCACTAAAAAAAGAAAAATATGTTTTAATATTTCTTTCAGTTATCTTGCAACATATCCCCAATGATACATTTTGTTGCTATGGAGAATGGAGGCCAGAAATTGCAATGAAAGCAAATACTGTTTTCTACTTAAGGTCTCGTTACAGTTATTCAGATGAAAACATTGGGTTTTCAAGAAATGCATGGCTTCTCATTAACACGGCCTATGATATTCGCATTTAAATTACCTCCCCTATTCACAATACTCTCACTGAAAACAGTTTCTGAAAGCTCTGAATATGATCTTTTTGGAGACAACTGCACACAATAAAAATCTTAAAATATCACTTTTAATACACTCAGCTGAATGTCACAGTTGATTGCTAAAAAATGGCTAAAAATTGTCAAACTTTTCTCATTTTGCGCATAAATTTCCAATTTTCGTGCATCGATAGTGATAAACCTGTGTTATAGGAATTCCTCATTCCTCCAATTAGGATTTTACAGCATAACATGATCATTCTGACAAATAAAAAACATATGGGTTTCTTATTCATTTTTTCAGAAGGCTTTCTCAAAGCAAATTTACACAAAAATTGTCTCAATTGTCCTTCAAATTGTCAGGTCCCAAACAGGTCTGGATTTGTCATTGGACATTCCTGTGTGACCTTGACCCCCACCTGAAATGCACTTGACAGTACACAGTTTGAACCAAGACCATCATCAGATTAGCTTGGCCATACACCATTAATAAGAATTATTTACTAAATCCACATCACCACAAAATAAAACCATGGCTCAAAATAGCCATTTGGTCGAGGATATTCAATAACCTCGAATATGACCTTTTAATAGGAAACGAGACCTATGGTAGCACGTGGCTGCTATGTGACCCAACGACCTACAGTAAGACTGGGTTATATTCTGAGGGTGCGTTTGATTGAATAGGAGTAAATTTAATTGCCCAGATTCCTCGTTTACTTCGCAGAATTACCCTAAGAGACCCGACAAGCCCTCCAAATCACGTAATGTCAAAACAAGGAATCCGATTTCACGGAGTCGGATAGGAATCCTACTTATGGAATCCCTTTTTATGATATGTCTGTGGTTACAAAATCCCTTTTTCGTAGTATGTGTCTACGTGTTGCATGTGCACAAACACACATAAGCAAATCCGCATGTCTATGTGCTGCATGTGATATGTACACACTGTGCACTCGCACACCAGCACATCCCATCAACCACCAGTCCAACGATCCGTGGAATCCTTTCTTAAGATATGTCTGTGGTTACAGAATCCCTTCTTCGTTGTATATGCCTATGTGATGCATGTGTTGTGTGTACATTGTGCACTAGAACACAGGCACATATAGGCTCATCCAGCATGTGTCTATGTGCAGCATGTGATGTGTACACATTGTGCACTAGTTCATAAGCACATCTCGGAATCCCTTTTTGAAAATCCCTATAGAATCCCTTTTTGTGAAACGTCTGTGGTTATAGAATCCCCCTTTTTCCGAGATGAGCATAAGAATCGTAAAATGAATCACTCTTTCGGGTAATTGCTCAATGGCTTATTTGCTCGATTAGCTTCGGGCCATTCGAGCAAAACTTGTTGTTCGATTGATTCTTGGCTTTAGGAATCATCCAGGACTTCGTTATACATAGTGGAGATAACTCTGTATGGGTATGAACAGATTACGAGAACCCTGCTAGGCGCGCACTCTGGCGTGATTTTTAAGTGATTAGTTTCATTATTAATCCAATAGGCTGAGTGGGCAGGTACACTGGCGTAATTGGTCCAAAGACTCCCTAGAGTGATCGGAGACTATACAGAGACACTTCAGTGTCCATCTCCTTAAATCAACAAACCCAATATGGGTTTTATGCTTGAAGCAGGTGTTGGTGGTGTAGTGCCTCTCCGGTCTGCGGTTATTTTCCGGCCTGTTAAGCTAGAGAGCAGAAGCGGGAATAAATCAACAAGTTAAAAGTAAAAATGTACCTGGATTAATACCAATCAAAAATTTGTCGAACAATGTCTGTGATAAAAATGATAAATTTTGTTTGCAAGTGTCGTCTGCTTTTTGTGTTAGATAAAGGGTTAATAAGCTGCAATGTACTGCTTTGAAGCAATAATACGCGAAACAGATCCGAAACATTCGCTCGTTATTATTATTATTTTCAAGAATTACTAAACGAAATCGCGCTTTTATGGAAAGGATATATCGTCCCTTGAGTGCAAAAAGCGTCATCTGCAATGCCAAAGCATTGCAGATTGCGCCTTGATACACACGAGAGACGATATGAAGCACAAGGGTTCTTTTACTTAATCAAAATTGTGGTTTTTGTCATATGATCAACCTTTTCTTCAAATTTCGGACAGACGTGATCATGTGTGAAAGTTGCCCCCAACCACTTACTAGTTTCTGGTCTGCTGTTAATGTATTTTGCAAATGTATGTATATACTTTTGTTGCCACATCTGATCGTGTTAAATTCAAGAATTTTTTGCTTGTCTATTTGTTTCCAGTTCAACCAGCTTCTAGTCCGAAAGCGAGCCTTGGAACATTGCTGAAGTAGACCAAACCAAGACCAGACTATTGCACGCAGACCAGCAAAAGAGACCAGCTGGATTTGTGTTTTCGGCCGCATATGATTACTATCAGTGGTGCAACTGGCATGGCACGAAAGGTCGACGTGATCTATTTCGAAGACATAACATATTCTTCACCACCCCTCCCCGATCGGCTTCTCCGAACACATCTCTCAACACTTTAGGTTGCCCTCATCGAGAACAGAAATTAATGGACATGTCATTTCTGATGAAACTTGAACGTGCAAGCACGCATTAACCTTCTAAATCTATTCCACAAGGATGAACCATGGCAGGACCGGTGCGTTTTAGACACTTGTGAACTCCCTCTCGACCTCCACTACACCTCCACTTTCATTAAGATTCTGTCCTCTCTGTTCAAACATTGAAATGATTTTTTAAATGTGTAAGGTGAATCAGTGTGCTAAAGTACGCCGATGGTACGCATGCCCTCAACCGCTCCTGGTCCTGTTTGTGTGGGATTAGTAAGTTGGAGAGTTCGACAGTTACTCGCCATAGCTCGGTGGTTCTCTACTGGTATTCTGGATTCCTCCACCCTATAAAAATGTCCGACGCGACCCCACCCTGGCTATTAAAAGTGTTATTGAACCCGAATAAATAAATAATTAAAGAAGATACTGGCCCGTCTAACGTCTTGCTGCAAGAGCGTGAGATCGTCTCTTGAGAAAAGTGTTAAAATATATTCATTGCTGAATCCTGATAATCTTCTTGATCAAATACAGCAGAAATGTAATGCCAAAATGTCCTGATTAGAAGAAATCCGATCTGACGTACTTACAGACAATTATCCTTTTAAATGTCAACATGAGCGAATATACAATTTCATGAGAAATGTATCAAAGTTTCCTAATTTGTCATATGAAAGATCTTAACCCCCTCCCCCCCCCCCCTCCCCAAATAAGTGAGACACAAACCCTCTGTAGCAGTAAAATTAGTAGAAATGAAAGCTGGTGCTTGATGATGAAGAAAATAGTAACAATGCATCAGGCGAACATATTTAAATACAGAAAATATTTATGTCGCTTGGTCGTCGCACTTCAGACATGCTTTTCAAATAGCTCACGGGATATTTTCCCGTCCAAACGTCACCTGTCAAAATTACTATGTATTATATATGTACTAAAACTACCCAGGAGCGAACAGGGTGCTTGAACCTTTTTTAAAGGTTCCTGATGTTAAAGCGAACATCTTTTCATTCTTTGAGTGGGTTCCCGAATTCAGCCAAGCCTTTGACACCGATACGTCATGAACTTCGTCTCTCATGAGAAAAATGATCGTCTGCGTGAAATACCGCGTTGAATGAGTTTTCAGCCCTATTGTCATATTTCGTGAATTTAGACATAAATTTCCTGAAAAATAAAATTCAAAACATTGCACATCCAACAATTTCTTCACTGTCCATTGAATATTATAAAAAGAGAAAAAGAAAAAGTTCGAAGCATTGTGTGAATATTTACCGGTGTTATGTCTACTTTGTCAAAACTGACGGGTTTTGCAATAGCTCACACTTTTGTAATACAAATCGTCAGGTTTTGTCATAACTTACCACTTTCGTAATAAAATCGCCAGATTTTGTCAAAAATGGGTTATCAGTTTTGTAATAAAAATTGTCATAAAAAATATCTCAACCTTTGCCTAACACCATCGTACTGTTGCCACATGTACTACTTACTCACCTTACGCAATGCAACTCCATCAGTTCAGCCATTCTATTGTGGCATATATTGCTCTCCCCACATAGACCAAAGAGGACTCGAACACATGAAGGACCGAATGAATGTGTTCCAAGATGCTGTGAATGGCACAGGAATATATTTTTTGTAATTACATGTACATGCACTGTAGAACAATTGACAACTTTTGAAAAGAGTTATCTTCCATGGCACAAGGTAGCTTAAAAGATTGGAATGCGATGAGCTCTATAAAACAGAGCGATTGGGATTCACTTACTGACTTTTCATTGAACAAAGTGGTCGGAGTGGGTGGATCATCACAACTTGGCACGGAAAAAGAATTGCAGAAAGTGGGTGGTCGGTAGATGTAGACCGCAAATATTCTCTTAGGCTTGGTGTACACAATTTCTTTCCTGACGACCAGCCCCATACCACACCACACGGCCACTCTTTAATTTACACGACTATCAGAAGACACAAGCCATATTTCTTCAACATTTTCATTTCCTGCTTTCGAAAGGCAACTCATAATCCCTCACAGAGGTTATAAGTTATGTTTGCAAGGCACAATTGAAAACATACAATTTAGACAATAAGTTGTGTGTTCAGCAGTGGGGATATGAGGCAAAGATAGCTTTCAAGAGAGAGGGTGGGCAAGCAAATCTTTTTCCGACAGGCCAATCCATTTTCCGATTGGTAAAACCAATATCTATCGCTTTGACACCCGAAACGCATTATAGTTATTACATTTTCAGTCGAAAAACAAATGTTTTATGTTTTAGACAAAAGACAACGTAGGTTTCCTCAATGTTTGCCCTCCTAAAAATATCCCAACAAGCCGACAATTTTAAAAGTTTTTGCTCCCCACCCCTCCCCAGTAGGTAGACTACTAGATATGACCGAGATGTTAGGGTGAAGTGTTAAACTCGCGGCTTTCAAAGGTAAATTAACCCTTCACCTAACATGAAAAGCAGACGACATTTGCAAAAAAAGTCTTCAATAACTATTTTTTTCAGTTTTTGTCTCAAAAACATAAGTTATGATCCCTCATTGGAACGATCTCATCGAGTTCGTTACAATGAGAGGTCATAACCTATGTTTTTGAGACAGAAAAAAATGAAAAAATAATGAAAATTAATTGGCGATTTTTGAGAATAGCGCTGACCGGTTTTGGACGGTACGTTGGGTAAAGGGTTAACAAGTGATGCTAGGAGCCACATTCGCACTATAGAGCCACGTGAATCTCGAAATGCGGGTTGAATTCAAATCCTGAATCGAATCGGCCAGAAGATTTCAAATCAAATCTAGAATCGAATCCCAATAGGGAGCGTAGTGACTCCGTGGTTACAGCATTGGCAAAGATCCACGGTTCGATCCCCACCAGGGGTAACTGCGCTGAGTTCTTGGGCAAGGGACTTAATCCCGATTGCCTACGTGGGGGGCACGGATGGTGCTGTGTACTAAGGCGTATTGCACGTCGATGATGCATTTGTTTACAACCAAAGCTAACTATGCTTGTGCGGATTTGATACGCTGGGGAGTCTGAGAGTTGCCCGCCGCTGCTCGGTGGGTCTCTCCGAACACTTCGGCTTCCTGCTCCAGTAGAACTGCCTGGCACGAGGTGATCCTGGCTGTCGAAAGTGTTGTTAAATCCAACAAAAAATCGAAACCCAATGCTCTTCACGTTGTAGATATTGCCCCTTCCTACAGCCGTAAATATTGTCAATCATCACTCAAGTATCATACTCAATGTCGACTCGTCTGTTAGGACCAGTCTATAAATGAAATGGAATATTCCAGGATGGAATCAGAGTAGTTTCTGAAACGGAACCTCCTTGACTCTTCTTCTTCCATCGGGACTCCTGTACAGAAGACCAGCTAGGAGCCAATACTATAAAACTTTCACAAATGTATTCTCCAGAATTGTATTTGGTTTAAACAATATTTATTCAACAAGTAAGCTATATGTTACAGAACTAAATACCAAGAAAAGTAACAGTATATATAGTGAAAATCAAGATTATAACATATATTTACAAAATTCCATTTTAGATGTAACAGAAATCTGACAGAAAGCTAGGAGCTTATGTCGGTCGTCTCCCGGGGTCATTCATTAATTTACACAAACAGGTGGTATAGAATAGTAGATGGTCTCATATATCATCGCCTGGAACCCATGGCTTGTGGTCGATCCCCAGACGCGCGCCAAGAACTGTATTTCTACCTATTAATATAACTGACAAGAATGAATAATCAGCATTTTAAAAGATATGGCAATTTGCCACCTGGCAAATTGCCATATCTTTGAAGATGCTAATGCTTTATTTCAACCCATTTAAAGTCATAACTAAAAAATACAATTCTAGAAAATACAATTGGAAAGATTTTGTAGTATTGGCCCCTGATGACAGAAGAAGAGTTGAACGGGAGAAATATGGTAGGACTTTGAGAGCATCTCGACGATTCGAAAACACCCGAATCGGCGCGGCTCGAATCGAAATGAATCATATGGACGATTTCAAATCGATTCGAATTTCGAAACTTCGGAAGGCCCTAACTCGGATAAAGCTATAAAAGTGGTATATATAGCTGATATCTGACAAGGAGAGTTTGCATCCTAGAGTTGTGGAGGGAAAAAACAGCTGATACTGATGAAAAAATCCTATCTCAATAGCCCTTTAACCAGAGATGACTTCTCATATATTTTCTACTGATCCAAGTTAATTAAGCTGTTTTAAATCCGATTTACCTTCATCCGCCTATGGTGAATCAAGATAATATTTACCTATTTTAAGTAGTTCACTGTAAGGATTTACATTAAAATGACGATAGGAACTCGTGATTTTTTTCTCTACTTTTGCTGATGTAAACGTTATCACGTAATTTACAGCTGTTACGAGGGTGGGAGCGAGGGTGTTCGAAGTTTCTTGAGAATATATCTGAGGTTGTGGGTTTTTTTCTAACATGTGCTCCTTGTGCTGTGCGCTCGAGCAAGGTATTACATCCAACTTGTTGAAGATAAACGTTGATGACGAATTCGATCGTTGTACGCGCATGCACATGCCTCCAGTCGTGCAATTTGAACTTCCTTCCGCTTTTGTCTGGTCAGTAAGTTCACCTAACGGTCAATTGTATTACAGGCTCGAAAATTATTTGAATGTCATGAAGAAATAGCAGAGGAAGCAGAAACACACTTGTCATTATCCAGATTGACTCCAGAAACAAACACCCTTGAAATCGGTACAAAAAAAGCCAGACGAGAGAATCCGGTCCAATGCATAGACCCAATTTGCAGCCTCCCTTTATTTATTAGAACCGTATAGGACGAGGTTCTGGCGCATTGGCATTCAAATTACTCGAACCCGCCATTTTCAATTCATCACTACAAAAATGGGTTTGGACAGTGTCACATTTTCTGTTCTTGATATTCCAGTGGTGACAGCTCACCCCGCAGTTGTCTGAGCAACGGGACTAGTTTAAAACCAGAATTGATCAGCTATCACCAAAGTAGATGAAGAAACGCCATATACTGAGTGCAACAAGGCGTCGTCTACAATGCTCGTGCAAACTAGATGTAACACGATCTTACTATCTCTTTTAATGACATTTCTTTAGCAGTTTTCTGACTAAAATTGTATAATCATATTGTTAAGCTAGATACGATGAATCTAGCTCTCTGAAGTAAGCTGAGTTAAAACTCAACCCAAATCAACTGGGTTGAGTGAATATGAACCCAGTTGGGTTCATATTTACTCAAACCAGTTGATTTGGGTTAATCTTAACCCAAGTGATTTAAGAGTGCTTTCCTCGGAAAACTGTAGGATGAGCTGTTACCTTCAGAAAGTCAACAATAAAGAAAGCATCAAGTTCAAAACTCTCTGAGTTCGAATATTTTCGAATAATTGAGATGGTTTCGAACCGAATCGAATCAATGAAAGGTCGAAACCGATTCGAATCTCGAAAGTTCGACGGCCGTCATTTCATATTTGCTGATTAAAGGATTTTTTTAATAATGTAAGCCACAAAACCATTTGTGAATAAGCTTCAAAATATTTGTATTCGATCACACCGTTCCACAAACTGAAAATATCCACAACATGCTTTTTGCTTCGAAAGATATGTTTGGGTGCAGTACACATTTTATTCATTTTGACCGTCGATGGATTTTCAAATATACCTACATAATTTATATCTGTTACCAAATGCCGCGAACACGAATACGCAAAACAGACTGTGGTCCGTGGACGAATAATATATTTATCTTCTATCTTATCACTGTACTAATATAGTATTTCTCACCCGTGACTTGCCCTTGCTCTGTTGGCTGAGATGCACCCTACTATTACTGATACTTTTATCTATCGAGAATTCTAAAGTTAACCGTGCGCTACTCGCGTGCACTATATATTTTTTTCTAAAAAATAGCCGTGGAATGTCTAGGACATTCGACTGACGGAATACAACGCGCATTTGAAGAGATTTTCCCCGAAATTCTCTTTCGTTATATCTTAGTTCAAGAACGAAGTGGCTTGTGAGAGCAATGTCCTTGACTACATGCAGTGTACTTAGGACTGGAATCCTGATGAGCAGACAACATTCTTCCTCTGTTTGTTCGATATAATAATTATTGTGAGGCATGTCGTTGACTGTACCAAAAATAGTAGTCCTCGGGGTAAAAGGCTGTATCTCAAAACGTCGAAAAACTGAAAACCCGTACCGTGTGTTTAGACAAGAGAAAACCGGCTTAAGGCTATAGTCTATATCAATTTAGAGTGAATATTTTGTATGGGGGTGGGGAGGTCTATAACCGTGGGGAATAACTGTGGGTGTCTGTTGTGTAATTCGCACTGACATTTGAATGATTTGTAAAGCTTGAGAAGCGTATTTTTGTTTGCTCCCCAATTTTAACCTCTGATTATCTTCAGAACATTGATATGGACACCAGTTACTTGTATGTATATACAGAACGTGGAAAGCGTATTGTAAATAAATCCTACAGAGTGGGAATTCCACCCAAGCAATAATTGCAAATGTGTTGTAAAGCAAAACAAGCACAAGCAAAGTTTCAGCCAATGGACCTCCGGGTTATACCCGGAGGTCCATTAGCTGAAACATTACTTGTATTTTTTGTCCCCATGTACAGAATTTGAAAGAGATACTTTGGGTGATAATTCTACTCGCCGGGTGATTTATTTAAAATCCACTATCCACGTACTGTATATATCTTACACAACTCAGTAAACTTTGTGCACCGAACACAGAAGACCCACCGATTGTATGTTTGATTGATCTCTGAACGCCGAAACTTCTCACGGATGACTTAAGAGGGATTGAGATTTGGGCAAGTCAATGGTTAGTAGATTTTAACCCGACTAAGACTGAATCGCTGATAATTTCGCGTAGAGTTTCTGGAGCAATACATCCTCCTCTGAGTATGTCAAGCATAACCATAAGAGAGGTTAGCAGTCACAAACATCTTGGTCTAATCTTCAACAACCGTGGTTCGTGGAGAGATCATATCGCTGACATAACATCGAAAGCCTGGAAAGAACATCCCTTCTTAGGAAATATAAATTTATTTTCTCTCGACCGTAAAACCCTGGAAAAAATTTACTTTGCCTTTGTACGCCCCGTGCTCGAATATGCGGACACTGTTTGGGATAACTGCTCCCAAGGGGAAGTAACAGAGTTTGAAAACATTCAGGTTAAAGCTGCTCGAATAGTTATCGAAGCAACTAGAAGTGTCAATAAAGCTTCATTATATGCCGAGACGGGGTGGGAAAAGATGAAAGCTCGAAGAGAAAAACATAAACTAAAACAATTTTATAAACTGTACCACCACCTCGTCCCTGGTTATTTATCAACATTAATTCCCACATCCTCTTCGGTTTCTCATGGCTATTCCCTTCGTAGGAACAGTGATCTATCTATTCCTTATTGTCGCACTACCTCACATCAAGACTCATTCATACCCTCCACAACCAAGATATGGAATAGCATACCCACTGAGATCAGGGAGAATAGTTCATTTTACCAAAAAACCTTGGGAGTGGGTAATTTGTTCCTGTTTAAGTACAACGTAAACGTTGTACTTAAACAGGGATAAATTACCCAGTCCCAAGATTTTTTACTTCCTAAAGTCAGGCAAAACACAAATACACCACTGCAGATTACGGCTGCGTTGTAGCAATCTAAATGATCACATCTATAATAATCATCTGTCAAGTTCGCCCTGTTGTGGGTGTGGAGAGCGTGAAACAACTGATCACTATTTCTTTAACTGCCAGTTGTACTCGGACATCAGAACTGAAACGCTCGAAACCCTACCATACACTATTGACACAGATACTCTTCTATACGGACGTACCTCTTATCCCCCTGAAGTCAATGAGACAACATTCAAATGCGTCCACGCATATATTGAGGCAACAAGAAGATTTTAATGTGACGTTGCCCGAATGGTGGTTATCACACTAGCAAGTTACCGAAGGGACCCACAAGTGTTTTGTTTGTTTTTTTTACAACCGCGGTACATATCATACATTCAAACCCCATCCACGCCCCCTCCAATTCGGTCAATCACGATCCGTAACGACATTTCACCGCTCTTGTCTTTTCAAGTTCCTTAAGAAACATGGGTAACTGACGGGGTGGGGGGGATACCTGTTGGGAGGACAGACCATACTATGATGACAAATGTCCAAATTGGCTACCGGAATACCTTTCGTTTATTTACAACTCGCGGGTCCAGGAATCCGTGAGTCTCGTCATATGGCAGGATGACAGTGCAACCAGGATATTGTGCAGGTCGGTTGACCAAGCTACAGCCAGTGTTTTTACCAAGATTGATTAACGTTACCAGCATCAGACGCTTTCCCCGTGGGAATAGTTGTTAGATTATACACGGAACAATTCCAAACAACCTGGGTTTTTCCTTCTTTCTACCTTCACCCTGCATTCCTTTCCTCACACTCTATCATTTCATTATATCTCTTACTCTGTTATGTTCAACCCATGTACTATAATTTATTTCCACATTTTCATCGTTTGTGTTTGAACTTCCTTCGTTATGTTGCTTCGTATGAGTAATTTGTTACAAGGAGACAGCTTACATAAGCTATAGCTTGCTGCTGAATCCTCTTTCCTCTTTCACATTTATGTATCTTCTTGATGAAATGTATCATAATATTCTGTCAAATCAAGGAAATAAAATATTGTTTAAACTAAACTAGAAGACCCACCGATTGTATGTTTGATTGATCTCTGAACGCAGAAACATCTCACGGGTGACCACTAATTAGACATAAACTATAATTACTATCAAAACAAACTTTACCGAGGTGTGAATTTTAGTTTTTCGACGTTTTGAGAACACACCGAGGAAAAGTAGTCCAATCGCCTCTGGTGCTTGGACTATTCTTCCAGGAGTACCACCATTTGATCTCTAGAGGCGATTGGACTATTCTTCCTCGAGTACCACCTTTTATCGTGGTCAACTCCAACCCGTGTAATGTTTATAATATAATAACTTGGTTGAAGCTTATATCACACAATAGAGCAACAATTTTCTCCCCCCACTGCATGTGTAACATACGCGTGTCCCGGATGAGATAGCAGGGAGAGACAGATGTATTCCACCCCACCCACGCGACGTTATAATTTATAACGTTATTATGACGTTATGTATATCGTATCAGTTTCTTGCTACCAACTAATTCATATTGACGTCATCGGAATGCAGTATAATCAAAGTTCGATGCTCTAAAACTCTTCAACCCTCAAGCCGCCACCGTTCCTAATCGATTTCGTGGTATATACCTGTGGTATATACATAACTTGTGCATGCTCTTCCCGATGGTGTCATTAGTTTCTCAAAACAACGAATACAAAATGAGTTGATTGAATCAGCACGTACTCCCGATTACCTCTGGCTAACGTAATCGCTGCATGGTGGGAGTGAAAAATCATCCTCGATGAGTCTGAAGGTGGGAATGGGGAAATCTCACCCTCGGGGCAAGATATTTGAACCAGACCCTCGGCAAGCCTCGGGTCTGGTTCAAATATCTTGCCCCTCGGGTGAGATTTCCCCATCCCACCTACAGACTCATCGATGATCATAATAATCCCAACCGGTTGGAGCAGCCACGCCAGTCGTTGACGCCGAAACATTTACTTTCGCCTTTTTATAGATATCGAGAGTGCTGTTTAAACATTCGGAATTCCCAATTTTATTGTGTTTGATGTACTAATATTCGTGTTGTTTTGAGGCGTTACTGTGGTTAATATAGTATATGCGACATAACGTTTAGCGACTATATACATTTTTTAAAGAATATCTGCACCTATTTACGCATATACATCTGTCAAATTGAGTAGCCATTAAAGTGTTCCCACATTTATTCTTCTTCAAAATCATATAGTGTGTGTGATTCAGTATCAGATTGCACCGACAAAGTTGTCATTTGCACCTGAAATGCCTTATGTGCAATACAATTCGCCATATCGCCCCTTCCATTGTGTAGGACCATGAATGCTATCATGTCATCATCAACCGAGTCCAATTCTGAAAATAGGTATTCGTCAGGAGATCCATTTCCAGCTAAAATTGTACCACAATATGTGCCCCAAATTTTGGGATGCAGGTTTTATTGGGCAATGCAGTAAAATGTGTGACTTAATAATGGGATTTTTGGTAACAAAATAAAAATTATCATTTAACTTCAAGATTTGACATGAAATATTACAAAACTTTGACAGTTTCATGAGAAAAAATCCATTAATTCTGTTACACACTGCAGTGTCTCTTCTGTAATAATTTAAAATATATGTAAAATAATGGGTGATCCCTCTTTCTGATGGAATCCTAACTTCCTGTCTGTGAGAACGTAAGTTACGTAACACTTCTATATGGGAATTAAAAAAGGTGATTAGATTGCTCGAAAAAACAAACTCTCAAGATTTGTCTTCTAGTAGGCGGGCTCTCGTGTGCATTTTTCGTGAGTGTCTTAAAAATAACACGGACTTTATATTCTTCCTGTGGAAATCAAAAAAATTACAAATACACGTCAATGAAGATGTTTTGTTATGCTCCTAATTTCTACATTCTCGTGGTATTTGGGGGAGAACTAAATAATGAAAAATGGCATGTGCTGCCAGTATTTCTTTCCCATAACAGTCACCACTATAACAGCATAAATCACCACAGTAATGTCACCAATTGTTACAGAAGGGGTACTTTGCTGCAAGATCGTGTAAAAGTTTGACACTTTCGCTGCCGAAAGCGAATATTGTCACCTATTTTATGATGGTTATGTGTACGTTCTGGTATGCGCAGATCAAACCTACCATCTGATTAATTGTTGGAAAGGGCCCAGAGGGCTCTTTCCAACAATTAATCAGATGATAGATTTTCAAGTATGTCATAATATTTATTAAACTTCCTCGCATAAAGGCGTACATACAGGTTCTCCACATATGTCTAAAGTTAGTTTAAACAATATTTATTCAAAGAATATGCTATATGTTACCAAAAAAAAAGAACAACAACAAAACGTAACAGTACAAGGCACCGTAGCTCACAATATAGCATATAGTTGACACTAAACAAATTGCTAATTAAAGGAGGGAGTTGACCGGAAGCTTGAAGCTTATGTGAGTCATCTCTCTATGGCTAAAGTTGTCGTGGCAGCGAAAGTGTTAATCTCCATTTTTGCGGTAAATGGTTATAAACAATAAAGTTGATACCTGTTTTGTTTAGATGTCATATGGAGTGAGTGTTTGTTGTAGTAAATACATATACATTATGGAAGAGGCCTAACCTTGGTAAATCATCAACTTACTCCGCAAAAACAGAATTAGCAGCGATTGTAGACAATACGTGCAGTATGCCTCAGTTCGGAACACCACTGGCAATTGGTATTAAGCGTCTTGCCAACGGACACAACACATTTACCGCTGGTCAGGACCAGACCGTCGACCTTTCAAATTAAAGCGCAATTATCCAACCACCGAGTCGCCGCACCGTGGAATGCGTTCGGTGAGATCGTTCCAGTGAAGCAAAAATGTAATCAGTCAGTATTGCTTTTCCATTTGTAAAGGGAAAGGGCTATATATATAAAAGACGTTAAAGATGTAGTGACTGGTGGATGTTGTTGGGGTTTTGTTTTGGGGGGTTTGAGTTTTTTGTGGGAAGCGGAGGGGTAGATTAAGGACAGATCAGTTAAAAAATCACGACAACGTTTGTGGCTCAAATCTCGACATGTTTGTGGCTCAGTCGGCTTAGCATTTGTCAAGTCAATTTAATGAAATCTACAGTCAGCTACGGTCTAGAAGCTTTGTGGCAGACGGCGGCGACTTTGGGGTCTACATCAACTCCACTACCACCAGTAAATATTTTTAGCAAGCACGCATGGTATTAGGATTCTCCACTCTTCTCAATTTGTCCATATTATATCTTCGGACGTTTTCAGCTTTGTTCCAATCTGCTCATCTATGCATTAAAATACTTAAAAAGTTTAAAATTGATGACTCTTGAGTTAGCCATGGGTTTAGGGGAGACGTACATCCGTATATGCACCATCACCAACAGCAAGGTTCTCACTGATATCAAATTCAACCATTATTTAACCATTTACCTAACGAATCTGCCGCATCCGCCCACAACACGGGCGGATTTAGTTGAACAAAAAATATATTTTTCAAACAATTTCAACAAAAGGGTAACATGATATGGTTTTGATGAAATGTTTTGAAAGATTTGAAAAAATAATATTTAAAATAATAAATTTTGATATCGTCTGCTTTGGGTAAAGAGTTCAGTACTTATTAAGGAATTTTACCAAGATTTTCAAGTATTGTTTGCCTGCCATTTCCACAAAAAGACAAAAAGTGACCAAGTTTTTGTTACCTACATTACTAAATCCTCCACATTTATTTATTTATTTATTGGTGTTTAAGGAAGCATACTTACGCACAATGGCTAATCGTGACCGTGACAGTTTTACGGGTGGAGGAAGCCGGAGTACCCGGAGAGAACCACCGAGCATCGACGAGCAACTGTCAGCTCCTCAACATTCTAACTCTGTTCAAGCTCCGATCAAGCAGGGTTACAACGGTTGAAGACATGTGCACCATCGACGTGCAGTACGCCTTAATACACGGCGTCATCGTGCCCCCATGTAGGCAACCGGAATAAAGTGCCTTGCCCAAGGACACAACGCGGATCGTCCCGGACGGGGATCGACCTCGGGACCTCTAGCATAGAAGTCTAACTCCAGTCACAGTTTATCTGGAATACAAAAACACAAGCCAATTATATTCAGGTATTTAAATCCGCCTCGGCGAAAGCGAAACTGACCACTTTCTTGCGAACAGACTTCTCAGATGTTAATGAAGGATGGAGTAAATTTGAAAATATATTTCATGGCGTATCAAAAGGAAAACACCAAAGCCTGAGTTTAACACTACTTGCTACGAAATCGTAAGTAACTTTTTCACCAACGGCAGTTATTTCAAAAGTGTCATAGTGACCCCATTGTACGTGGGGGATATTTTGTTTTATCTGTTGACTAAAGTGAATTTTTTTATTTGATTGGTTGATAGATACGTGGTATGAGACCATATTCATTCAAACCCACGATACGTCCGCCCAGACACTGACAAATTTCTCATACCCAGTGGAAGCCTCGTTCCGAAATCCTGAAATTGTCCATACCCCGTAGAAGACGCGTCATTCCAGTTTTACAGTGTACATGTATTATATTTTAATTTTTTATCTCCAAAATATAGCTCATGACCCCTTATTGGAATGAGCTTGTCGAGTACCCTCCAATGTGGGGTTCATAAGCTATGTTTTTGAGACAAAAAAAGAAAAAAAGAAATTCAATAATTTTTTTAAACTAGTCATATCGGCATATTTTCACAAAAACTCTTTTGCACAAAAATTCCACAGAAACCTGTATGGCTCAACAATGGAAGATAAAAGATCTCATGCTGTGTGTGTTCACACATGAAATAGATTGCACTTCTAAGACAGAAAGTCAATAGATAAATTCGTTACCCCGTGTCTGATCACGTGGTACGGGTTTTACCTACCCGAAGCCAGCCGTATCCCATGAGGCTTCGGGCTCATGGGATACTGCTGGCTTTGGGTAGGTAAAAACCCGTACCACGTGATCAGACACGGGGTAACTAATATTCGGCCTCATGGGATACGGCTGGCTTCGGGTAGGTAAAAACCCGTACCACGTGATCAGACACGGGGTAACTAATATTCTAAAGCGACAATATGAGAAAATCCATAAACGACATAAATATAAATAGTTAGAAACAGCACATCACAATACTCTCAAAGCATTCTGGGAGACAGTTCTTAAACTAGATGATGATCTACACAATAAAGATGACCCATCCAGTTGTATATCTCTTAACACCTGGAGAGATCATTACGAAACATTATGTAATCCTAAACACTCCGATACGTTTGACGAGCCATTCAGATTAAATGTAATCCGGTAAATCAGCAGGTTTAGATGCTTAGATGCTTATTAAGGCACTTGTTTCTCCCGTTCTGGCGAAACCTTTCAACCTGATTTTGCGCCACGGCACATTTCCCACAAAATGGACTGAGGGATACGTCGTTTATATCCCGAAGGTTGCTAATGCCGATGAACCTGATAAGTTTCGTGGGATTACAATTCGTCCCCTGAGTTCCAATGTGTTTTATGTGCCAGTAGGCACATACAGCATATTGGAACTCAGAGGACGAGTGACCAGCAATATCGGCAAGTTATATATTAATACATTGACAGAAAGGCTTTCTGAATATTTATTGTTAGGAGGTTCACCGAATACTTATCAAGCTGGATTTAGAAAGGGCTATAAAGCTTCAGACCACATTGTTGTGATTAAAAGCCTGATCAATACTGAAAGCTTTTAGTCAAAATAAAAAACTCTATGCATGCTTTGTCGATTTTAACAAAGCATTCGAAGGGTGTGGAGAGAAGGATTGTTCCTCAAGCTTCTTGAAAAAGATCGATCAAGGCGATGTTTACTTACAATATGCTGTGTGTAAAAGCAGGGAAAACTTGTCCACAAAAGTTTGTAACTCTGTAGGAGTAATGCAAGGAAATGATTTAAGTCCACTTTTATTTAACTTATTCATTGATGATATCCCAGAATGTTTAAATAATAATGACAACAATTTCCCTTCGATAATATATGTTAACCCTTTGAGACTTTAATTATCCTGACGTTCAAGGGTCACTTGGAATTCAGTTTCTTCAACGTTTTTTCAAAATGCGACGTCAAACGTCGGAAAGTACAAATAACAAGATATTTTACACATTAGGTTCCGCTCTACAGTTTCGCACTATTGCAAAGGGGTGAAATTCTAAACATATGGCATATGTTGAAACTAAGGCCATGTAAAATAGAGATATATATTTTAGTAATAATAATAATAACACTTTGACCAGCCGCTGATTTGTCGCTGTTCTCGGACGAGAAGGCCTTGGTTACCCCTGTACTCCCAACTGCCTCCATATTCCCATACTTCTCCTCTCCTCCCAACACTCGGAGACGAACAGCTTGATGACATCCCTTGCCCCATTCTTCCCAATCTCTCCGATTAGCATATTAACCCTCTCCTTTGAGTCTCCCCCTAACCACATGTCCTTCATTCTCCCATCCCACTTCCCCATTATACTCCCAGTGAATCTTATTCCTTTAGACTGGTTCTTTGGGCATTCTAGAAGAAAGTGTTCCAGGATCTCCACCATGCCCAAATTACACTCCCTTTCACTGTCTTTCCCATTTTTCCCCTCAGCTCCAGGGATCGCGACCTCATCTTGAACAACAGTGACCCCCCAAAAGTGCCATGAAGGTACTCTTCAAAACCTGGCTTCTCTTTATCACGCAGGCCACCCAAAGACCTCATTGATTTGCTCCCCTCTCGCCAATTACGGTTACAATCCTCCATGTCCCTTTCTCTGACGATTTTTTACCCTGGTTTGCCCCAACGTTCAGGTCCGAGATCTCCAATGAGTATTTCTCTACTACCCCCCTCACTTGGACCATCCACCCCGCCTTGATATTTGAGTTGCAAATTCTCAGGAATATTACTTTACACCATCGGCTATCGGGGAGATTTACCAAATAATTAAGATAACCGAGTTTCAACAGGTCTATCCTGTCCTTGATCCTCATCCACCCAAGCTCACCCCTGATTGCTTCTAGCGCTGCGGCATTACTCGACCCCGTTATCCATGGGCCTGCATCGTTCTGCAGGATTTCGAAGCTCTTTACGGCCGCCTGGTTTAGGGGTACCACTTCTGTACCGTATGTTATACTTGGCAGACCCACAATTTCCCAAATGGTTTTCCCTACGAAAACCTTATTGAAACTGTTTCTCCCTATAAGTTTCATTTGGCTAAGGATTCGCTTCCCCTTCAGAATCAATTTATTTGTGTGGTTTCGGTAGATGCCTCTTCCTGTAATGTTTATATTTACCCCCAAATACTCGTAATCACCTGTCTCCCCATACACTGATAAGTTTGCTGATACCTTCCGGAATGCAGAACTCACCCACTCTCCACCTTCGAGTGGGGTCCACTTTGCGGCCCACAGGTATAACTTTGCTCTTGCTTTCATTAAGTTCGAGTCTCCATTTGCTCCCATATTTCCCAACAATTCCCAGCATTTTCGTTAGCCCCTCTTCGCTTTCTGACACTAGCACCATATCGTCTGCAAAAAATAGCCCTGGGATCTTCAAGTCCCCAACTGCTACCCCCTCCTCGCTATGCAGGAGTTCATCTCCTAAATCTTTGATGTACAATGAAACGGGATTGGCGAAAGGATACACCCCTGTTTTAGGCCTATCTCCATAGGCACACGTTTTGTTGTAATGTTCCACAGGCTAAGTTCACTCTGTACGTCTTTATATAATGCTTTCATAATTCCAACAAACTCGCCTCCTAAGCCCAGGGCCTCCAGCTTGCGCCACATACCCTCCCTCCATACTCTATCGTATGCCTTTTTGACATCCGAAAAGGCCCTAAACAGTTTTTTCTTTTTTGCTTTCGCGGATTCTATCATTTGCGATAGCGTGAAAAGATGGTCAGTAACTCGCCTTCCCTTCCCGAAGCCATTCTGGATTTCTCCCAAAAAAACCTTCTCTTCAATCACCTCCTCTAGTTTCCCATATAGGACTTTACAGAAAACTTTTCCAATGTTGCTACTGACAGAGATCCCTCGATAGTTATCCAAAACGTATTTTTCCCCCTTTTTGTGAATAAATGTCACTTTGCTTTCTCTCCACTCCTTTGGGACCTCGGAAAATACAAATAACAAGATACTTTACACATTAGGTTCCGCTCTACAGTTTCGCACTATTGCAAAGGGGTGAAATTCTAAACATTGGGCATATGTTGAAACTAAGGCCATGTAAAATAGAGATATATTATTAGTATCAGATATATGATTACAATAGGCTTTTTGTTGGACAAGAGAATTTGAAGTTTTAGTCCCAAAGTTGGAGTCTGGGAGATAGGGATAATTTATCAGAGGAATTATGGGAAACAGTGGCTTCGAAAAACTGGCTATTTTATAAAATGTAATTTTTACACGGGTTTGTTACCAGACATGTAACTAAAAAATGAAACGGAAACATATAATTTTTTGGCATTTTAGAAACAGGGGATGCTATGCGCCAGGGGTAGGTAGGCGGGGTGGTGGTGGGAAAATTCTGCTTTTGAGGCTGCTGGGTGGCTGAAAATGACTAGTTTCGGCATTTTTTCATGCAATTTTGCAGGCTGAAGTCTTGCTTTTGACAATAAATTATTCCACACACATTCAGATTATTTCTATTTCGTCAGATAGTGTTATCTGTTTTGGGGGGATTTGGGAAATGTAATACATGTTATGGATTAGATAACTAAGTTACAGAATATTTGCATTTGAAGAGAGTGTATGTCATGTCATTTTTGGAAATGCCTGGAAAACTATGGCCCGGAACCTTAATGATTATCTGGTTGAGGACAAGATTATTTTTGGTGGTCTGAATTTGTTATTCAAAACTTGTTTTATTACAATTATTGGAGAGTGCCCTGAGCCAGAAAAGTTGTTTGACTCCTAAGTGAAACCTATATTTCTATATGATTGTGAGACTTGGGGAGATTACTCAATCCGAAATGGCCACAAACAAATTGACTCAATCCATCTGAAATTATGTAAACATCTTCTCCAAATTCTTTCCAAATCTTCAAACAGCGCTCTCTTGGTTTATTCTCAACAAGACGATCCCATCAAGACGAATGTCGAAAATGGTCATCTCAACAAGACGAATTTAATGAAAGTGACTATATAACCCATTTATTTTGAGGTTTTCCGTCAGGAACTGCAAACACGGCTTACTTTTGGACAAAGAGATTTCAATTAACTGGTTGAGAGCTGGAAGCCCATTTTGGGGCTTTATCCTGAAGTGAAGGTACCACAGCTTAAAGGCTTCATAGACTGTGGATGGACTTCAATTAATTTTAGATGTGATATTATTAAGCCTGGGTGGATTTGCCCTTTTACAATTAATGGGAGAGTGCCTATAGGCACTCTCCCATTAATTGTAATACGGCAATAATGTGTGAACAAAATTTTGACAACCAAAGAAAAACGCTACCAGTTAACGGGGGGGTGGGGGGGTGGGGAGGGGGCACGCTTTGTTACAAGACGCTATTTGCTACAGATTTTTTGTATCTTTTTTATCAATAAAACTCCCAAACACACGGATAAAATAAAACCCTAAAATACTTCAAATAGCTCAACATATTTGATGAAAAACAAAGTTTTCGTCTTCTTGGGATTCGTCTTGTTGGGATCTTCTTGTTGGGATATTGTACCAATTCGTCTTGTTGGGAATCGTCTTGTTGGGATGACACCCTCTGACTTGGCAGAGTTGAGAAGGTCCCTTTGTCTATTGATATAAAAATTCATTAATTGATAACTGGCTTAAGGTTAAAGTTAAAGGAACTAATCCCTTGTTAACGCTTGCATACTCAGAACTGGAATCAACAAATTATACATCCGTTACAATGATAGAAACGATATTATTGGAATCAGGATTTCGATATCTGTGGATTAACCCCACATTAGCTCCACCCCACTTCGAAAAATCCTGAAACGGTATAGCCAAACATGGAAATAGGGCAAAGTAGGTGATAATTGAGAATACGAGCTCACCTGTACATGTACGTGTACGTGTACATGTACATCTCCATAGGATTTAGTGTTAAAATCGTGTACGTGTACAAGATTTTAACGGTTTTTTAGGGTGAGCTCGAATTTTTTTAACACTGAATTGTATCCTAGACGCGCGTAGTTTTACGTACACGTACATGTACCATTTTGATTGAAATCTGCAGATGAGTTTTCCCCATAGGATTCAGTGTTAAATTGCGAGCAAAAAACCGTTTTGAGAGTTCGAGCTCATCGTCTTGTCGATTCTAACAATCCGCATCCGTACACGATTTTAACACTGAAACCCTATGGAGAGTGTTAAATTGCGAGCAAAAAAACGTTTTGAGAGTTCGAACTCATCATCTTGCCGATTCTAACGATCCGTGTCCGCACGCGATTTTAACGCTAAAACCCTATGGAGAGTGTTAAATTGCGAGCAAAAAAACGTTTTGAGAGTTCGAACTCATCATCATCTTTGCCGATTCTAACAATCCGCGTCCGTACACGATTTTAACACTGAATCCTATTGGGGGAAACTCGCTTGCGGATTTTAGGCGTGAAATCGACTCCCGCGAAGAGGTGATGTTTGAATCCGCAAACCCACTGTAGCGTTTCTCGAAGTGAGACTGGCGCACGTTATTGCGAGGTGATCTCGATGGAAATGTTTTGAACGAAGAGTGTTGTTGTCGTCGTCGGTGTGGTTGGAAATTTGCGAACCCAGTCACGTCTTCCTGAAGTAAAAAAACTAACACATGTTATCGTAATGAGTGAATGAGGTTTTTTGTTCAAAAAGAGTCGATTATGAATATAGTCTGTATTATAGACATTGATGTTTTCTGTTGATGGGACGGATAAAAATTGAGTTTTGAGGGTTGTTTTGTTCGAAGGGGAGTTGATCTGTAATAGATATTTGTGTTTTGCCTTGATTGAAAGATTGACTGTTAAGCGTTCGTTGGAAAAAGTCAAAAACACTTATCGGAATGTTTAAAACGCATTTTCCGCTCAATTAGGTTTTGAGTGGTAAAATTTTTTAATATATTCATGATAGCAATCGGAGAGAGATTTGTTAAAATCAGTTTTCCATTGTGTGTTGAAACTGTTTAACAGTCATCAAAGGATTCTCTCTTAATTCGACACTCGGTGAATTGATGTGTGAATGAATGAAGATCTTTTTGACAAAATGTAAACACTACTGTCAAAATGCGTTAAATCAGAAACCGGTTTGTCATGTACTGTTTAAACGTATTTTTTTAAACTTCAATTAACACAGTGAGTTTGAGATGTGAATATTTTCAGATATTATATTAAGACGGAAAGAGATTTTAATACTTAAAACATAAAATATAAAAATATAATTAAACATTTAATTTTGAAAATAAATAAAAACAATTCAAACGAAAGATGTTTTGGAAGATGGATCGTAGACACCGACATCGAATTATAAACGAAATTGAACGTGCCAAGAAGAGCATTCAGTCAGCTGATAGGAGCAGACGTCTCGGTGAGATGGAACTCAGACTCGAAGCCACAAAAATATTTAAACCCGTGATGGAGGGTCAAGAGCGAAGCAGGAAGGAGATAGTCGAAGAATTGAGACCCATAAAGGAGAGTTCTTTGAGAATGGGTTCGTTGCCTCCTAGTTTTGGAAATCGGTATTCCGTTCAATCTACACCGGATTACGTTCCCACGGGAATTCAAACAGATATGAGCGAGTCTGATGATACGGCTTCGACTATCACCACTAGTAGCATCGCATCGTCCGATGATGATGGCGGTAAGAGAGATCAGTCGAATGGAATTTATAAGGATTCTCAGGGGAGAACTTTTGTAGGTGATACGGAAGTGGAAATGGACGATGATGAATTGATCGTGGGTTCGAATAAATATAAAGAACTGATGGTCTGCGGAGATTGCTCCTTTACAACAAGCCCGGAGATTACACGGAACAGGATTTCGACAATTACGGAGACATTCTAGTTCAGACTCACGCCATGAAGAGAAATAACGATGCCAGAGAGACGAGACCCAAAGCCAACAGAGGTTACAAGTGGACGAAAGTGGTGAAACCCATATGGGACATGAACAAGAAGTTCGTCGAATCGGTGACCGGCAAAGGGGTGAAAACCACTACTTTTCTTCCGAGCGATTCCGTAGCTCTGTCTCAGAGATTGAGTTTGTTGATGGCGAGCAGGCGGGTTGGTAACACGGGATTAGATAATCAGATAGTTGCTATATCTGACGAATTGTTGAGACAGAAGATTTTGAATAAAAACCAGTATAAAAGGCTGATGAACGAATTGAAGGATTGATGCGTATATAATAATAAGTAGAGAGAGAAACAAAACAAACAAACAAAAAAAAAACAAAACAGTAAATTCTTATACTAGAATAATAAAAAAGTATTTAAACGACAAAAACGATTTACCAGTGAAAAAACAAAAACAAAAATATATCATAAAAATAAAATATGTTGGTGATAAAGAACAGGGGATATGTCAGGACTTACGTTCAAGGCGGTTCTGGCATCGTCGATTCTATAATGCGAGCGTTCACGAGCAATGCGGGTAGAAAACTCACATCGACCGCGTTTGAGGTCGGTAAGAAGACGGCTTTGGATGCTGGTAAGAAAGCCGCTTCCGAAGCCAGTGGTAGGATAGCTTCTGTGGCTTGCAAGAGGGCAGCCGACGCGTTGATCGACAAGTTGATTAGTCCGCCGGCGAAGCGAGCTGCGTTAGAGAGAACGTCGAAAAGTTGGAAAGATTTTAAGATGCCGTGGTGCCCATACAAGATTTAGTCAAAATGACGAGTGGATCCGGATTGAAGAGTGTGATATATAATAAATAATAATATTAAAACAACTAAGTTTGAAAAAAAAACACAAAAAAAAAATTTGTGTTTGAAAAGAATCTAAAATAAACAAAAAAAAAAAAATAAAACAAAAGATGAACATTAAAGATATGTCTTGGAACGACGCCACGACAAGAGGTCGAATAAAGAGTTCTTTCCCAAGAGCATAAGAGGCTTGATAGTGGGAAAATCGAATTGTGGAAAGACCAATCTGTTGATGAATCTGTTGTCCCGACCCGACTGGTTGGATTACGACAGATTGTTCGTGTTTGGCAAGAGCTTGTTTCAACCCGAATACAGATTGCTTCGAGAGTGCATGGATCGCAGATTGCCCAAGGACGTCATAGCCAGAATCTTTGACAGTAGGGAGGAATTCAACAAGGAGCTCCGCTCTCGACCATTTTGGACGGCGCGGCGATGGAGCTGATGAAGAGAAATGCATCTTCGAACGTCGAGTGTCGATTTTATGAGAACGCTAGCGACGTTCCGGATCCTAGGGAACTGAAATCGGAAGATAAGAATCTCATGATTTTCGACGATCTGCTTTTGGAGAGACAGAACCGATGAGAATCGTATTACGTTAGGGGTCGACACAGCAACGTGGACTGTTTCTACCTCTCGCAGAATTATTTTCGATTGCCCAGACAGACGATAAGGGAGAACGCTAATTTTCTATGTCTCTTTCGCCAAGATCTCAAGAATCTCAATCACATCTACGGCGATCACGTCGCAAACGACATGAGCGCTGCGGAATTCAGGAGATTCTGCAAGAGGGTTTGGGATAGTGGACTTTACAATTTCGTCGTGATCGATTTGACGAGCGAATTTAATCGAGGAAAATATCGGTGCGGATTCGACAAGTTTTATGTTTCCAATGGTAATAATAATAAGATAGAGCGTGAAAATAAAAATTAGAAAAAATAATAAATCTTCAAATAATTAGTTTTGAATAAAAAAAAATAAAATAAAATTAAATATAATGTTCAAACATGGAGAATTGTTAGAACGGATAACCGAGAATACGGCTGCGAAACAATCCATTCAAATCGTGGTGAGTGGCGATTCGACTCGATTCGCTACGAAATTCGAACCTTCCATCGAATTGAATAGAGAGAAAAGTTACGAGATGGCTTTGGTGAATCTGGAGACTTATTATTCCTTTCCCAACGTTACCGAAAAGAATAACTCGTTCAAGTATTCCGACGGAACGGATTGGTTGGAGATTCGAATTCCCAAAGGGAGTTACGACATAGACGATTTGAACCATTACATTCAGACGCGAATGAAGATGGATGGAAAGGGAAGCAACAAGATCAGACTCGCTCCCAATCCTAATACCTTACAGACGATGTTGGATTTGGAAGATAATTTTCGTTTGGATTTCAACACGGACGATTCTATAGGCAAGATGTTGGGATTCAATCGAAAGATGTATCGAGGCCACGCGGCATCTGAAAATACGGTCGACATTCTCGCAGTCAATAGCATTTTGGTGAATGTGGACGTGATTGCCGGAAGCTACGTGAATGGTAGCGCTCAACCGACGATCTATTCCTTCTTTCCAAACGTGTCGCCGGGTTATAAGATCGTGGAGCGACCTCGAAATTTAGTTTATCTACCAGTGATTTTGGACACGTTGTATAGTCTCAAAACCACGTTGACAGATAAAAAGGGTGAACTGTTAGATCTTCGTGGAGAGAGGGTGACGATACGATTTCACATAAGAGAAATATAAAAGCAAAAAAAAAAAAAAATTATATATATAGATAACAAAAATAAAATAAACGCAATATTAATTTTACAAAATTATTTTAATATAATTATTAAACAAGAAACAATTGAAGTAAATATATTTTTAAAAAAAAACAGAAATTATGACAGAATACGTGGTTAAAAACGTGAACATATCCGCAGGACAGAGGAAGAAACTTAAGAGAGCGTTAACAACTCGAGGTGAGGCGGTGAGATTCAAATTCACTCATGAAGATCTGACGAGAGGCGGTCAGGATTCGATCGCCTGGACCAGAAGTCAAATCAAAAGGATGGAGAAAGCGATTTGCGATGGAAGAGGGTTTACGGTGAGAATGAGTCCCGCTCAATTGAGATACAATTTGAGAATGAAAGGTGGTTTCCTACCGCTATTGGCAGGAATAGCCGCAAAAGCATTACCCTTCGCCACAAAGGCGCTACCCTTTCTCGGAAAGACTCTCGGCGTGGGAGCTCTCACGAGACTCGCTAGTTCGGCAGTTGAGAAATTAATGGGTGGTAGCGGACTGTTTTTGAAGAAGGGAGGAGCCGTGTGTCGCGTTCACGTAGACGACAGCGGTAAAGGATTGTATCTAGAACCCGTTAGAGGTGGCAATTCTCTGAGAGGAAACGGTCTCTATCTGAAGAGTGGACGGAACATCGAGCGACTCGGCAAGGGTTTGTTGCTCAGTGAGAATTCGCCATTTAAGAACATACCGATTTTGAATATGTTATTATAATATAAAATTGTATAAAATATAAAATCATAGAAAGTATAAAATAATATATTTAAAATGGGTGAAAAGGTGGAGAAACAAATTTATCACCTGGATAAAAAGGTGGAGAAACAATTTGACGATAATGACAAATATCGCAAGACAGAGAGCAAAGAAATAAAAAAATGGTTAGACGCTAATGATGGATATCTAAGGAAAGAGATAGATAAAGCGCAGGATATACGGTTGAGAATGAGACGATGCTTTCCATGGTCACCACTACCTTCTGAAGAGAATGGTGATGATGCGAGTGTTACCAAGAGATGCACAACATTCGTTCATAATTATGATTCGGATAAACAAAAATGTTACCATAAACGTATCACATCACAAAGAAAAAGAAAAAAAGAAAAAGAAGAATCGACGCTGAAATTTGAGAGAAAAGGAAACGTTATTATAATATATTATGATGATGATAGTGAAGAAGAAGGAAAAAAAAAAAAAAAAAAAATAGTAAATGAGATCTAAAGATGATCTTATTACTTTTTTTTTTTTTCATTTTTCTTTGCTAAAAATCAATCACTCTATTGTTTATATTTCCAAGTCCGTTATTAGCATGTTGACGCTCGTGTCTTCTCCTTTTTCGAAAACGTGTTGAATGTTTATCTTTACTCTTTTGAGTTTTTTTACATTGGTCAACTCGCTCTCACCGCCCAATTTCTTCACGAGTTCAAATGAGATGTTTGGAAATATGTAATTTCCATAGGGCAACGACAAATCATCCTTGTTGAATTCTCTATCTTTGGCGATGAAGATGTTCTGCAGATCGCTTTGGTACTCGTAAATCAAATCGAGCGCGGCTTCGTCCAATTTCAGAGGCATCTTATATTTCTCTATTTGTGCTCTAAGCCCTTCGTCTCGACATCGTTCAATTCGATGGGATCATGTTGTTGTAATCTATAGATTTTATGACCGAATTTCTTATACGTTTCGACTCGTTTCAATTTCAATTTGCATCTTTTAGGTGTTGTTGTCTTCATGATCGATTATTTGTTTTTTTTTTGTTTTTACGAATTCTTACAAATAATGTATATTTTAAATTTTGTATTTAAATAATAATTTGTTAAAAAAGTTTGTTATTTTTTTTTGCTCTTTATATATATATAAAAAAGTTGTTTTTTTAATTTTTAATTTTCTTTAATGTAAAATTTTTTTTAGTAAAAGTTTTTTTTCTCTTTATATATATATATAAAAAGTTAAATTTTTAATTTCAATCTCTCTATTGTTTATATTTCCAAGTCTGTTATTAGCAAGTTGACATTCATCATTTTTCCACATACGAAAATGGTGTGAATGTTTATCTTTACTCTTTTGAGTTTTTTTTCATAGGCGAATGTGCTCTCACCACCCGATTTCTTCATGAGTTCGGGTGAGATTATTGGATATATGTAACCTCCATAGGACAACAATAAATCACCCCTGTCGAATTCTCTGTCTTTGGCGATGATGATATTAATCAGCAGTTCGCTTTGGTACTCGTAAAACAAATCAAGCGCGGCTTCATCCACTTTCAAACACATTCGATATTTGTGGTAGTAGTGCTCTAAGTCCACCATCTCGACCTCATTCAATTCGATGGGATCGTGTGGTTGTAATGTATAGATATTAAAACTGGATTTCTCATACCTTTCGTCTCGTTTCAATTTCAATTCGCATCTTTTAGGTGTTGTTGTCATGATCGATTATTTGGTTTTTTATGAATTCTTACAAATAATGTATATTTTAAATTTTGTATTTAAATAATAATTTGTTAAAAAAAAAGTTTCTCTTTATTTCTCTTTATATATAAATAAAAGTTAAAAAAAAAAAATTCTTACAAAATAAGTTTTGAGGTAAAAAACAATGATCAAGTCCAAACATCCGAATTATAGTCTAGAATGTGCAAGACTTCAAATGTTTAAAAATTGGCCTTCACATCTCGCTCAAAAACCCGAAGATTTAGCCACCGCAGGTTTCGTTTACGTGGGTAGAGGCGACAAAGTCAAATGTTTTTGTTGCGACATACATTTGATGAATTGGGAACCTCACGACGTACCTTTACTAGAACACATAAGTAATATTGAAAAAGGCGAATGCGATTATTTGAACAAGATCCTAACGTTGGGATTGATCAAAATCCAAGATGAAGAGAGGGATAGAGATAAACACCAAAAATTATTGATGGATATGTTACAACTCGGATACACCGAGGAACAATTGTACGATGCGTTAAACATCGCGAACAAGACCCTGTCTCAATTCATGACTTTAGAACATCTCATCAAATTCATGGCGGAAGCGGACGAGTTATCGTCACTCATCGAAAACAAACTGAGTAAAACGTTCACCACCAAGTGTCTGGTCTGCGAAGGTGTTGCAAACGTCTTGTTTCTACCGTGCGCACACCTGTGTTACTGTAGAGAATGTCATTCCGAAGACGAGAAAACGTGTTCGGTTTGCGAGTGAGAAATAAAAGCGGTCTTAAATTGTTTTTGAATAAAAACACATTAAAGAAAAAAAATCGAATTTAAAATTTAACTTTTTTTTTTTTTGTTTTTATTATATATTTAAAAAGAGTAAAAAAGCAAAACTTTTTAAACAAATTATTTAAATACAAAATTCGGAAAAAAATATATTCTTACAAAATGAAACAAACAGATAAAAAAAAATTGGAAAATTTAAATGAGAAAATCGTACCTCAGTTAAACGAGATTTGTAAACTATTAAAAATTTCACATTTCAGAAATCATAGAACTAAATCAAAAATGATTGAAGTCATACAGAAACATTTGCGAAACGATGGAAAGGCAAACAAAATGCTGATAGCAATGACGTCAAAAAATGCATCGGTTGTGAAAAATGAGAAGAAGAAGAAAAAAAAGATAGTAAAAGGAATCGAAATGCCGACGTCAAAAAAAACCCAAAAACGTTTTGATTGTGAAAAATAAGAAGACGACTAAACGAAAAGATGTTGAAGAAGAACTTCAAGTTTCCAAAGAAAAGAAAAGAAAAACGAAAACGAGTGATGCACATCAGATTCTAGACAAACGAGATATATCGAGCAAACTTCAATGAGCAATAGATGAAGGGAAAGGAGAAGAATATCTAGCGTGACTCACCACGGAACTATTTCAGTCGAAGTCTGTGGAACGGGAGAGTGCGATCAAAGGCATTTTTAAAACTTTCGACGTGGTTCCCTCGTTGAAGAAAATTGATCCAAAATTGTTCATGGAACGGGTGAAGAAAAAGGTATTGGATTTGTTTCGCAAATACATGATTAATAAAATTAAGATGATACTCCATTGCGTGATGAATAAAATCGACGTGAAGTCCGGCGAGAGCATCGTGAAAAATGCATATTTCAGATCTAACGTCGAACCCGTATTTCGAGGTTCAGATTTATCGGACGTTTTCGAAAAGATGAAAGACAAGATGTTGACGTCTCTCGCGAATTATCAACATGAAGGTAGTAATTGGACGTTCGATGAGATGTTGAAATTCGAAATTCACATAACTAAAAACGATTTGTTGAAAGGGTCTTCCTATGTGAAATTACCGTATTTCCTCGCTAAGAAACACGCCGTGATCAACGTGAAAAATAATGATGATCAGTGTTTTAAATGGGCAGTCACATCCGCTTTATACCCTGTCAAAATAAACTCCGATAGAGTTTCTCAGTATGAGGAAACTTCTAAAAATCTCGATTGGACCGGAGTGACTTTTCCAACACAGTTAAAACACATCGAATGTTTCGAGGCTCAAAATCCCAACATTGCGGTGAACGTCTTGGGATACGACGACGAAAAACGGAAGATCCATCCTCTCAGACTGACTTCGTATCTCGGAAGAGAAAAGACGATTATTTTATTATTGATTTCGAATGGTGACAATCATCATTATTGTTGGGTTAAACATCCGAGTCAATTACTGTCGAAACAAAATAATAATCATAATGGAAAGATATCTTTATGTTACAATTGCATGAACGGGTTTCACAGCGAAGACTCATTGGCGAAACATCAGGAATATTGCAACGAAAATCAAGGTGTCACCATCGAAATGCCCAAACCCAACACCATCGTGAAGTTTGAAAATCACAATAGAAGGTTAAAAGTACCATTCGTCGTGTACGCCGATTTCGAATGTTTCACCGCGAAAATGAGTTCCTGTCAACCCAACACTCTTCAAAGTTACGTCGAAAGATATCAAAAACACATACCTTCGGGCTATTGCATTTACATGAAATGCGCTTTCGACTCGCAACACGACATGGGTCCCTTCACCTACACGAAACAGTGTGAAGACGATGACGTGGCTCAAAGGTTCGTGGAAGAGTTAGAATGGAAACTTCAAATGTTATACGACAAATTCAAAACTCTGGCAGAAATGATCATCACGCGAGAGCAGCAGGATGAAAATAACAGAGCCACCGAATGTCACATATGCAAACAATCGTTCGACGAGAATTCGAAGGAAAATAGGAAGGTCAGAGACCACGATCATTACACGGGTCTGTATCGCGGTCCGGCTCACAGCAAATGTAATTTAAAATATCGAGACGCCATTTTCTATCCGGTGATGTTTCACAATCTCTCGGGTTATGACAGTCATCTGTTCGTGAAAAATCTCGGCACCTCACACGAAGAATTAAATTGCATCGTGAACAGCAAAGAAAGATACATTTTCTTCACAAAATGGAAGCTTATGGAGGATAGAAGAGTAATCGACGGAGAGACGTTGGAAGAAAAAACGAAATCCATTCGTAGAGGCATACGTTTCATCGACAGTTTTAAATTCATGTCGACCGCTCTGGAAAAATTAGTCGATAACATGAGCAAGGATAAATTTAAAATCATGAGCAAACATTTCGGAGAACGAGTAGACGTTGAGGAAAGGAGTCTATCCTTACGATTACATGAACGATCTAAAGAGATTCGATGACACCGCACTACCTTTGAAAGAAGATTTTTATTCGAAATTATATGAATCTGACATTTCCGATGAGAATTACGAACATGCTAAAAACATGTGGAAATCATTCGATATGAAAACCATGAGAGATTATCACGATCTCTATCTGAAGACCGACGTTCTACTCTTGGCAGACGTGTTTGAAAATTTTCGAGACGTCTGTTGTTGAAATTACGATCTGGATCCCGCTTGGTATTTCACCGCACCTGGTTTGGCGTGGGACACTCTGTTGAAGACCACCGAAGTCCAATTGGAATTATTATCTGATGTGGACATGTTGCTCATGTTCGAAAGGGCTGCGAGTGGTGGCGTATCGATGATCTCCCACAGACATTCTGAAGCTAACAATCCCTACATGAAAGAAGGTTTCGATTCGAAACAATCGACTAAATACATACAGTATTGGGACGCTAATAATCTGTATGGTTGGGCTATGAGTCATCCTTTACCGATTGGAAATTTCGAATGGGTGAAGGAACCGGAAGAGATGCAAAAATCGAGAGACTATCCTTGCATTTTAGAAGTCGATTTGAACTAACCAAAAGAATTACACGATCTACACAACAATTATCCGCTGGCTCCTGAATGAATGGAACGAACGGGGGAGACGAGGGAAAACTCATTCCCAATTTATTTAACAAACGTAACTACGTCGTCTACAGCGAGAATTTGAAACAGTACATCAATTACGGGATGAAATTAGTCGACATACATCACATCATTCGATTCGACGAAGAGCCTTGGATGAAAAAATACATCGATCTCAACACGAATCTCAGAACTCGAGCCGAGAATGATTTCGAAAAAGATTTCTTCAAACTCATGAACAACTGCATGTACGGTAAATCGATGGAAAACATCAGGAAGAGAACCGACGTTCGACTCGTCACGTCTGAGAAAAGAGCTAAAACATTAGTGGCGAAACCCAATTACAAACACCGAACCATATTCGACGAAAATCTAGTGGCCGTTCACATGCAAAAGACGCACCTAAAGTTCGACAAACCGTATTATCTCGGACCGATCATCCTAGATATCAGCAAGCGATTGATGTACGAGTTTCACTACGATTACATCAAACGAAAATTTGGTGATAAAGCCAAACTACTGTTCACCGACATGGACAGTTTAGTTTACGAGATAGAGACGAAAGACGTCTACCGAGATATATCTCAGGACGTGGCCGAGTGGTTCGACACGAGCAATTATCCCGTCGATCACCCATCCAACATTCAATTGAACGACAACAAGAAGGTGTTGGGTAAATTTCAGGACGAGAGCGGCGGTAAACAAATCGTCGAATTCGTGGGCTTGAGACCCAAACTGTATGCTTATCATCTAGAAGATGATGAAGAGATCAAGAAGTGCAAAGGAGTTAAAGCGTGCATGGTGAAGAAAAACATCTCTTTCCAAGAGTATAAAGATTGTCTGTTAGGATGTGGTCCGGTGTATAAGACTATGAAATCGATTCGAAGCGAAAATCATGACTTGTATACCGAAATAGTCAACAAGATTTCGCTGACGGCCGACGATGATAAGAGATTCATGTTAGACGATACAATAAGCACTTTGGCACTCGGACATTGGACTGCGGAACTAACTATAGACGATATGAATGTGGATGATTGGATTCCAGAAAATCAAGAGGAATTAGACGAATTCAAAATTATAGAAATCGATAGTGACATCGAGAAAGTTAGTTTAAAAAGAAAAAGAAAAAAATAGAAAAAAAATAACGTCATTTTTAGTGAATTATAATAAAATAAATAAAAAAATATATATACTTATTTATGAATAAGAAAATAAAGATATCTGTAGAAGGTGTTGTCTTACCCAACGAACCCCTATCCAACATCGATCTGTTGAATGCGGCAAAAGATTTGAAAATCGAAGATTTTCTAGGAGTGTTTTCCAGAGATGCCTTGTCGAAGAGAAGACCTCGACAATCGGAATGCGGAATTTTAAATCTAGACGATTCATCGGGTGAAGGCACTCACTGGGTGGCATGGTTCAAGAACGGGAAGAAGAAAAATTATTATTTTGACAGCTACGGAATCTCGCCGCCAAAAGAAATAATGAACTGTTTCAACAAATCGATGGTTCGTTACAACACGGAACGAGTGCAATCACCAGATCAAGTGTTTTGCGGTCACCTGTGTCTCTACATTCTCAAGAGATGGTCTGAAGGAGATCAATTTCAAGACATTCTCAATGACTTACATTAGAGAGAGATTTTTTTTTTTATAGTATATATAAAGATAAAAAATTATTTTAAAAAAAATTTTAATCGAATAAAAACGAAAAATAAAATAACATAGTTCATTTTTTAATAAACTGCGTTTTGAACACATTTTTTCTAAAAACAAAAACAATCCTTACAACAACATGCCAGTCGATAAATTTGGTAGAAGTGATGACGAAAAAGTCAACCCGAGAAAGAAGAGGAAGACGTTCGAAGTCGACGATGGTTACGATGTTGCCAACTTGGACGAGCATTACGTTCGGAGATACGAACCTCGACAAGAACCTTTGAACATGAACGATAAGAAGCTCTACAATCTTCCCGAGCTGATAGATCTCACAGATGCTGCGACTAAAAAATACGTCGACAGGGGGAACGCCGATTTCGAACGAATCCTGCTGGATAATTACGTGGATAAAACCATGACCGACGATCTGGATCTGAAATCCAAACGTTTGGTGAACGTTGCGAGTCCCATAGATCCCACCGATGCCGCGACCAAGAAATACGCGGACGACTCTCACGCGAGATTCAGCGAACACCTGAGAAAAAAATACGTTACGAAAACGATGCACTCGGAATTGAACGCCAATTCTTACAAGATAACGAACGTGGCCGCTCCCACGAATCCCAAGGATGTGGTGACCAAACACTACGTAGATCTGGAACAGAGAAAGTCTGACGGACGAGAAATGAAATCGGATCTGAATGCGGGATTCCACAAGATATTGAATCTGTCGAAGATCAACAACACGGATGCGGACTCAACCATGGTCAACAAGGGCTACGTAGATTCTGCCGTGATACAATCGCAAGAATACCTAGAATCGCAAGTGGACGATCTCTACCTGAACAAAGAATCTGGCGGAACCATGGAGGGTGGCATCAACATGAACGGTCACAATTTATTTGGTCTCGATCACGATCCCGAATTCGATTCCAGCACAGTAATTAGGAAGTACGTGGATGACAACTCGGTCTGGAGAAAGGGCGACATCATGGAAGGTAAACTAGACATGGGTGGACACGCGCTCACGAATCTACCGGAACCTGTGCACATGACGGATGCCTGCACCCTGATTTCGGTGGTGGAGAAAGTCAAATATGCCAGACAATTGATCACTGTGTGGGCCGAAGAGGCCGGCACCTTAGATGAGGGAAAAGCCAAGTGGTCTTTTGGAAATGGAAGTAGTGGATCGAAACACGGTCAGGTGGGATATCCCATGCCGTTGGGAGGTGAAATCCTTCGAATGAGTCTGGCTTCCTCGGATTTGAATAACAGAGCGGTCGTCAATCTCATGGTGAATGGTGTGGAGAGCGATAAGAGATACAGCGTCGAAAAGACTGAGAATCAACACGCGAATGTTAGCACGTTCGGCACGCCTCTCAAAGTGAACGCCGGAGACAGGATTAATTTCGTCACGAAAACCAATAATCCCGAAGCCGCCACTTCCGTGGTGAGTCTACTGATCGAACTGGATCCTTTGAACAAACAGTGAACGCGTGGAAAATAATGAATTAAAAACAAAAAAAAATATAAAGTAATGTGATCTAGAGGGATGTTCAATCTCTCTAGATCACATTACTTTTATTTTTTTTTTTTTTTTTAATAATCACACATTATTTTTTATTTTTTTTTGTTTTTTTTATTTTTTTTTCACACACTCGTCTCTCATCCAATGATCGACATCTTATTTCCGTCCGATTCGAAATGTAATTCTCTGTCCGACAGGACAAGGGCGAAGGCTTCGTTTTTTCTCGGCACATTCCTATCGAATTGCATCTTGATCTGAATGTCTAACACGCTACTCTTGAGTCGTTCACTCTGTTTACTGACGTCGAACACGAACATGGGATACATCGACTTGTATTCTCCGGGAGATATGTTGGGGTTGCTCATCAATTCGTCTAGACCGTGATACTTCTTTCTAAAATCAGCGGCGTCATCGTACAGTCTGCAGAAATCGTTCTTGTCGAATGACGCATTGTAATTGATTGCCGGATATCTCGTGGCGTTCAGAAACACTTGCATGTTTCTCAAACTGCAGTGATCGAACAGCGATGCATTCTTTTCCTGAGACCCGTCCCTATCGGTCTGAAACGCAACCACAATGAAACACGGTCTCTCGGAAGCAGATTTCACCGTCAATCTCCAATTGAAGTGATTCGTGGAGAGAGGAATGCTAGCCGTGTCGCACTGTCTCATTCTAAATCCCACAGGTAATTTAAGCTTGGATTCTATGATCTTGTAGAGATGTCCTTTCTCCACGATCGAAGGCTCCACGTGCGGAACGAACCACGATATCTTGTGTAGAGTTATCTTACCCGCATCAGTTGCGGTGAGTCTCACTATTGCATCGTCGTTTCCTTTTCGAATCAACGTCAGATTGTGTTTGAATCCATACATGATCTTGTTGTAATCGTCCGCGAATCCGAAGATGTGTTTCAAAGGTATCCTGAACGAAAACGTTCCTTTAGGTCTGGATGTCTTGACGATGTAGTCGAATATCGCGGCGGCACCTGCGCTAGCAGGACCTACAGTGTCTTTCACCCACAACTGATTAAGTCCTCTGGATTTCGAAAAATCATCAGGATACATCAAGAGTCCGAACATCGTGGTGGCCTGACCGTGATGAAAAACAGATTCTATCTCTTGTCCGGATAGCATGTATTTTATGTTACTGAATAGATGCATGATGCCATTATTGGCTAGAGTGACCGTGTCGTCGTCACTCCCATCTTCCTTGGTGAGACGTCCCTGCACCACTATGTAACTCTCGCTAGGATGTACGAATAGAGCTTGAGTTTTGACGTTGATTCTTATCTCTCCCGCATTGTTCAAACTCGTTCCGGTTACCGGTTCGTATTCGTGAACCTCATATTCTTGAATACTTTCATCTTTCACTATGCTTTGTGCTATATCTAGTATATTTGTCATTTTAAAGGATTTTTAGGTTTTTTTTGTTTATTAATTAACTTGCTTTCTTTATCTAAAAAAATAGTTTTTAATTATTTTTTATTATTATTTTTTTTCTCTCTTATATATATATATATGTGTGTAAACAAGAAAATGTTAAAGAGAGTAAATAAAAAAAAAATTTTGTGTTCTTCATCAAAACTTCGTCTTCTGTAATTGTTGTTCGTAAAACTTTCCGATGATCTCTTCTCCATCCAAAGCTTCGATTTCGTAAGTCACCGGATCGGTGTGAAATATTTTGATGATCACGAAAATTTCCGAGGTCCATCGAGGAGTATAACCCTTTTCGAAGTGCTTCTTATAAGCGTAGATTCTCACTCGATCGCCGACCGCAAATTTCGGCGTTCTAGACTTCTTCCTGATCTTAGATCTCTCGGGATATAGTTTCGCGTAGACCCGTTTTTCGTTTCGAGGATCGCTAGCTTCTGCGGGAGTCATCTTGATCGATCTGTGTCACGTGTTGTTGTAATCTTTGACCAGACCGTTCAGAGCGTATATGTATTTCTTGGTCGAATTCGCTGTGAAGTATCTGTGCATCTTCTCCTTCATCGTTCGATTCCAACGTTCCACCACGCTGGCTTTCTCTTCATTTTCGATCTAGTAGAGGTCTACCAATCGACGAACGTCCTTGTTGTAGAATTCCTTTCCCTTGTCCACCCACAATTTACTCGGTTTTCAAGAAGACGAGTCGAACACGCTCTTCAGAGCCTCGGTGACGCAAGGTCCCAATTTATCCTTCAAAGCTCTGATCCAACCATATTTGGAAAACACGTCGATGACCGTCAATAGATATTTGACGCCCTCGTTCCACCTCGAAAACGATCTCATGTCGACCAAGTTGGCAGACCAAATGTCGTCCAGACCCTTCACGAACACCCTTCTCTTTCGAAATTTACGCACTATGGGTTTGTGTAACTCCTCGGCCAATTCGCTCGTCAATAATCGTTTCTTCTTTTCAGATGCGCTTTTTTTTTTTTGAACGCCCCATCCGAATCGACGTTTCACACCGATCAGATTGCCGACCAGCGAACGTTCCATCTTCTCTCTCCTGGTCGGATTCGATATGCCTCTCAATCTCCCCAACATGTTTTTGTCGCAGACGTCGTTGCGAGTCTTGGTGTCGGGATGTCTGGCGTAGCACAGTTGTGATCGTACGCAGCCGCGTCCACCCTATTCACGGGTTTGCTCCAAGATTTGGGTGTCAGATCGACGTTGAGTCTCTTGTTCAATTTCGTTCCAGGTCCCGTGAAACTGTGACCGGGCAGATCCATTTCGAAAGGTAGCTTGTTGATCATTTTAATCACGACGCCTTTACCTTTGCTCGCGTTCTTTTTTTTGACGAATCGAGTCTTGATAGAACCACACACGTCGCAAATTCCGCGAAGCATCCGTCTGTCGTTTTTAGTTCGCACTTCTCTAGAATTACTCGTCTTGGTAACTCTCTTAAACTTTACGCAATACATTTTTTTGAAGAGTTATTTAAATTAATTTCGTTTTTTTTTATTTTATATATGAATTTAATTTTTTTTTTTTTTTTAAATTCTGTTCTTATTATATATATTTTTTTTTTTTTCAATCGCTGCTCTTGAGTTCTATCATCTTACTGAATTCCTCCCTAGCCTCTTTCCTCCCCTTTTCCACGAGAGAATCCTTCATCTCTTCCTTGATGATCTGACAAGTCTTGATTCTCACGGCTTCTTTCATGGCATCGTATTTCGTTTTCTTGCTCAATATCGCGAAGTATTCTCTGTCCGATATCCTACCGTCTTTCAATGCCATAGAGATCATTTTGGATATCGTGTGTATCTTGGAGTCGGCCAAGATGCGAATCTTGTCGTGTTTCCTAGCCTTCAGATATAATTTCCTACTCAAAAAGTTTCCGACCGTGCTAAACAATCCGGCGGCGAGAGCCACTCCTTCTACGGTCAACACGATCAGAATGGCGACCGCGGTCGACAACAATCCGATGCCGGCCGCGTGTAAACCCATGGAAATCGTGATGAGTGTCGTGTCGATCGCATTGACGAATTTCACAAAACACGAATACTTCTTCTTGAGGGAACGACGAGAATCTCTCTCTCGAGTTAGATACTCTTGGATTCTATTGATTTGATCGATGCGATACCTCTCTCCTCTTTCTCTTTCTTCTAGCGACGGCGCCGTCGGCAAAACGCCGTTCGGCTTCTCGTCCTCGTCGTCCACTAACGTCGGATGCAATTTATTTCTGGTTCTCATTTTTTTTGTGTTTTTTTTTCTTTCTAATATTAGATAAAAAAATTTTATGTGTGTATTTATTTTTTTTTTATTTTCTACTCTCCCTTATTTTTATATCAACGAAAAGAAAACTTAGATGTATGCTTCGTTCAGCAATAATTTCTTGATGCATCCCTTGTCTTCTAAAGTCAAACTTCTACGCGCCAATTTCAGTTCTTCCGAATCTGTGGGCCTGTCTCGATTCTTACAGAAGACTAATCTCTTCCAAAACGTGATCACATCGTTGAATTTAACGCGTTCGAACGCCGGTTCGAAATACATGACGACCATATCTTCCCTTTCCATCGTCAGACACGAATGATTCTCATGATCGAAGTCTAGATGATCCCGACATCTGACGCATCGTTCTAACAAGATGGGACGTAGTTCTTCGTTCACGCAGATTGCGTATGCTCTCATCAGCATGTTTAAAAGAAACCTCGCTCTAATAGTCTGAGAATCGCTCATGATTTACGTTTTTTTTATTATCTATTCGATTTGATATATTTATTTTTCTAAATAACTATTTTTTTTTTTTTTTTCTCCCCTATATATATATCAATCAAAAACGTGACAGCGGGCTCGCGAATTTCCAACCACACTGACGATGACAACAACACTCTTCGTTCAAAACATTTCCATCAAGATCACCTCGCAATAACGTGCGCCAGTCTCACTTCGAGAAACGCTACAGTGGGTTTGCGGATTCAAACATCACCTCTTCGCGCGAGTCGATTTCACACCTAAAATCCGCAAGCGAGTTTCCCCCCATAGGATTCAGTGTTAAAATCGTGTACGGACGCGGATTGTTAGAATCGTCAAAGATGATGATGAGTTCGAACTCTCAAAACGTTTTTTTGCTCGCAATTTAACACTCTCCATAGGGTTTTAGCGTTAAAATCGCGTGCGGACACGGATCGTTAGAATCGGCAAGATGATGAGTTCGAACTCTCAAAACGTTTTTTTGCTCGCAATTTAACACTCTCCATAGGGTTTCAGTGTTAAAATCGTGTACGGATGCGGATTGTTAGAATCGACAAGACGATGAGCTCGAACTCTCAAAACGTTTTTTTGCTCGCAATTTAACACTGAATCCTATGGGGAAAACTCATCTGCAGATTTCAATCAAAATTGTACATGTACGTGTACGTAAAACTACGCGCGTCTAGGATACAATTCAGTGTTAAAAAAATTCGAGCTCACCCTAAAAAACCGTTAAAATCTTGTACACGTACACGATTTTAACACTAAATCCTATGGAGATGTACATGTACACGTACACGTACATGTACAGGTGAGCTCGTATTCTCAAATATCACCTACTGGGCAACGCTCGAACTATCGAATTCTCCAACTGCAAACTTGAATTTTACCATGCTGTAAAACACCTATATATGCGGGAAACTTACATTACAACGTTTCCAGCCGAGCAAAGAAGGTTGGTTACCGGTTTTAGGATAGGAGCGTATCAGTCAGAAATTGAAAGACGCCGCTGCCGTGGGCCTTCGCCGATGTCGCGTGAGCAGAGGTATTGCACACAGTGCAATATGAACATATTGGAGGGTGAAATGTATGCTTTGTTTAACTGTTTGAATTTTTGCACCCAGCGTCATAAGCTCATGTCAGTTGCATGTGATAAATTTAAACATTTTTGCCAACTTCCGCAAACAGATCAGTTTCATTTACTGTTTGAGTCTCTTGATCGAGATATAATATAACACTTGGCGCCTACCTGGCAGAAATATCTGAACAGTGAAAATATTAATGGGCGTCCATTTGTCTATGGGTGAGTTGGTACGTTACCCCTTCTATGTCAACTTCTCTGTCACCTGACTCAATATATGCGTTGTTGACGAATGGAGTCATGGCTGTTGTTCGAAGTCAAGTCTGTTGTTGGCAGCCACGGCTTTATTCGACAATATTCTTAAAGATGCGTGTTTAGACAATTTGCAACACATATTTTTGTGAATTGTTTCGCTCTTTTTGTAATCAAATCACATTATTGATAAAGACTTTGTCTGTTAGCTCAGCCCGTGTGCCTGATTTTCAACTGTGAAGGATATTCTGTCGTTCTGTTTTCATGTTAGAAGAGTCCAATATTACAGGGCTACATGTCTCCACTAGACCATGTGTGTACATTACTAGTCGTTTGTCGATTAGATGTTAGTGTGTGTAGGTGTGTGAGGGTGTGTGTTTCAAATGACACAATCATGTTTTAGAGGAATTTTGAATGTTGGTTTCTGATCCCCCGCAGGGATTCGAACCCTCGGCAACACCGCCTGTCAATCAGGAGTACAGCGCCTACACCACAAGACCATTGCACATCGTCAAAAACGATGGCTGGAATCTAGCTTTTTAGATGAAGTCCTCATGATTACTTGGTTCATCTTCCTTTCGGCAGCAGCATGAAAGTGTGGAACGCGCTGGCTACAGTACGACGAAAGTGCTGTGGATGGCCTCAGACGAAGACTGGCACGGGCTTGTGTGTGTTTTTCAAATGACACAGTCATGTCCAAGTCTTCCCCAGTAGCGGTATCAGAAAATGTTTCTCGGGGTATGCCTGTGTGGGGGATTGGGTGCAAGAAGAGGCCAGTTTTCATTTGAAGGGGCATTTTAGTACCAAAGCATAACATCTAAGGATTATACCGTAGGGGTAATGTGACCTGCCCTTCCCTCAAATTTCAAAAAGGTCCACTTATGGTAAACATTTGACCAACCTTGGACCCAAAGACCATAATATAATGTTTTGTTCTGGTGCATCCGCAGCCACATCAAAAAATATATTACGGTCTGTGGGTCCAACTGTCGACTAAATAAACGGATTAACGTCCCCTAATACTGCTAAATACTAGCTGGGTTTTATTTCAAGCAACAAAATGTACTCATTTAAATTGCAAAAAAGCATTGAGGCCACAAATTCACTATCTTGGGCTTGAAATTTCAAAACATTTGGCGGTGGAGGGCTCCCGGACTTCCACTGGCGTGAGCGAACACCCATATTACGATATCTCCAGCTTTTGTTTGTAGCAGTCGCGGATGCTTTTCGGTCTTCGATGGTCCAAATTACACAACTTATTACTCACTCTGAAAAATCCTGGAGACTCCCGTGTGTTAACCATTTACCCTAACACGAAGAGCATACGGCACTTGCAAATAAAATACTTGAATAACTATTTTTTGTCCTCAAAAACATAGCATAAGACCCCTCACTGGAACGAGCTCATTCCGTTGAGTGGTCATGAGCTATGTTTTTTGAGACAAGAAAAAATAATGAAAACTAAATGGCGATATTTGTGAATTGCGCTGGCAGATTTTTGCTGTTGATGTCGTTAAAGGGTTAATCATGTATCCAAAAGTAGATTCGACACATGTAATGTAAACAACAAAGCGAACAACTGGTTAAGTCAATTATGTTTGCGTTAACAAACCAATCAGTTACAGATTCGATAAATCGTGATGAAAAAAGCCTCATTTCGAAATGTTTTGGCTTGCGTGTCCTAAATTGATCGATAACACCTTGCGGGTGATAGAATAACTTGTGACAGTTTTTGTGAGTTTACGGGATCTGATTGGAATCAAACCATGATACTGGTGGAACGATGCTTTCGCAGTGCACGGCAGTGGCAAAGTACATTTCATCTGAGCGAGATTGTTCCATTCGCCGAGATTATTTATTTATTTACTGGTGTTTAAGGTCACATACTTATGCACAATGGCTAATCGTGACCGTGACAGTTTTACGGGTGGAGGAAGCCGGAGTACCCGGAGAGAACCACCGAGCAACGACGAGCAGCTGTCAGCTCTCCAACATCGTAACTCTGAACTCTGCACCACAGCACAGGCAGGGTTAGATTGGTTGAAGACATGCGCACCATCGACGTGCAGTACGCCTCAGTACACAGCGTCATCGTGCCCCCGTGTAGGCAATCGGGGTGAAGTGTCTTGCCCAAGGACACAACGCGGTTGCCGCAGGTGGGATTCGAACCGAGGACCTCTCGGCTTGCAGCCTGCACCTCTACCAACTGAGCCACCGCGCCCCCATTCGCCGAGATCACAGCTTTGGAAAATATCCCGCAAGAGATAGTTACGGTAGTATCGTAACAATTGGGAAGTGGATTCGATTCAAGGCGGTTTCGAACCTTTTACTGAATTCGATTCGAGATTCCATTCGAGAGAAAAATCGTGATTCGTCGGGCTCTAGAGGGGCAAAATGTCCACGAAGCGTGCAAGCTTATCGCCAGGAACAAAAAAAAAAATTCGGGAAAACTTCCGACCCTTCCCCACCCCGCCCCATGTCGACGGCCTTTAGTGACGCTGCTGTTTGGGATAATATGTCCTTGTCGTCACACAAACCACTAGTGTATCGGATCGGACCGCAAATACCGGTCCGGTATTGCCCCACGACTGGACCGCGGACCGAACCGGACCACTCCTGCTGTACCGGTGCACAAACGAGTTGGTCCGGTCCCTGTGGCCAAAGGCTGTCCAGGGTGGCATTGTGATGTATCAAATTATCGCAAGTTCGGGACGCAATGCTCATTTTTCGACTTCATCTTCCAACTTAATCTGTGAAATAACTAGGAGATTAGTTGGGAACACGCTTCTTTCACAGTCTAAGATCCAAGTTATTCCAGATAGTAGACACCAGAACCATTACGAATGAAGGCATAACTGATACAACAGATCGTCCTTTGAGTCAATCAAGGAGCCATCTTGTGACGTCATCTTCATAGTGATGCGTGGTGTTAGTGCACATGCGCAGCGCGTGTTGTTAGGGTGATACGTGTTTCCGTCGTCCATTTTGTATACTGGAGGCCGCCATCTTGGTTTCTATTGTAGCACGTGATTGCTATGTTACCCAAAGGCTTATAATAGGAGACGGGTATGTTTGGAGGGTGTGTTCGATTGAATTGAAGTATCACGAATTACCACAAACAACCCGACAATTCCTCCAAATCACCGAAATTGACTTTATTTACTACGGATTCCCCATTGTATCGGCTTAGCACGTAGTGCTATGGTACCGAGGGGCACAGGGGGTGAGCTCGATTGAATAGGAGTAATTTTCTGGATTGGATTTTTCCCAGAATCCTAGTTTAATTCGTAGAATTACCACAAACAACCCGACAATCCCTCCAAATCACCGAAATTGACTTTATTTTCTACGGATTCCCCATTTTATCGGCTTAGAACGTAGTGCTATGATACCGAGGGGCACAGGGGGTGAGCTCGATTGAATAGGAGTAATTTTATGGCTTGGATTTTTCCCAGAATCCTCGTTCAATTCGTAGAATTACCACAAACAACCCGACAAGTTGTACTATTTCGAATTCTTTCAGAATCCCTTTTAGGACCGCCATACTTTGGCTTATAATAGTACTGCTATAGTACCGAGGGGGCCCTATGGGTACGTTCCTTTGGACTAGAGTAATGTTCTGCTTCAGGTTCCTCCAGAATCCTTTTTGGATCCCTATCCCATAATGGGTTTTTTTGTTTTTTTTCCAAGGCCCATGGAACCCCTTTTTGTGAAACGTCTCTGGTTATGGAATCCCTTTTTTGTCGTATGAGGCCATGAGGGCCATGAGAAAGCCCTCAATGAGGCCTCATTTACTATCCCTCTTAGCCTCATTTTCTTTTGAAGGCATGAGGGCCAGGAGAAAATCCCTCAATGAGGCCTCATTTACTATCCCTCATAGCCTCATTTTCTTTTGAGGGCATGAGGGCCATGAAAAAATCCCTCTATGAGGCCTTATTTACTATCCCTCTTAGCCTCATCTCGGTATTTAATAGCCATATCCCCAGGCACCCCAATTTCGGCACCCCTTTTTTTGGAAAACATATGGCCTTCGGCACCCCCTTTTTGTTGGATGAGGCCGTGAGGGCTATGTAAAATCCCTCAATGAGGCCTAATTTACTATCCCTCATAGCCTCATTTTCTTTTGAGGGCATGAGGGCCATGAAAAAGCCCTCAATGAGGCCTCATTTACTATCCCGCTTAGCCTCATTTCGGTATTTAACAGCCATATCCCCAGGCACCCCAATTTCGGCACCCCTTTTTGGAAAACATATGGACTTCGGCACCCCTTTTTGTCGTATGAGGCCATGAGGGCTATGTAAAAACCCTCAGTGAGGCCTCATTTACTATCCCTCATAGCCTCATTTTCTTTTGAGGGCATGAGGGCCATGAAAAGATCCCTCAATGAGGTCTCATTTACTACCCTCTTAGCCTCATCTCAGTATTTAACAACCATATCCCCAGGCACCCCAATTTCGGCACCCTTTTTTGGAAAACATATCGCCTTCAGCACCCCTTTTTGTCGTAATCCCTTTTTGTCATTGAGGGATTTTACATAGCCCTCATGGCCTCATACGAAAATGAGGCTATGAGGGATAGTAAATGAGGCCCATTGAGGAATTTGTTCATGGCCCTCATGTCCTCAAAAGAAAATGAGGCTGTGAGGGATATAAAATTCGCTTGTTACGAAGCCATAATGCCACATAGAATTCTTCCTTTTGCTCGAGTTTATCAAACATATCCGGTATCCATAACAACCTGCAGTCACCCTCCACCATCACATACATATACACTCTAAAATCAATCCGGTTAAAAATCAACCCAAATCAACTGGGTTTGGTGAATATGAACCCAGTTGGGTTCATATTCATTCAACCCAGTTGATTTGGGTTTACGTTTAACCAAACTGTTTTTAGAGTGAAATACACATCGTGTGAGTGACATAAGTTACATAAGGAATGTTTAGGCTTTTCTAACTTACCCTGTTGCTTAACCTTTGAGCCCTAGCGGCCGCTTTTCCGGCCAGGAGCATCATACGTCATAACGTCATTAAATAGGATGGCTGTTCAGTAAATGTGTGGGGTAGACCAATCAATATTTCAACGTGCAGCCCCGAGGCTGCACGTTGAAAATATTGATTGGACTACCCCAAATAATGAATATGGACTCTTCTAATTGCTGCCATTGAACTGGCATGGAAGATACCACTAAAGTTCAAAGGGTTAATGGAATAATTTTACATTGAAATCATCAAATGATTTGAGTTACCATTCTTGTTTTGGGCTCTTTAATGTTTTGGGTTGACTTTAGATTTTAGAGTGTACGGAAGGCGTCAAATTTCTCTGTATTGGTTAAAAACGAAAACACTTTAGCGGACTGCCCTGGTCCATTAGTCTGCATCACCACAACCCACTAGGACAGATCGCACTTTGTTTCCAACGATCGTGAAAAAGGGTTAAAAGTGTGTGGGTACATAAATATAATGTTTCGTTCTGTATCAGAGTGTGGACTTTCATTCCTTTCATTCATCATAGTACAAATCACATGTGTATCTGGAGTATCATTGATGATAAGGTATTGGAACTCAATTGTGAAGGTAATTGATATTAATTGATGCGATAATGATCGAAATTCTAGATGACCTGTCAATCAAGGGTCATTCAAAAGCTATTTGTTCCAGTCTGTACGAGTATATCGGGTATCAAGGTTTTCTAAACAAATATTATTTTAGTTGTAACAAAGATATTGAATATCTGATAAAACAAACCTGTTAGCGCATGTCCACATACCATCAGGAGACTGGGCCTAAATAAGTAATAGAATATAAACTGAGTCAAAAAAGAAAGTATAATAAACTTTGAGGAGTAATTTATTTAGTATTATCGACTTTAATCCCAAACAAATTATTGTCAATTCATATTTCGAGTCTATCTGTATGAATTTGCATAATTTCATGTTCTTACTGTTGCCAGCGTCACGTCAGGACGTCGTAATTCAGACATGGGGTGAAATGAAACGTTCACACATGCAGTCAAGGTTAACCACGGTGTAAAATCAAGAATATACAATAGCAGGCTATATGGCTAAAAAAAGTACCCATTTTTAATTATTAATTCATACCTTCTGCTCGGTTATGTTAGAACAAAAACAAAAATATGAGAATTTTAATATTTAGGTGTAATAAAATATTACAGATATGGATGTCATTGGAACTGGCTCATTGAGCCAGTTCCAACGACATCCGTATTTGTCTGCTTTTATTAAGAAATTTACAAAGTACACATTTTCTGTCAGCTTTTCCCACAATTTAGGTTAAAGTATTAAGTAAACTAAAATTCTTGGAAATAAATCCATTATCCTTGTGTTTTCCAGGGTGTATGGGAGTTAACGCCAGTTTGGGAACTCATACACCCTTCGGCTTTGCCCCAGGATGCATGAGTTCTCAAGCCGGTGTAAATTCCCATACACCCTGGAGAACACAAGGATAACTATCATTGTTCCTTCAATGCTGATTTACTTTGAGAGGATCAGCATAGACGGCTAAAGGCGGCCAAAGAAAATGTGAAATAAATGGCAATCGAGCAGAATCGATGGGAACTGATGGGAATGGTGGAATTTCTCTCCTAGCAATTTTTTTCCTCAAATGATATAGCACTAACCCCCAACTTTGCATTTATTTGAATCATGTATTTCGTGAAAAATTGCAACAGGGTCCTCCAATCACATGAATAATAGTCAATTACGCACTTGTTTATAAGAGAAGTTTAAATTAAATTAAATTTCAGAGAGACAGTTTGTAAGATGTTTCTTGAAAAAGAATGCATGAAACCGGAAAAAAATCTACATTTGGGGTCTTGGATCCACCCACCCACCCGGACCTAGAATACCGGAAAATTTCCCCCTCCCCCCAGACCACAAGAGAAGTGTCTCGATATTTCTACCCTGGAATTAACTTCGCAAAAAATCTAGAGTAGCTTTACAATAATCAATGTCTGGGCTTTGTTTTTTGTGAGGTAAAAGAAGTAGACATTTGTGGTGACCAAAATGTTTGTCTTTGACGGCCTTTGTTTTAAACAACATAAAATTCATCATTTTCCAATACGACCGCGAAGCAAACGTTTATCCCTTTCCATGGGGCGCGGTGGCTCAGTTGGTAGAGGTGCAGGCTGCAAGCCGAGAGGTCCTCGGTTCGAATCCCACCTGCGGCAACCGCGTTGTGTCCTTGGGCAAGACACTTCACCCCGATTGCCTACATGGGGGCACGATGACGCTGTGTACTGAGGCGTACTGCACGTCGAAGGTGCGCATGTCTTCAACCAATCTAACCCTGCCTGTGCTGCGGTGCAGAGTTCAGAGTTACGATGTTGGAGAGCTGTCAGCTGCTCGTCGTTGCTCGGTGGTTCTCTCCGGGTACTCCGGCTTCCTCCACCCGTAAAACTGTCACGGTCACGATTAGCCATTGTGCATAAGTATGTGACCTTAAACACCAATAAATAAATAATAAATAAATAATCCCTTTCCATATTTGAAGAAACACTTACGTCGTGAAAGATTTCAAGATGATGAGGAACTTACTGCTGCTGTGGAGGCTTGACTATAGGACCAAGATATGGACTTCTACAGACGCGGCATCAACGACTGGCAGACCAGGTGGAACAAGTGTATTGAAATACAAGGGGACTATGTTGAAAAACAAATATGTTCTGTACCGATATTCCAGCTTTATTTATGTCAGGCTCAAAACTTTTTGACATCCCCTCGTAGCTTGCAAAAATGGGACTGAAGCAAAATAAATTGTAACACAGATGTACAAAATAAAATTACTTTAATATATACAAAGATAACAATGGAAGACACAACAACAATTTACTGTACTGAATGCGCCTGTGCTGTCCACAGACCCGAGCATCTGATATTTAAATCGCAGCAAATAATGTTGATGACTGCATTCGCAGTCGCCGAAGATCTGGGTTCTCATAAACGACAATTGTTAGGTACAACAGACTGGACAATAATGAAATGGATATACTGTCATGGTTTAAAGATGCTTCTGAATGGCAGCATCGATATCCGATCAAAACTGTCTGCCTTGTGTATTCATGCAGATTCATTTTGTTACAGAACGCAACAGTTTTCGGATATTGTTTTCAGCTCTCGAAATGAATAGGTAAGGACAGTGGGGGTTTCGGGGTTTGACAACCTTAACCCCCTTCCCAAAATTATTATTCTAGTTCGGATATTTTCGCCTGGGTTGGAGTGTTAGGTATCGATTTTCTCTTGCTAGTAATCATGTGCTGTTTAACCCTCTGAACCCTGATGGTATCTTCCATGGCAGTGCAATGGGAGCAGTTGGGTGAGTCCATATTTATTATTTGAGGATAGACCAATTAATATTTTCAACGTGCAGCCACAGGCTGCACGTTGAAAATATTGATTGATCTACCACACACTTTAACTCAACAACCATCCTTCTAAATGAAAGTTTGACATATCATGTTTCTGGAACGGAAAAACTGGCCGCTCGGGTTGATAGGGTTAATAGACTATATTTGATGTACGAACGTATGTCACAGACACAGTCGGTCGTGCAAATGGAGGTCTGTGATGTCCGAGTCAGCCTATCGAGGACCCAGTCTGACCAATTTAGAGTACGGTATGCACCAATTAAATTATAAGTTAGGAAACACAAGCGTTACGCACAGAAACATTTCCAAGATTTCTTGTGTTCCGAACAATAACCCCGACTGACTAACATTTCAACTCTACGTCATCAAGGCATGCCTTCGACGAAGACATGCCTTGATGATGAAGTTGGAATATTTTATCAGTCATGATTTGAGCCATCAGAATCGGGACTAATCAGTTTGCACCCACATCCCGCAATTGGTTATCTTCGCGATGCCCCTGGAAATATAAATATAGAAAGTGTCAGTCGGGTGGGAAAAAACGGAAAGTGTGGAAAACTTCACCATTTCCAGGTTTAAAATATCCAGGGCCTCACTATAAGTACGGTATCAGATGTGCTCTCCAGCTTGTTTGACACACTCATATTAGCCCCCAACAATACCACGAATCTAAACTAGCAAGAATGTGCGTCTCTTTATGTCTTTGTTTGTCCGTTTGTTACTTATGCACTCGTTTTCAGAGATACCGAACTGAACTTTGGCACCTGGAGGTAATTTTGTTTTGGAAAGTAACATGGGCAGTGTGCATTTTACGTGCGACGTCGCCATTTTGCTCACCCTTCAATTCGAGCAACTCTGGGCATATTCGCTAGTTTTATATATATTTTCATCTCACTGACAATGGCAAATAAGTTTAAATTAATCCTTTGGCTGTTGAAACACTCAAATCAAGAACTCAGCATTATAGATATGGGGCAAGAAGCAATGTTGGTTAAGTAATTTCGTGATGAGATAATCAAATTTATTATGTCGCCTTGCTCCAGTAGTCATTTTTTTATTTCTAAAGGGTTCGGTGCTCGAGTCGCTAAGAGAATAGATCTGAAACGGTTAAGGGGTTTCTTGATCGATTAATCACGTGGGTTAACCTTGGTTAACGGATTAATCACTTGTCCAAATAGATATCTGAATAATTGCCATACCGCTGATGATTTACAGCATGAACTGAACTTAACAAACAAAACCGACTAGGCCTATATACAAAAATCTCCATTCAAATTTATTATGTTTTCAATTTTTGTCTCAAAAACATAGCTTATGGCCCCTCATTGGAACGAGCTCGTTGAGCTCGTTCCACTGAGGGTCATAAGCTATGTTTTTGAGACAAAAATTTAAAATTTTCAGTAATTCAAGAATTTATTGTGCAAGTATCGTCTGCTACCCGCAATGGGTGAAGGGTTAAGAATGACCATTTCCAGCCACTGATACAGAATGATGACCATGCAAGTAAACAAGTATGTCAGCAAGTAACTTGCATGCTTTACTCTGTCTCATATAATTGATGTGAGTCAGTGTGACAATGTTTGCCTGTGTTGGAGCAAGTTTGTTCCTTTGTTAACCCATATAATACAGTAGTTCAAAAGTAACGGTTAATCGATCAATTACTTTTTGGATCGATCAAGATGTTGATCATTGATTAATCGATTAATCGGTTGACCGTTTCAGCTCTATAAGAGAAAAGTGAAAAACACAAAATTTGAACATGAATATGTGAATATAATACAGTGAAATTTCCAATAGCTATAAGTTTGATGCTGACAGCATTGCCTACTCACGTCTCCCCATCTTTTACTTTATATAATAAATCACGTATACCGGACTGTAAGGATTTGCATCGCCACGCAAAAAGCACGCACGAACTTTTGAGCCCAAAATGCAATAGTCGATCAGCTATCGACATATTCAACTTGAAAAGATCTGAAATAGGATTAAAAGTAGTGTGTATGGGTATTAGACTTGAAAAAGCCAGAAACTTGGCATCCTACAAAGTCTACATGCAAAGTGGAAGTTTCAAACTCGGCAATGGAATCCCATTATTCAAATTATGCACGTCTTTCTAGTTCTTGGAAATGGAAAACATTTTGAATAAAACCTACTCATGTGTATCGTTTCTGCTTTATACAAGCATTATTTTCAAGGAAACGGACAAATGCCTCGCTATACAAAAGAACCCCTACAAAATCCTTCACAGTTTCACTTAAAGTTATTTTTGTTCTTTGTTTTTTTTTTTTTTTGTCGAGCTGTATTCAGGGCACATCATTATTTAGCAGTTATCAAGTCTTTCTTGTTGTTTTCTGAAATCCAACTTGGTCTGTCTTTTTTTGCGTAGAGTCGTAAAACAGATCACCTTAATTCTGGACAAACACCCAACAACTGTCTAAGTATCTGGTTTTGTTGTTGGACAAAAAGTATATTCAATTAGATGAAAAAATAAATGAACAAGAGGGTGCGCATCAGAGATGCAGGCGTCGAGTTGTGGCTACATTATTTAAGCAGTCTCTATTGAAAAATCAGAATGTCATCGCGCTGAGCTCAAAACTCGTAAAAATTGACAAGCGCAAAATTCGTAAAAGTGGACTAATTAAGGCCCATAACTCTGTAATGAGAAAGCGGACCGGGCCAGGTTTCGAACTCGCCTGAGATATTTGTACAAAGGACTTGTATGGCAAAAAAAGTTAAATTGGAGAACGTTTGTTCAAGTTATAGCGCTAATGAGCTAAAAATTCATAAAAATTGACTAATTAAGGCCCATAATTCTATAAGGAAGAAGCTAACCAGACCAGTTTTCGAACTTCCTTGAGGTATTATTGCATAAGATCTGTATAGCAAATATTAGTCAAATCGGAGAACGTTTGTACAAGTTATTGCGCTAATGAGCTCAAAATTCATAGAAATTGACGAATTAAGGCCTATAACTCTGTAACGGAAAATTGGGCCGAGCTAGTTTTCGAACTCGCTTGAGATATTATTGCAAAGGACCTACATGGAAAATATTAGTCAAATCGAAGAACGTCTGTTCAAGTTAATGCGCTAACGAGCTCAAAATGTGTAATAATTGACGAATTAAGGGTCATAACTCTGTAACGAAATATCAGGCCGGGGCAGTTTTCGAACTTGTTCGCGATATTATTGCAAGGGACCGGTGTGTTAAATATTAGTCAAATCGAAGAACGTTTGTCCAGTTATTGCGCTATCGAGCTCACAATTCGTAAAAAATGACTAATTAAGGACAACTCTGTAACGAAAAATCGGGCCAGGCCAGATTTCGAACTTTTTCGAGATATTATTAAAAAAGACCTGTATGGCAAATATTAGTCAAAACGGTGAACGTTTGTTCAAGGTATTGCGCTAACAGTGAGAGGACGCCCGGAAGCCTGCCCGCTCGCCCGCCCGCCTGGGAGCACACCGACCGTCGCCAAACCATAGGTCTCGGTTGTTAACACAACTTGACCAAAAATAAAATAAATCGTTTACAAAATAAGGTGTGGGGTGAAGAATTTACAGCAGAGTTCTTGTGCATTGGATCTTTTGTCCGCGCACCTATTTTTAATGTAATTTACATTTCTCGTTAATCCTAATGCCTTAATAAGCTGTAATGTTACTCTATTTCTAATGTTCTCTTAACTTGTAGAAGCCTGAAAAGCAGGGCCGATACACTATTACAATTTCCGATATACTCTTATAATCTTCCTCCACCGAACCACGGCAGTCTTTGAAATGTGTAACCTGTCACTTGCATAGAGCTTCCGCCACCTCTGGTTTGCAATGATACATTTCATAGAACGATACCATTCAGACACCTGGATATGACAGAGTTGACAAGAGGCATGCGAGGCTTCGAAATTCGATTCGATTCGTATCGTTCCGAAGCATCGATTCAACTCCATTTCAGTTGCGCCGATTCGGAAATTTTCTAATCTTCGATTTATTCTCAAAATCCTATAAAGTGTCTCATCTTGAATTCTTCTCCTATAATCAGGTCTCTTACACATGAAACCTGACGATAGAAGAAGTTTTCAAGAAGGTTCCGCTTCCAAAACTATTTTGAGTACGTGATGGAATATTCCGCTTTTTAATTGTGATTGATTTGTCCAAACAGACGTGTCGCCGTTGCATGTATACACTTCTTCTTGGGTGAAGACCTGTTGGCTGAAGAAGAGAAGAGTTCAACCAGGTTCCATTTCAGAAACTATTTTGATTCCACTCTGATATGCTCATATTTTTGTGATTGGTTTGTCCAAAAAGACGAGTCGCTGTTGCATACAATACTTCTGGAATGGAGACTGAGAATATTAACCCTTTACCCAACGAATCGCCCGCATCCGCCCGCGTATAATGCAAATTTAGCAGTTGAAAAAATATTATTTTTCAAAAGATTTCAATAAAAACCATATCATGTGACCCCCTCGTTGAAACGAGCTCGTCGAGCTCGTTCCAACGAGGGGTCACATGATATGGTTTTGTTGAATTTTATTGAAAAATTTTAAAAAATGATATTTAAAATAATAAATTTTGATATCGTCTGCGTTGGGTAAAGGGTAAACGGTTGTAAGAAGGTGCAATATCTACAACCTAGAAAGAGGTCAGATTCAAGATTCGATTTGATTCGATTCGAGATCCCCTGCCTGATTCGATTCGCACGACATTTGAAAATCGCATGGCCCTGGAGTCAGCAAAGTTAAATCAGTGAATTTAGTAACTTAGATTGTCATCAAAATTGAACATCGTCTTGCTAAATGGTTTAGAATCAGAGTACGTGGTTTTCAGAGTTCCAGGAAGTGAGTACGGTCTCTCATACAGGAAATCTGAATCTACTTTATAGCCGTTCTCGTCACTTCCTTTCTGTTTTATATCATACTGCATACTAGCAAGCATATGTATCTTTGGAATGAACATAATAAGAAGAATAAGAGTTGCGCATGTCAGCATCCCAACGGCAATTGTTGGTGCCGTGAAGTCTCGACCAAGAACGAACATGACGACAACCCAGGCTATCCAGACTAATATGGAACAAATCATTGAGGCTACCAGGAATTTGGCATCCCCTGTTGTTCGTTGCTCATTTCTCACACCAAAAGAGTATAGCGTATTTAACACTATTAAAGCGATCACGTACGATAAATATGCAATGAATTCTACCCTGTCAAACTTACAGGCGTACAACTCCTGTGAATCAATTGTTATTTGATGCACTAAAGAGCCTGACATCACCCACCATTGTACATTAATGGCAACCTGCACTCCTGCAGCAAAAACTACTGTTAGAAACTGGTTGATGGAAGACACCTCTCCTCCCAGTCCAATAAGTTTGTATTCACGAAGCGTCATCATTTTCACTAACATCACAGCAAATACCAATGCATAGGTTATACCAGGAGCCAGAAACCGGAATGCACACACGTTTTCACTCGGCGTGAAGGTAAACGGAAGCACTGCCAAATATAGAAGAATTAATGTGACCAATAGTAATATGCCCATGCCGACGTGACGTTTTACAATAGCGCCAGTACACAGCTTATACAATACATATAAAATTATCACAAAGGTTACAAATGCACCGACACATCCGATGGTGATAACAACAGTTGCCCAGACGGTCTGGGTTCCAATAAATTGATCATGTGTTGTGTAATATTTGTATTCGGAGTTTTGTTGAGATGAAGAGTCTGTATTGTTATCATCCGTCCTGTTCTGATCGTAATTCACACACTGGCAGTTTACAGAACATACGAACTTGGGCACTTCACTCAATTCGAACCCACCAGCCGTATAGGCTTTGATTTTAGATACTTCCAAGTCAAGTTTTCCACCATTCCATGTGCCAACCTGGAAGACAAAGATATTTTCTCATGCAAATAGATGTATATGTATAGAACATTTGGAGAGCAAAATAATCCCTTATATTACAAATCGGCTGAAGCGTACCAGCCAGTGCGCTAAACTACTATTCAGATTTGAAATATTCAAGTATTTCATGCAACTTCCTGATTTATTTATTTACTGTGGTTTACCGAAACTTTCGACATCTAGGTTTATCTCGTGTCGGACAGTTTTACGGGTGGAGGAAGCCGGAGTACCCGGTGAGAACCACCGAGCAACGGCGAGCAACTGTCAGACTTCCCAACGAACCTAATTTTACACGAACAGGGTTAGCATTGGTTGAAGACAAGTGCATCATCGACGTGCAGTACGCCTTACTACACAGCGCCACGTTGCCCCCTCGTGGGCAATTGGGATTAAGTACAGTTAAAACTAGAAGTTCTGTCACGAACTGTGCGCTTATCTATGCTTAATTGCGCGTAGGAACTGCGCGCAATTGCCATATCGAATGGCATCCAAAGCATGGCAGGTTCTCCTGGTTACTCATAGCAAACACAGGCAATGTTTCTGCCAATGGACCTTCGGGTTACCCGGAGGTCCATTGGCTGAAACATTGCTTGTGCACAGGCCATATGTACAGATTTTGATAGCCTTACTATGGTCATAACGCGTAGATTAACGCGCAGATCGACGTGCTATTTGTGCGCATTTCATGACAGGACTTCTAGTTTTAACTGTACCTTGCCCAACGATACAACGCAGTTAGCCCTCGCGGGGATCAACCGTGGACCTTTCGGTTTTGAAATTTTATGCCGTAACCACCAAGCCACCGCTCTCCCATGTGTGGCGTAAGCCGAAGTATCAAATCTAGCCTGAGCGCTTGTACGAAGGTACATAGTTACTAGTAAGCGCGAGCCGATAACTACCCCTCCAATGCAGATGAAAATTAAAGCCGAAACGGTTAAAGGGTTTTCTTGATCGATCAGTCACATGGATTAACCTTGGATAACCGATTAATAACTTAATGGGTAGCTGAGTAATTGCCGTACCGTTGATGATTTACAGCATTAACCCTTTAATACAATGTAATGGACAAAAAGGGCCAGGCCTATATATGCAGAAATCTCCATTCAAATTTTATTATGTTTTCAGTTCTTGTCTCAAAAACATAGCTTATGATCCCTCGTGGAATGAGCTCGTTGAGCTCGGTCCAATGAGGGGTTAAAATCTATGTTTTTGAGAGACAAAAATTTCAATTCTTTTGTAATTCAAGAATTTATTTTGCAAATATCGTCTTTTATCCGTATTGGGTAAACGGTTAAGAATGACCATTTCCAGCTTCTGATACAGTATAATGATCATCGATCAGGTGAACATCGATCAGTTATGTCATCACGTAACTTGCATGCTTTACTCTGTCTCATATAATTGATGTAAGTCAGTGTGACAATGTTTGCCTGTTTTGGAGCAAATTTGTTCCTTTGTTAACCCATATAAAGAAGTAGTTCAAAACTAACGGTTAATCGATCAATTTCTTTTTTGATCGACCAAGACGTTGATCATTGGTTAATCGATTAATCGGTTAACCGTTTCAGCTCTAATGAAAATGTACCAATTGGATAAAAATTGGGAGGGGGGGGTTCACGACACACAACCCCCACCCCCACCCTTAGCTCTATATACGTCCCTTCGAATTATCTTAATCTCAAGTAGGGACTTGGAAAGTTCTAGCTGATAGTTGGGGAAAAGGGTATAGACTTCTCTGCATCACTGTCGGTGTGTTTCATAACGAACAAGCTGCAGGTTTTGATTTTGTTACTGAATTCTACAGTTCTACTTGCTGATTCGACATTCGCTATCTTAGGAGGAAACAGTTACAAAAGACAAAAAGCGTCCCTAGCGGTTTGCACCCCAACATTTAATGGATAATAATGGTTCCCTGATTTAATCAGTTGGTGGAAAATCTATACAGACCGTGTAAGTGTGAACAAAATGTTAAAGTGTTTTGAAAAAACTATAAAATACGGCCACAACTCTCTTCTAAGAACTGTGAGAGAATTTAACTGGTTGAGTGCTAGAAGCCACTATCAGGGCTTTCAAAAGAATGAGGGTACCAGAGCAAAAGCCAATGTTTTCCTTGCTCATGTTTTATATTCAGTTAAATGCAAATATTATTTTATTCATAGAAACTTGTTTTATCACAAATTATTGAAGAGTGCCTGTGGGCACTCTTCAATAATTTGTTATAAAACAAATTTTGATTAACAAATTCCGACCACCAAAAATAAAGTAGCCCTCAACCAGTTAAAAATAGGGTAATGGAAAGTAAAAGTGTGTCCATTTTATTCAGTGCGAAACAGTACAGTAGTGGATGAAATACTAAAGATAAAGATAAAAGTCACAAAGCGTCCTATACTTTCTTCAGTGTATTTTTTTTCAAGGGGTGATAAACTAAGTGGATAAAATGATGTTTTTATCAAAAGGTGTTTGATGAGGTGGGGGGGAAGATAAAGGTTTGTAATGTCGCCAATGTAAAAAGATATACCATTGTAACAGAAAAGTTGGACCTTGTATAACACGGGGGATAATTAATAGATTAGTAGAAACAACTTTGGGCGATAATCGAAGTATAGACATCAACCGAGTGGAATTAACGAATTATATATTTTCACCCAATATATGACCTAACCCAACTCAGCGGCTTTGTCAGGACTTCGCTCGGTACACATGTCAAGTTGGGTGGAGATCCTATCTAGGCTGTAGGAGAAGGTAGCGACAAACAAAATATAGCGTTTTACCCCTTTTCACCTCATTCCATCCCTTTGACCTCCAAAATAACCCCACCCTAGGGCCCTACGAAGCTTTGAGATTCGATTCGATTTCGAATCTTAAGTTGGTATTCGGTTAGATTCGAGCTCGGCTGACCGATTTGTTTTCCTTCGAATCTTCTCACTGGAATTTTCGCTTGGTACTAATTATCGTAGATGGTCTCACAATAGTTTAGCGATCTGAACGTCGTGTCTACCCCTCTACGTTTAGATTCCTCCCATTCAAATCTGTTGTAAATGTCCCCAATAAGTTTTATTGGGAAGTCAAAACACGAAAATAGGAATATATATCAAGCTTTCGCCCTTATTACCGACTGCATTCGATAGTACACGTATTTCATTACATTTGTGCAGAGTCTGTTAATCCAAACTTTCATCCTTTACTTAGGCCACACAAAGTAGATCTTCTGTTTCTCAGGCCATTATTTGTGAAATTGCATGCGGGCGAGCGGTTTTTTATTTTATTTTTTATTTCAGTAATTATTTCTTAGCCATCAAAAGTTCATGTTCTTGGTTCAAGTTTGAGGCCTCATAATCTACAAAATAGCATGGGTGGTGGTGTATTTCATCCACTGAGTGTAAGAAGGCTTTGCAATGCTAAAGCATTGCAAAGCCTTCTTGCACTCAAGGGACAAATTCATCAATTTTTTTAACTTGGGTAAAATATCAGATATAAACCATTTAATTTTAATTTTTTTAAAGTTTAAATTGGTTATAAAAAGAGAGCATGCGGCAGCCAAAAGGACCATGCGGGAGGGCCTGAGAAACAGATTTTTTATTTTTTTAGGCCTTATCGAGATTTGTACACGGCGAAGCGTCAACGATCGTTTCGATATCGTCTGTGTTACTGAATGTCTGTATTGGCTGTAAAATAATAACCCGGAGTTGTGCCTAAACAAATATCGATGCGGAAACGGAAATACGATCGCATTCGCGCAGAAGAGGTTGATTAATAATCACTGTCTGGGGGCATTTTATTATGTGTTACCGTTTCCGCATCGTATTCGTTTCGACAGCAACTCCGGGTAGCTCAAAAAACATGGACGGCGATCGTTGACGCTTCGCACTGTACAAATCTCGATAAGTAAAGGATAAAACAGTTTGAACAAACAGACTCTGCACAAATGTAAGGAAATAATAAGGATGGGTTAATTCAGCTGTACCTAGGAGGGTGTAGGCGCCCCCTCCCAACATGTGCATGCTGAATTACTGAATTTCCAGAGAAGGGGATTCAAGGGGCTTAAAAGTAAACAGGTCCACTCGGAAAACTTATTGAAATCAAATACATGGTCTGTTGACGACGACACGCGGGATGGAGGGATGGGGGATTTCAGTGCATATGTGTGCGCCATTTCGCTCGTCTGATTTTTTGTCGGGATAGGCTTTTGGCCTTCGTGAATTAATGAAATTTGTTAACCCTTTACCCAACGTAACGGCCAAAACCGGCCAGCGCTATTCTCAAAAATTGCCAATTAATTTTCATTATTTTTTCATTTTTTGTCTCAAAAACATAGGTTATGACCCCTCGTTGGAACGAGCTCGTCGAGCTCGTTCCAACGAGGGGTCATAACCTATGCTTTTGAGACAAAAAATGAAAAAAAATTAGTTATTCAAGAATTTTTTTTGCAAGTGTCGTCTGCTTTTCATGTTAGGCAAAGGGTTAAACGAAATATGAGGCTCAGACTAACAGCGTCAGCAGCTGTCCCCCGCCTCCCTCAGCCCCCCCCCCCCCCCCCGCAAAGTTACTTATGCTCCATAAGTCCACGTCTGGCGACGATAGAGACCCTGATACAGGTAAACATTTGTGTTTCACTTTGATTCCTCATTTTAGTGAACTCAGGAGTGATGATGAAACAATGTGATGTGAATTTTCTTAGTTAACCCTTTGCGCACTGATATCACAATTACGAATTCTCCAGCAGCAAATATTTCTCATAATGCAACTCGAAAATTAACATATGCGTTCTGCCAAACAAGCTTGCATTGGTTAAAGTCCGAGTTGCAAAATGAGAAATACTTCAGTTTTTTTTTTTTTTTTACATTTCGACACAATCGGCGATGTATTTCACGTTAGCCTAAATATTTTGTTTCAATTCAAATTTATTCAGAATCCGATAAATCATTCAAACGAGTTGCAGTACGCTGTGCTATATTATCTCCAGCTCGGCGGTATTGAATTTTGAAGCTCGGTTTCGGTATCTGTATTTTTAGGAAAATTTACCTCGGTATCGCTACAGTATTCGGAGTCGACAACATATCGACCCCAATGTCCATATCGACTGGAATTTTTGGTATGCAGCTCAGCTGCAGGTCACCTTTCTACAGTAGCCAGAGATGGGGACGTGACAACTGTTACTTATTCGCCGTTCCTTATTCGACATTCGTAGTGATGACGAATATCGAATAAGCAACTGGGAATAAGTAACGGTTGTCACGTCCTCGCCAGAGACTCGGAATTCTCATATGCATCTAACTCGACTGGTGAGGTTAGGATCGGTTGATTTAACAAATTTGGCTATATATTTTGAAAATGGTGGAAATAGTATAGACACTTGCCACCGATCATTTGAAGTAACAAAAAATTGAGAGAAACTGCTGAGTATTTTCTCTCAGCTTTGTTGTTACTTTAACTGACCGGTGACGACTGCTCGTGAACAACATAGTTCACGGGCTCCTCCTATCAGCCATTTTGGTAAATTTTCTGTTGTTTGATAGTTATTTTTTATGTAATGTCGGGAATATATTTCAATACCGAAACACCGTTATTTAACTGGTTGAAGGCTATATTATTTTTGCTTATCTGAATTTGCTCATCAATATTTGTTTTATTATAAATTATTGGAGAGTGCCTGTTGGCACTCTCCGATAATTTGTACTAAAACAATTTTATATCAGCAAAATATTATTTGCGTTTGACTGAAAAAGGAACATGAGGAAAATGTGGGCTTTTGATCTGGTACACTCATTTGTTTAAAGCCATGATAGTGGCTTCTAGCACTCAACCACTTAAGATGCCCTCGGTACTGTAAATCGTATTGGCACGAGGGCGATCCCAAACAATATTTACGGTATACCGTCCATCACTAATATCATCTTTCCGCAAGCATATTTGCCGTCGGCGAGGATGTCGACACTGACTGGGGAAGCCCCCCTAGTTCACAAACTCAGTCCTAGCTGTTGTGTGCGCATACCTGTGCTCTTCGCTGATTGAGCTATTAGGACAAAGCGTTAACACTCAGCAAAAAAAGCATGTCCGTGATAAAAGCCGTGGCAGATTGTCGGGGCTTTTAACACTACATTGCTGATAACCATGTCAAATTTTCAGTGTTGCTCTAACTCGCGAATCACCAAACAAGCAACAGCCTGTGACTGACAGTTTTATGCCAAGAGAAATATTTGAACAAGCCAAGCAGCCACACACATTCAATCGGGGTGGATATCCTGGCAGGGCTTATATTTAGATGAGAATCCGAGAATCGATTCACGCAAAGATTCGCTCAACAAAACCAACGAGAATCCATGCCTCTGCTAGGATTCGCATGAAAGGAATTGAGTCAATGTAACCCTTTACCTAACATAACGGAGGCAAATTAACAAATACACGGCTAATATGACTTGAAAACTCCCACCACTTTGTCAATAAAATTGTACAAATATGGCTGTCATTGAAACCGGCTCAATGAGCCGGTTCCAAAGACATCCATGTTTGTAAGGTTTTATTGGTAAATATAGTTTTTGGGTTTTTTTTTTTAAATCAGTTGTTTGTCAATTAAACAGCTGTGTTGGGTAAAGGGTTAAACATGTGTTATCAATATACAACAGGGGTTCAACCACGGTGGCCTCATGGGATCTTGGGGGCACTCATAGCAGGTACGGATTCTCGCAACCATTTTCGCGAGAATCCAATTGGATAAATTTAGATGAAATATAAGCCCTTCCTGGGAATGTGCGCTTTCCTCGTGGCCATCTGTGGGCGTGAGTTCTACGCACGAATATAGTGAAGTGGGGGTGGTAAGGTGAGTCGCCCCCATGGCGCTACCTGTTGGATTTTTCTTATTGTCTGTCGGAAAAAATGTTGGTTTCCCAAACACCAACATTTTCTCTAAAATTTGGGGAAAAGGTTGGCTAATTCGCAAAATCATAATTTTCACCATGCAATAATATCCTCATGTTTCCAATATCCATTGTATGGAAGGGCTCGTTGGGTTTTTACGTACAGGGCAATCGAGTAGTCAGGTACACGAAAACAATTCGTGTATTGATACCATTATAAAATACTATTATTATTATTTTTAAAAATCACTTTCATCACAGGGACAATAAGCCGCAAGTTTGAAAAAAGTAATGACTCTTATATTTTGCTGGTGTGTGAAAAAGCATGTAACAAACCATTGCAAAGTTAAGATATCAGGAGCAAAGCGTAATTACTCAAGTCGTTAATTTAAGCTTAAATCGTTAATTTAAAAGCTTTAACACTTTCCCTAACATGAAAATCAGACGACACTTGCAAAAAAAGTCTTGAATAACATTTTTTTTTTCATTTTTTGTCTCAAAGACATGTTATGACCCCTCATTGGAACGAGCACCACGAGCTCGTTCCAACGAGGAGTCATAACCTATTTTTTAGACAAAAAATGAAAAAAATAATGAAAATTAATTGGCGATTTTTGAGAATAGCGCTAGCCGGTTTTGGCCATTACGTTGGGTAAAGGGTTAAGAAAACGGAATTTCCGAACACGACATTGCGAAAATATAAACGAAGTTACACGAAAGTTATCATTGGTAAACACACCGAGAATTTACCGTGACACCATTTCAAAATAAACGCAGTTTCTAATTTTAACTCTCCTGCTGTTCGAATAAATGACTGCCGCGAACAACAACTGTGCATTATTTTAGCACTAACTGGGCATAATTAGATACAAACTGAGTAATTTTTCAAATAAACTGCAGTTATCTATCCAATAAAACCCATAGCATATTGGGGACGTGACAGTCTTTACTTATTCCCTCTTCTGGGAATAAGGAATAAGGAACTGGGAATAAGTAACGGATGTCACGTCTATCACCATATTTATCGCTAACGGCAATCTGAAATAGATTTCCTTGATGCATAATCAATGAATAAACCTGCGTGAACACAAACTTCTTATTTGCCCTTTTGAGAAAGTTGATGTCGACGAATACGGAAAATGGGATTGCCTCGAAACTTTCCGTGAGTTATCGGCTATCAGGGGTCAATACTCTAAATTATTTACAATTGTATTTTCTAGAATTGTATTTTCTAGTTATGACTTTAAATGGGTTTAAATGAATCATTAGCATTTTCAAAGATCTGACAATTTGCCACTTGGCAAATTACCACATCTTTTTATAATGCCAATGATTCAATTTACTCAGTTATATTAACAGGTAGAAAGTGCAATTCTAGAAAATACAATTGTAAATCGGATTGAAACTCTGGCAGCGTTTTGAAAATATCTGTTAAATCCGGCTAGAAGTTAATTTCTACAGTCGAATTGATAGCTTCCATACAAATCATAAGTAAAACATGAGGGTACTTTTGCATAACGGAAATTGTGGTTTTGTTAATTAAACTTATTTTTTTCAAAATCGCATCTTATTGTCCCTTAAAAATAATAATAATAAACGAACGTTTCCGACCTGTTTCGTTTATTGTTGTTTTAAGGAAGCATAGGAAGTTAAGTAGAGATGGACAGTTTTCCGAAGAACCGAACCTATACGGATATCATGGGGATACCGAAGAAACCCGACCCGAATCAATCATTAGGCCTAAATAAAGAAACCGTCTGAATTTTTAAAAAAATTTCCCACATTCACTATTTACAAGTCCCTGTTCAGGTTTGATAACAGCTGAATGGTTCATTTCATGAAAGAAGTGACTGATTTTCTTTTCAGATTTGTTAACCCTCAGTTGTCTAGGCAACTGTCCTGAATTTCCACTAGACCACAACCCATGTCCGGTTGCTTAGCAGTGATTTATAGTCAAGTCTTAGTTGCATGTTAAGGCAGCCAAGATCTGACTAGAAATCACTGCTCAGGTGCTTGTCTGTTGTCAGCAGGATCTCATAAAGGGGGCATGGTAAGGGCACATGCACTGAGATCGCAAAAGCCTGAAATAGGTCTTTAAACATTAAGATGCGTGTACAACAAGTCACAAGATTACTGGAAATATGATTTGTGGTCGTAAAAGAATGCCACTGTTGAGCTCATTGGCGGTGTCTTTTTATAGCATTGTGGTAGAATGAAACCACAACAACGTTATCTGTTTTTCCTAATGTCAATTCTTCTTTGGTACCATCAGCAAATCTCAGTCAAGTCAGATAGTGAATACCGAACCGATACCGAGGTAAACTCCCTAAAAATACCGAAATCGATACTCAACTCAAAATTCCAATACCGCCCATCTCTAGAGTTAGGTTTCAACTCCGTAACGACGGAGAACAACCTGGTACCCCTGCCTGAAAATTTGAACTTTCGTCACACCATCGGCACCATGTCACAAAATTTTGAGATTCTAGCCTCGGGTCTATTGAGTTCTATATCCATGACATCTAAATATATATTTTTTTGCAATTAGAGCTGAAACGGTTAACCGATTAATCGATTAATCAATGATCAACGTCTTGATCGATCCAACAAGTAATTGATCGATTAATCGTTACTTTTGAACTACTGTATTATATGGGTTAACAAAGGAAGAAACTTGATCCAAAAACATACAAACATTGTCACACTGACTCACATCAATTATATGAGACAGAGTAAAGCATGCACGTTACTTGCTGACATACTTGTTTACTTGCATAGCCATCATACTGTATCAGTAGCTGGAAATGGTCATTCTTAACCTTTACCCATTGCGGGTAGCAGACGATACTTGCAAAATAAATTCATGAATTACTAAAAATTTTCAAATTTTGTCTCAAAAACATAGCTTATGACCCCTTATTGGAACGAGCTCAACGAGCTCATTCCAATGAGGGGGCATAAGCTATGTTTTTGAGACAAACAATGAAAACAAATAAATCTGAATGGAGATTCTTGTATATATGCCTAGGGGTTTTGTTTGTTACGTTGGGTAAAGGGTTCATACTGTAAATCATCAATGGTATGGCAGTTATTCAGATATCTATTTGGACAAGTGATTAATCGGTTAACCAAGGTTAATCCACGTGATTAATCGATCAAGAAAACCCCTTAACCGTTTCAGCTCTATTTGCAATACATATTTACCTTAACAATTGTACTCTGATAACTTTCCACTGTCAGTGCCATTCCAGATCTCCTGTCCCGTAAATCTACAACCTCTCCGGCGTCAGTAAAATTGACATCCTTCAAGTTCTGCGCCGCGAAACCTGAGTGGAGTTTGTTCCTAAAATTACTGCAAAGCCCCTGCTGCTGTGGACACTCTTTTGAGTAGATATCGTGTAGGGCATGAAGTAAAATATCTACAGATCTAACAATATATGATGGAATTCTTCCTTCAACATCCGTGGTCTGCGATTTCAAATTAGCGACCCAAGGGAGACTACTTGTCGACGGGTTTATCGCAGAGTAATAACTTTGGAAACCATTCTGATTCGAACTACCCTCTAACCCCAGTTTGAACGTTAGGGAACCAAGCGGCAGGTTTGCTATTTCCCCTTCCAAAATGCTCGAGGAAATTATAAACATTCTGGATTTCAGTTTGAACGGCATATTTGTGAAGAAGTGTCCGGTTTCCTCTTGAGATGTAAACATTATTATTGCACTCTGGCTTTTGATTCGAATTGATTCGAACATTTCAGCAGAATTTGAAGTGGTATCGTAGGATAGAACTTTATAAACACAAATGGACTGTTCTTTAGTCAGATTAAGAAATAAATCCATGTAACGCTGTTGTTGTTTATCGTCTCTTGAAGAAACAACAATTAAAGACTTCCATGACAATGTTTTCAGAATCTCCACCATGGCGCCAAGAACGTCATCCGCTGATGCTCTGAAATCATACGAAAAATCATTCGTTTTGAGGTCGTTAGACTCGGATGACGTTAGAGATACCTTCCGAAGTCCGTTCAAAATATCTGCTGTGTTTTCAGTAACTGCCCAATTATCTTGAATAATATAGGCAGGAACAATGGAGGGGATTAATTTTTCGGCGTTTCTGAATGATGCGGTGCAAGTTTCGAAATTCAAAATATTTTGAGCTGTTGCTTCCCGGTCTGAACAGGTATCCATAACAAAGTAACCGACTGGTACATTAGGTAATAGGTATGGGTATCTCTTTTTAACAGTAGTAATAGCGTAGATGAAGGAATAGACGAGCTGATCGGCTCTTCCAGCGACGTTAAGATCGCCGCATGTGAAAGATTTATCTCCCTTTGTTAGTACCGGAAACAGGCCCGATATCACTAAATCTCCTGTTGTGAATGCAGAATTTATGTTGGAAGTCGAGCTTGTTTTACACGGATAACACTCCGGACACCAGCCAGAACATTCGATGTTCGCGAGTTCTTGCACTTGTTTGGTTTGCATGACTAACCGTCCTGGATATTCACCAATCTGAAAAATATAGAGAGACAGATTCTATAAATCTGATGAAGATGAATTTCCCCCCTTATGTTATACATCGGTGGCCTGTACTCAGTGAACTGTCAGTTCAGTGACATGAACCAGAACTGTAGCCTTATTGATGTAAACTAGAAGTATTTGCATCGTCAACACTGCTTAGAAACATTAACCCTTTACCTAACATGAAAAGCAGACGACACTTGAAAAAAGATTCTTGAATAACTTTTTTTTTTCATTTTTTCTCCCCAAAACATAGGTTATGACCCCTCATTGGAACGAGCTCGACGAGCTCGTTCCAATGAGGGCTTATAACCTATGTTTTTGAGACAAAAACTGAAAAAAAATGTAAATTAATTGGCGATTTTTGAGAATAGCGCTGGTCGGTTTTGGCCGTTACGTTGGGTAAAGGGTTAAATTTGCATTTACCAGTGATAGGGACTTGTGATATTAGAATTAGCATGGGTGGTGGCATAAGAGTACATATGCTATTTAAGTTAATGTAGCGGGAGGTAGACTCAGTCTTTTATTTCAACACTTTTTACGAACAATTTCCATCTGAACTATAGGTTTTGTGAGACGATGAAGCTGACTGATACCAAGTTATATCCTATGAAATAGATTCAAGAGGAAAGGAAGAATCGAACCGAATATTTACTTAAGATTGGAAATCGAAGCTCCGCAGGGACGTACGTATATGAACTTGTATATGTTTATTTTTTTACCATCCGCGGGGTAGGAATATAGCATAGAGCGCCTTTCATCTGTCCGTTCGTTCGTCTATATAGTTCTGCCGCTCAGAAAACTTTGACTACGCAGTGACTTGAGCAATAGTTTGATAAATATCGGTGTGGTGGTTTGTATTAATATATCTGAAAACTCAATAATCACCGTAATTCTTTCCAAATTATGAGTTGTTCCAAATGATGAAAGCCCGAATCGTTGCCGGATTTCGAGACATTTTGGTGTGCAGCTTTGTATTATCAATACCTTGGGTAATTTCGATAACCAACATGTCCCGAGTTCAACCCCCGCCCGGGACGACCCGCGTTGTGTCCTTGGGCAACGCACTTTATCCCGGTTGCCCACATGGGGTCACGATGACGCCGTGTACTAAGGCGTACTGCACGTCGATGGTGCATATGTCTTCAACCGCTGTAATCCTGCTTGAACGGAGCGTGAACAGAGTTAGAATGTCGAGGAGCTGACAGTTGCTCGTCGATGCGCGGTGGTTCTCTCTGGGTACTCCAGCTTCCTCCACCCGTAAAACTGTCACGGTCACGATTAGCCATTGTGCATAAGCATGTGACCTTAAACACCAATAACTAAATAGATAGCCAACATAATTTGTTCAAATTTAAAGAGTTATTGCCTTTGTTCACTGCATTTCAAATGGAATTTCAAAGCGTTATCGAATTTTGATACACTTTGGTACAGGGTTTTATATTAACAAAGTCTCAGACAAATCCGGAAAAATCAGAGGATGTCGTTGTTCGCGTTTTAATTTACTTGAAATTACAACGTTTACGTAATGGTGTGAACTGCCGTCATGTGCAATTTTTCGGTGTTCTATCTTATCAACAACATCATGGAGATGATCGATAATCAAAACTAACAGATTTATTGCCCTTTTTCCTAGAATGTAGCTCGGAATTGCAAAGTGTACACAAAATCCTTATCGGCTTTTGATACACTTTCGTGCGCTGTTCAAAATCACCAATGTCTTCGATATGTTCATTAACTGCCAAATTTTGTTCAAAAGTCTGAGTTATTGCCCTTTGATCCTTATAGTCCACTTGAAATTTCAAGGTTCACCTGTTGGGTTCACGTTATAACTTGAAGGACGGATTTTAGGGTTGTATATTGCATCCTTAAAAAACTACAACGTTCTGTTTTTCATAACATGTCACCTCTTTAACCCTTTATCCAACGTAACGGCCAAAACCGGCCAGCGCTATTCTAAAAAATCGCCAATTAATTTTCATTATTTTTTCATTTTTTGTCTCAAAAACATAGGATATGACCCCTCGTTGGAACGAGCTCGTTCCAATGAGGGGGTCATAACCTATGTTTTTGAGACAAAAAATGAAAAAAATTAGTTATTCGAGAATTTTTTTGCAAGTGTCGTCTGCTTCTCATGTTAGGTAACGGGTTAACGTACTGCATTTCCAAACATGTACAACGGACACCTCCATTAGACTCATCTGTCTCCCCATTCCCCATACAGCCAGCCTAGGCAATGCTGTGATCACAAAAGCAGACAGAGACTTTCGATCGGATCGTAACTCGCGATCCGGTCAAAATTCTCCGACGGCTTTCCTCCCCGCAACTCTTTCGAAGAAGAAATGCGAAAACATTGAATTTAATATGCTGTTTGTTTGTATGGGTTTAACCACACTTTCAAAAGCCATCATGTCGGCCAGTTTTGTGGTTAGGAGAATCCCCCGCGCCGCGGCGAGCAACTGTTAGACTCCCCAACCAACTAGCAAATTTAGACGTGGTTGAAGGCAAGTGAAGTGCACCATTGACCTGCAGTTCGTCTCATTATACAGCGCCACCGTGCCCACACGTGGGAAATCGGGATTAAGTTTCTTGCCCAGGACACATCGCAGTTAACGCTGATTGGGATCTTACCGTCGACTTTTTTCTTTTAAAGTCCAATGCTTTAACCCTTTACCTAACATGAAAAGCAGACGACACTTGCAAAAAAAAATCTTGAATAACTATTTTTTTTCATTTTTTGTCTCAAAAACATAGGTTATGACCCCTCGTTGGAACGAGCTCGACGAGCTCGTTCCAACGAGGGGTCATAACCTATGTTTTTGAGACAAAAAATGAAAATATTTTGAAAATTAATTGGCGATTTTTGAGAATAGCGCTGGCTGGTTTTGGCCGTTACGTTGGGTAAAGGGTTAACCAAAGAGGCACCACGCTCCACAATTGAGATGTTATTTTTATTTGATATTCTTAATGCAGTCTTCATTTTGTAGTATTTACTGAAGAAATATCGGGAGCACGCTGACTCAATGGTAGACTGTTGGACTTCTATGCTGGAGGTCCCGAGTTCGATCCCCGTCCGGGACGACCCGCGTTGTGTCCTTGGGCAAGGCACTTTATCCCGGTTACCTACATGGGGGCACGATGACGCTGTGTACAATGGCGTTCTGCACGTCGATGGTGCACATGTCTTCAACCGCTGTGACCCTGCTTGAACGGAGCTTGAACAGAGTTCGAATGTTGAGGAGCTGACAGTTGCTCGTCAATGCTCGGTGGTTCTCTCCGTGTACTCCAGCTTGCTCCATCCGTAAAACTGTCACGGTCACGATTAGCCATTGTGCATAAGTATGTGACCTTAAACACCAATAAATAAATTAATACTAAAGAAATATCCACTCTCTGGCGTAAGTGTTTCGCGATCAGCTGATAAAGACAAAGCAACGCTTTTGTGATTTCAGGACTGTTTGCTCATTGTCTATTACGCCTTTACCTAACGTAACAGAAACACCCGACAAGCTTTATTCATTAAAATTGCAATTGACATTTTAATTTTCCACTCTCCAATCTTTGCCTCCAAATCATGCCTAATGGCCTCCAATTGGAACGTTCCAATGATGAGTCGTAAGCTATTCTTTGGGGGTAAACATGAAAAATATTATCGTCTTCGAGCGGTGTTAAGTAACGGTGTTAAGTAAGGAGTAGGGTCATATTCTTTTGCACTTTCTCTTATGCCACAGTTTATTTGAGGCGCGTTGGGGGGGGGGGATATAGTCCGCCTGTGTGCGTGCGAACACACAATCAAAACAATGTGTGCTATAGCCTCTTGCATAGTTCATCAGTGGTAATTAACTAAATAAATATTATTCATACCTGTTCCGATCCTTCTGTTGAGGACATTTTTGTTATGGTGACGCTGCTCGTTTTGTTGAAAAGCTCAACTATCGTCGCCTTGTCATTCATTGTCTCGTTTCGCAAAATGTCTATATACAACCTCAAGAAGCTTTCAATAAGCACATATGTGTCATAGGATCTGGGAAATGAAATGCCGACGGGGCAAGACGCATTCGACGACGTTTGGTTTTGGATACAAGAGATATTTCCTGCAGACAACTCCATTTGGGACGTCATGTTATAACTCTGAACCGTATTATTGATGCTTTGTTTCAGCTCATCAAAGCTTGGGAGAATGGAGGATACAACTATGGTGTAATATGTCTGAATTGTGTTGGCAGCAGTCGCTTCGGAAGCAACGTCTGTAATGATTATGGATTTCTTTTGCATGGTTTTGAGTATCTCAACTGTCGTTGTCAATGTGGAAAGGCTTATTCCCGAGGCAAAAATGACAGCACCCTTTGAGGCCTTACTACGAATCTGTGTCGACAGATCTTCATTTGTGGCGAGGAGACCTGATTCTGTTGAACACATCGATGCTTGCGACGAAATATTCTGGAGGAACTGTGTGTACTCTTCCTTTGATCTTTTGTTGTCAATGTGGTGCACAGTAAAATATGTCCAGTTAAGAGCCATCAGTAGTTCTTTGGCTGCCTGAAATGAGGGAAGGAGACATAGTGCGAATTTATTTACTTTCTGTGGACAAGTTTCGACTTTCTTCAGACTTAACCCATTATCTAATGTAATGGTTTTTCACAAACATCACCATTCATTTTTTATATATTTTTTTTTCTCCATTTTTGGCTCCCACACTAACAGTACAGCCGCCGTTGACTGGTCACATTCCACGGGTGAGTAATATTTCCACGGACGCAATAATAGTAGATTCCAAACACTAGTCATAGGAATAATCATAAAAAATTAATTAATGAAGCACCGGGTACAACCCGGTGCTTCATTAATTAAAATGTTGCTGATTATGAGTTTTGTATCTTGGTAAACGCACGCGTTGCCATCACTGCCTACGTGAGGAGCACGACCAGTCCACGGTGACTGTACTCTATAGTTTATGGCATCTCATTAGAACGAATTATCGATGATCTGATTGGCTGAGCAGATGAGGTTTTCAAAACTCGATGAATGTTTTTCCTACCATATGAATGTTTTAGCTCTTTCCCTGTCCATCTGTCAAACATTGAGAGCGTGTCTAACAGGGCAATTAAACTATACTTGAGCTGAGTGTGCTGAGAAATCGTTGAATTCCATTCACTTATTACGGTTTTCTAAGTCGAAAGAGTGAAAAAGGACCAGAAAAAAATGTGTGGAAGAAACTCACTCTACAAGGGTATTGTAACCACACGATTCTCTAGTACCACACCAAATATCATTCAAATCAGAGTAGCAGTGGCTGAGATAAAAGTGAAAATGTTTGTACGGAAGGGAATTTCGAAATTTCCAAGTCGAAAAAGGCCGTAACTTTGAAGGAAATGTGTGGAAGAAACTCACGCTGGGCAAGTATCATTTCACCCATGTCACTCTATCACTGTACCAAATATAGTTTAAAACGGAGTCGTTGTAGCTGAGCTATACGGAAAAATGTTCGGACGAAACGAATTTTGAATTTTCTAAGTCGAAAAAGGACCATAACTGTGACAAAATGTGTGGAAGAAACTCATGCTATACATGTATCGTTTCCCCCATGATGCTCTATCACATCACCATATATCATTCAAATCGGAGTAGCAGTGGCTAAGGTACAAGAGAAATGTTGGTAAGTCCGGACGAACGGAAACGGACGGACGGACGAATGGACAGACGAACGGAGGTCTCCACTAGATACCCCTTCCACTTTTCAGGTCGGGGGCATAATAAGGCTACTATATTATAATACAGATAAATTATTTTATAAATTGTTATTCACGTGGGATCTTGATACGATTTTCGAGACTGAGCTTACAAGCTTTTGTTTGAAACTTAACAAATGTCGTGTGCGCAAATGCTGATGAGTCCGTAATATACGGCATCGCTTGATATCCCCACGGTATAAATAGTGGAGGCTTTGGCCACCCTAGTGTACGGCTATTGAACAGGAAACTAAAGTAAATTAGATTGTAAGAACTGAAATGAATTATCTGTTGCTTTAACGGGGTATGAATGTGGGATGGGTGTGTTAACTTTTGTATGAATGTTACGCAGTCCATACAACATAACACACCCCTCCCTCCCTCCCACATTTATACTATGATAAAGCGAGAGATAATTCATTTTAATTCTTAATCCTTTGAAAAATGGTGGTACCTTCAATGCCAGTTCAATGGCACAAATTAGAAGAGTCCATATTCATTATATGGGATAGACCAATCAATATTTCAACGTGCAGCCTCGGGGCTGCACCTTGAAAATATTGATTGGCTACCCTACACATTTACTGAACAGCCATCCTTTAATGACGTTATGACATATCATGTTCCTGGCGGAAAAACGGCCACTCGGGTTCAAAGGGTTAAATCATTCCTTTTGTGCAACAAGTCACCATCTGCAATGCTTAACATTGCAGATGGCGCCTTCTTCCACTCAATGGACGATTTGACACTGCGATGTCCACTCTGAAAACATGTTATCATGTCGAGAACCTACCAAAACTTTTATAGTTTTGAATATAGGCTCATTCTTTAGACAGATATGAGTCTCCCGATAAAGTCGGGTGAAGTGGAAACAAAAACGTGACTATAAACGTCTGGCTGTTTGTAGAAACTTTTTTAAAGTTTCATCAGTAGGGTTATTTTGTGTTAGATAGTTTACGGATGGTACATGGAGGTCGAATATCCGAAAAGAACCATCGAGTAGCAGGAAGTAAAAGTTGGATTTTCCGATTTCCAAGCGTTTACAAGTAGAGTTTGAGGTCGGATCATATCGAATGTCTGCATGCATTGTGAATAATTAATACACTAAACTGAGTTATAAAGACGAATGTTGCGATTCCATCAAAGAAAAAGTAACAGAAAACATTCTTATCTCGTGAGTCTGAAAGGAGAATAAACTACAATCAGTTGAATAAAAGTAGGGGCATACTCACCATTTCTAGAGTGTGGGGAGAAGGAGGTGAGGCAATTTTTAAACTTTTAATATGTGGAAGGGACCAAACATTGACTAGACCTGTGATTGCTAGGGACGTTCCAGGGATGCACAAGCAACATGCACTATTATGTAGTTACCCTCGTTTTCTTACGTATGATTCGTTCCATTTACTCCCGAAACGTGTTCGATAATGGCTTTACTATGTGGTATTAAACCATGTGCGAATAAGGTAGATTGATACTGGTTTACTATGGGGGGGGGGGGGGCGAGCACGTGCCCCAGGTGTTCTAGATACATGCCCAACGAAAAGACAAGTTTCCAGAATCAGCATCAAAATTGATAAAATCGGCAAAGTGCTAAGAACGGGAACGGTACGCATCAGGGGGCATAACTTGTATCGCATAAAACTGCTGTGCAATGAGACTGTGCAACTGGTTATTTCTATTAAGGCCTAAAGGAACTGGTGAATTTCCCCAAGCTGACAAAAACAAAAGAGTTCCAAACAAGTTAATTAAACATTTTTTGTATAAACAATGATAGGTAATGAGATTGTTTTGACCCAAGAATATTAGAATATTTTGAGAGCTGAGGTTTTGAACTAAAAGGTAGTTGAACTAACAACAGAATCGAAAAGGAGCATCCGGAACTCTTAAATAAATGAAACTAAAATTAACCCCAAACATTTATCTGTAGCATTTTACCGACGAGTGAAGACTGAGGTGCTTTTAAAATTAATTAAAACACGCCTTAATCTCCGCTCTGAAATATTATTTAGTATCAATATTAAGATGTGTAGCCTTAAGAATGAATGCTTTGGATTCACTTGTGGAGCATTACACTTTTCATCAGCTCTGTTGTTCATGAACTGAACAATGTTTGTCCATCCAGTGTTAGAGAAAAAACAATTAGTGTATTAACCCTTTGAAACCTGGTGGTATCTTCCATGTCAGTTCAATGGCAGCAATTGGAAGAGTCCACATTCATTATTTGGAGGAAGACCAATTAATATTTGCAACGTGTTGAAAATATTAATTGGTCCACTCCACACATTCACTCTGCAGCCATCCGACTTAATGAAGTTATGACGTATCATGCTTCTAGGCCGGAAAAGCAGCGGCTGGGTTCCAAAGGGTTAATCCTTGACCAGTCAGCTGTGACTTGTATTGCCATTATTTCAATGGAAGGTTAAACATTGTACAGCTCTGCCAGTGGTAGATGTTTGAATTTGGCAATCTGTGTCAATAAACATTCATGTATTTCTGTCACAAATCCGTCAATCAAGGTATTCTGTACACCTTGTATGTGCCAGTTTTGTCTTGAGGTGGCATGTCTTTTTGCCAATTCTGGAAAATGTTTTAGAATGGACATTAAAAACATGTTTTAATTCATTTTAAAATCACCTCAAATTTCATATGTCGGAAAAGTGCTATAGATATACGTTTCTGATTAATTCTGGTTTCTCTTCAGACTTCTGTTCGTGAATTTTCGGTTCTGTTGTTAGTGCAATTTGCAATTTAAAAGTTGATTTTCAATAATACAATTACTTTTTAGTTTCAACTACCCGATCTCAAAAATGTTCTTTGAATCAAAGCAGTCTCAATGCCTATCATAGTTTGTATGGGAATTGTTTAATTAACTTGTTTTAGAACTTTTTTGTATTTGTCTATTTGGGGAAATTCACTAGTTCCTGTAGACCTTAAGGGCGCCCAGTGGTGCAACTATGGGTTAGGCTGTAGGGGGTGACGCCCCAATAATATTCCAGTCGGGACATTTTCATCTGGATTGAAGTCATACATATCGTACCCGCCCTACTCTCCTATGTGCAGTTTTCTGGACAGCGAGACCAACTTCACGCAATTGCCTGTAACAAATATCCTGGCTTTCAACACCTACAGCCACTTTATAAGATACAGCTTTTGTTCACAGATTCGGATCCAGATGTGATATCTACTCTTGGTGTATATATTACAGACATTACCCTCGGGCGAAAGACTTATCAGCAACTTGTTAAAGCCTGCACATTTTCTGTTTAGGTACCGTTATTTCAAGCAGTGGAATCCCTCCCCCGCCCTCCATCTCTGATTATGAGAAATTCACACCTCATTACGAAATACCAGCAACAAGGTGTCCAGTATTACCATGTTTTCGCTAAGGCCTTTGATGTCATCAACCATTTAAAAACTTTGGTTATATTCGTGGCATGTATATTCTGTTTTGATGAAGTGTGTGTGTGTGTATATACATACTTATTATGTTGCTCTCTATCATTTGAAATATTTTCATTTTTATATATATATATAAATATATAAATTATAACACTGTTTAGTTACTTGTAGGGACAAGGTGCGTGTGAGGTGGGGTGGGTGGGGTTGGGTGGCTAGGAAACTCTTTTTGTTTGTTTGATTCATATAAAAATATTTGTATTATTCCAAGGTTAGATGTTAGATGAGTAGTATTTTGTATTTTCACATATTTAAACAGCATCAGTGCCATACCATATCGTGTAAATTGGTAGTGCAATAAATAGATGATATGGAATGAGTGTTTTTCTCATATAATATTTATGAAACGAGTCTAAGAATTTTCCGGAAAATTCGGACGAGTTTCATAAATATTATATGAGAAAAACACTCATTTCATATTCTATTTATCATATGACACACACACGCACAAATTAGCCACTTAGTATGACTTTTTAACCCATCACCTAACTTGAGTTGCAGACGGCATTTGGAAAAAACATCCTCGTATAACTAAAAATTTTCATTTTTTGCTTCCAAAACATAGGTTATGACCCCTCATTGGAACGAGCTCGTCGAGCTCGTTCCAATTAGGGGTCATAACCTATGTTTTGGAAGCAAGAAGTGAAAATATAAAAAAATGAATGGCGTTTTTCTTGTAGGTAAAAGATTAATACAATATAACCCACCCTAAATAGGACAGATAACGTAAATTCTCACTAGTGAAATTATGCAAATGTGACCCAGTTGTATTTTGTTTAGCCAATCAAATTGTCCAGTTTTGAAATTGACCAATGAAAGCTCCCAACTCTAATCATGCAAATTATGAAAATGTGGTATTTGGTTCAGCCAATCAAATTGTCTAGTTTTGAAATTGACCAATGAAATTGACGGAAGGCTTTATTTATCACTGATTGATATGAAAACAAAATATCAAATGTTTTAAAGTGAACAAAACGGACGAGTCATATGATAAAGTATTCTATTCTATTCTATCTATTCGCTCTTTCTTACGGAACTGGATTTTCTTCATGGACTCATGACACGCACGCAAATGGAGGTCTGTGGCCGATTAGGAATGTTGGGGTCCCAGCAAGACCAATTTTGAGTCAGGGATGTGCAAATTGAATAAAACGTTGGGAAGCTCAAGGATCTCGACTTCATGTATTTATCCACACACAAATTTCCTGCGTTTTTCAACTAAAATCCTGATTGACAAATATTCCAACTACATCATCAAGGCGTGTCTGCATGCCTTGATGACGTAGTTGAAATATTTCTTCAATCGTGGTTTGAGTCATGACAGTCGGGACAATCGAGTTTACACCCCCATTTGATCATCTTCGCAATGCCTCCTGAAAGCGCCATTCACCCTAAAGTGATTTTAAAATTCTTACCAAAACACGATCCGGTAAATATAATGCTATGTCAGAATTTTGGTTATTATTGGGAGTCATTGGTGAATCCAGAAAATTGGTAATTGGTATTTTTCTTGGCGTGGCATACGCTTCAATCACCTTTTGTACAGATGGTTTACTGTAGATAAAGATCTCTGAAAAAAATGAAAAAAATGTTACTTTGCATGCATAGAGAAAATGTAAGAGAAGCTCGAATTTCGAGAGACGTTTAACCCTTCACCCAACGTAGACGACATCAAAATTTATTATTTTAAATATCAATTTTTTAAATTTTTCAAAAAATTTCAACAAAACCATATCATGTGATCCCTCATTGGAACGAGCTCGTTCCAAAGAGGGGCCACATGATATGGTTTTGTTGAAAAAAAAATTCAGCTGCTGAATTTGCATATTACGCGAGGGATGTGGCCGATTCGTTGGGTAAAGGGTTAAGAGATAATTACGAGGATAGAAACATTAACGTCGATCTCAACTTGAAATCATCAAAACTGTTGGCGAAAATCGTCAACCCCATGGATCCAACCGACGCCGCCATGAAACGTTATGCAGATGATTCCAATGCGTTTCAGTAACCATCTGAAAGATTGAAACGTCAACAAGACCATGAATTCGAAATTGAATGCGAACGGGTGCTTTTACATGGGATCTAATCAAGTAAAACGAAGGAAGGATCTTCGCCACTTTTGTTTAAATATACTGTTGAAAGAACGGTAATTATTGTCGACTTTGTTAGATTAACCCCCTGCACACTGATGTCGAAATATCCAAAGTTAAGGGTGCAAATTTTTCCCATAATGCAACTAGAAATTTAACCAATTCAATCTTGTTTGACAGAGCTCAACGAGCTCTGTCAAACAAGATTGAATTGGTTAAATTCCCAGTTGTATTATGGGAAAAATGGCTACTTGAAATCTGAATATTTTGACATCAGTGTGAAGGGGGTTAATCATAACTCTTTCAAACCGGTATGCCTCTTTTTCCGTACATGAAAACGGCAAGATAGCACAACAAACAACAAATCGTAAGGAGGCTTGGCAATAAGTCAAGCCTTTCGGGCTGTAGGATTAAATTCGGGGGCGTTCTGCTTGTAATCATGTATTGGCTTATCAGACTTGATTTGATATGCTTGGACTACTTTCACACACACAGTCGGTCATAGAGGTCTGCAGTTCCCGATTCGGGCTATTTGGGGGCCCAGCTAGTTCAGCGATCTGAACGTAGTGGATATACCCCCCCCCCCCCCCCCCCTCGTTCAGATTCCTCCCATTCAAATCTGTTGTAAAATTCGTCAATAAGTTTTATTTGGAACTCAAAACACGAAAATAGGAATATACATATCAAACTTTCGCCCTACTTACCGGCTGAATTCGATAGTACATGTACTTATTTATTTTTGTAGAGCCTATTCATCCATTCTGTGTTATGTGTTATGAAGATCTGAATGCGAGTGAAGCGTCAACCACCGCTTCGATATCGTCCAGGTTGCTGTACGCCTGTATTGGCTATAAAATAATAACCGGGAGTTGCGCCTAAACAAATATCGACGCGGAAACGGAAATATGATCGCATTCGCGCAGATAAGGTCGAATATTATCATTGCGTGGGGTATTTTATTAGGAGTTACCGTTTCCGCATCGATATTTGTTTCGGCCGCAACTCAGGGTTGCGCAAAAATCATGGACGACATCGATGCGGTGGTTGTCGCTTCACCCGGGTTCAAATCTCGATAAGTAAAGGATAAAACACAGTTTGGATCAATAGCCCTGCACAAATGTAAAGAAATATGTGGACTATCGATTGCAGCCAGTAAGTAGGGCGAAAGCTTGATATATATTCCTATTTTGAGCTCCCAATAAAACCTATTGGCTAATTTTACAACATATTTGAATGGGAGGAATCTGAACGTAGGGGGATAGCCACTATGCTCAGATCGCTGAACTAGTGCACAGCAAGACAAGTTTGGAGTACGGTACTTATTAATTAAATAAGATGTTGCCTGACCACCATATATATATATGTGTTATTTCTCCACAAATAAATTTCCAAGAATTCTTTTGAACCGCAATACCGACTGACTAATATTCCAACTACATCAACAAGGCATGTTTTGATGATGTAGTCGAGGTATTTTATAATTTCGGGACTTGAATCACTTCACTTGGTGCAAATTAGGTTTATACCTCCCCCCCCCCCCCCCCCCCCTCACAATTGGTCAGGTTCGCGACGTCTCTGATTAAATAATTTCTGAAGCTCCCCCTATAATGACAAATTAGATTCGGCCCTATTATTGTAATTCGTGATCTGTAAGGCGATGCCATTTAGGGACAGTTTTGAATGAATACTTTGGTTATATATGTACAGTAGTTGGAGAGCGGATTACGATTGTAGCACATACCGTGTGATGTTTTCGCACAAAAGATAATTCGTAAACCTGAATATCTTAAAATCACAAAAAGCTCACACAAACGTTCAGCCAATGGGAATCCGGGTGGTACCCGGAGCTTCATTTATTATGCTTTGAGCTGCTTGATTTTATACAATTTTCGTACTGAATTCTTGTAACAAATCGGATGGAAGGCGGCGTGCGTTATTGATTTATTTATTGGTGTTTAAGGTCACATATTTTTGCAAAATGGCTAATCATGACCACAACATGAGTATCAACGCAAGACCAGGGGTGAGCGCTAATACGCCATGTTGCCCATTTTAGAGAGGGTTTGCACCTCCCAAGCATTGGTGACTGGGTCCTATTTTACCAGTAAAACAGAGCCTGTTTACCGCAGTGAACAGGCACTGCTTCACTTCCCGGGGTTCCCGCGGGGAGGCGGCGTGCGTTAAAATATCTATCGACAAGACGTCAAGATCAGAAGTACGACGTGCTATTTATTGATTTATTTTAGACGTTTAAAGTCACTATACAGCATCTTTGGATATATACGAGCGTGACAAAAGCATAAAAGCCAGTTTAGTGCACCGTTATATCTGGGCTGTGCATGTTTGAGGACTCACACTCAAGGCATTGATTGCTGGATCCAAACCAGTCCAAACAAGTACTCGACCACTTCCCAAGGATCTATCTGACAGGCAAATAAGGAGGTCGACAGGATTTTGTTAATTTTTGAGTAAATATCTCGGGCTAAATTTTACAAGTTCACATTTTTATTACGAATAACAGCGGAAAAATAGCCAGCTTTCGGCAGTTTTGACAAACATGCTAGTGCTGAGGACCTATCATTTACGCCAACCATGTCATCGATAATGAACATTTATCACAGATATGCGTGAAAAGAATTAGTGAATGGCGCAGTTACGTAATGTCCACATTGAGTTAAATAAAGTTCGTTAGACTATCTCCAGATCGAAGAAGATAAATTTTGGATACTTTTATTTGCACATCAAACACAGTCTTATTAAACACATATTTCTATTGGATGAGGTGTTACTGATACTATGGCATGCTGTAATTTTAATGTGTATTGCCTGAGAAATAAAAGTGAATTTATTGAGCATTTCAAATTATCAGGTGTTGTGGGCTACAGTTAAAACCAGAAGTCCTGTCACGAACTGTGCGCTTATCAAGGCTTAATTGCGCGTAGGAATTGCGCGTAATTGCCATATCGAATGACATCCAAAGCATGACAGGTTCCGCTGGTTACTCATAGCAAACACAGGCAATGTTTCTGTCAATGGACCTCCGGGTTACCAGGAGGTCCATTGGCTGAAACATTGCTTGTGCTCAAGTCATTTTACAGAATTTGATAGCCCCACTATGGTCGTAACGCGTAGATTAACGTGTAGATCGACGTGATATTTGTGCGCATTTCATGACAGAACTTCTAGTTTTAGCTGTAGCTGTTGTTTTTGGACAAGAGTCGTGTGTCTACTGAAGGTGGCGACACTTGGGTAGAAATGACTCCTGGGGTTGAATGACTGTCCCTGTTAATTAATCGCCCTTTAAGTTATTTGGCCGGATAACCAAAACTCCGAGCGTAAATTGACAATGAGAATTCCGGGCAGACAATGGCATACTATAATACTACCGGCTTTACGCGATTAGCTCCATCAAAATATCTCCATATTACCAGTTAGTGTCATAGAGAATACGATTTTTAAACACCAGGTATTCAATCTGAAGTTCAGAGGAGGACCACACGTTTCAAATATGACCTTAGGCGTGCAACAAGTGGCATGATTTTCATTGTTAAAAATCACCACCATCTCCACCAAAACACTATTAGCACCACTGAACTGAATAAGATCGTTTATTGTTTACATAATGAGTATTTACCTTTTATTTCAGACACATCGTTGCACTGAACTGCGCCGAGAAGAACGTTTGTTGCCCTCTCTATCGATCCGCACAAATCGAATACTTTTAGACCTGCAAGGATAAAAAGAGAAACAAACACATATGAAAATTCAATTAACCACACACGCACCCCATGACGACTGATCACTTTAATCTTATTACAAGAAACATGTTGTATTCTAATGCACGACACACCCGTTAATTACAGGGCTTGATGGTTGCTAATAAACAATTAATGTAATATAGTATTATTAACCCGTGTTTGATGCGCCACTGATTCTTGATTGGTACCTAAAAAGCGTGAGTTATAAGAGCAACACATTGTATGCTCTGATATCGGGTAACCGATATGCGGGACGCACTGTACTGTGATTACATAAGCGGACAGAGAATTTCGAATGGATCGCGACCGGGCCGCGACCCGGTCGAAATTATCTGCCCGCTTTTCAAACCTTAAAACTGTAGATTATTACCCGTTGAAAAACGTGCGCGGTGGCTCAGTGGTTATGGCATTGAACTTCAAACCGAAAGGTCCACGGTTCGATCCCCGCCAAGGGTAACTGCGTTGTGTCCTTGGGCAATGCACTTTATCTCGATTTCTCATGTGGGGGCACTGTGGCGCTGTGTACTAAGGCGTCATCCACGTCGATGGTGCACTTGCCTTCAACCGATGCTAACCTGGAGTTAGTACGTCGGGGGGTTTGGCCGTTGCTCGGTGGTTCTCTTCGGGTACTCCGGCTTCTTCCACCCGTAAAACTGTCAGACACGAGGTGGCCGTGGCTGTCGAAAGTGTCGTTAAACCCAAATAATTAACCCTTTACCCAACGAATCGCCCGCATCCGCCCGCGTAATATGCAAATTCAGCAGCTGAAAAAAATTATTTTTCGAACATTTTCAACAAAACCATATCATATGACCCCTCTTTGGAACGAGCTCGTCGAGCTCGTTCCAAAGAGGGGTCACGTGATATGGTTTTGCTGAAATGTTTTGAAAAAATTTAAAAAATGATATTTAAAATAATAAATTTTGAAAGCGTCTGCGTTGGGTAAAGGTTAAACTGTGAAAAACAAATACAAGAGCATTGAATCTCAGATAATATTATCGTTTATTTTCCTTTGATTCGTCTTTGCTTTCGCAATATTTTATTCCGTGATCTGATCGAGATAAGAACCGCTTCTGTGGTCACAGTGCTGTTTTCTACAGTATCTGTAGATTGTATTCCCACCAAACTAATCCAAGCCATAATAGCCAAAGTTTTATTAAAGAGCGCGCTTCAGCCACTGGACCTCAGAGTACAACTCGAGGATACAGTGGGCCCTGTCCAGAAAAAGCCCGGTGACAGAGTTCGATATCTGGGCATTTCCAAGCTGTCATAATCAATACTTTTGAGTACTGAGAGTGTCATTTAATAAGCGAGTAAAGGAAACAACTTGTGGCATAACGATATAATAATAAATTGCCACACTTTTTGTCAGAATCGAAGGCCAGATGACGATAAGCCCGTGTTTCAAATAGAAAAGACACGTCCTTGACCTACTTGGTGCACAAAACTCTGTTGATTACCAAAATAATCCTACGGAGAACCAAAATGTCTGGGTGATTTAAAAAAAACATTCGGGTTATTTTCAACTGGATGAAGAGTCTGTATTGTTACACGGTTGTATTCGAATGACCACTGCACGTCCGTCTACTCCGCCCCGCCACCCCCAACAAAAAAAAACCCAAAAACTTTGGCTAGACTTTGGAGGAACATAATATTGGCGCAAACTCTGTTAGTCAATTGAAATGATCAGGTTGGGTTGTCAGCCACAGGTTAGTAATCAGATCTTTAGCCTGTCAAAGAGCCCCGACAGCACAAAATTATGTTTTACAGAACAGACCCGTAGGTTTTTATTGAAGATTACATTTACCACATTTCAAATGGATGAGCCTAAACATGGGAGCAAAAATTTCTAAAAGTGAAGTAGAAACTTAAAAATGATAATAAATCGAAAAGCAAAAAAAGGCGACAGCTAATTTTAGACGTACAACATACTAAACTTTCATGAAAATCTGATGAACTTCACCTTTTTAGATTATAACCTCCATGACACCACCACAGGGTACGAACTTAACCCTTTACCTAACATGAAAAACAGACGACACTTGCAAAAAAATTCTTGAATAACTAATTTTTTTCATTTTTTGTCTCAAAAACATAGGTTATGACCCCTCATTGGAACGAGCTCGACGAGCTCGTTCCAATGAGGAGTCATAACCTATGTTTTTAAGACAAAAAATGAAAAAATAATGAAAATTAATTGGCGATTTATGAATAGCGCTGGGCGGTGTTTGCCGTTACGTTGAGTAAAGGGTTAACGGCCAAGAATTTCCCAGGTCGGCACCACATTTTTATATAGATCTTTTTTTGCAGAGACTATATATACTTTCAAAATTCTAAGGATACGCTTAAAAAAGAGCTTGAAATTATATAACAAATCAGATGTACTGAACGAAAACATATTTATTTTTTTGTTTGATTATGGGGTATACACGGAACGAGTGATACACTTATCACAACTCCCGAATTTTTTACAGGTTCTTGTATCAGCCTTTCATAACTCTACAACTTAAGGGGTGTTTCTGGCCAGAGTGAGAGAGTACAGGTGAGAGAAGGATTGTTGGCAACAGAGTGTGTTGTTCCATTTACTGGGAAATAAGGAGAACTAAGGTCTTTCTTTCAAATGAAGCATTCTCGGGGGACGATATGTAGACAGTCAATCTGACTGTGTCATCTCCTAACAGTTTACATTTCCGATTGGGGGTGCGGTGGCGTTGCGGTAACCGGTTCTCGTCAGATCACCGAGGTTAAGCAACGTCTAGCCCGGTTAGTTCTCGGATGGGTGACCGTCTGAGCGATCGATTCCGACTCCCGTGTTGTGTCCTTGGGCATTGACCACATGGGGGCACGATGGCGGCGTGTACTAAGGCGTACTGCTCGTCGATGGTGCGCATGTCTTCAACCAATCTAACCCTGCCTGTGCTGCAGTGCGGAGTTACGATATTGAGGAGCTGGCATCTGCTCGTCGTTGCTCGGTGGTTCTCTCCGGGTACTCCGGCTTCCTCCACCCGTAAAACTGTCACCGACACAATATGACCTTGGCTTTTAACGTGTCGTTAAACCCTAATTAAAAAAAACAAAAACAAAAACATTTCCGATTAACCCATTGTAATGCTAACAAAACTGTATAACCTATTGTAACATCTATAAACAGGGGATGAGTATTCGTTATTTATTTGTGTATTTATTGGGGTTTAACGACACTTTCGACATACAAGATCACCTCGCGTCGGACAGTTTTACGGGTGGAGGAAGCCGGAGTATCCGGGGAGAACCACCGAGCAGCGACGAGCAGCTGCCAGACTCCCCAAAGTACTAACTCCACATATCCAGGGTTAGCATTGGCTGAAGAGCACCACAGTTGTGCAGTACGCCTTACTACACAGCGCAACCGTGCCTCCAGTTGGTTCATCGGGATTAACTGCCTTGCCCACGGACGAAACGCAGTTACCCCTGGCCAGGATGGAACCGTGGACCTCCTGGTTTGAAGTTCGATACCATAACAACTGAGCCACCGCGCTCCCGATGAGTATTTGTGGATATTATAAGTTATTGTGATGAATTGACGGTAACATGGTCTGAGGTTTGCGGCTCGGAGTTTATGTTCAACCGAGACGCGAAGACTATGTTACCGTAAATTCATCACAATAACGTATATGTTCCAACAGACACTACCCATAGCCCAAAACCTGCATCGTGAAACACGACAGGCTTATTTACTAAACTTGTGATCGTTAAAAGTTGCCTTATTCAAGGCAACTTTTAACGATCACAGGTTTAGTAAATAAACCTCTCGTGTATCCACGACGGCACTGGGTAAATAATCAATAAACCTGATAAACTCATTCCATCTTAGTTCAAATCGTAATTCAATCGGTTTGTAATTTAAACAACACTTCATCCGGAACACCGTCTACTGCACACGTGAAACATCCAGAAAAATGAAGCGGCTGGTCAGTCACTCCGTTGATGAAGCAGTTACGAAACGGACGACGTCATTGCAAATATTTCGCGTTGTGACGTCAGATGGTAACATTTGCCACTTGAGCCGTAAACATAGAATATACTAAGCGAGCTCTCGTCCAATCAGAGGTGGGGGATTTTAGTCTTACTGGAACATAATTCTGTATTAAACGTGATGTATTTTGAGAAATAAAATATCGTCATATGTATTCGTATTTATTTTTGACAGGTGTGATTCTATAATGTTGTGGGGAGGAAAGCGGACAGAAACTCACGACCAGATCGCGACCCTGTCGCTGATATGATCGAAACTCCCTCTCTACTTTGGTAATCACAGTACTGTATTTCTCAAATTACTTCAAATCGTCAATCCATACTGAAAGAAGAGACAATATACAATGACTGTGATTTTCAGTTATCTTATTTGACCGAAAATGTGCTTATGCTATGAGTGCTTAATGTATGCTGTTGGTTGGCCTATTAAAGCATGACAGCTTCGCAGTAGATAAAGCTTCTTCAACACCGGACTCCTGAATGGTATTATCTCATACAATACTGTATTTGGCAATATTTCAAACCGAAAGGATCACGGTTCAATACCCGTCAGGGGTAACTGCAGGGAACCTTCGGCAAGGCACTTCATTCCGATTGTCCATCCGGGGGCACGGTGGTGCTGTGTACTAAGGCGTACTACACATCGATGGTGCATTTGTCTTCAACCAAGGCTTACCCTGTCTTTGTGGAGTTGATACGTTAGGGAGTCTGGCAGTTCCTAGCCGTTGTTCGGTGATTCTCTCCGGGTACTCCGGCTTCCTCCACACGTAAAACGGTCGTTAAACCCCAATAAATATTTTTTGCGAAATTGGGCCAATCTATGCGGCATACACGCATACAATGTTTCACTTTCAGAAACACCAAAGATACAACACGGATCACCACGGACCAATTAACAGCTTGACCGTCCAAGAGACCAAACTACAGAGCAACACTACCGACAACAGAAATCACCATCAGAAGAGCTCGAATCAGACTATACTTGCCAAGGACAGCTCCAACATGAAATGACAAACAAGTGACAGACTGTACTTGCCTGAAGACACGACAAGACGTTGAAGACAGTCATCTAACACAAATTCTCTTTCCGTTTTGAGTTTTTCTTTCTCCTTTTTTCTCTTTTCCCCAATAAACGTCACGGAATTATCATAACCGCTATGGATATTTAATAACCGTTATGGAATCTGATCATCCTTCACTCCATTCCCAAAGGCGGTCGATCACCCCCGGGAAGACGAGCGTTGGTCCCGTGTCCCTCTTCTTGTCCCTTTCGGGGAGTCGGAGTCTTTCTTTTGGTGGCACCCCGAAAGGGGCAGTTGGTTGTGAAAGTTGCTTGACTGGCTGCCTACCCACCGAAACCGCTCCTCTCCAAGGTCAACCCGAGGCAGATGATACTTGCCAATGACGGCCCTATAAACAATGTGACAAGTAGTGGCAGATTATACTTGCCAGAAGATCCCACCACCCTCCGGGAGAGGTAGCACCTTGTCGAGGGGATCCCCTCTCGCACTGGTCCTCACCCGAGGAAGGACAAGAACTAATCGGAACAACAAGAACACCAAAGCCTACTCCCTCGACTTTTCCTCCACCGCTGTCTCCTGCCATGGGTGTGATCTACGGAAAACTTCAAAACATCAACGCAGGGGCGAAAGGGGCATGCCCCATACCGTCCCTGTGCGCCTTCGGCCCGCGAAATCATTCATTCTGAGACAAGTGTTTCTATGGGAAGATGGTCGGTTCCTACAGTCTTATAGTCCTTAAAAAAATAAAAGCTAGCCACGGTTTTAGTTGCATTTTCAGGAAAAAAAAAGTTTGTTGCACCTATTTTCATATTAATTTAGTCTTACTACAATGCACAGTAGAAGGATTTAGTTATTACCAATTTTCACAACCGATCTATTGTTCATCGTACCGTCTGCTCCTCCACTGCCATTTTTTCTCTTCGCAAAAAACCTCACGCATGTATTGTTGAAGGTGTCCACCTGACATAACATTCAAAAAGAAAATCAGCCATCTAAAGATCAACTGTCAAGATAGAAAACTACTCAAGAAGCTGTAGGATACACGGTAGTTTTATACTTCTTCAACGATTTGTCCTTGTAATGTATAAAATGTCACCGAAAGGACCTCCGCTATTTGACTGATGTTTGTACGTAACATTTTTCACATTAATTGGTCTAATCTCGGTCTACACTCTGCCAATTTGATAGTTCAATACATCAATATTTACAAAATCCCGTGACATTTGATGTCTTGAACTAATATAGACTGACAGGTGAGAGAGACCAATAACCTTCAGTTTATCTTCAGGTGGTTTCGTTGACATTCTGGCTGCCTCGTCCAAATGCATCTCCCAATGATGTGTTTTGCATACGAGTGTAGAAGATGAACAATTAAGAAAGAATAGGGACATGCCCCACCCATCACGTCACTCGGAATAAATTCAACACATGACTAAAGCTAGGATGTCTTACAAGAAGAAGCGGGTAGGAGAAAGTTTTCAGCAACGGTACCAACAATATGGGCACAATATGTAGTGCTGAAACGACTGACCCATTTTCAAAATCCGCTAACTACGAACTAAAACCGGTAAGAATAAGTTACGGGACGTTTTGTTTGCAGGCATGGTGTCACAGAAGGCTCGGCAAGAACAATATTAGGCGAGGTTTTAGCCTCGCCTAATATTGTTCTCCCCGTGCCTCCTGTGACAGCGTAACGCACAAAAAACACGAATTGTGACAACTGACAATACGTTTAGTTCTGTACATTATAGTTTATGCATTTAACAAAACTAATAACTGGTGTAGACTGTGATAAAGGAATTTAGACTCGAACTCGTGCGGCCCTCATGGTTGACCGATCTCAACCGAAACAGGGCTACAGGATGAAATAACTAGATATCATACCGACTCACCCTAGCAAGTTACAATGGAATCCCTTCATAAATACGACCACAAGACAGTGCTAAGGAATCTAGTTCACGTGGCCAGGCGGCGGTAACGGCTGGCCAATCGTGACCAAAATAGGACAGTCTCATCTAGACATCATACCAGGTCATCCTGCCAAGTTACAATGAAATCGCTTCATAAACATGAACTGTAAACTGTGCTAAAACATCTAACGGCCTTAACGGTTCATCGATAAATCACGATCAAAATTGGATGTTCTCAACTGGACATTATACCGAGTCATCCTACAAATTTACAATGAAATCCCTTCATAAATGCAACCTGTACACCTTGCTAAAGAAACCTTGGTAATGTGCCTCTGCGGCCTTCACGGTTGCCCGAACCCAACCAAAATAGGACTTCTCATCTAGACATTATACGGAGTCATCCTACCAAGTTACAATGAAATCCCTTCACAAAGACGACATGTAGTGTAAACTGAAGGTTTTCAGGGTTCGAACCCGCGCAGTCCTCACGGTTGACCGATCGCGACCAAAATAGGACGTTTCCATCTAGACATGACCTCGAACCAGCAAATTTGAAATTTAGTGATGATCAGACAAGATCTGCGGGGTGAAGCCTGTGCTAAAGAAAATGTGAATAGACTCACATACTTCTGCACGCGTGATGGCAATAGCTTGTCTTGACTTTGTAAAGTTAAGCTAATTAACTTGCGGACATAGTAGCGCGGTGGCTCAATGGTTTGATCATTGCAATCGAAAGCTTGATGATTCGATCCTGATCAGCGATAAGACATTTAATATCGATCGCCAACGTGGGGACACGTTTACTAAGGCGTACTGCACTTCGATGGTGCACTTGCCTTCAACCAATGCTATCCCTGCATGTGCAGATATATTAAGCTGGAGAGTCTGACAGTTGCTCATCGGTGCTCTGTGGTTCTTTCCGGATATTCCGGCTTCATTAAACGGTAAAACTGTCCGACACGATGTGACCCTGGCTATTGAAAGTGTCGTGAAACCCAAATGAACAAATAAACAAACAAACAAACTTACGGCCCTAGCGTTCAAATTCTGACAATGGTTCCTGGGTCGTTTAAAACGGCTGCTATCAAAACAGGTAGCTTTGTGGTGTGATTTTCTCGTTCTCGCAGGATAAGCTACTATTGTATACTGATTCTTGAAAGCGTATTGGATAAAGGGCTTCATAGACCTATTGCAGCATATTCAAATCATTATATAGATTTATCTTACAAGAACATATTTCCATCAATACAAGAAAACACGTCTAGACAAAATACAAATCTCTATTGAGGGTAGCAACCGCACGCGTGATCATTCAATTTGGAAAACGAGAACGTTTTTACCTGCACTCAATTGGCAATGCATTATTGCATGTCGAGACCACCGTTTTTGATAACAGTAATTAAATGATAAATAGATCACCAGCTCAACGAAATAAGATATACTAGATCATTTTTCGGTGATGATATTTTTATATAGGCCTACCATGCGTTAACCCTTTACCTAACATGAAAAGCAGACGACACTTGCAAAAAAAATTCTTGAATAACTATTTTTTTTATTTTTTGTCTCAAAAACATAGGTTATGACCCCTCGTTGGAACGAGCTCGCCGAGCTCGTTCCAACGAGGGGTCATAACCTATGTTTTTGAAATAAAAAATGAAAAAAATAATGAAAATTAATTGTCGATTTTTGAGAATAGCGCTGGCCGGTTTTGGCCGTTACGTTGGGTAAAGGGTTAAACATGAAAAATAAAACAAACAAACACCACATACTTGGTATGCTCTTCTAATTGCTGCCATTAAACTGGCATGGAAGATACCACTAGAGTTCGAAGGGTTAATTCCCGTGTTTCCTAAATTACATCGTACATAATCGATAGATGCTTTGTTTGAGAAGAGTCGGTTTTTACACAGACTAATTAATATCTTTAACCTGCTGCATGTTAAAGTTATGAAGTTTTCTACTTTGTATGACAAATCAATACCCCTCTGGTGTGATGGAGAGACACCAGGTATCAGTTTCTCGCGTTTGCCTCAAGGGCGAACAATGAAAAATCGGTATTGGCAAAAGTAGTTTAATATGGTATTTTACCGCACTATTTTAGGGTAGAGGTACCGACAGCCCGGTGCCATTACGTTTACCTTGTTTAAACTATAATTTTCAGTGTATTTACTGCTCAAGAATTGTACTTGCCCGGCTGTCTACCGACTGAAGTGAAACACAAAGTGACAAAATCTAATTTTCCAATCATCTTGGATGATCGGACAAGTTGCTCTGAACACCGGGGCCCGGCCAATACTATAAAACATTTACAATTGTATTTTATAGAATTGTATTTTCTTGTCATGACTTTAAATGGGTTAAATGAACCATTAACGTTTTGAAAGATCTGGCAATTTTACAACTTGGCAAATTGCCAGATCTTTTAAAATATCACTGATTCATTTTAGTCAGTTATATTAATACGTAGAAAATACAATTCTAGAAAATATAATTGTAAAAGTTTTATACTATTGGCTCCTGGTTTTCGGATTTTTTCAACTATTCGAGTCAAGGAGTTTACGCCATATATGCACCAATTTTTCAAACTTTTTTTCAAGCTAAAAAGGGGATTATACAACAATTTGTCGACAGAAATTAGCATTGCAAAGTATTGTCGCGCGCAACGATGACACAGTCGGCATTTTGCATTGCTAACTTCTGTCAGAAATGTTATGGTCTCCACGCCTACAGGAAGGAGATTTCTCCCACCTCTAATCTGCCGAGACAGGCTTGTCCCGGGTGAGACATCTGAGTGTGATAGACGTACCTCACCCATCAACGTAACACAATGTTCACGTCATGTAAACGCCAACGTCATGAGCATTGTCAAGGTGTATCAAGGCGTTTTTCTAAACGCTTCAACGTCTTAGTGCTGTCTTCAGACAAAGGATCGTTCGTTTCACGTTGCAATATGGGTGGGAGTAAAATTATCTAAGACGTTTTTGGTGGGCGTTGAGGAAATCTAACACTTGGGGCAAGATACTTTCGCCAAACACTCGGATAAGCCTCGCACCTGGTGCAAATATCTTGGCTTTGGGGTGCGATTTTCCCATCCCACACTCACTGAAGGTAATAATAATCTCTGCTAATTATTTGTAACTATGTCTTCATGGATTTATCTGCAATGGGCAATGTGCCCCCTATTGTATCAATTCAGTATGATAATACAAAAAAAAATATTATTTTAAGTCTTTTGCCATCAAAGGAGGGACACATACTTTTTGGGGCTGCGCTGCGGGTGAACTGGTTTGCATACACTCTCCATATTGGTTTAAGAAGTACATCCTCCGTGTTGTGTACTTTTAAATTCTTCCTTTGTCCAGATTTGTCGGGATTTATTGCCTTATACCCGCACAGTATTTTTCTTCAACTTTTCACCTTACATGCTAATTATCTCTGTAGAGAACTTGTGTATGTCATTTGATTTTGAAAAAGTTCCTTAACCCTTTCAATCCGAGCGGTCGCTTTTCCAGCCAGGAAGATGATACGTCATTGCGCCATTAAATAGGATGGCTGTTCAGTAAGTGTGTGAGGTAGACCAATCAATATTTTTAACGTGCAGCCCCAAGGCTGCACGTTGAAAATAATGATTGGTCTACCCCAAATAATGAAGATGGACTATTTAAATTGCTGCCATTGAACTGGCATGGAAGATACCACCAGTGTTCAAAGGGTTAATAGATACTCCATATAGATAATACCTGTACTACCCATTGAAGGGTAACAATTAGATATGGATAGGCTTTATTTACGCAGCCATCTGCTGTCGTAATATCTAATGAGGGAGTGTTGGGATAATAGCCTATTAGGCTTTCCCACTTCCTTGCAGTCTGATGCTTTTTTGCATCTTTTCATTTTTCCTTTTTCTCTATATGCTATTACCGCCCTGTGGGTTTCCGAGATGGCGTTTTAAAGTTGAGACCTCATCTCTGGGTCATACATCAACGAGTGCGTTAGGATGAGTCGATATATGACCCAGAGGCGAGATCGAGACTTCAATGCACCATCTCGGGAACCCACATAGTGGAAATAACCAATGTATCTTACAATATTCATCCCTTTCTTGCCTGTTCGGACAATAAAGGGATTGAACACAGTTTTAACGGCGTTTGTTATGACAATTTGTCAGCATGTATGAACTGTTTTTTATTAATAAAAATCGTGACATCATGGTATTGCGTTCTTACGTTGTGCATGACGTAGTCGCCATTATTTTTTCCACTAATACTATAACCGCTTAAGTTTATAGTATTTTTTTGTGTGTTTCTTTGTTTTATTTTTTGTATTAAACGCATGGTAGGTCTATATAAAAAATACCATCATGGCAACAGGAGATCTAGTCTAATTTATTTCGTTGAGCTGGTGATATATCATTTATTTACTGTAATCACAAACGTTGACCTCGATATGTGAAATAACTCGATGTCAATGGAGTGCTTGTGAAAAACGTTCTCTTTCTGAATCGAATGATTGCACGTGCGGTTGGTACCCTCCAGACGGATTTGTATTTTGGCTGGATGTTTTTATTTGTACTGGACGAAATACATTCTTGCTATAAGATAAAATGTTTTTATTCACATACTGAACTAAAGCAATGCCTACAATACCGAAAACCTGCAATAACAGGTACAGCATCACAGAAATGAAACATTTATTACTTGGTGGCGGATGAAGGATGACAGACGACGGACCTTTGACAGATTACAGACCATTGAGGCATTATGATAAAAGCTATTAAGTGTCACCATAGGGTAACACAAAAAGGTACGTCCGCCTCTTTTCCAAATGTAAGAGTGACTTGATTTGATTTGATTTGATAATTTTGTGAAACAATATTTTTCTGCAAACGTTATGGTCCTATGGATGTTGCACATAGTCAGGGCATGTGTTACCACATCCTAAAGTTACAAATCTCTACACTAGAAACTGAGAAAGGGGTTAATTACACCATGAAGATACCCTCAATTAACCCTTTACCTAACCTGAAAAGCAGACGACACTTGCAAAAATAAGACGAGCTCGTTCCAACGAGGGGTCATAACCTATGTTTTTGAGACAAAAAATGAAAAAAATAATGAAAATTAATTGGCGATTTTTGAGAATAGCGCTGGCCGGTTTTGGCCGTTACGTTAGGTAAAGGGTTAAAAGACACAAGAATTTTTTTAAGTCGATAAAGGGCAATAATTTGTGAAAAAATATTTTCCGCAAACTTTATAGATGTTACACATCTTCATTGTGTGTGTAGCCATATTCTAAACTTTAACATCACTACATTACAAACTGTGGAAGGAGTGCATTACACTATGAAGGTACCCTCAATTAGACGCAAGAAATTTTTTAAGTCGATAAAGGGCAATAATTTGTGAAAAAATATTTTCTGCAAACGTTATAGATGTTGCACATCTTCATTGTGTGTGTAGCCATATTCTAAACTTTAACATCACTGCATTACAAACTGTGGAAGGAGTGTATAACACTATGAAGATACCCTCAATTAAAAAACACTGGAAATTTTTAAGTCGATAAAGGGCAATAATTTTGTTAAAAATATTTATCTATAAATTTTATAGATGTTGCATATCTTTAATGCATGTTTAACCATATCCTAAAGTTTCAATCCTCAACATTTGAAACTAAGGAAGGAGTTGATTACACCATGAAGGTACCCGCAATTAAAAATAACAGGAAATTTTGTAAATCGATAATGGGCAATAATTTTGTGAAAATGATTTTTTTCGGCTACTTATATACATGTTGCATATCTTCAAGACATGTATAATCGCATCCTAAAGTTGATAAAGGGAAATAACTGTGACAAAAAACAAATACAGAGTCGTCTAACCTTCAAAAAATGTAATGTGCTGAATGTAGTTTTGCATTGGGCAAAATTGCAGATGACTGTCTGAAAAGGTGTGAATGTAGTGTATGATACAACTTCGGGATGGACTAACGGACATTAGAAATACTATATACCCCCGCCTAGCAGGCGGGGGTATAAAAATGAACTTACTCACTAACCTACCTTTTGGGTACGGCTCGCTGAATACGGTGCACAATATGTATTGTTGTGCAGCATCCTTAACAAAACAATACCACATTAGTGGTTCGTATTACTTACCGATTCCTGTACTGTTGCCATTTTCTGTTTTCCCCAGAACGGCAGAAATCCATTTTAGTGCGCTGACCATATTCTGTGCTTGCTCACTAGAATTGTAACATGTTCCATTCATCAAGATGTCGTGGTGAATATCGAACAGAAATAATGCAGTGCCTTTCCCTGGAATGTCCAATACGGGGTCGAGATTGGTCACGGTAGGCTGAGCCACAATGTCATTGTTGAACAATAGGAGGAATATAAGCAGGAGAGAGGAATGATTTTCCATTGCTTTGTGGGTTTTACTTTTGATTTCCAACGTAACTTTTTATCTTATCAGATCTGAAAAGAAAATATAAAAATCAAATTTTTTGTGGTTTACTTACAGACAGTATTTGTATGAGCACTTCTATAGCAGAAGTAACTTAAATTTAAGACCCCCCCCCCCCCACCCCCCACCCCTGCACACTGATGTCGAGATATCAAGATTTCAAGCTGCAAATGATTCCTATCATACAACAACGAATTCAACCAATTCAATCTTGTTTGACAGAGCTCAATGAGCTCTGTCAAACAAGACTGAATGGGTTAAACTTCTACTTGCATTAAGGGAGAATTTTCAATTTGAAATTTTGATATTTCGACATCAGTTTGCTGAAGGTAAAAGTTCATAAAATCAGTAACGAATTAAAGTATAGTACTGTGATTACAACAGTGGAGATTGAAAATCAACAGGATCGCGACTCGGCCGCGAACTTGACAAAATTCTCAGTCCGCTTTTCACTCCACACCACTGCAGAAAATTACTTATTGAAAACGAAATGCGGGAATATTGGATCTCAAATTCTATATTTCCGTTTGCTTTTCTTGATTTCGCAATATTTTTACGGAACCTATCAGTGTTAATGTGTCGCGTCCACGTCGCGATGTCATAGAGAAATAGTCCGCTGTTGTGATTGCAGTGTTGCAGCCGGTGATTCAGAATTGACCGAGCAGCGGACAATTGATGCCTCTTACGCAACTGTATACAGGTCTTAAACTTATTCGGATGGACTGAAATGTCTTCCACTGCACTATATATATAAACAGGTGTTAAGCATGCAGACTCGTGTGTGGAGTGGGCAGCAAACCTGTGTGCAGACGTAAAGAATATCCAAGGAATTACCAGCTAACAGTCTAGCTTGATCAATCGATCAAGCTATATCGAACATCTGACCGATCTGCATTTCAGCAATCGGGGAGTCCATTGATTAAATGCTTAACCCTTTACCCAAACGTAGCGACCAAAACCCTCCAGCGCTATTCACAAAAATCGCCAATTAATTTTCATTATTTTTTTTATTTTTTGTCTCAAAAACATAGGTTATGACCCTTTTTGGAACGAGCTCGTCGATAAAATAATTATTTATTCAAGAATTTTGTTTACAAGTGTCGTCTTCTTTTCATGTTAGGTAAAGGGTTAACAGTTCCCAGGTAGATCTTCTGTCTTACCTCTCCAAGAGCAGTGTAGATTGTTCACTATTTATGAGAAAAAAAATAACATGTCACAACTGTGGTATTTCGGTTCAAGCCTTCTAACAGTTTTTCTTTCAGAAATTATAAAAAATACGCCAGGCGCAGAAATTCCACCGCGTCGTGTTTCAGTAATATTACATCCTCCCGATGGCAAACAGTACTGTCGTTCCAACAGCGGAAAGAGGATTTCAACCGTATTGCGATTGGGTTGGGATCTAGTCGAAATTCGATGACCGCTTTCCTGCCAATATCACCGAAGAATCTCATATGTCAAAAAGGAAATGCTTGGGTGTTGCATCGCGGATAGTTCTGAGCTGACATTGCAAAATTTCATTTATGAAAGAGCGAGCCACCGGTGAAAGTGTATCGCTACAAGTGCTCGATCTGAACGAGAAAGAGACCACCTTGTGTTCAGAAAGCTACTGCTCAAAGTTAATTCAAAAAGACCAAGCGTTCTGTGAGAATGGTGCGAAATTTATTTATCTTTCAAAAATACTATTACTCCATGTTCCCTCAACAGAAGGGGTGAAGAGGTCTTTCCGTCAACTGTATTGAATAAATAAATAAAGCCTGTATCGTTTTGAAAATCGTAAGAAATGTCGTGAGAACAAGAAGAATGACTAAACAAAAGAAAAGAGTTTGTAAAGTACTCGCCGTTCACTCATTAATGATCTTTGTGAAAATATGATTACAAAGTGACTGAATCGGAAGTCGTACAGACATCACAGAATATTTTAAATGTAAAAGTGAAGCATATGCCTTTTAACCCTTTACTTAACATGAAAGGCAGACGGCACTTGCAAACAGAATTCATGAATAACTAATTTTGTTCATTTTTGCGTCAAAAAGATACCTTATGACTCCTGATTGGAACGAGATCGACGAGCTAGTTCAAATGCAAAAATTAGACCTCTCCACCCTCTACATCGTTTAGTATTATGCTTTCAGTGATAGTTGTTTGCAAAAAATAAATAAATAAATAAATAAATAAATAAATAAATAAATAAATAAATAAATAAATAAAGTAGAGGCTGCCAAATACAATTTGAAGTAGAGGCTGCGAAATACAATTTGAAGTAGAGGCTGCCAAATACATCCAGATTCCATCAATTCAAAACAGTGGCAGAAAACGCCTGATTTTTGTCTGGGACATTTGGCTACAATTCAAACATGAAAAATAGGAAATTACATTTATCGTATACCATCCTTACCAATTTACTTCGACATACGATTTATCGGTCTACAAGCATACTGTACATTTCGGCCTCTATATGGAGTTTTATTTGTTGGTTGCCGTAAATTTAATTTAACATGGTTAACTGTTGCAATGTGACGTTGCCATCTTGTTTACGTTTCTGAGTCATGGGACGAGAAGTCGTCGCCTGGGTTCTAGACTGTTCTATGTCCCCTATGGGACATAGAACATTCTAGTACTCAGCCGACGAAGTACCGAGAATCTGTATAAACAAATAAGGCAGGCAATTGCCCCCCCCCCCCCCCCCCCCCCCCTCTCCTCGCAACCACCAGCTAATCTGAAAGGTCAATATATGCATGAACGCTATTTGGAGACAGTGTTTTATCACATGCTTCAAAGAGTAAGCAAGATTGCAGATTTGAAAAAAATATCATTATTCGTCATGTTTACTTAAACGTCATTCTTCTGATATGGAGACAGCTTACGTAAGCTTCAGCTTGCTGCTGGATCCATTTTTCAACTCATAAGTTATGTTCACCTAGCCGGCCGATCCGTCCTGTGGTTACTCCCCCAAAGGGACGGTAAATGTCTAGCTGGTTGCGGAGTGAACGGACGCGGAGTGAACGGACGCTGATTGAACGAACGCGAACTGAACCTATTTTTTTTTTAATATTTTAGTGTAAGCTCTATATGTACGTTTATATATATGTGTTTGGAAATAAACTTTTGTTAAACAAACGAAGTTGGAAACAGTTCCTTTCTTGTTCAACCAAATATACGCAATAATATAAATCCAATTGAAATCCAAACATTAATGCACAAATGTGAAAAGTCAATCGTCTGTCAGAGCCAGTCCATAAGAAAGGCACACATTTGACATAAATGACACATACTGTGTTTGGAAGTTTCAAAACAAACATCTAGCGAAATATACCATCCTTTTGAATGGGTGGGATCTGGACGTAATGGGTAGCTACTGCGTACAGACTGTTGAACTTTACGAAAACATACCTCGAATGATTTTTATTTCACGTGTGATAGTTTCATCGTCGTTTCAGCGCAAAAAGACGCCATCTGCAACTCTTTAGCATAGCAGATGGCGCATTGTTGCAATCAAGATGCAAGTAACATTTTAAATCAACTGTTAATGATCACATTCAGAACTGGGCTGACAACGTTAATGGCACGTTGTGCTTTAAGCGTCCTTCTGACGTCTAAATCGGGCGACCTTCTCACTGAAAGATGCATAGGTATGTACTTGCGCTATGTAAACAGTATAGAACTTAAAATAATTGAAACATCTTGTTCACGCAGAACTGCGATCGATACAAAAATATAGCGGAAAATAATGTGTGTTCTAACAAAATGGCTCAGACACAAAAATTGACCCAGTGGTGCCATCTGTGAGTTAAACCCGAGAATGACACAAACCCTTTCGAAGACAAATACTTTCAAACACAGACGTAACTTTTACTCTGCGGGTGTCAAGTCTATAAACTTTAAAACAGATATTTGCAGTTCAAAGTAACGCTGCGTGTCACCTGCGCTGCATTGATTTGCATTGCTAATATATGTTGGAATTTTAATGGTTTCGACGACCAACTCAAGAAAGGTGCTTACCTCTAAATGCGAAAACTGTTTGAGAAATGGATATCTAAAATTTTAACTGTACGCCTCTTGACTATAACACACAATAAGTTTTGAATTTCTGAACTTGAGAGTGGCGGAACACGAGGGCGACCGCAACTTTCACGTGACAATGGGAGATAATGCCAGTATAGAGCACCTGGAAACTGTTCGAATTCGATTGGGAACTGTATTCTGAAGTTCAAAACGGTGCAGTTCTTTTTGGCGAACGTTAACCAATCTGAAGTATTCGCAGTATGTCGTAACAGATCTCTTTTCTAGTGTAGACTACAAAGCGGCCAAAACGCGGCCTGTCCTTTCTTTATGATTTTAAAGGTGAACTTGGGGGCGCGGTGGCTCGGTTGGTAGAGGTGCAGAGTGCAAGCCGAGAGGTCCTCGGTTCGAATCCAACCTGCGGCAACCGCGTTGTGTCCTTGGGCAAAGACACTTCACCCCACTGCCCACGTGGGAGCACGGTGAGGGTGTGTACTAAGGCGTACTGCGCGTAGATGGTGTACCTGTTTTCACCCAACGCTAACCCTGCCTGTGTGGAGTTAGTGTGTTGGGGAGCTGACAGTTTCTCGCCGTTACTCTGTGGTTCTCTCCGGGTACTCCGGCTTCCTCCAGCCGTAAAACTGTCGTGGTCATGATTAGCCATTGTGCAGATATACGTGACCTTACACACCAATAAATACATAAATACGTAAAGGTGAACAAAGCTTTTGTCTTGCGGTGAAGTTAGAAATCTAGAAAATACGGTTGCTTGTGCAACAGTTTTCATTTTTTTCACATCGAGAGAGGTGGTCGGTCTCCTCGAGCTCATCCACGCTATTGCTAGCCTGTAGTGGACTGTATGGTGATGGGACCCTCATTTGGACTGATATGTTAACCCTTCCGTTGTGGTAGGCATTCATTTTTCGCATAAACGAAAAGTTAGTGACGCCCGTTAGCAAACAAAATAATGGACAAACTACAGTTAAGGGGGCTGGGTTGGTGCTAATTTAATCCGACAGCCCTATAGCAAACAAAATAATGGACAAACTACAGTTAAGGGGGCTGGGTTGGTGCTAATTTAATCCGACAGCCCTATAGGGCTGTCGGATTAAATTACCACCAAACCTCCAAATAAATTACAAATGGATTCACCCAATATCTACAACCAGTGTTTAATAGGGCGATCCAATTCAGAATCTCAGTTTTTATGGGTTAATTATGAAAGTTAATGGATAGAAAACACCTTGATATTTATACCTACCTCCACGATACTTTCAGTATATAATGATCTTCCAAAGTATAAATATTTTCATAACTTCTAGGATATTTGGAAGAGTTTAAAATTACTCACAATTTTCTTATCATTATCGGTACTATTATTATCCATATACCTGGGATTTGTTTTTTATATAATCAATATAAAACCGAAGAAACAATTTTGGGATAACAAACATTGACTCGACAGATATTCCATGTCTGAAAAGCGTTTTATGTAAAACGCGGAACCACTATCGATTAAGAAAAGGAGATGAGATAAAAGAGATAAGATTTCTTGGCACAAACATGTCAACAAGGATCAAGGATGCTGACAGGGTGTATACGTTATACCAAACAGAACGGAAAAAAAACTTACTTGTTAAATTGTATGCAGACATATAAGCCGTTCATAAATATATGCCAGCTGTATGTTTGTTATGCAATCTAAGGAGCATACCTCACATCTTAAATCAGGAAAGAAAATGTTACTTAACTGAGAAAAACAAATCGACAAATAACTTACAGTTACCTGATGAGGACGCCATGTCCTTGTTATTTGTGATTCGGAAACAAATGGCACTGTTTTCTCGTTTATCTTTTTTGTGTTTAACGTTTCTGCCTCTGCAGTTGCACATCACGGTGGTACCTTTTGTGTCGATTCCACAAAAGGCATTACAAAAACAAATCTTTAACTTTGCAGAAAGGTCAGACAACAGCGTGAAACCTAATACTTTTTGAAATTCACTGAGCTTTCATCTATTTTGTGAGTTTTTTTTTTTAAATATTTACATTTTTTCCTGGTTTAGTTTATTTATTTATTTATTTATTTATTTATTTATTTATTTATTTATTTATTTATTGTATTTTGTTTGGCGGGGACAAGTTTTTGTGGGTGGTGGTGGCGTGTGTTGGGCGTGAGGTATTAAGCCTTTACCCAACGAATCGGCCGCATGCGCCCGCGTAATATGCAAATTCAGTCGTTGAAAAAATATTATTTTCAAAAAATTTCAACAAAACCATATCATGTGACCCCTCGTTGGAACGAGCTCGACGAGCTCGTTCCAACGAGGGGTCACATGATATGGTTTTGTTGAAATTTTTCGAAAAATTCGAAAAAATTATATTTAAAATAATAAATTTTGATATCGTCTGCGTTGGGTAAAGGGTTAAAAGCATATCCAAGCATGCTAATTTTTTGAATGTGTATGTTTGTATTTCCTTGTTTTAAAATTGATAGTTGATTAACCTGGGGGATGTTAAACTGCTCCAAAAAATGCGATCAGTATTCCTTTTTGACTTCGGCACTTCACTTACTGTTATAAATTCTCTTTTAATACATCACAGCGCCTAATGTTTGAGGTCTCTTTGTCTGAAGCACGAGATGGGGGGGGGGGGGGAGGCGGCAGATGGTTGGCGCCCTCTATCAGCAGGAAATAAATATCTACAAGTAGGACACTATTCTTGAACATTATCCAAGCAATGTCTATTATATCTTTTCTAATTTTAAAGCTGAATATTCTTTCCATCGAATTCTATTCTGTGGTCATTTACTAACACGATTTGAGGATAGCAGCACGCAAACATCGTCCATTGAAAGCATAATATGCTCAAGGCCGACAATTTTCGTCGTTGCGGGTGTTTTACAGGAAAGTTAGCTTCCCTTAATTTCCTGAAGCTGCCAGTAAATATAACACAAAGGGCATGGGAATTTCATATAAAAATTGAAATTTTCAAATGTTATTCGAATTTGTAGCATCGATTTGCGCTTCAATCGACAAACTTCAGGCATTTGCCTGTAGTGCAGTTTAAAAATACAGAAGTGTTTTTTTCCTAGTCAACGTTTTGGACGTTTGACTATTATTCTCTGTTGAAACCCATTTAAAAATAAGAAAATTGCCCTTTTCACCATCTTTTGATGGTCTGTAACTTTTTTTTTTGTTCATCATTTCAACAGCGTGCGTGACATATAATACAGACACTTTCCTTTTCATTATTTATTTTTTTATTTATTTATTGGTGTTTAAGGTCACATACTTAAGCACAATGGCTAATCGTGGCCGTGACAGTTTTACGGGTGGAGGAAGCCGGAGTATCCGGAGAGAACCACCTAGCATCGACGAGCAACTCTCAGCTCCTCAACATTCTAACTCTGTTCAAACTCCGTTTAAGCAGGGTTACAGCGGTTGAAGACATGTGCACCATCGGCGTGCAGTACGCATCAGTACACGGCGTCGTCGTGCCCCCATGTAGGCAACCGGGATAAAGTGCCTTGACCGAGGACACAACGCGGGTCGTCCCGGACGGGGATCGAACTCGGGACCTCTAGCATGGAAGTCTAACAGTCTAATACCACGGAGCCACCGCGCTCTCCTTTTCATTACTATATAAGTCTAGGAGGTGAGATTTGCTATTTTTTCTAAGGAAGAATGAAAACTTGCAAATTACTGTAAAAACACATTCGCTAAACAAAGAGCCAAAGTGGACGTTTGTGTTGGGAGGTGTGATAGAGGGGGATATTCTTAACGAAGGATTAGGGATGGACTAGTTGTTTATGATTAACTTTCCATAAAAACGATGGCCCCTTTTGTTACTTTTAAAAATTGAAAACAATAGACAGCTCCAGGAGCTGTCTATTGTTTTCATTTATTAAAAGTAACAAAAGGAAGCTTAACTTTATTTTCTACTAATATCATAGAGCAAGGGTTTTTTCTCAACCATTACTTGCTTCCCAAATGGACCTCCCTCTCCGGTCTAATATTTTCAAGCGACACAACTTTATAGAAAGTTGAGTTTTGTGACAATATAAGTCAGGGATGTAATTGTAAGGCTCAAATATTGCTGATGGAGCCATTCACCTTTCAAGACACGTGATATTCTCTACAGAAACATAGCCAACAATCCATAATTGGAACGATCATCAAGCTCGGACTGACGATGTGAGAAGACGAGCTCATTCCACTTGGGTGTCATAAGGTTTGTTTTAGAAGAAGATACAGCTGTATTGATAGGTTGACTTACTGTATAGTTCCGTGTAAACGTTAAGTATTTGTCAATGCATGGTCAATTAAATGTAATGTTTGCATTCCAATTTCCATGTACCTGGTTTGCCCCAACCTTCCGGAATTCCCCCGGTATCCCTGTGCTACGAGGGCGGGGGGGGGGGGCATACTTTCGAATGCACAAACTTAAAAGACGCGATTATATTTGTCCATCAAAACATTATAATTGTCTCCAATAGGTGAATATGCAAAACTGCTGTACCAAAGGCGCATGTTTGTTGAATATTTCAAATTCAGAAAGTCGTGTTTGCATGTGGAGCCGTTTGGTCATTTTTTTGCGTTTTGTGTGTAGTTAGGTAATTGGCTTTTTGGATGGTATTTGTCATATCCATACAATGTTTGATATGCATGTTAAAAATAAAATTATACCACATTAAAGTCCTATCTATATTTTGTATATTTTGCAGTTATGAGACCTGTCAAGTATAGATATGTTCATGCGATGATTCAATAGCGAAAATATTTTAAACTGCGTGATATACCGTTACGCACGGAATTGCTTCAAGTAGAGTGATAACCGAGAAATATTCTGATGTGAAATCAACTCCTCATCGTACGCGAGCTCGGAAAATCGGTTATTTTCTCACTACTGTGACATAGATTTCCAGCTAAGGACTGTACCGAATTCGTTGACTGAACCACCAATCAGGGGCGATAACTCGACGTAATAGACTGGTAAAAAGGAGAGAAAAAGAGCAACATGTTTAAGGGCCTATATAAGTAATGGAATTTTGTTTATTTTGAAATTCTCACATCTCATATTCCTTAAATGCAGATTAAATATACACAAATTATACATCAAAATGAAGGTTAGGATGTAGAGAACACGAAACACATGTGTAATCAACTCATGGAGTCGACTGTAGGCACCACTGGTTCCTGGAAGTCTGCTACTGTATTCGCACCAGAACTCATAATAAAGTAATATTTCATCAGAACAACTTGTGGCCAAATGTGCTTCATATATCCAAGAACAAAGCTAGGCATTCAAAACACATCCGAATACAGCGATGGGACTGCATTTTGGAAAAGGACAACACTGTCTGCATTTTTTATTGAAGATGGTTTCCATGCTCGACAGTCGACAGACATGCGCAAATCACTCGTTACCACGAATTTCCATCGAAAAACAAAATCGTAATTCTAAGAAATTTCAACAGGTATCATGATACCTTGCACTGAATATGGCAACTGTGCAATCTCAATCTAATTACAGTATACTGTATGAAGGCGATCTTTTTCATTATTTGATTTTAGACGACGTTGTTTTTACATGCTTTTTCTGTCCGATGACGTCGACCGGAAATCGAAAGTATACTCACACGTAAACAAAAGCAAAGGCTTTGGAATTTTCCCCAATGCAGCTCTGTCGCCGTGTTTTGAAGAATTTTTATCCTCTAGCTTTGTTCTTGGATATGTAAAGCACATTTGGCCACAAGTTGCTTTCGTGAAATATTATTAAATTATCCGTTCTGGTGCGAATACGGCAGCAGACTTCCAGGAACCAGTGGTGCCTACAGTCGACTCTATGAGTTGATTACATATGTGTTTCGTGTTCTATACATCCCAGCCTTCATGTTGATGTACATTTTGTGTATATTTAATTTGAATTGAAGGAATATCAGAGGTGAGAATTTTCAAAATAAATAAAATTTCATTACTTATATAGGCCCTTAATACTTCGTCTACAGACGAGTAGACATCAACTTATCGTACCTTGAGTGGAAGAAATGTGCCATCTGCAATGCTAAAGCATTGCAGATGGCACATTCTTCCACTCAATAGACATTGTTCAGACTTACTTGATAGACCAAGAAGAACTTAAGGATCCAACAAAATATTTGCACCTCGTTTGGTCAAGAGTGTCGTCTGTTGGTATCTAACCACCGAAGAACAAAGCACTCTATGCGTACGTAAATACTTTTGACTCTGGCATTGTTTTTTTTAATACGAACATTTCCCCCTAATCCGAACTTTAATATGTCGGTCGTTATAATAAAGTTTGACACCTCACGGGTATTCCTTTGAGCTCAACATCATTTTTACTCGACTGAACTGATGCTGATGGCAATACGTCAAAATTTTCAACACATCCATTCGTAATGTACTTAATCGTGCGCATCTTTTATAAATAGCGTCAAGGTAACCTTTATCAGGTATACGCGAACCCATAAGCGACGTCGGTAACAGGCATTCCACGGTGTGTTCACCAGACAATACCACTCGTAAACTTTAACCCTGCACCAAAAAAAACCGGAACTTGTCAAAATTCGAATTGTGTTAAATTTTTACCATACCCATATACTACTGATGACAATGTGTTGTATTTATTAATTTATTTATTGGTGTTTAAGGTCACATACTTCTGCACAATGGCAAACTATGACCGACAATGTGTTGTAATACCTTCTTCAAGTAGTTGTGCTTGTCTACAAGACACTTAAATGCGGCTTCAGGATCAAAACACAATTGTCTGCTTTTTGGTTAACATTTGATTGCACCGCAAATATCACGAATGTGCAATTAGCCATAACTTGTCTGACCTTAAGGAGCCGTGGTGTCTGTCATTTATGGGGGGGGGGGGGGGGGGGGGGGGGCGGGGGCAGCTTCTTAGAAATATGCCTACAAGTCCATATTAGAGGACGATTGGGGGGACACGGATTGGGGGGGTCTAAATATTTATATGACGCGGACATATCTCGAAGGTCAAAATTTAGAGTTGCGAAAGATATGGAGGTGGTATCCTCTCGCGGGGGATGTGGTCGACGGGATATTTTTTAATACATTTCTCCGGCGTGGCCCCGGAGAAATGTTTGAAAAATAAGGCCCAAAGATATTTTGAGGCTCGAAGGAAGGTCAATTTTCACCAGGCGCGGTATGTCGTCTATAATTTCATTAGTATGCATATCATAGAATTTATTTTGGAATTCTAGGTGGTGGGGTTCGGTGCATTGTTGCCCTAGTGCACTCGCCCTTCCCCATCCCACCCCACACCCACGACTAAACCACTGAATTCAAGTGATACCTTCATAAATACGAAACTACACTTGAAGTGCTGTATTTAACACTTACTAAGTGCTGAACTAGCACTTTGTTCAAGTGTAGATATCGCAGAACTTGACAGGTGTTACAATAATACCACTTGAAATGAAACAACGCAGATGGCGCGGATCAGGCTCGAACTCTCGCGCCTGATCCGCGTCATCTGCGTTGTGTCCTTTTAATTGTGTACCCACCGAGCGCAAATCAAATTACGGACGATTCTGGAAGAACCACCAATGCTAGACACATGGGAAGTGCCATCCATTCAAGTTTCAGATGTCTGACGATTGTAATGTCTAAGTGCTTAGAGCATTGCACTTTGAGTGTTAAAATCAAACCCTAAGAGTTAGAATGGGTTTAACACCTTGAAAGTGTCAGTTTTAACACTTTAGTTTTTAGTGTGTGTACTCACGTTTGCAACAAACAGATGTCCTGGACAAAATTAAAATAAAACTCTGGTCAATCTGACACCAGATAATAAAAATAACTGGAAAGTTATTAATTTTTCAGTCAATATTATCTCCAGCAATGAATTGCACGTTAAACTGTCTCGTCAATCAGTTTATGAACCACGAAGTCTCAGACTACCTCTCCAATTGGATTTTCATTTATAAGAACTTGTCTGCAGGCGAATGTGGCTTAACAGCCAAACCGTCGAGTCTCTTTACATGCAACCTTACAAAACATTGACGAACTTTTGACTCAATTTTTTTAAATATTTGCTTGACATATTCATCATAAACTCAGAGACGTAGCTACAACCCCCACCCCCTCCTCCAATATTAGTCAAAAAATCCAGATTGTTGGAAATTTTTCAGGCAAAAATTCCAGCAGTTGGGAATTCGAAGCATTGTTGTAACAGAGATTTTTTTCCGAATGTGGTATTAATCCCACAGACAGAATTCTGATCTAACAACCCAAGATTTTCCAACAACTCAGTGGCTCCGAGGTTAATTCCACAACCGTTGTCGTGTTATGCATTTTGTTCTCTTCTATGTTTTTTTTTTTTATCTCAAATTCGTCGCGATTAGATATGAAATTTCTGAACCTCGTTCACGTAAATCTATCGAGTTTCAGTAAACCTCGGCTGGGGTCGATTTTAGTGAACTCGGCGAGTTCACTAAAATCGACCCCAGCCGAGGTTTACTGAAACTCGATAGATTTACGTGAACGAGGTTCGGAAATTTCATATGTCTAATCGCGACGAATTTGAGATAAAAAAAAACCTCATAGAAGAGAACAAAATGCATACGACGACTACGGTTAGTCGGTACAGAAATTTCATATGGAATCGCGACTCATCAGAGATCCTCTATATCAGGTTGAGATTAAAAGAACCGAGGCCATAGAGAGCGTTACAAAAAAAAATAAAAAAATTAGAAGAGCAACCTTAGATCGCCTGATGGGTGCTTTGGTGGAGTGGCCCAGATGTCGTCGTGAAAGGCACTAGAAACCAGAGCAAAATATACTGCAACAACAAAATCAGTAAAACAGATGGATGCTCCCTGTCAGTCCTGTTGCTGTTTGGAAATTATATTCAATTAACAGTGTTTTTCAGTTAAGGGATATGCAATTAAGTGGGCTCCATTACATTAAAATGTTAATAAAATTTTAATGTTTGTTAAATTTTTACATTAAGAACATGGCTTATGATCCCTCATTTGAGCTCGTTCCAACGAGGGGTCATAAACAATGTTTATAAGGCAAAAAAATGAAAATATTTGGTTATTCCAGAAATTGTTTTTTTTTTTTTTTTGTTTTTTTTTTTTTTTTTATTGGGGTTTAACGTCACTTTCAACAGCCAGGGTCACATCCTGTTGGACAGTTTTACGGGTGGAGGAAGCGATAGTTCCGGGAAACAACCGCCGAGCAGAGGCAAGCAACTGTCGCACTCTCCAAACTTACTAACTCTGCACAAGCAGAGTTTGCAGCAGTTGAAGTAAAGTGCATCATCAACGTGCAGTACGCCTTAGTGTACAGGGCCACCGTGCCCCCAAGTAGGCAATCTGGATTAAGAATCTTGACAAAGGATATCACGCAGTTACCGCTGACCGGGATCGAAATATCGACTTTTCGGTTTTAAGTTCAATGCTCTGACCACTGTACCCCCGCGCTACCGCCAACTTTTCGTGTAAATTGGTAAATCGTTATGGTAATGATACGTGCAGGGACGTGGCGATAGGGGTGGGTGTGAAGGTGTGCGCCCCCCCCCCCCCCCCCCCCACAATCCTGGCCAAAATTTCGTATAGTTGGAAATTCAGAGGGAAAGTCAAGAGTAGTTGGAAATTCCATCCATCTGGATTTTAGAGCCTCTTCAGTGATGCTGTTGTCTCCTTTACTTCCCAACATCCCAACTCGGTTTCAAATCGACAAAAATTCCAACTGTTACTATTTACAACTACAGTGTACGCAATATCGAGCTTCATAAGTATGCATGGTGTCAATCGGTACGAGATTTCTATAGTACGTTTACTTATCGTAATAAACAAAATATCCTCGAAATGCACTTCAAGAAAATCACATCATGTAAAATCGTTATCCTGAGTTAATTCCATCATTCACGGTTACAAAATGACGAAACATAGAAAATTGATCATTCCTGCATAAGATCTGATTTAATGTTAGGAGAGTGTGAATTGCTCAAAGTTCTCAGCTTGAGCATTTGTTTTTTAGCACATATTCAAGAGTCCCAGAATAATACCAAATAATAATAACCTCATAATTCTATCACAAATGTTTTTGGCATTTCAGTTACTAAAATCGATTTAATGCTCCCTTTCATGGCTTCATTTTCAAAAATTTTTCTCTGTAGTGAATTTCCAACTAGGGGGAGGGATCGGAATGGGGTTCCCCCTCCCGGTCCCTCCATCTAGATGGAAATTCTCTACCCTACCCCCCCCCCCCCCCCCAATCGAAAACCTCTAGCCACTCCCTGGATACGTGATTGACAAATACGCGTACTTCCTTTTTTCTCGAAGACAGAAAACATGAATGAACACAGGTATGTCTGAATCCAGAAAAAAAATAATCAGAATTTCATCGTTTCCATTGAACAAAATCTCCGTCACTAAATCGCAATTTCACACTTTCTCGGCAGTAAGTTATTGAATGATTACTGACTGTATCCTCGACTTCTATTCTGTATGAAATGTTCTATAACAGAAACGTACCTGTAGACAGAAGGTGATTTCAGCGAACATGTTTTATAATGTAAGGAGAATGTAAACAGCTGATTTGATAGCTCATCGATAGATCGTAAATGCATGCCAATAACAATAATTATTATAACACTACAAAAATAATTTATGATTCATTTGTGGGATATGTAAAGGAATAATTCACACACTGCATTATGCCAGATCGAGGTTGTGCAGTAATTGGAAAAGCGAAAGTAACTTGAGAAACAGAATTTACTGTGACCAGTAAATTCGAATCTGTGTGAAAATGGAGAATTATTTATTTATTTATTTATTTATTTATTAGTGTTTAAGGTCACATATTTCTTCACAATGGCTAATCATGGCCGCGACAGTTTTACAGGTGGAGGAAGCCGGAGTACCCGGAGATAACCACCGAGCAACGGCGAGCAACTGTCAGCTCCCCAACATACCAACTCCACACAAGCAGGGTTAACATTGGTTGAAAACAGGTGCACCATCGACGTGCAGTACGCCTTAGTACACAACGCCAACGTGCCCCCACGTAGGCAATGGGGGTGAAGTGTCTTGCCCAAGGACACAACGCGGTTGCCGCAGGTGGGATTCGAACCGAGGACCTCTCGGCTTGCAACCTGCACCTCTACCTACTGAGCCATCGCGCCCCCGTGAAAATGGAGAAAGCATCAGAACTAAATTATATAGAAAGAAAATGTTTGGAGACTTATTTTCGGGAGAAAAATGTCTTTAAGGAAATCAGAAATAGGTTTTCTTAAATAGCGTTTAAAGATTTTCATACAGGATTCAGATAAAATTGTTCAAGAAACCGGAAATAACTTCTGTGTACAGCATTCGACGTGTTCTACAGAGGAAATGGATATTTTTTACGCTGCCCACTTTTAGAGTGAAGAAATACATGTATGAACTTCAGAAATGCATTGGGGTCATCAAATGCAAGTTCAAGCAATTATGAAAACTGCGCTCAATGAGAGCTGTTTGAACCTAGTGAACTGGACTCAAATTATCAACTTTCACGGTATTTAGACTCATTTGGTGTTGGTCTCAGGTCCACTTTTTGAGCATAAAACTACATGTATGATCTTCAGCAATGATTTGGGGTGGGACATAGAATGTGATTTCTAGCCATTCTGAAAAATGCACACAATGACCCCTGGGTGACCTCAGTCACTTTAACCCAAATTTGAACCTCCAATGGGTTTCTGCTCATCTGATGTTGGTCCCAGGTCCATACGTTACACCATGCTTGAGAGAGGACCATGACTTACTTTCAATATTTTTGGCCCCCGTCCTTTTTTGAGTCTGCAAATGCATATGCGAACTCAGAAAAAGCATTAGGGGTCACATAAATGTGATTTTGAGCATTTCGGAAAATGCACTCAATGAGCCCTGTGAAACCTCGGTGACCGTGACGCACATTTTGAACCTCCATTGAGTTTCGAGTCATTTTGTGTTGGACCCAGGTCCATACGTCATATCATGCTAGAGATATGAGTGCGACCCATTTGATAATTTTTGGCCCCGCCCACCTTTTTGAGTATAAAAATTCATGTATGTATTTCAGCAATGAATTAGGCGGTCATAAAATGCGATTTCCAACAATTCTGAAAAATTCACTCAATGACCCACAGTTTGAATCTCCATTGAGTTTCTAGTCGTTTGGTGTTGGTATCAGCTCCATAGTTCATACCATGCTTGCGATATGAGCATGACTGCCATCAAAATTTTAACCCATCCCACGTTTTTGAGCGTAGTAATACAAGTATGAATTTTCAGAATGCATTAGTGGTCATAAAATGTGATTTCCAGCAATTCTGAAAAATGCACTCAATGACCCCCTAGATGACCTCAGTGACCTTGCCCCTTATTTGAGCCTCCATTGAGTTTCGACTCATTTGGTGGTAGTCCCAGGTACACAGGTCATACCATGCTTGAGATATGAGCGTGACCCACTTTCAAAATGTATGGCCCCGCCCACTTTTTTTAGTATAAAAATACAGATTTCGGATTTCTTTATCCGACGCCACTTATCATTTCTCGTGATATAAGAATACAAATGTGTGAATAAGTATACTGAGCAAGCAGCTTTTCTACATGGGCAAAAACACGAATGTAATACACACACTGATAAAGATGCTATGCAGTTTGATTAAATACAACTATCTTGGATGGGAGGAGGTGTCCGCTCCAAATACACTATCTGTAAACTAGCTGACAACTTCCCTTTGGTTCAGGACACTTATTAAAATGTTATAGGTGTGCCTGTGAAGCTTGACTGTGAGAAACATGATGGGGCAGACGTGCCACCACCCGCATTCGGTTCTTTCATAAATGACTGGGGCACATAATTTCAAGAAAATGTCGAGTGGGCCTAACTGATTAGTAGGGAAATATTTGAGGTATGCCCGTCAGAAATGACAGTGTCACAGAATTTCAAGCCGAATAGTGACAATAAAAAGAAATTTATTAATAGTATATCACACAGGTTTGAATACGGAAAATATTTGTCGAGAGGGCGGTCTGAAAAAATGTCGAATGGGTGAAGTCCAGGAAACAATGTTTTCAAATCCTCAATGAGTCTACAGGCTTGGGTCTTTCATTTGCAACCGTGGAAATATTCTTAATATCACCCACTCCTGTAATATCATTTGCAAATTTTACGAGGGCGTGAATTTTATCATAATCACGTTATGAAAATATTCTCCACCTATGTATAATACTGTATATGTATACGATTTTTGACCCGTGTGATGGGTAGTACATTATTTTGTTTACAAACCTAACCTCTATTGACTCAAAATCATCAGCTGAGTTTCCAAAAAGAGCTTTTGTGAATGGAAACGCATGTAGGCATTTGCATTGTTCATGTATATGAATACATCTTACCACTTTTTAAAATTTCTACACGACGTGATATCTGTAAAAAAAGCGTTGGTGCGTGGAAGATAAACTGACATATAAAAGAAAACAATGACACGGACATCATTACACTTGTTAGATTAAACGACACCTCTGTAATTTGAGTGTGTTGTGATGCGGGAGTGGGTGTGGATCGAATAATGATTTTAATCAGTTTTAAAATATTTTTTGATCCATGCAACAGAATAAATTCACTTCGAATCAATGTCATTGAAATAGAAATGAGATGTGTCTAACAAGTGGAATCAGGCTTCTGAAAATTGAATGTTTTAATATATAAATAGAATTAATTGTGTGTACATGTGTATGGGTGTGTGTGTGGGATGGGATGCGAGAGAGTGTACGTGTGTGTGTGAGGATGAGGGTGTGTGTGTGTGGCGGGGGGGGGGGGGTGCGTAGTAAACACAGACGACCGGGCTCACGTTTGAGACTTTGAACTGTCTAACCGGACTCGCGGTGACAAACGCTGTGACCCCGTTCGTAATGGCCAACAGAACCAGTCTCCCAGATGGATTTTTACTTTGAGAGAGACTCCGATTGGACTTTTTCAAACACTTGGAGTGTTGTGTAAAGCCACTATGAAAGTATTGATTCTGTTGGACAAGAGGGAGCCCTGTTAGAAGGTTCAAAGTCTTATATGTGTTCACGATCGTCGGTGTTTACTAACCCAACACATGCACAGACACACAATGACAGAAACAATGGAAACTGATTCGGATGTGTGGGTTGATCCCATTTAGGAAATTTCATTCATGTAGACACAATAGAAAACAGAAACTGGTTGCCTTTTCGGTGGTAATACCCCCCCCCCCCCCACCCACCCTCTCTCTCTCTCTCTCTCTCTCTCTCTCTCTCTGTCTCTCTCTCTGTCTCTCTCTCTGTCTCTCTCTCTCTCTCCGCCACCCAGCGTCGGGTATTTCCGGTTTTACGGACTTGATTGAGATTCACAAATCCACTACCTATCCTGCTCACCCCACTCCCAGAACCCACACACCGATAACGTGCTGTTTATCACCGTTTTGTCACGTGAAACGCAGGTCGGTTCGTTTGGTACAGAGATGAAACAAAATTAACGTCCTGAATAAAAAAAATTAACGTCCTGAATAAAGTGTGCAAACCTGCATATATCAAGATTCTGGCTATTACAAATCGAGCCTGAGCCCATCAGTGAATTAATGACTGGCTCTAATTAGAGTAAGGTTGCAGTCAGTGTCCCTTTAACCCTTTACCCAACATACAGGATATCAAAATTTCGTATTTTAATTACTGTTTTTTTTCAAAATATTTCAAAGAAGCCATATCATGTGACCCACTCATTGGGACGAGCTCAACGAGATCGTTCCAATCAGGGGTCACATGATATAGTTTCGTTGAAATTCTTTGAAAAATATAATTTTTCAACTGCTTAATTTGCAAATTACGCGGGCGCCTTTTCGTTAGGTAAAAGGTTAATCGATGTGACCTGGGCCCAAGCCCCGACTGTACCGGATAGTATGTGAAAAACGACATACAGTTGATTACCGACCCTCCGTTGGTTTTTCTGGGTACTAAGTCTTCCTCCACCGCCCAACTCTCTACCCAAAACCCAAACTAGCTACAATAATGGTTGCAAATGGTACAGTTCACCGCGGGTCTGCATACATTTCGTAAACATTTATCACCTTATACATTTTGTATTACAGATAGATGGGGAAGTTATCGAATCGCACACATTTGGCCTTTGCCTTTGTGTTTTTCAACCTGGTATTTTTGCACGCGTCGTCTCTCATGTATGCACTCTATTTGTCAACTTTTAAATAAACTCTTCCGAAATAATTAGTGATAAATATTTTTAATTTCCTAAATTAATATAGCACCTCAACTGATACCCGTCCACTTAACGTGATCACAAGTGACATTTGCAAACACTTTTCCTGAATGACTGAACATGTTCACCCTTTACCTCAAAGATATGGTTTATGACCTCTTATTGGAACGAGCTCGGTGAGCTCGTTCCAATGAGGGGTCATAATCTATGTTTTGGAGACAACAGACGTAAATATAATAAAATTTAAATAGAGATTTTTGTGAACAGTGTTAGCTGGATGTGTCCTCTACGTTTGTTGACGTGTTAAAATCGTCCTCACGTTCTGCGTTATAATGCTGGAATATGTCAGCAATTTGTAAAAGTGTCAATATTAATTACATCGCTTTTAAAAATCTAGTATATAGACGATATCTGCGCTGTTTTAGTGAATATCTGGAATTATCTCGCGAGTGTGGACCTGGAAGTTTCATTTTTCGCGAGCGCATGCGCGAGTGAAAAATAATTCTTCAGGTCCACTCGAATGAGATAATTCCCGAAATTCACCAAATTAGCGTAGATTTCTTTTTATTATATGCTACATGACATTTCACTGTACAATATTCAGCCCAATTCGACTGCAAGCAGGTTCCAGATAATAACTAAGATCAGCTGATCGTTCCTCCAAGACGACGTTCAAAGCGACGTCATGCGCCGAAGCGTGTGGGCCTGAAAGTATTATTTTTCACTCGCACAAGCGCTCGTGATAACTAAAACTTTCAGGTCCACATTCATGAGATAATTCCAGATATTCACTAAAACAGAGCAGATGTTTTTTTTATTATATGCTACGTGACATTTTACTGCGCAATGTTCAGCCCAATTCGACTGCAAACAGTTTTAAGGCAATAACAAAGATCTGCTGATCGTTCCTTAAACGCGACGTAAAGGCGATGTCACGCGCCGAAAAAAGTCACGCGCCGAAGCGTGACGTCATTTTTGAAGCTACTGGTGGATATTTCTCGATATCCATCGACTCGATGGATATCGAGAAATATCTTGTAGATAATTTGCGATAATTCACAGGCTAGCATAAAATATAACAATAACATGAGAGGAATGAATAACAGTCCGAGGGTTTATTACCGGCACGAGACGAAGTCGAGGGCCGTTAATAAGCCAGAGGGCTGTTATTCATTCCTCGAGGGCCGTTAATAAACCGGGACGCTCGACAAAAGCATGTTATTACTATTATTACCATGACCGAAAGCGGGCGGCGGGCTGTTAATAAATTTTGTTTTCATTAACGCCCGCGGCTCGCTTCCGGTTGCATGCACAGGTACTCGACACAAGCTGGGAAATCGAAAGAAAAATGATATTTGATACCATTTTTGAATCCATGCTGACGTGCCCCTGTAATGGTATATAAATATTAACAAGTTAAACAACTCGCTTTTCGAAAACGATAGCACTCATCTTCGTTTTCCCCCCTCAAATTTGATTCACATAACGTATCCAACAATGCCCAGTATCAATGGAAAGGGGGATGAATAAGCTTTACAGTGGTGTATTACATGACCGTTGGGTGTTCTTGAGTTGTTCATGATAACTGTGAGAAGTCGCAGAAAAGGCCGAAAAACATTTAGTCGGACAAGAAAGTGCACAGTGAAATGAGGTTTACGAACGACAATTATCCGATTTATTATAAGTAATTCGAGGTCCCATTGCATATGAAGGGCAGATTCAAATATTAACCGTATACCTTTATCCATTACCAATCTCGGATCCACATGCTTGTACCTGTGGTTGCATGGCGTCATGAATTACGGAGTCTTACTGCCCCGCTAAACTCCGTTAATATACTAGAGAACGCCCGCTAAAGTGGTAATAATAAATGATGTTCTTTTTCTCAATACCTAGCATTCGCCCATTAAAAATGCTTTTCCACTGAAACTTGTTTTAACATGAATAATTTGAAAAAAAGTCAATTTTCATAAACCGAGGTTGATGGAACTCATTAGCATATCCATTAACAAAACCTTTTCTATATTAAAGGGAATGCAGTGCGCCGATAAGTGGTTGCGCAAAAAATGAACCCAGACATGTTATTCCATTTTAATTCAAAGCATGCTTATTTCGCCGATGCATTGCACCCAATATGTGATTTGGTTAGCGAGCATAAATTGCGAAATCTGGCAGCAAATTCTTCCAAAATGAACTTGACAATTAGGCTCTCATTTATGTTGCTCGCGAATTATTGTACAGTGTGTACGTCGAAACACCATTAACCGAAATCGTTCCAATATTTGACCCTTCTGTGATCTGGAATATTTTAAACGAATGTTCTGTATGAGGAGATAAAGTGTCCAAACTGCAATTAGTGCGAGTTTTTCCCGTTAGCAGTGTCATCACCCCGTCTGTACTCGTCAACTGGGATGGCATCCGAATCTTTAACTCCCCATTTCTTACAAAACCCAGAATTGGCAATAAAATTGCGACAATCTGATCAAAAATATCCTCTTGATAGTTTCCAATGAGCGAAAATAATAGAGTTTACGATTTTTATGACGGGATAACAGAAAGTATCCGTTAACAAGATCATCAGATCAAGCAATTAGACTTTAATATCCAAATTGAGTGGAGTTCATGTAGCCTATCTTTACAACAATTATGTTTTCACCTTTCTTAGGAAGAAATGCTGATCAATTTTATATCACTTTGAAAGACAATGTCCTTATCTTATAAAATGATGTTCACATAGCTTCATGAGCTCCGTAAAACAAGATTAAATTAGTTAAATTTCTGGTTGCATTATGGACAAAACGGCATCTTCATATGTCAACATCAGTGTACAGAGGGTTAACCCTTTAAACTCTAGTAGTATCTTCCATGCGATAAACCGGTTCTCGTCAGATCACCGAAGTTAAGCAACGTCGAGTCCGGTTAGTCCTTGTATGGGTGACCGTCTGAGCGATCGATTCGGACTCCCGCGTTGTATCCTTGGGCAAAGCACTTAACCCCGATTGTCCACATGGGGGCACGATGACGCCGTGTACTAAGGCGTACTGCAAGTCGATGGTGCGCATGTCTTCAACCAATCTAACCCTGCCTGTACTGCAGTGCGGAGTTACGATGTTGGGGAGCTGGCAGCTAGTCGTTGCTCGGTGGTTCTATCCGGGTACTCCGGCTTCCTCCACCCATAAAACTGTCCCCGACACGATATGACCTTGGCTGTTAAAGTGTCGTTAAACCCTAATAAACAAATAAATAAATAAATAAATAAATAGTATCTTCCATGCCAGTTCAACGGCAGCAATCAGAAGAGTCCATATTCATTATTTGGGGTAGACCAATCAATATTTTCAACGTGCAGCCTTGGGGCTGCACGCTGAAAATATGGATTGGTCTACCCCACACATTTACTGAACAGCCATCCTATTTAATGACGTTATGACGTATCATGTTCCTGGCCGGAAAAAAACGGCCGCTAGGATTCCAAGGGTTAAGTGGATGAAACATGTTGACCATCGAGCAACTGTATGAACGCTTCTTTCATTTTTTTTATTGGGGGAAGATTCAGTAAAAAATTAACTCCGCTGCTCCATAGAGGATAATACCGAACTGGACAAACGTTCCGGCCTACGATCATCTGTGGAGCCCCAATGATGGTCTTCATCACAAAGGTATCTGGAAAGGGTAAAGCTATTTCGTAGACATGTGAATTGGTTGACTCTCGTTCCGTAATACACTGTCATATTATAGACGACTTATCTTTTCCCCGAGGCTGTTTGCATAAATCATTGACTCACTTTGTTCAGTTACCGGAAAACGATAAATATATAATACAGCTAAATGCACAAATTCAAGTTTAAACTCTTTTGGTATTTATGGCATGTACACAAGTTGGGTTTAACCCTCCGGGCAGTGATGTCGAAATCCCAAAAGTTCAACTTACATTTTCCCGTGATGTATTGAGGAATTTAACCAACTAAATATTGTTTGACGGAACACATTGCACCCTGTTAAACGAGTGTGTATCGGTTTAAAGTAAGACGATGAAGCCTAACAAACCAGGAGCACTGAGTAGCTACCAAACATACATATCAAGTATATTGACTCGGCGCCTGTCGGGTCTGCCCGGTCACGTCCGATGCCAGGTAACTTATTGTCACTCCCGATGCCAATAAGTGACATCTACATTGGGTGTGTCATACTATAAAAAAACTGGTTCCAGTTTTAATAAACAGTCCTTCAAAAAATCCTGCAACTCAGGAGAAGGGGGAGGGAATTGCATTAGTAAACAAAACTTTTTTTTTGCATTGCTTTGTTGAATCCTTTTGTAACGTAACAGTGTTACTCGAAAAAGTCGCCTTTCAAATTGTACCACGTTACCACTATTCGTCTCCAAAACATAGTTTTTAACCCTTCATTGGTACGAGCCCGTCGAGCTCGTTCTATTGAGATTTCAAAGCTATGATTTCGATACAAAAAAGCTGAAAGTTGTTTAAGTTATTCAAGCAGTTGTTTAGCAATTGTCGTCAGCCAGTCGAAGTAGGTAAAGATTAATGGTTGAAGAGAAAGACTCTTGTTTCTCGTTTGTACTTAAATGCCTCGATGGATGGCATGGCTGTGTCTCTGCAAAACAAATTATAATTTAACAAAACCATTCAAAATTAAACTTCCAGACCCTATGCATCGTTTTTGTTCCACATAGAGCCTTTTATTTATTCTCGAAATGTTTGCTCCGCGACACGCGTTCACGTGAGTTATAAAAGTGAGACATGCGGATATAGACGTAGGAGCATTTGCTAAGTCTAAGTTTAACCGTTACTATCGAAACTGTGTTTAATGTATTTGGCAATACAAATGTATTTTGGCATGTTTTTCAACTGCACGTTGTGGTATTAGTGGCTAGTTTTGAAAACGTTATGAAGATAAGATTGTCATAAACATTCTGTTGGTGTGCAGTGGAAATTGAAACTTAAACTAGTCTTGGTTCTGATTCAGTATTTTACATACATAACAATCGTATTGACCCACGAGATGTCAAGAGATATACCAATAAACCGAACTGAAATAAAGAGCACAAGCACCGTTAATTTAAGGGGAAAACGGAATTGTTCCTTTCGGGATTTACGGTAAGAAAATATCGGGGGGCTTGTCTCAGTGTTTTTTTATTACTAACATTCAAGCCAATGTCAAGCAGAATGATATTGGATCCATGATGTCTCTAAAAGGCATATGAGACTATGATATAGTGAGGTCTCTCCAGAAATGCCCTTCTGCTGGGGTTTAAATATATTCCCTGGTTCTGTAAGAATCGGGAACGGGAATGACATTACCCTCAGAACCAGGAACTGGGAAATTAACCAGGTAATATAAAGCAAATTTATGAGAGTAAAAAGACTCATTTATTTTCATGAAAATGAACGCATTTCACTGACAATCTTCCATCCCCAAACGGAATTGTGAAAACCTAGCCCCGCTTCAAACTCATCTTCATTTTCAGAATCACTAGTATTATCACCAATACCTCCCCCAACATCAACTCCCTCTTCACTGCTGTCATCAGTCGCGTCTGCTTAAAGCAGAGGAGGGGAGAGCAGTAGCTCAGTGGTAGACTGTTGGGCTTCTGTGCTAGAGGTCCCGAGTTCGATACCCGTCCAGGACGACCCGCGTTGTGTCCCCTGGACAAGGCACTTTATCCCTTATCCCGGTTGCCTACATAGGGGCACGATGACGCCCTGTACTAAGGCGTACTACACGTCGATGGTGCACATGTCTTCAACCACTGTAACCCTGCTTGAGCGGAGCTTGAACAGAGTTAGAATGTTGAGGAGTTGACAGTTGCTCGTCGATGCTCGGTGGTTCTCTCCGGGTACTACGGCTTCCTCCACCCGTAAAAACTGTCACGGTCACGATTAGCCATTGTGTATACGTATGTGACCTTAAACACCAATAAATAAATAAATAAATAAATAAATAAATAAATAAATAAATAAATAAATAAATAAATAAAGCAGGGGAGACTGGTGACGGCAGTGAAGAGAGGGTTGATGTTGAAGGAGGTGGTAATGAAAAGTGATATTGATGATTCTGAAAATGAAGACGAGTTTGAACTTTGAAGCAGGTGAAGATCCTGCAATTGAAGAGGTGTGTGTGTGGGTGGGTGGGGGTCCTCTATAACTGGTTGAGACCAAAAGTGAATTGGTGAGAAAGGTTCGTCAGTAATCAGGACTGTAAAAATTTCAGGCATGGAAGGGTGGGCGAAATCCTACAAAGTTACACTGGGGCAGTTTTTCAATTCATAAAATTTCAGGTCAACTCCCAAACAGTACCACGCTTGATTCCCGGTTCCGTGATATAGATTTCACGGGTATCGGGACCGTCTTTCGGAATCGGGAACCCGGGGTTTCACTTCTACGCCTGGTCCGATAACATACCGCTAAGTAGTATAATATTTCTCTCTGCACCCTGTTTACTATGTAATTTCACTTTGCACCTTGTTCGAAAAATGCACTCTTCAATTTTTGTGTAACAGCAATGACAAAAGATAACTGCTCAATTTTGGAGTAATTAACAATCTTTTAAATCCTAGCGTGATACACAATTACAACAACAGTATAAACACACCTAAAAAGAAATTACGAGGTGACAATGTGGAAAATAGGTGTAAACACGAATTGAATGAAGTCATAGAATATATATTCAAGTTGGGAAACGTTGGGTATGTAAAGCAATCAGAATAAATGTTTTCAAATTCATAACTTCGTAGTGAAAACTATACTTTGATGAAAAACTTACTTGAGTACTTTGTGTGGTTCCATTTACTTATGATGTCAGGTTTTCAACAAAAATCTCTTGAACTCACACACAAGTTTGATGTACAATAACTTTGATCTAGTTTGTGTCCATGAATAGCCACTTTTGAAATGTTTCTGATTGACATCTTAGATCTAAAGCGTCAGTCATATAGCACACTGTGCAGTTATGCATAAAATCTGATAAAAAAGGTATAAAGCTATCAGCAAACTTACTATGTCAGTCTATTCATTACTCGATTTGAATGTAACTGGGTGTCTTGTTTTGTTCTGGAGTTGTGACACGGAATTGCAAATTTCTCCACTAACCCTTTACCTAACATGAAAAGCAGACGACACTTGCTAACAAAATTCTTGAATAACTCATTTTTTGTCTCAAAAACATAGGTTATGAACCCTCTTTGGAACTAGCTCGTCCCAAAGAGGGGTCATTTTGTGAATAGCGCTGACCGGTAGTGACCGTTACGTCGGGTAAAGGGTTAAAACAGCCCCTAGTTCAGGTTGTGATTTAATTGTGTTCTGTGAGGAGGGATATGTAGGGGAGCAATAAAGAGCACATTTAGCCTGCTTTTACACCAAAACTCGCATCGTTTTCATTGTCTTCATACCAGCCTTTTCAACCTTGATTTTTGTTCATTTTTATTATTTCTTTTTGTCGGTTCATACGGTTTACGGTCCTTTCCTGCGTTTATAGCGATGTAGCGACCATATAACCAATGTTGTGTTGATCTGTTAAGGACCTGATGACGTGCATATTTGATTGACAGTACTGAGGCGTGGTATCAGCCATCGCCTTCAGGCCCTTTTTCTTGACTCATCAGGAGCCACCTGTTTTCTTTTCTAAGCAGTGTGACATCGCTTGTATCTCATCATATAAATGTGTTTCCGTTCCGTTAAATATCTATATGTAGATATTTATACCTACTATTGTATTTAAAGGGGAGGGTTTATCCCAAGTGCTTGACACTCGTTGTATAATCTTTTTTTGTTAATTACAACAAGTAAAATGAGTTCAATCTAACAATCACAAGTGCCTTGCTTTGTGGGATGTTTATTTTTTAAGTAAAATCGTCATGCACCAACATGCCAACGTGTATGTTGTGAAACTAACAGAATGGTGATACCATCTTCAAACTATCTCCTTTTACAAACACCCTTTAACCCTTTACCCAACGTAACGGCCAAAACCGGCCAGCGCTATTCTCAAAAATCGCCAATTAATTTTCATTATTTTTTTCATTTTTTGTCTCAAAAACATAGGTTATGACCTCTCATTGGAACGAGCTCGTCGAGCTCGTTCCAATGAGGGGTCATAACCTATGTTTTTGAGACAAAAAATGAAAAAAATAAGTTATTCAAGAATTTTTTTGGCAAGTGTCGTCTGCTTTTCATGTTAAGTAAAGGGTTAACCTTTTATCTAATACGACTTTCAGACGACACTAGCACATACCAATTCTAGAAAAACTTAAAATTGTTACTTTTTCCCTCAAAAACATAGCTTATGACCCCTCACTGGAACGAGATCAACGATCTCGTTCCAATGAGGGGTCATAAGTTATGGGTTTAAGACAAATGGGTTCAAGATAAAAACTGAAAAAATAATGAAATTGGAATGATGATTATTGTGAATATCGCGGACCTGTTATGTTTTTTAAAATTGAACGTATTCTTAACTAGTCATGCGAGACAGAGCCTTGAAAAACAAACGTGTAATCACATGGGAAAAACATAAACAACATGCAGTCTTATGGGGTTTAATTTAGGATATATCTTGCCTAAATCATTCGCTTCATGTGCTAAAATGCTAAAATGTAGAAAAGTCACTTAGCATGTCTTCCTCTCCATTAATCCTTTAAAATCACGATGCATAAATTTTGCGCAAAGAGAAAAATTGTCGTCCACAAGGAGGAAACAATATAAATATGAAATTGGGAAGAAGGATCAGGGAAGGATCGGTAATAACTTAATCCTATAGCCGCGTATGGTTAAATTTCTACTAAATCGCCCCACAAATACCAAAAAACCGGAGAGTCCTCCATTTCCCAGTGGCGCATAAGACGATACCATTCAAGGCGCACGGGTTGAAAGATTTAAAAATCGTCTTCATGAATAAAGAGGAAATTCTAGTAATCTCCCTTACAAACATAAGCGGTACTGCACCCACTGGGGGCCAAACAAAGCCTGTACCAACGGAGAAAAATGAAGGCGTGTAAAGTTATTATAGAGTCATTGGCAATACAACTCAACTCTTATTAGAAGGAAGGTGAGGGGACAAAACTGTTAATCGCTAAATACTGGCGAGGAGGATCACCGGGTTGTTATACAGAGTAACACTGCGCAATTAAACGCTCTGTACGTCCATCCCTGCTGATGCCGCCCCAGACCATGATTGATCCTCCACCACAGCGGTCATGCTCAGCAATGTTGACTGCATGGAATCGCTCTACTGGTCTTCTCCATATCCTAGAACGCCTATCTGTGTGGTCTAGGCAGTACCTTGACTCATCCGTAAAAATGACAGGTCGTCAATCTTCTCTGGTCTATCCAACGTGGTCCATGGCCCATTCATATCGTGCCTGGTGGTGGTTATGGGTCAGCGGAATGCGAATACATGGTCTTCTCGATCGGAGACCACATTCGTGCAAACTTGCCTGGATAGTCTGCGTCGAAACATTTACCCCGGATGCATTCTGAAGGTCACTTCGAAGCTGGGTTGCTGTGGCAAAGCGGTTCCTACGGGCTGAATGATCAAAAACCGGCCTTCGGCTGCAGATGTTTCCCTGTCTCTGCCACCACCATTCCGTCTTACTGGTGTGCCATACTGCTGAAGTCTTGCCCAGGCTCTGGTGATCACCGCATGGTGCACACCAAGGCCTTCTCCAACCTGGCGATGGGTAGCCCCTTGCTCTACCATCCCCACAGCCCGCCATATTTCTGCCCAAACAACTGTCTTCTTACATTTGCATTTGCCATATTCAATTATTAAATCTCAAGAGTTTGTGTTGAAATGAAGATTGAATACCCTACACATGTCATGTACATGTAGACAGTACACGAAAACATTATGAAAATCAAGGTGTACATGCTTTCCATGACTGTCACGAAACGTCTGCCTGTCAAGAGAGCTAATGAAAACACCGGGGATCATCTCAATACATTTCTCAATCATATCCACCAAAAATATCGCAAATATGTCACACTCAAATTTCACAATGATGTGTCAAATATTTGGTGCTTAGCAAACTTTGAGTAGTATACAAAACGTAGTTGGTAGAATATATTCGTTAACAGCTTGTTAGTAACCTAATATGTATGATAAATAGACCAATGTGGAATTAACACACATCGTACGTAACATAATATGTCACAAACAAACGTTTTAACTAATAAGGTACCTCCCCGCTATAGCGTTATTTAGTAAGATTTAGGATCTGTGATATTTAGCGTGAACATTATACTTGCTCACAGAATGCTTATGCTTACAGCCAACATAAAGGTATATTTCATATTTCTTTTCAAATGAATAATACGTATTAAGAGATATGTTATAGGCTGATTTTTATGCAACTCCTACCACCTCTACTTGTCTGGGGAATCTTCAATGAAAAGAATATACAGTCGTAAATATTTATTGTCACATACAATGGTCAAACTACACATGGTAACTTGAATGAATGAAAAGTTTCAGCTCGCCAAAGGCGCACAGTGACGATATGGGATTCAAATCCCTTGCGACCCGAATAACTTTATTTACTTTATAGCTTTATTTGCTTATAAATGCACGAGGCTCGGAAGCGAGAGCTAATAATCTTACTTAGATTGAGTGTGCGCACTGGCAGTAGGGTAGAAGTTGGAAGTAGGCATGTGCGAAAGAACAAGATGTTAATCCCTCATTGTCCTGTACGTGCCTTGCAGGTAGAGCACAATACGGTATTAATCTCAATCAACTGTCACCTGCATACTTCACCGATAGCTGATAGTTAGTTACTAAAGTTATTCTCCCACAAAATATTAATATATTTTTATTTTAACCCTTTACCTAACATGAAAAGCAGACGACACTTGCAAACAAAATTCTTGAATAATTAATTTTTTTCATTTTTTGTCTCAAAAACATGGGTTATGACCCCTCATTGCCATAATCTATGTTTTTGAGAAAAAAAATTAAAATATAATGAAAATTAATTAGCGATTTTTGAGAATAGCGTTGGCCTGTTTTGTTCGTAACGTTGGGTAAAGGGCTAGCTATGACCTTAAAACACTCTGAGTATATGACGCTGTATTGTTGTAGCTTCCCCCAAGCATAGAACACATTGTAACTCAGGGGACGATCTGTCAGCTGCATACTTCGCCGATAAGCTGATAGTTAATAATAATAATAATATTTATAGAGCGCCTAATCCCAAAAGGCTCTAGGCGCCTGGCGTACCTACTAAAAAATTTCGAGCTTGACAAATTTAGTATAAATATGGTATATAGAAAGGCATGCAAAATATAGAAAATGTTATTCTGGCTTCTCATTAGTTTGATGGCTGCTGTACTCTGGATTCATCAACAGTTTTGGTATTACTGATATCAATTTGGAGGTATTTTTGATACAAAAATACTTCAGTTTCTTTTTGAAAGAGTCCAAATTGACGCTATCACGGACATTCAGGGGAAGGGAATTCCAAATTTTGAGTGCTATAATTTGAAACGCACCGCGGCCGTACGTTTCGAGGTTATAGCTTTTCACAGTTAGTAATAACTTGTTATGAGATCTTACAGCCCGGGACGGGATATAATCGTGGATAAGAGATGCCAAATAATGGGGAGGGTTGAGTCTGATTTACGAAAACAAAGAGTGGCTATCTTGAACTCTAAACGTGCCCTTACAGGAAGCCAATATAAAGTCTTCAGCATGGGGGTGGCATGTGAACTCTTTTTATAACTAAGAACTACCCGTGCAGCATTGTTTTGAATGCGCTGCAGTGTGCCAAGGCTTTCTTCGGTGATGTTAGTGAAGAGTGAGTTGCAGCAGTCAAGACGCTGCAAGATAAAGGAACATGCTAGTTTTGCTCTGGCATCTTGAGACAGGTATGATCTCATATGACTTATAAGTCTAAGTTCCAAGAGTGAAATTCGGGATAGATGATTGATGTGATCTTTCACTGACAGATTGGCGTCAATGGTGACATCAAGGTTCCTGGCTCTGCCAGGTTCCTGGCTCTGCCAGCAAACTTGATGTCCTCATTATAAATTCGTGATGAAAGTTATTCTCCCACAAAATATTAATATATTTTTATTTTAACTATTGTCTTAAAACACTCGTGAAAATACCCTATGGCAGATACAAAAGAATAATTTTGTTGCAACGAATTCCTATAATTAGGCTGTATCAAGTGTTATCATCTGTGAAAGAAGGGAATGATCGTTACTGAACCTTTGGGAGTATTGTTCATCCTGAAACGACGTCATCACATTATTATTGCCACGTCGTCGTATTCTGTAGTCGAAGCCAATGAATACGATACTAAATAGAGTGTTTCTGACAATTCGGTGTCCTAGATTTGAACACGTGATGTGCTCAAGCCCTATGTGGCTCTGTTGGAACAAATTGTCACTAATTCTCCTGGTAGGGTTGTGGGATTAAATATCACTACTCTTCTTTATGGGAGCATAACTTAAGTCCTCTGAGGACATTTGCGTTTATTGATAAAAGCGTACAAATGTACAAATTGGTTATGAATGGACAAGAATTCGCGTATTTGTTTCTATGTTTACGGCCCCAGTAGCATATCGTCCCTTGAGTCCTAATGTGTTTTGTGTGCCTACTGGCACATAGAACACATTGGAACTCAGGGGACGATATGTTAACCGCGACAAATCAGCGGCCGGCCAACCTGCTATTATGCTACCGTTTGACGTCACTGTCAGGGCAAAGCCAGCCTAAATATAGGGGCAAGGGGCCTCATATATAAAGATATTGTAAGTTCAAAAGATATTCCGCATCAAAGCGAAAAACCTGCGTGAATTGCACTTCTCTGTGAAGCTGGACATGGAAAAAACACACGTGGTGTATATCCAGCTTCAGGACAGGGGCCCAGGGGAGAAACGGGATGTTAGATAAGGTCTAATCTCATTTAAGTTATACAGTAGTCGCGAGTCTTACGAGATGTAATCGGTTGGTGGCAGGATATCGTCACGGCCAATTGAGAAACGAGATTCTAGAAGATAGAAATGTCTGTCGTGTCGCCACCTGATCATTAGTTTTCCAAATGACTGGCAGAAACGAATCGGTTCTCTCGACAAGGGAAATCACTGTTAAGTCACGCGCGAGATGACTTGTATTGATTCTGCCTCGATATACGTCATCTCCCACCGTTTTGGCAGATAGACAGATGAGCGTCTGTCCACCTGACAGTTTAGGGTAAAAAGTATATATACCTTGAGGAGCAGAGCAATAGACACACACTTGGGGTCACACACACGTTGGTGAAGTCCAGGGCAGGCGGACTCTGTTTCCTGGCATAGGGGTACCTTCGATCACAGGACCCTGAAACGGCTGGAATCGCCAGAGAGGGCATTCCACGACTGATTTAGCTTAAGGTTGATAGGCGGCTACAGTGCCAAATTCGTTGAGAAGGAAAACCCCAGGTGAAACGTTAAAGTTTAGATTGTCGAGTAGCAGGTATCAGCCTGCAATAGTCAGAAGTGTAGGTTAATCGTATTGTGCGTATTAACCCTCTGAAGCGTCAGACTGATTGCGTTGGGAGTAGTTTGTTTTGCTGTCGAAGCATCGTAATACCGACTGGAGATCGGTGTGAGTGACAATTTCGCCCTAGCACAAAAAGGGGCATTTGTGAATCGTGAATTCAACCAGGAACAGTGAACATTTCAATAGGACTTTCACGGAGGACTTTCACAAGGCACATAAGGTATGAGTAGACAATATCTGGTAAAATCAGAAGTACGGTGGCTTTATAGATGACGAACATTGCTGGTCGGAACCCTCCGACAGCCAGAGGTACAGTTACGCGCAGACGTTGACATTTGAGCCTAAGCGGGTGAAGCTCTTATGGCGGTAAAAACATTTCAGATTTGTGAAGCTCTTATGGCGAGCTCACGGTAGTAACATTTCCAGTGTGTGGACTATAGTGCTAGTACAGGGCTATAGAATGAATTGTTGAGAATTGTTTAACCCTAGCAACCCATTTTCTGTGAAAGAACCGAATTGTTGATTGTTGAAATATTGAAACGGCTTTATTTTTATGTGTAAATAAAAGAATCGTTGTTACTTTAAATCATTCTTTCCATTACACAGCCTGAAGTGATTAGGAATCACACCTAACGGAAATCGAACCTATTTCAGGCCAATTTGGCAGAGAAGGAATCACGGCGTCGGTCTAACTCAGCTCCCAGCGCCGAGTTCGCGACACTTGGATTCCAACCCTCCACGTTGGTCTAATTTTCCCGCAATTTCATCAGCGGGACTAAATAACCCCACGTCAGCCCAGGCCTTACGGGGCCTCAGGTGTCCTGACATTCACGAAATATTTGAATTGCGGTTGCCCATTTCACAATTATTTCATCAACGGAGTGACTTCCAAACCGCTTTGTTTCTCTAGATTTTTCACACGTGCAGCAGACGATGCTCCTAATGAAGTGTCATTTAAATTACAAATCATTTTACGATTGGGACTAAGACGTAGAGGCCTCGACCTCTATCTGATTTGTTGATTATTTGTTCAGTGAAGTTGTGGGTCACACAGAGGATTCACTTACTAAAATTGTTATCGTTAAAAGTTGGCTTGTCTTTGCAGGCCTGGCATTCTGAAAAATGCAGGAGGGCAAAAAATCGCTCTCCTGAATCAGCTTAGGAGAGCAATTAGCTTTACACAGCATTTTAAGTATCCAATTGAACGAACTCAGTGAAACTGAAACCAACAGACTACATCAGTAATTTTATTAACTTTACTAAGGTAAAGCGAAATCTCTTAGACATCCAGATGTCTCACTCAACAACCGAACACACACTTGACAAGACCTGTGTGTGTACCCAGACCTGTTGTCCAAGAAAGTCATACGCCTACCACTACCACCTTCAACCCCCAAGGGGGGTTGAAGGTAGTAGTGGTATGCGTATGACTTTCTTGGAGGACAGGTCTGCTTGAATCTACAGTCACATCCTGGTGCAAGTGCTTCAAGTGACAGGATAGTTGTAATGGTAGTATATTATAGTGTCAATATTCCTTGAATAATTACCCCTCAAACTGTGATGTCAGTTGTTGAACTTGAAACTGACAGAAAAAAAAATATTGCTGTGACCCATTTTGCTTCAAATGATTGCAACTGTGTTTGGGTATGGTTGCAGCCATTACCTTTTACCACTAAACCACTTTCAAAATGAAATTACGTGATGTTATGTGACTTCGAAGTTAAATTACATTTTTGCTTTACAACAAAAATTTAATGTGAGCATAATACATGTAATCTCAATCATCCCAGACCAAAATATTTAGGAGGGCAATTTTTCACTCTCCTTAATTCTTTCAGGAGGGCAGTAAGGAGAGCTAAAAAATCGCTCTCCTGAAATTGCCAAGCCTGTCCTTGTTCATTTCACGAATTGGATTTGGGCTATGGGTAGGATCTTATCATTTGGAACCTATACGTTATTGTGATGAAGTGACAGTAACGTGGTCTGGTGTTCCGATATCTCTGGTAATATTCACCACACTCGGGAAACGGAACGTACTGTAATGATATCTTTTTCCAGCAGAATTAATGTGTGTATAATGTCAGCTGTTCATTTAGTGTACATTGCATGGAAAATCGTTCACTATGAAACTCCGAAGATATGGATGTCTTGTTACATTCAGTGTAACGATGTCTCTGCGGCTACGATGTGACCAAAATGTTTCCTGTTCAGTAAATGCGAAATAACTGAAACCAACATTCGCCAATATGGTATTTTGCGATTATTATCACCATATTTAGATTCACTAATAATAATAAAAAGATAAACAAACAGGACAAAAGCATAGAAAGAAAAAAATACAAAGTTTGTTAAGAAAAACCAAATCTTTGGGAATTCAAGCGAGAAAAAATTCCAAACATTATAAATTATTGTCATTAATTGACGGTAACATGATCTGTGGCCTGCCCAGGCGCAGTCTGTGTACCTTTTGTTTGTTAACTGGATTATAAGTAATCAACTACATTTGAGTCGCTTTGGGCACAGCGTAGATCCCACGTAACACGCGTCTTTGACGCGACCTTGAGGCGGCAGTTAGACATTCTGACACACGATAAGTGACAAACAGAGGTTGCCGCTTTGTGTCGGAATATTCGACACAAAGTGGCAATCTCTGGTTGTCCCTTATCGAACGCCAGGATTAATGTGCTTCTTAGTACCAGTAATAATATCTGGGGAGGTCTAAAATCTCACCTACTGGAAAGCTATTCTGCCGAGTGGACAATTATTCTGTCGACTGCTTGAAAGCATCTGCCATACGTATAACCTAACCCCCCGCACCCCCTCCCCCCCCCCCCCCTACACACACACTTCATTGTTATAACATCTTTTTCAAGTTTTATTCTCTATTTTGGTAACATACATGCTTCGTGCTATTTTTGCCACGTGTGACAGATGGCTCACTCAGGTAATACCGTTCCTGTGCTAATGAAGCTGAATGGGTTAACCCTTTACCCAACGCAGACGGTACCAGTATTATTTTAAATATATTTTTTTTAAATTTTTCAAAACATTTCAACAAAACCATACCATGTGACCCCTCATTGGAACGATCTCAATATGGTTTTGTTGAAATATTTTGAAAAATTTAATTTTTTCAACTGTTCAGTTTGCATATTACGCGGGTTGATTCGGGCGATTCGTTAGGTAAAGGGTTAATAGAGATGATCATCTAGACAGAGCTGATTGAATGATCAATATGAACTTCAGTGGTAATGCTAATACTTACAATTGCCAGTCATTAGTGTCCAATTTACTATTTTCTTAACGATGCCGTCTCGCCATGGCAATTGTCTTGAGTATTCTAATCTGAAAGTACAACAAAGGCAAACCTGAAAAAGTATAACGATCAGATAAATGTGTCGTTCACGTGAATACGTAAATGCATTGTTGGGAGATATTTTTTTTTATAAAATAGTCTGTATTTGTTCCTGCATCTTAACGTGAGTGACCGTAAGTAAGGTGTCTGGGTGGGAGCGCGGTGGCCCAGTGGTAGACTGTTGACTTCTGTGCTAGATGTCCCGAGTTTGATCCCCGCCCGGGAAGACCCGCGTTGTGTCCTCCGGCAAGGCAATTTATCCCAGTTGCCTACAAAGGGGCACAGTGACGCCGTATACTAAGGCGTATTCTACGTCCATGGTTCACATGTCTTCAACCGCTGTAACCCCGCTTGAGAGGAGCTTGAACAGAGTTAGAATGTTGAGAAGCTGGCAGTTGCTCGTCGATGCTCGGTGGTTCTCTCCGAGTATTCCAGCTTCCACCCGTAAAACTGACACGGTCACGATTAGCCATTGTGAATAAGTATGTGACCATAAACACCAATAAATAAATAAATAATGTGTCTGGGTATTAGGTATTGAATGGGATGGGGTGGATACAGAAGATTGCTGCAACACAGTTTCTATGGACCTCCCATGGTCGTTCACTACCAGGTCCCGTTTCGAGGACTTCGGTTCCACTGATGGGTCACATGATGTGGTTTTGTTGAATTTTTACCAAAAAAAAAATATAATTCTTCAACTGTTTAATTTGTAAATTGCAAGTGCGGAAGCGGCTGATTCATTAGGTAAATATTTTAAGATACTTTCCCTTTCCCAAACGAGTCGGCAATGAAAGAACACCAACTGTACACAAAAATATAATTTCAATTGCTGCCTGTTCTCATTTTATCCAAACCCGATAGCTTAACCCTCTGCGTTCTGCAGTTTTAAAAATGACAGAAAGTCGAATGATGCCCTCTGTGGGTAAGCCGCGCAGTTAACCAATCATGGGAACCCCCAAATTATTTGTCAAATAAGCTATTGATTTATAAAGGTGCATGGTATACTTGCGATCTTAGAACAGGTGCTTTAACCCTTTACCTAATATGAAAAGCAGACGGCACTTGCAAAATAAATTCTTAATAACTAATTTTTTTTATTTTTTGTCTCAAAAACATAGGTTATTATGACCTCTCGTTGGAACGAGCTCGGTGAGCTCGTTCCAACCAGGGGTCCTAACCTGTTTTTGAGAAAAAAAAATGAAAAAATAATGAAAATTAATTGGCGATTTTTCAGAATAGCTATGGCAGTTTTTTTACCGTTACGTTGGGTAAAGGGTTAACGTATAGTCGGGAGATCTCCCGCGTGCAATCATCAAATTACTGTGCCAGTGGTTTGTTGTAAAGCCTTGGCTGCGTTCACAGGCAGACAAGACCTGACTAGAAATCACTTCTATGCCGCTGTACTTACAGACTATGGTGCAGAAGACAATCCGGGTAATCTTCCTGGCCTATAAGGATAACAAGAAACGTGACAGTTAAATTTATCACATTTATTATGCGAACACGGATTTTGGAATCCACAAGTTCATCAAGGCATTTTAATGGGTCATTTACCTTTATTACTTTCAGGTAATGCAGGTAATGTGGGACAGAGTGGACCAGGGCGATCGGCAGATTCAAGAGTACTCGTTTGGTCTTCACTTAAAAGAGGTCGAGCCTTCGTTCCAATTAAGGTCATAAGCCATGGTACGGGAGAAAGTAAAATGATTTTTGTTAATTTATTAATAAAAAATGCAGTGTAAACATTACCGTAAAAATTATGGGAGAAGTAGAGGCAACCAGTTGCCGTTACCTATACCGTAACTATTACGGTAATAATTGTCACCACCGGGAGTCTCACCATGCATACGAAAAATTACAGAGGGATTTTCAGATAGAGGAGCCAAGCCTTTTTTCAAAACGCTATGCACCATTCATCTCTTTAACTCTTCACCTCCACGAAAGGCAGAGGACACTTGCAAACAAAATTCTTGAATAACTAATATTTTTAATTTTTTGCGTCAAAAACATAGCATATGACCGACCCCCCATTGGAACAAGCTCAATGAGATTGTTCCAATGAGGGGTAATAGGCTATGTTTTTGAGACAAACGTTTTTGTTAATAATGAAAATTGAATGGTGATTTCTGTAAATAGCGCTGGCTATTTGTGTCGTTACTTTGGTAAAGGGTTAATTCTCTTTTCTGAAAAATGGCATCGTCCATGTCGAATGTTACCTTGCTTTAGAAGTGTTATTATTTAAGGTAGACTAATTGTTGTTTTTAACATGCAGTCACGAGGAGGCAGATTCACGATATTAACTAGCCTGTTGACTCTTTGTGACAAGTCATTGGCCTTCTCGTGTGATAACATATCACTTCCTCGATTTTGCACTGGGATCTATCAAAAATAAGTCTGCATTGCCCAACGTAGTTCAATGTGGTATTTCCATCGTAATATTTTACGGCAGAAGTAAAGGTAGCTGTTGTTGCCAGTACCTTTACCGTATTTAACGGAAAGTGTTTACAGTGTGCTGGCACTGTCCTCCTCAATGTGTGTGTTAGGTGTTAGGTTAAGAGTGAACATCCCGAAAATACGGCAATCCTGGAAGTTTGAAAACATTTGGTACGGCACTGTAGCGGTCTTTTTCCATATAAATGGACCGAGGATCGATGACTAAATAGTTGTTTCCAGGCAAGTGCAGTCTACCTGTTAACCCTTTGAATACTAGCGGTATCTTCCATGTCACTCCAATGGCAGCAATCGGAAGAGTCCTTATTCATTATTGGTGGGTATAACAATTAATATTTTCAACGTGCAGCCTTAGCCTAGGTCTGCACGTTGAAAATATTGATTGGTCTACCCCACCTATTCACTTAGCACTTAATGAAATTATGACGTATCATGTTCCTGGACCTGAAAAACGGTCTTTCGTATTTAAAGGGTTAACTCGACTAGAACTCACTACTGGGCGGTGAGTTTTTATTAATTTTTAATCCTCAAAAGTTTCACTACTTTTTCCAACCTTCTTCGCATTAATGTTCTTCTGTTTGAGACACATTAATATTTTATTGAAGTGCTGACATGTTCGTTAACTTCCCGAAATGCGGAGAGGGTCTATGAGAGTAGCGGGAATTGAGACGGTATTATCTATGAATTGCAAGAAAAGTATTGATTTTGTGTCATGGTGGAATTTCTCTACACTTTGTAATCCCTAAATGAGAAAATAATGATATATAGAAAATAGAAGCTTAATAAAGTTATTATATTGCGTTAGAGTTAGTGCAAACTCTGCAAACAGTTGGTTGTACTAAGTCAGCAAAAACATTTGTCGTGTTTTTCTACGATGTAACCAAAGATAGCCTTTGGTTATTTTGAGCAAGGCAGTGATCCCATGCGTGATATTAGGAGGCCCTCCCACCCTGCTCCATGCTACGAGATAGATAAAGAGAGGCGGAGAGAGAGGGGGGGGGGGAGAAATGCGATTAACTCTCCAAGTGGAAAACTGCAGTGAACCCAATATCAGGAGTCAAATTTTCCGTAAGAACAGATTTTTTTCATGAAAATACTTTTAAGGATTGGTTTCACGGATTCAGTTTCTGTTTTGATGATTGTGGGCGAGAGAAGGTATGTTCAGTCATGTTGGTTATAAACGTCATCTGACCATGGATTTTGTAGTACAGTTTAAAACATGCAGATGAAAAAGCAGGAGAGATGTTAGCAAAACACGAACTGTCTCGAACATTGTGAACACATAGGGTTATTTGGGCGAAATTAAAAGTAGGGGTCTTGAGCCCATATCTCTTCTATTTTTACCACAAAAGTCGCTTTCCTAAAATGGTATGAAATACCCTCTCACATCTTTATATGTTTTAAAAGACAACACTGTAGGTTGCATTTGCTGCGATCTCAGAGAATGAACAAGTCAAAGTATAATCAAGAGTTATAAAACTGGCAACTATCTTCTCTTCTATGTTTCGATTATTCACTACTTGACTTTAGGGCTCTGGGCGGCACATACAAATTCAATAAGTCATTTAGGTGAGACGTGCAAGACTATATAGACATCTATACTTTGTATTGGATCCTCCAATGCACTGTCTGGCAGCCAATGCATTTCGAGAATGATTGGTGCTGTGTGGAATGTTTTTCTGCTCCTTGTGACCACTCTCGCTGCAAAATTATGTATACATTTAAAACTAGAAGTCCTGTCTTGAAATGTGCACAAATAGCACATCGATCGGCGCGTTAATCTACGCGTTGTGAACATAGTAAGGCTATCAAATTCTCTACATATGGCCTGCGCACAAGCAATGTTTCAGCCAATGGACCTCCGGGTAACCCTGAGTCCATTGGCAGAAACATTGCCTGTGTTTGCTGTGAGTAACCAGGAGAACCTGCCATCCTTTGGATGCCATTCGATATGACAATTGCTCGCAATTCCTACGCGCAATTAAGCCTAGATAAGAGCACAGTTCGTGACAGGACTTCTAGTTTTAACTGTATGTACTGTAGTTTTCCAACATTAGTTTTTGTTGAGCCAAAGAACATAGAATTATAGCAATTAGGCCACGTTGTTACAAGCTGCTTGACAATAGGCGTGTCCAAGCTGCTTTGCTATTTTTCTGTCTATTAAAGTCCTAATCTTGCTAAAGTACCTTAGATAGAAAAATACCACCTGAAAGATGTGCTTAACATAACTGTCAAGTGATAGGTTTTAATGTAGGAAAAAATGCCATGGTTACGAACTGACTGGGAGGGTGAAATACATACATCTTGAATTATTAAATCAAGCTTTTTCCCTTATGGAAACTATTGGCCATGGCGGTCAGTGCTGTTCAAATAATAGCTATTCAAATTTTGTTTGTTCGCCTTCGAATCATAGCTTAGAACCTCTCATTGGAAAGAGCCCAATGCAATGGGGGGGTGGAGGTGGGGGGGAGGGGTCTTCAACTATGATTTAGAAACAAATTTGGATCAAGTGCGTTTCAATTCCTTGAATGCTACTGACGGATATTTCAACCCAGGACATACCTCTTGCCACCAAAATAGTTATCATTTGGGCACATTTAGCCAAATTCCCCATCACTGTAATTTGAATGGCCATTTTATCCATGATGAGTAACTTTAGATGAATTTTCCGTGGCGGCTTCAGGTCACCCAAGGCTTGATTTGATGAAAAATATTTCGAAAATACGCAGCGGGTCTAAGAGTTAATCAAGAGGCTCAGGAACTGTCTATAGAATAGTATCTTGCGAATATAGCATTTCCATTCGAATCAAATATAAATTTTGAATCCAAAGAATAAGATCGAGTATGGACGATCGCACATTTTTCTGTTCACGTACCATGTAGCATATTACGGCAAGGGTCGTCGTGAGGATGAGGTGGCAGTGTAAACCTCATTTGTTCGGAAAGTGATGGTTCAAGTCCGGACTGACAAAATATTCCAATTACATCACCAAGGCATGCCATCGTCGAAGGCATGCCTTCATGATTTAGTTGGAATATTACCCAGCAAGGATTATAATTAAAAATTCTAGACTTTCTGCACTGCTTTCGTTAACGATATTCGAAAATTCCATATTCAGTTCCGAGATTTTAACTCAAATCCAACTCGAATTTGCATTTCAATTGCTTTTCGGAAATTAATTATTCGGAGGACCCTACTTTAAAAAAAATCTGATTTATTTTTCTTTTTTCTTGTCTTGTCTTGTAGTAACACAAACAGCATCGCACAACTCTGGTATGGTTCCAGTTACACCTGTCCAATACGGTCTCATCCAGCTGTTTTCGATTAAGGTCCCACAAGTGCGTGGGGGCCATTGCAGTTCGGTACAGAACTTTTAAATGTACAGAGTGCATCATAATCAATACATGGTAGTTTTATAAACACACGTTCGAACCGTAGAAAGGTGTCACTTAAACCAATTACTAGAAGTTTAAAATCGTCTATTCTCCAGTGGCTGCACGTAATTGGAATGGACTAGTGTTCAGACAAGGGTACAATATATCATGAACAGACACAGCATAAAACGAGTTCTGTCGAGTGATTTACTCTGACATTTCCCACAAAGAGGTGTTTCCATCACCCAAAAATACAAACAAAATTCTCCAGTTCTATAAACAAGCGTGAAAAGCACTTACTCTTGAGTTGACAGTCGCAGTACAAGGCGGAATAAATAAGTACAGAGAACAAAATGGGAAAATTAAATACAAGGACTGGGCGGAATAAAGGTACAAGATCGGCAATCCTAATACATGTGTGATACCAATCTCAATCCAATTTTAGTTCTGGCAGGCGCAAACAGCAGGGAAACTAACATTGAAAGGCCACATGGACTTCTGCATCCCTCAATAGAACAGCACCGGTACTTCTTCGGATATATCTTTCCTTGAACGCATAAAGGTTCCAATTGGAATGCTTAAGAATTATAGTTGAAAACTGTATATCGATCGTCCCTCGAGTGCAACAAGGCGCCGCCTGCAACGCGTTAGCGTTGCTGGCGGCACCTCGTTGCACTCAAGGGACGATAAAACCAAGAGGTGATATAATGTGCCCTAGTGCACTGGCAAAAACTTCACCTGCAGACTATTTTACATATGACTACAGTTGTCTTTGTAGAATAGTAGAATAAATTAAATGTGGACAGCAGGGAATCTATTGTCGCTACAACATGATGCAGTCACTTGGCAGTGATGCATGTTAACATAAAGACACAAATAAGCTTCATATGGGGTAGAAAATCTTCCGAAACTTAATAGACACATATATATATGTTTATTTGGGACCCGAGATTATGTCGTACAAACCCAGTCTCTTATTTGGAGTTTGGGATATATATTTTATAAAAATAACTGCTTTGCAAACGCTGTCTTGTACTCTATGTGTTGAGTGCCAAAATGGGAATATATCGAATCACCCACCGAGACGCGTGACTGGTGCAAAATACTGTAATATACATGCCTAGGTGTGTTTTGACCGGTTCTTTGTGGCCCACGGCACAGTGTATTATCGGAGTGGTACCCGTCGGCTTTTTTTTTCCTTTTGGACTGCAACTTTTGGATAAATATCTATGGGCTTTGACGTGTATTTAAGGTAATAGGTTAAAAATGGCAGACGACACTTGCAAGAAAAAAGTCTTGAACAGACACTTTCCATTTGTTGCCGCAAAAATATAGCTTATGACACACCATTGAAAAGAACACATGGAGCTATATTTTTTTAGACAAACATTGAATAGAATAATCAAACCTGAATGTGTTTTTTTGTAAACAGTGCAGGTCAGTTGTGACCATAAAGTGAGGTGAAGGATTAAAACAAGGGTCCCCTGATGATGACAAATTCTCTTGGCCTCCCCATAATCCCAAACTGCTCAGTAACACCTTTGATCAAAAGTGGGGAGAGTTTCTAAAATGAGACTCAGAAATGACAACACAGTTTCAGAAATATTCCAATTTAACATTGGACCAAACAAAAATAAACTAAGTCACACACAACAATGCATCTATATGATCAAAAAAGCAAATAAGTTTAGTTTAACCATTTACCCAACGTAACGGGCAGCGCTATTCTCACAAATCGCCAATTAATTTTCATTATTGTTTTATATTTTGTCTCAAAAACATAGGCTATGACCCCTCGTTGGAACGAGCTCGTCGAGCTCGTTCCAACGAGGGGTCATAACCTATGTTTTTGAGATAAAAAATGAAAAAAATTAGTTATTCACGAATTTTTTTGGCAAGTGTCGTCTGTTTTTCATGTTAGGTAAAGGATTAAACATATTTTCATTTGCATATAACGATGCAAACTTGGATTGAAGGACAAGTGCTGATCATGTATGGAGCCTTCCTTCGATTACAGAATCAAACACGCCGAGGTACATAGCAACAAAATACTAATAATATAGAAGTAGATGGTGACAATTAACAATAAAATAATTAGACACCTCCTAGAATGATTTCTAGGATATGTTTCAGAATGAAGCGGTTTTACATGTGCCCAAAACAAACCTCACCTGACACTGCAAAAAGAACGGATGAACAGTAAATAAGATAGGTAAATGGAGAAGATAAACTTCTATGAAACTCACGAAGCAGACACTATGTAACCAGCACAGTTAGTTTGTTTCTATAAAAAGATGAAACAGGTTGAAAATAGACTTTGAAAATATTTAGTATCGCACTGTGAAACATTGTAGATCATCAGAGCAGGTAATTTAACTTGTGTAAAATTAGATTAGTATTCACATGATGTACACTGATTCACCCCAGCAAATTGCTGAGTAAGTTTTGCCGCCTTGACCACGTTGTATATGAAGGTATGCCTCGGGGCAGCAGGCCTTGAGGCAGGTCTTAAACTTTGTCCCAAATCGCGAGACCGTTTTCTGTTCCCATAAAATTGAAAGTACTGTTACATCCCTTGTGGGCGCAACCAGTAAAAATATTCCATAGTAAAAAAACACAATGCTTAAATGCATATATTTACCAGATGGGCTCTAGGATCAGCTTATTACCGAAATGGACGTTACTATAGGGGTGTGGGGTGACATCCCCATACCCAATAATTTTACAGTAGGAGCATTTTCGTCGGGTGGAGTCTAAGATTCTCGCTTGATAGTGATCATGTACTTTCTTAACAGACTAGATATTTAATAGACTTGTAACAAACACACACGGTCATACACGTGGAGGTTTGAAGTGCCCGATTCGGCCTGTTGGGGTCCCGTATGAGCAAAAAGTACGTGCTAAATGATGAAGAGGAAAGCAAGGATATAACAGTGAAACGGGAGAATATGAATACTTGGAGGGTGAGTTTGGGTATTACCAGTGGAGGCACATACAGAAACCACACAAATAAACTTAAGACAAATGGGAAAACGATACTCAATCAGTTAAAACTACTTGGAAGAAATAGCTTTCACAAGGTGTTCGTTGGACAAAAAAACATTTGGGAGAGGGTGGGATTTGCAGGTACAACATTTGGAACGGGTGTGATCCATCTAAAATAAACAGATGTGAGGAACTTGGAGATTCTACAAAATGATGAAGTTGGAGGATAACCGGATCAAGAAACGCAGCCGCGCTGGAAGCGGTCAAGGGAGAACTCGCGTGGATGCCGGTTAAACATAGAATATATATGGGAAAATTATGAATTTTCATTCCTGAATGATCTGGTAAACCTCCCAAACAGAAAATGTTGTAAAACGACGCTTATTTATTTATTTATTTATTTATTTATTTATTTTTTTTTTTTTTTTATTTTTTTTTTTTATTTATTTGAGTTTAACGACACATTCGACAGCCAGGACCACCTTGTGTAGGACAGTTTTACGGGTGGAGGAAGCCGGAGTACCGGAGAAAACCACCAACCAACGGCGAGTAACATGCAGACTCCCCAACGTACTAACTCCACACAAGCAGGGTTAGTATTGGTTGAAGACAGGTGCACCATCGACGTACAATACGCATTTTTACACAGTGCCACCGTGACCCCACTTGGGTAATCGAGATTAAGTGCATTGCCCAAGAACACAACGCAGTTAACCCTGGCGGGGATCGAACCGTGGACCTCTCGGTATGGAAGTTCAATACCGTAACCACTGAGCCAACGTGCTCCATAGAACGACGTTTAACCATGTATGGAACTCTAGCATTCAGACAGGGGGTTAAGGCAAGCGAAGGAGCTAATGGAAATTACTCAGCATTTGTAGTTAGGGAGATCGAGAAAGAGCCGATGGGAGGAATTATAAAACTCTTTTTGACTCAATTCTGGCGATTAGTAGGGAGAGTGGGGGAGGAATAGTCCGTCGGGGGACTGGGTTGATGCAGGCCTCCTTGTTAGAGGACCGCGACAAATCAGCGGAAGGCCAAAGAATTTTTATTATTAAATGAATAAGAAGTTACATCACGACTAATACATGCATTTTGTAGTTACTCGATAATAAATTTCTCAAAAAGTGTGAGCTTTTCAACTATAATTCCGACGCACTAATATTCCGATAATATTCCGACCAAATCATCAAGGCATGACTTGATGGTGTAGTTGGAATATTAATCAGCGGGGACTTCAGACACCACAGTCTGGACAAATCAGGTTTAGCCCCCCCCCCCCTCCCCCCCCCCCCCAACTCACCAACAGCCATCTTCTTACTGATCCGCTTAACCCTTTCCTGGATGGAATCGTTTCATACAATTCTATCTCTGGCAAAATGGACGAATTCATTATGCATTTGAGGGGAAATTTCGTAATAATTTAATCCTACAGCTCCGATCACTACTACAGATTTGTCGTACATTATGTCGTCTGCTAGTCCACTGTCAGTTTGTTTTCTTCGCGCAAACATCACTGCCGATTTGTCGTTCATTGTGTCGTCTGCTTGTCCACTGACAGTTTCTTCTTCATCAAGCAAGAAGTTTATGCATCTCGGATTGACAGACTTAACCTCTTTGTTTTTCATAGAATATTGTGATCATCAACCACAAAATTTTATTTTCCCGAACGTTTATGTATTCTGCCAGACTGAGGGGTAAATTTCAGAAGAATAGTCAACAATAAAGTCCGAGAAGTCCCCACATCGAGCTCCATTTTAAGACTTTTTAAAGTGTTCAGGAGTGGGGGACGTCATTCCATCCCCACAAGCTCAACACGACCCTCTAAAAGAGGGTCGTGTCAAGCTTGTGGGGGATGGAAGTACTACTAGTCCCGCCGCCCATATTTTTTTTTCCCTCTGCGCGACAACGGCGAGACAACAGCCAGACAAAAGTGGGTCTCGAGAAGGTTTTATCTACAACCACTGAGATTTACGTCACTGTGCCGCTAAGGAATATATTAGATACGCAGGGGGCGCTGTAGCTCAGTAGGTAGAGGTGCAGGCTACAAGCCGAGAGGTCCACGGTCCGAATCCCACCTGCGGCAACCGCGTTGTGTCCTTGGGCACGACACTTCACCCCCATTGTCTACATGGGGGCACAGTGACGTTGTGTACTAAGGCGTACTGCACGTCTATGGTGCACCTGTCTTCAACAAATGCTAACCGTGTGTCAACACACCTGAGGCCCCGTAAGGCCTGGGCTGACGTGGGGTTATTTAGTCCCGCTGATGAAGTTGCGGGAAAATTAGACCAACGTGGAGGGTCGGAATCCAAGTGTCGCGAACTCGGCGCAGGGAGCTGAGTTAGACCGACGCCGTGATTCCTTCTCTGCCAAATTGGCCTGAAATAGGTTCGATTTCCGTTAGGTATGATTCCTAATCACTTCAGGCTGTGGATTTAAAGTAACAACGATTCTTTTATTTACACATAAAAATAAAGCCGCTTCAATATTTCAACAATCAACAATTCGATTCTTTTCACAGAAATTTGGTTGCTACGGTTAAATAATTCTAAACAATCATATAGTCATTCTATAGCCCTGTACTGGCACTATAGTCTACACACTGGAAATGTTACTACCGTGAGCTCGCAATAAGAGCTTCACAAATCTGAAATGTTATTACTGTGAGCTCGCCATAAGAGCTTCACCCGCTTAGGCTCAAATGTCAACGTCTGCGCGTAACTGTACCTCTGGCTGTCGGAGGGTTCCGACCGGCAATGTTCGTCATCTATAAAGCCACCGTACTTCTGATTTGGGTCAGATATTGTCTACTCATACCTTATGTGCCTTTTGAAAGTCTTCCGTGAAAGTCCTATTGAAATATTCACCGTTCCTGGTTGAATTCACGATTCACAAATGCCCCTTTTTGTGCAAGGGCGAAATTGTCACTCACACCGATCTCCAGTCGGTATTACGATGCTTCGACAGCAAAACAAACTACTCAGAACGCAATCAGTCTGACGCTTCAAAGGGTTAATACGCACAATACAATTAACCTACACTTCTGACTATTGCAGGCTGATACCTGCTACTCGACAATCTAAACTTTAACGTGTCACCTTGGGTTTTCTTTCTCAACGAATTTGGCACTCGTAGCCGCCTATCAACCTTAAGCTAAATCAATCGTGGTAATGCCCTCTCTGGCGATTCCAGCCGTTCCAGGGTCCTGTAATCGAAGGTACCCCTATGCCAGGAAACAGAGTCCGCCTGTCCTGGACTTCACCAACGTGTGTGTGACCCCAAGTGTGTGTCTAATGCTCTGCTCTTCAAGGTATATATACTTTTTACCCTAAACTGTCAGGTGGACCGACGCTCATCTGTCCACCTGTCAAAACGGTAGGAGATGACGTATATCGAGGCAGAATCAATACAAGTCATCTCGCGCGTGACTTAACGGTGATTTCACTTGTCGAGAAAACCGATTCGTTCCTGTCATTCATTGCTACCTAATGATCAGGTGACGATACGATAGACATTTCTATCGTTTAGAATCTCGTTTCTCAATTGGCCGTGACTATATCCTGCCACCAACCGATTACGTCTCGTAAGACTCGCGACTACTGTATAAATTAAATGAGATTAGACCTTATCTAACATACCGTTTCTCCCCTGGGTCCCTGCGCTGAAGCTGGATATACACCACGTGTGTTTTTTCCATGTCCAGCTTCACAGAGAAGTGAAATTCACGTAGGTTTTTCGCCTTGATGTGGAATATCTTTTGAACTTACAATATTATTAAATATGAGGCCCCTTGCCCCTATATTTAGGCTGGCTTTGCCCTGACACCGTGCTTGTGTGGAGTTAGTATGTTGAGGAGCTGACAGTTGCTCGTTGGTTCTCCCCGGATACTCCGGCTTCCTCCACCCGTAAAACCGTCGTGGTCATGGTTAGCCATTGTGCAGAAATATGTGACTTTAAACACCAATAAATAAATAAATGTATTAGATACACAGAAAGATTTTACTTTTTCGAGTGTCAGCAGCTGGTGCCAGACTTCGTTATGACGTGATTGGTTCGAAGAAGCTTCAAGATTCGTGTCTAAAGACAAACACGCTGATTAGCAAATATAAAAATGGAATCAAACACTATATATGGTTTTCTAATCGAGATCCAAATAAAAATTTGATTCTTTTAACGCCTTCCACACTGATTACGAAATGTCAGGCTTTACATTTTTTCCACAATGCAACGAGGAATTTAACCAATTCAATCTTGCTTGATAGAGCTCAATGATTAAATGATTACTGAGTTTCGCTACCAATAGAAAACAGCCCACCGACAGTGGTGCATTTGACGATACACTCAGGGCGTCAGCGTTTCAATGGTTAAACCATGATGTTTGGAACTTCGTATAAGTAGTCAAGCGTTGCACATAATAGTAGATGGTCGACGCTCCGATGTGATCCTGGCTGCAGACGGTGTCTTTAAACCCCAAGAAACAAATGAATAGATTGTCGATGTAAAGAGTAATATATCCGAAATATTTACAAAATAGCTTACAATGGACAAAAACTTTTCGTGAGCTGATCGAAAACCCCACCATTTTTATGTATACAAGTCCCTGGCGATGACGTGTATCCCCTTTAAGGACTGGACCATTTTGCTTCACACAAAACTGATGGAAAGGGTAAAGTTTATACAGCGCTTTGATTGCAAAAGCGGTTTCTTTCTCTGTTGCATAACGATCGGATTGCAGTATGATCGCAATACATTCACACCATTGGATCAAGATTTCAAAACTGGAGTATAGGAAAATGGAGAGTGAATCAAGGGAAAGCAAACAGTGATAGCAATGATATCGCCTTCCTCTTTCGATAGGTGCGACTCTAGCCCTTTACCCAACGAATCGCCCGCATCCGCCCGCGTAATATGCAAATTCAGCAGCTGAAAAAAATATTATTTTTCGAAACATTTCAACAAAACCATATCATGTGACCCCTCTTTGGAACGAGCTCGTCGAGCTCGTTTCAAAGAGGGGTCACATGATATGGTTTTGTTGAAATTTTTAGAAAAAAATTTAAAAATGATATTTCAAATAAAACAATTTGAAATAGCCTGCGTTGGGTAAAGGGCTAGAGTGATTTGAGCAGAAAGGCGGACAGAGAATTTCGACCAGTAACCAATACTATAATATTTTTTACAATTGTATTTTCTAGAATTGTATTTTCTAGAATTGTATTTTCTAGAATTGTATTTTCTACCTATTAAAATAACTGACTAAAATGAATCATTAGCATTTTAATAGATATGGCAATTTTTTCCAACTGGCAAATTGCCAGATCTTTGAACATGCTAATGGTTCATTTTAACCGATTTAAAGTTATAACTAGAAAATACAATTCTAGAAAATACAATTGTAAAAGTTCAATAGTATTGACCCCTGATCGACCTAGTCACGATTCGGTTGACATACTTGGTGCACATTTTGTAATCATATAGCATTTCGGTTGATGCATTCTACCATTTAAAAGCTTTGTGGCTAACGTCGATACGTGAAGATAAAATACATGAAAATTCGAAAGACTTGGTAAGGCGTTGGATAATCATCCCTGACTTATTTCGGTCATGAAAAGCCACTTTCGATTATCTCCCTTGAGATTATTAGACGAGCGAGGAAGGTCCAAGAAGAACCAATTAATTGTTGAGAAAACACGAATGATGTCAGTAGAAAGTCAATAGTCAAGTTCCCTTTTGCTACTTTTAATGAAGGAAAACAACAGACAGCTCACAGAGTTGTCTGTTGCTTTCGTTTAATAAAAGAAACAAATGGAAAACTTAATTGTTTTTTATGGCAAGTTAATTACAAGAAACTACTTCACAAATAATCCGCCATTAGGAATATCTATCAGTATTTCACCTACCAACACCAAATGTCCATTTTGCTTGGCGAATGTTCTTTTACAGTAATTTGAAAGTTGTTATTCTTCCCAGAAAAAATTTTAGCAAATCTCACCTCCTTGATTTTTGAATCAATAAAAAGAGCACTGGCTGTATAAAATGTCACGATGCAGACTCTATTGATATAATGAACAGAAAAATAAATTACAGAACATCAAACGGTGGTGAAAACACCGTTTTCTTATTTTTAAATAGTTTTCAACAGAGAATAATAGTGAAACGTCCAAAGTGATTGTGAAAAATTATGTAAAAAAATAATTTCTCTATTTTTATGCTACTCTTCATGAAACGTTTGTGAAATGATGAGCACATCGATGTTAGAAATTCGATAACATCTCGAAACTTATATTTTTAAATGTAATTCCCATACGCTTAGTGTTAAATTTCCTGACAGCTAACGCAAATTAAGGGGTGCACACCTTCTCGTAATCTCTTCCAATGACGAAAATTGTTCCCCAATGGGAACCCCAGGAAGGGAAGAAGTCCTTATTTACTGTAGTAAAGATGCCCTGTTTTACTGGTAAAATAGCATCCAGTACCACTGCTGGGGAGACGGTCATAAAAATGGGCAACACGGGTATAAATAACTTCAGTTTATCTCCTTTTTGCGGTCACGATTAGCCATTTTGGAGAAGTATGTGATCATAAACATCAAAAAGTGAGGAAATTTCGAAAACCGTTAGCCATGGTGAATTCTGCATCGAGATTTTTGTATCTAAGCTGAGACAATAATATTGGTTGTAGTGCATGAAAAATGCAGTATCGAATGATATCAATGTTCTTAAACCTCAAACGACTGTCTGTGATCATACACACAGTACAGCCACCGTGGACTGGCCGAATCCACGCATGGGCAGTGATAAAATTTATCATCAGCAAAATTTTAATTAATGAAGCACCGGGTCTTACCCGGTGCTTCATTAATTAAATTTTTGATAATTATTCCTATAATTTGTGTTTGGAAGTTTATATTACTGCGCCCGTGGAAATATTACCTACCCGTAGAAAGTGATCAGTCTACGATGACGGCACTATATATTGTATCATCTATATGAACCTCTGCGGTTGAAAGAAAAATCATGATTTTTTTAATATGTTTTTTTTTTGTTGTTGTTGTTAGAACTTAAAAATGTAATCTCGACTTCAATATGGAAGACAAGCTGAGAGTACGTAAACACCAAGAGGTCTGAAGTAAGTAGACATGGTGAATATGTTACCTAGGGATACACCACCCCCTCCCCTCGACCACCCACCCACCCACCTCCACATTGATATGCCTGATTACCCTTTGATATGCCTGATCATCCCCTTTGGAATAACCATACCCCAGGATGGTCGTGTTCAACTGACCAGACCATCAAATTTAAACAGGTTTCTTCATCTTCATTGGAAATGGAAATACCGTTCCTTGGACTTCTTTCCAGAATGGACCGATGGCTGACAATTTTCGTCAATGGCAGAATTTACGGGAATGCTAGCCCTCCTTACTTTCCTAAAGTTGTCAGTAAATTTAACACTAAGTGTATGGGAATTTCATATAAAAAATGAAACTTTGAAATGATAGTGAATTTGTATCATCGATGTGCGCACCATTTCATAGATTTCAGGCGTTTTAATGTGCAGTACAGTCGCCGTGGACTGGTCATAATTCACACGTGGGCAGTGATATCCACGCATGCGTTTACCAGGTAATAAAAATCATCAGCAGCAAAATTTTAATTAATGAAGCACCGGGTTGTACCCGGTGCTTCATTAATTAAATTTTTCATGATTATTCCTGTAATTAGTGTTTAGAATTATAATATTATTGCGTCCGTGGAAATATTGCACACCCGTGGAAAGTGACCAGTCCGCAGCGGTCGTACTGCAGAGTAGTTCAAAAACACAGAAGCTGGGTTTTTACAATTTTTTTCCCAATCAGTCTATTTGATTATTATACTCTGGTGAGAACATTTAAAAATAAGGAAGCGGCGTTTTCTCCATCTTTTGATGTCCTGTAACTTTTTTATATCTATTATATCAAAAGTGTGACATCATGACATATAATTCAGACTATTTCATTTCCATTAATATTAAAGTATTGGAGGGAGACTTGATATTTTTTTTTACAAGGAAGAATAAAAACTAACCAATGAGCCAAAGCAGACACTTACTTAGAATTTATTTATTTATTTATTTATTGGTGTTTAAGATCACATACTTTTGCACAATGGCTAATCATGACCACAACATGGAGATAAAGTCAAGGTCAGTCAATCGTATATACCCCATGTTGCCTATTTTAGAGGACTCTCGCCACAAGCATTAGTGACTGGGTCCTATTTTACCAGTGAAAAAGAGCTTGTTTACCACAGTAAACAAGCACTGCTTCACTTCCCGGGGTTCTCACGAGGGTACTTAGAATTGATAGGCGTAATAATGATAGGTATAATGACGGATTATCTGCGTGGTAGTTGCTTCCAGTTAACCTGCCAGAAAAAAAAACAAGTTTCCTTTTGTAAATTTAAATAAATGAAACCAACAGACAGCAACAAAAAGTCCTAAAACAATAACAATGACAGTTTGTCTTTATCTTCCCACCTCATGTGCTTGAAGTAATATTAAACAACAAGGCATGAACATAATTTTAGCTTCACTGAATTTCCAAATATTTTTTATAACAAGTACATACCTAAATGATGAGCTGATCAAAATAATGTTGATAACGCAAAGCAAGAAATTCGGTATTGTCCACAAGAATGTATACATCCCACCGCAAAAAGGTTTCCAAACATTTTGTCTGCCAAAAGTGAAAAGTAAATGCCGTTCTGTTTGATTTATCTCGGGGACTCTCTGATTGACCTTGGAGAGGAATGCACTGCTGCAGCGTTCAAAATATATTGTGGAACCATGCGAGCTTCGTGTGTATGTAATAACGGCATGTTACCTTGATTTGACTTGTCGGTCAATAATAGATTCGCAAATACGTACACAGCACAGTTTTGTCGATCGATTGCTACATGCACTGACAGACAACGATGTTTTAACTCTCTCCATCTCATTCTTCATATCGACCGTGAAGTTTTTAATGTGAGGAAAGGCTGGATTAGGATGGGGAGAAAAGTGCCGATACCGAGAGACGTAAGAAGATGAGCATATTGGGGTGTACACCTGGTCTGTCCTGACATTGATGGCTCACGTCTAGACTGATTAAAAACATTTATTTTAACTGCACCATCAAGGCATGCCTTCGCTGAAGGCATGCCTTGATGGAGCAGTTGGAATTTTAGTCAGTCGGGGTTATAGTTCAAAAACTAAAGACTTCTTGGAAATTTATTTGTGGATAAATAAAATATATGTTTTTGTTTATTGAGGTTTAACGACACTTTCGACAGCCAGGGTAACCTCGTGTCGGAAAGTGTCAGTGTTACGGATGGAGGAAACCAAATAGAACCACCGAGAATCAGCGAGAAACTGCCTTATCACACACCCGTAACTCTATTTGTCACCATTTGTTTTAGGGGCATGCGGGAATTTTAACCAGAGCGATCTGATAAAAAGTACCCTTCGCGTGAAGAAGTTTTCGTCAGGACTGGTTCTTATCTTATAGTTTGCAGCGTTCAATGGAACATAACCAATCAGCATGGACGTAAGAGCCAGGGGACATGGGGGGGGGGGGGTGCAGTTGCCATCCTGGATTCGGACAAACCAGCTTTAAAAATCCGGGCAAGGAACGACAGACAGAGAGAGAGAGGGTCATGTATATTTGTATTCCATCCATGCAGGATTTAGGGCAAATCAAAAGGTTTGCCCCCTATATAAAAACATCCACGTACGCCCATGCCAATGAGAACCATAGTTGATATTTATCTGTCGGGATTACCAATTCTTATTACAAAATGTTTGATCCACAACTATGCTAAAAATTATCGATAGTCACAAAAGACACATGATCTCTGCCAAGAAATTGAACAGTGAAACTCAACCTTTGCTTTCGTTATTGAAAACCGAGGAAAACTTAATTTTGGGCAAAAAAGTCCAACTGGGTTCGATATTGGTGCATGCCTCTAGTACAGTTCCTATAAAAGTTTGTTCTAATGTTGCCTCACCACTGCGTGCTGCCGACAAGTCGATGCGATGCACTCTGTGTAATCCTATTTGATTCACACTTCGGCAATGAAGCAGCACATGTTTGCTAATGCAAACAAACTTTGAAGAGCGTGTTAAGTTGAAGTAGTTCTCGGGAAGCAGGTCTAAATCAATCATGAGAACTGCGAAGCGGAAAGACCGACGACGACACGTCGACAGTGCCTGTTAATGTTTGACAGCGACTACATGCAGTTACTGATTAACTATCACCAATTCCACACTTACTAGATGACCAGCCCTAGTTTAATAAAAAAAACCTGTTTTAAAGAAAACTCCATTGTGTAATCAATGATTTTTTTCGTGTTTGTGGGTGTTGGGGAAACAGGGTTTTTTTATTTGTAGGGCGGGGGGGGGCGTTTTTAGGGGGGATGTAGTATTGCTAAAATATGACTTTCTGGAGTGAGTACTGGGGAAATTAAAAAAAATGTTACCACCTACCCACTACTGAAATTCTGAAAAAGTCACGAAGAGGAGAGGGGAAGTAAATACATGTGGTCTGATGCAACATATTGTCAGTTTTATGAGATGGCTTCCATGAAATTCAAAAATAATTATTAGAATATTAAAAACATAGACAATATGACCCACACACAAATTGGTTTGTATTTTTAACTGACCAATTAAAGATTTTTGCTAGTATTTCTGTTTTGTACAAGGATATTATTTTGCTTTAATTCTCAGCAACAAAAGTTTCCATTGCAAGGGAATGGTATTTTCAGAACAAATTGTTCAGAGGTAGGCAGAGGCAGGGCGTATTCTTATAATTTGGGCAAATATCAGGGCAGTGGGCAGAGCATTTTCATGGGCAAATTCGAGGCAAGGACCTGCATTTTGATTTTGAAACAACCTTTCAGGGCAGTTTGATTGGTCATCCCCAAGAAAATGTCCTGCAAAAGCCTATCATTAGCCACATTCTTTAACCCTTTACCTAACATGAAAAGCAGACGACACTTGCAAGCAAAATTCTTGAATAGCTATTTTTTTCATTTTTTCTCTCAAAAACATAGGTTATGACCCCTCGTTGGAACGAACTCGACGAGCTCGTTCCAACGAGGGGTCATAACCTATATTTTTGAGACAAAAAATGCAAACACAATGAAAATTAATTGGCGATTTCTGAGAATAGCGCTGACAGGATTTGGCCGTTACGTTGGGTAAAGGGTTAAAACTACTTACTAAATGCAAATTCTAAATACCTAATTCCAAATTTAAGACTGCAAGACATAGGAGCAGACATATAAAAAATTATTTTGTTTTCAACCAGATATCAAGAAAAAAATATTGATAGGACCGTTCAGATAACAAATTGGTGAAGTGTAGTATGAGTACAAAAAAAAATGTAAATATTGATCTTTAAATTCTTTGAAAATATTATCAACCAAAATAAGTTGGAGCTTACTGATGAGCCACACCCCCCTCCTCCCCCACGCCCCAATCTTTTTCTTTCAGCCTCTAAGACTTTTGGATATTCATTTCGTGAACTTTCGAGAAAATGCTTCAAGTTATACCTGGGTGGGGAGGTTGTAAAGGTGTACAAACTAAATTACTTGTGGAGGCAACAAGACATGACATTTTCTTGCAGTTACCGTACAATATATTTCTCCCTTTGTATATCTATATATAGTAAATGTGGACACCTAAAGCCTTTATTGTAAGTGTAGCCCATTTCAAACAAATGCCCATTTCAAACAAATGTTATCAAGACTTGAGGTAAAATAAAAGGAAGGATCAATTTTAAGTCAGAAACTTTATAATGTTGAAAAGAAGTGCTAAATTACCAAAACTGCAGAGTTCACTCAGAATGGAATCTCTGACTGCCTCAGTTATTATTCTAAACGATCGAATGAATGCCCCGGAAGGTTCATTATTGCACAAAAATGTCTTTTCGCGACCTGTGTGTAAGTTTGTTACAATGCAGAACAGAAATGACGAATGTCCACATGCGATAGCCAAGTGCACGTACAGTCAAGCCGAGTTTTATTTTAGTTTCAGTTCAAAAAGCACGAAATTTGAAAAGAGCGACCAGTTCGCACCGTATTTAAATTAAAATTCTTGCATACACACTTTTCAAAACACATTTCAGAGCTCATAATTTATGACGTCTGATATGTTGAACGCAATCTTTTGAGTTTTGAGTGTTCGGACCCACATTTTTTTGCGAATGAAATGAATCAACAATGATTCTACAGACTTAAGACTGGTTCTCTGACAAAATTGCCCGTTTCTCAGTAAAATTCTTTCAACCGTTCAAATTGTCCACTATTTAATTCAATTAGCGATTAATTATAGTGAATTTTTTTCAGGGTTGGGTGGGTAATAAACACAGAACCGGCTCTCGTGGTATCCCTGCGCCACTCGCTCTCGTCCAGTAATCGTTAACCCATTCAAACATAAGTGTGGTACTGTATATATACTATACAACGTACAACGAAAACAACGCACAAAGTCCGCTTAAGGTTAGCGTTGGTTGAATACAAATGCACTATCGACGTGCTGTACGTCTCAGTAAACAGCGCCACCGTGCCCCCACGTGTGCAATATGTAGTAAATGTGACGCATACCAATTCAAATTTAATTAGCACGGTATTTCACATTGGTCGTGCTGATCTCCCAGTTGCACGAATTGGGTGCTGCAGATCTTTATTTGCATTATCGACTGAGCGTGTAACATTCGCCCATGTAGCAAATCTGGTCTTGTAAATAGGCACATGATTACTAACAAGAGTGAATCGATATTTAAGATTCAAATGATACAAATGCCCCCGACTGAAAAAAGTATTGGCTGAGGGTGTCAGACTCCCAGTCACCCCCGCACCCACATTGCCGACGCCCCTGTCGATAATGGAATTGGATGAAAAATTTTAATGCATCTTTATCTCAGGCATCCCGCATATATACCACAATCTATAGTTCAAATAAATATTTTTTATCTGAATAAAAAAATTGAAAAAAAAGAAAAAGCATACAAACGTTGGAGCCTGGAGGGTCGAAGGAGCTCTTGCTGTAAATGTTTGGATGAAATTGAGGGCACTATCCGACAACGCATGAAAAAACTCGGGGGACTGTGGATGGGTAGGAAAAAAATAAGACTATTAGTATCCTCGATGGGTGTGGGGTGGGGAATCTCACGCGGGTGCAAGGCATTTAAGCCAGACACGAGGCTTGTCAAGTGTCTGGCACATATATCTTCCCCGAGAGCGGGATTTCCCCACATCATACCCAAATCCCATGGTGGATATTTTTCCCCGCCAAACGACAACGTACCGCGACTTGGGTTCAAATCAGTGACCTCTTACAACCGGAATGCTGGAATGCTCATTTGTCACAAAGAGAACAGTGCGACCACCGCCGCCATTTTTTTTTTTGGGGGGGGGGGGTAGGGGGGTGGGGGTGGGGGAGGACGGAAGTTGTTATAAATAAACAATGCTCAACAAAAACAATTCTTTCGTAAGTTTTCAGTTTCCCAACGCATCACAATCTTCGATTTCTATTTAAAGAATATACTTTGATGCATGCGAGAAATGAATATGTTGATGATGTGAACCGTTCTTGGGTGCAAATTTAATAGTTATTTATTTATTTATTTGGGTTTAACGACACTTTCGACAGCCATGGTCGGACAGTTTTACGGGTGAAGGAAGCCGGTGTACCAGGAGAGAACCACCGAGCAACGGCGAGCAACTGTCAAACTCCCCAACATACTAACTGCTCACAAGCAGGATTAGCATTGGTTGAAGACAAGTGCACCATCGACGTGCAGTACGCCTTACTACACAACTACCCACGTGGGTAGTTGAGATGAAGTGTCTTGCCCAAGGACACAACGCGGTTGCCGTTGAGGTGGGATTCGAACCGAGGACCTCTCTCCTGCATCTCTACCTATTGAGCCACCGCGCTCCCAAATTGAATATTTACAACATATTTTAGTTATTATTGACCAAACACAAGTGCCGAGATCGGAGGAGGCGGAAGCTCGATACAGGTGGAGTGGCACAAATTTTCAAGGCTACCATGGTTCGGGACAATGGGAGAAAAAGTTACAATCGTGTATCGGTAAATGTACCTTGACACACTATAGTGTCTCATTTAGATGAGCATGCCGCAGTGTGGTCACTGTCCTGTACATTTCTTCCACTTCAACCATCTTCCAACCCGAAGGCTAGCCTTCGGGTTGGAAGATGGTCGAAGTAGAAGAAACGGACCGAAGTGACCGAAGGTGCGATTCTACGGCCAAACGTTGTTTGGAGTTGCAAATAATATATTACAGGAATGCCTATATATTGGCACGTTTGCATGCGCCCATTTTAACTCATTGTGTAACCACGCAACATGTCTGTGGTAAAAAGTGGAGGGGCACGTGTCCCCTGTGTCCCCTGGTTCCATCACCTCTGGTCGAGATTACAAAGTTGGTACACTATTATAAGTTTTCCGGCAGGGTAAACCCCATGGCGTTACAGCTTTTATGTCATCGAACGTCACGGGTTGGAACAGTTATTGCGTTGATTGACTTGACGCTATCGGGGGAGGGGGAAATTTGAGTGATGACGTTTCAGCAATGCAGTTGTAGAGAGATCAGTGGTTCGAATTCGAGTCTTATGCCACCCGATCTATCTGAAGGCGGACTGATGGTTGACAAAATCTAATTACATCTTTCGAAATAGCAACAAAAAAGTTTAGCATATACCTAAAGGTTTAGTATATGTCTAAAAGTTTAATATACACCTGAAATAATGTATTATATATCAATGTTTAGTATATACCGAACGGCACATGCGCATAAAGACATTGTTAAGGCTTCGAAGCGATGAGAAATACGCCAAGATGCACCATTACAGAGCTAACAACGTTGGCGTTTACGCGGCGTGACGCTTCTTACGTTGGTATGTAGGAGTCATGTGGGCTCACTGATCTCTGTACAACTGGAATGCTGACGCCGCACAACCGCAGATCGCTTTGAAGAATATACTTTGATGTCTGCGATAAACCAATATCTTTATAATTTGCATATTTTTGGCGGGCAATTGAATATGTATAACATATTTTAGTCATTATTGACAAAAAACAAGTGCCGAGATTCGGAAGTTGGTACCGTGTTACTAGTTTTCGTGTAAGGCTTTCGTTTGATTTTTGATGCCGTGAAATGTGTTACATAACAGCTTTCGCGTCATCAAACGTCACGGATGGGAGGCGTTATCACGCTGATTGTCTTGACGTCATCTTAAGGAGGCAGACTGAACTGCGGCATTTTTTCGCTGACCTTCCAGCAATCCGTTTCTATAGAGATCAGCGTGTAGGGTAGGAATATCGTACATGGTCTACGCCCATCACTTGTGTTTGGTAGTTGGAAAGCATATTGGCAATGGTTGGTCTGTCGAGAAACAAGTAAACTTAATCATAATTTTTATAGCAATGTTTTTCATGGGGGTTGGAGGGTGAGGCGATCATACTATTGAAATTTGCTGGTTCCTAGAATTTTTAGAAAACCTCTGAATTTTTCCGTAGGGTTAGTGTTATGCCTGTTCCTCTGTTTGGGTCTCAAGTAACCCAGATGTTCACACTTCCGTTCATTAGCTTCGGTAACTATATGCGCGTCAGATATTCAGAATATACCAAATTATGATGGCCAATTCAACTGCCATCTATAGAGGCTAATCATTTGCTTTGCATAGCAAGCGGGATGTCTGATTTTTTCATGGCACCAATGATACAAAAGCTTTGCCATATATTCCCTCGATATATTACTGATATCATCTCATCGTTCAATGAGAAGGAAATAGAAGCATAAATACCCTTTGGATGCTTCAATAAAAGGAAGCACCTTAATATTTTCTTAATGTTGAAGAAAGGGGAGCAAGACTATCAAGGAATTTCATCAGGGGAAATACTAAGACAGAATACAACGAGGGTGGGGAGCGGAGGGCTGGAAACAACGAGGTGGATTTTTCTCTGTATTTCACGTGCGCCGAAGGCGCGCGTGAAATACAGAAAAAGATTCCACCAAGGGTCGCTGATATTCCTGTCCTCCGTACTCTACCCGACGTGTGCTCTGTATTTATACCAAGATTAAACATGAATTCAGTAAATGGAGCCGATATTTTTAAATACAAGTATCACCTTCGGCGGTTTGATAACTTTCTTTCTTGACACGGTTTTGTGTCAGATGCGTTCTTACAGGACGTGCTTACGCGTAATCCAGATTCCACTCATGGTGTACCTAGATCATTGCCCCAATGTCTGTACTGTAGCACGTAACGTTGAAAACGCATTGCACTCGTGGTGTAAAGAAACAATGTCCGCTCTCGGATACAACTTCCAGGTGGGTGGTACCGTTAGGGGCCATTACTATCGGGGCCGCCGAGAACGAGGACTGGCATCGGTGCAATCTATAGAACGGGAGTTATGGACCCTGCCAGCGCCGAAGGCGCGAAGCGATAAGCTGGAGGTCATCCCCTAGAAAATTGTTTTAACTTAGTGCTGGAAGAAGAATTCTCCTGCTCCCTTACAATTTGGGTAATTTCTCACTGTATTTCTGTTTGTATGGAGCATTTTCTCTCCAAAGATAATCGTGACCACCTCCCCCAGCGTCGGAGGCCCGCACCAAAAATTTTCCCACGACTTTCCGCTTTTTAATACACCACAATTCCCAGGCCCGGGGTATTTCCCCCCTTACTCCACCCTCTCGGCGCTAGTGACTACTATACGGATTTTACAGTATTTCCCAGAATTGTATTTCCTGTCTATAAATGATATCAAAATGAATCATCAACGTTCTAGTATTTATATTTGTTTATTGATGTTTAAGTCACATACTTATGCACAATGGCTAGTCATGACTGTGACAGTTTTACGGGTGGAGGAAGCCGGAGTACCCGGAGAGAACCACCGAGCAACGACGACAAGCAGCTGCCAGCTCCCAACATCGTAACTCCGCACTGCAGCACAGGCAGGGTTAGACTGGTTGAAGACATGCGCACCATCGACGTGCAGTACGCCTTAGTACATGGTGTCATCGTGCCCACATGTGGACAATCTGGGTGAAGTGCCTTGCCTATGGACACAAGGCGGGAGTCCGAATCCGAGGACTAACCGAGCTCGACGTTGCTTAACTTCGGTGATCTGACCAGGACCGGTTACCGCAACGCCACCGCGCCACCATCAACGTTCTAAAAGACTACTGGTAAATAACCAAGCCTTATGAATCACTATTTACTTACTCCGGTTATTTATATTCGCAGGCATAAAATACAATTTTGGAAAATATAATTGTGAATGATTTATAGTATTTACAACTTCCACTGACAACTTCCATTAACTTCCATGCACGTTCCACATTTCCATTTTTCCTGTGATTTGGAGATTTTTAACTACGCCCTAAATGTAATGTATACACAAAGAAAAACGTTAAGCACCCCTCTTGAATATTTTATGATGGTAAATGTAGTGCTTGATATCAGTAAAGTGCTCGCAAAGTGAGCTTCCAAAACTGAATGCTGTCTTCAAAGAACCTTTTCAGGCTATACGAACACACAAAAACCATAGTCTTCATCATTTCAATGATAGCATTGATTGACCAAAAAAGTAACTGCTAGAGCTCAATATGATACCCGTTTTATTATGGAGCTCGAGAGTCAACAAGACAACACTATTTGGCTATACATTGATAAAAAAAATGCCATTTGTAACCTCTAGAGAACATGAGTCAGTGTTACAGTTTAATATCTGCTGCATCCTCAATGTGCTCGGATAACAGCTTCTATCCTGCATGGCATCCTCCAGTCAATCGCCGTATCCGTTGCAGAGGTAACCACCGCTATTCCTGATACAACGCTACTTCCATTCCTCTCAGATTTTGTACTGGAGGTTAGAGTCTTGTGCTCGACGCCATAGAATGTCCCAAATGTTGTGGTTAAGATCAGGCTGACTCGTGGTAGGCCAAAGAATGGTAGCGAATGCAATGCTCAGAATGAAAATTGCTAAACACCGAGCCAAATGTATTCACTGGTGATGATCTTTTAGAAGAGGACTTTTGATGGCCTTTTGGACCTTAGTGTGGCTTTTCTTATTCCTTTCCCGTGGAGATTCGTCGATTTGGTAGCCACAGGCTCTTCCGAACAGGACTTGAGGTGAATGGTTGTCGTCGTACCAGCCAGAGAAGTACGCTGTTTTCACGTTTTGACGTCACGCGAGATCCTTCTGACCGTGGACAGCCTTTCACCTCATTGGTTTGCATGTGTTTTCTCATCAATCGATCAACTGAGAGTGTAATGGATGGCGAGTTGACGACCGATTGCTATAAACCTTTACCCAACGTAACGGCCAAAACCGGCCAGCGCTCTTCTCAAAAATCGCCAGTTAATTTTCATTGTTTTTTGTCTCAAAACCATAGGTTATGACCCCTCATTGGAACGAGCTCGATGAGCTCGTTCCAACGAGGGGTCAAAACCTATGTTTTTGTGGCAAAAAATGAAAAAATAATGAAAATTATTTGGCAATTTTTGAGAATAGCGCTGGCCGGTTTTGACCGTTACGTTGGGTAAAGGGTTAATATGAAAACTCCAATATTTCTGCCAAATGAAAGCGTCATTTACCGTGTAGAAACTCGTGGCGCTTATAGCCAACTGTGATTTGCTGTAAAAATTACTATTAAACTATTTCTTTATAAGGGTTTAATGACACTTTCAACAGCCGGGATCACATCGTGTGGGGCAGTTTTACGGGTGGGGGAAATTTGAGTATCCAGGGAGTACCACCGAGCAGCGATGAGCAACTGTCAGACTCCCCAACTTACTAACTCTACGCAAGTAGTGTTAGCAGCGGTTGAAGGAGTGTGTACCATCGACGTGCACTTCAGCGCCACCATGCCCCACGAGGGCAACTGAAATTAAGTGACTTGCCCAATGACACAAGGTAATCACCGTTGGTCAGGGTCGATGAGTCGACCGTTTTGTTTAAAGTCCAGTGAGCTAACCAATGAGCCACCACGCTACCGTTGCAAGCAGGTGATGGGATATATGCATATTAATTTTCGAAGCAGTGCACATGGTTCGGTTGAAGTAGAATCACCCCTGTGAATGACATGTCACTGATGAGCGAAGCGGAACTTTTGCCGTCGGCAGATTTTACCTCGTTATTAGAGCGTTGGTACTGAATTGTGGTGAACGTGAAGGAATTATTACTTATTTATTGGTGTTTAAGGTCACATACTTATGCACAATGGCTAATCATGATCGTGGCAGTTTTACGGGTGGAGGAAGCCGGAGTACCCGGAGAACGTAAAGGGATACTGTAAGGGACAGTGAATGCAAGAAATCACGGAAATGAGTCCGACAGGAACCAAAAACCCGCCACTGAGTACGACGAAACGATGTTGGGCCGAAGAATATTACGAACTGTTGATTCAAAGACTTTTACAAAGAGTGTATTTCTGTAGTTTCCGGGCTTGATCTATCTTTGCCTGTTCACATATTAATAGGTCATTTTAATAAGCCATTGCCGATCTCTTTTCAGCACTTAAAAGTCACCTACAATTTAGGAGTTAGAATTAGCCCAAAATCCAATATGCCACCTACTGGGGTAAGAGAGTGAGATATAAGATCACATATGAGTTCTGATTGCAGTTTTCGCGAGCCGGCTGTGCGTCTCGTTCAGCCAACACCCCCTCCCCCCAACCCCCAATAAATTAATCCCGATTACGACATCTACGATACTGTGATTATGAATTTTCTACCGACCAATCCCAACAAAGCCAGGCCCTGCACAGAGAGAAGAAAAAAGGGAGGGTAACGTTGTTGAATCATCCAGGATAAGTACGTTTTGGTTGCAGGTGTTCAGCATTTGTCTAACGTAAAGAACAAAACCAGTGAGGATCACTCACAACAAAATCGGCTTTCAAGTTTAATTTTTTTTATCTCAAAATCGTAACTTGTGGTCCCCTCATTAGAACGAGCTCGTTGAGATAAAAAATGGAAAAAATATGTTTTTAAATATTTTTTTTGCAAGTGTCGTCTGCTATTCGCATCGAGTAAAGGACTAAATGTCGTCAATGGTCGAAACATTCAGAGAACTAAGTCCACTGATTTGAAGAGAATGTCTGTCATCTGTAATCGTATTGTGTTGTGTCGCACGACGTACATACCCGACTTTAAGCAAGTGTTGACACGACAAGAGTAACAATTCCCCATTTAGTGCAGCTGAACCACCTACTTGGCGTTTGTCATGTATTTAGTCCGCTTCCACCGGATTCCAAGTGGCATGAAATACTATATAGATTTTTTTCCAAATTTTCAATTTGCAGCAGCTGTGTACACTTCAAATGCAGTAAGATATCTTTTCTAAACATTGCGCCATGTGATTTGGCTTTCCGACTTGAGAAAAGGGTTGCAAAATTAGGAATTATGTAATATATGTCAAACATTTGCGACAGTGGCGTAGGTACGTAGGTTTATGAACAGAAAACAACTGTACAACAACAGATGTGAAGGGGTGTCGACAACCTTTTTGAAAACATTTTTGAGTTTACGTAATTGTGGTGATAGTATTTGGGATGCGACCTGTTTTTCTCATATTCATATCACATTGTGTACCCCTATACCTGTGTGACGCACCAACATAACTCCTTCAGGTTCGGACAGCGTACCTCTAATGTGCCAGTGACGTAGATATAGAAGGGGCGACCAGACCATCCTCATTTGGACTACTGCCGAAACCTTAGTGTTGTGTTGGATTTGATTTTGTACTCACATAATGCTCCATTTACGCGATAAATGACTACATACTGCTAGGGCAAAGTTGATTACGATTTTCAGGCATTCAGTTTTCAAAACTGTCCAAGAAAAGTGATGAGGACACCATCTCTTCAAATGGGGACTGAGATTGTAAAGACATTCAACAGAACTTAATGTAGAGAGGCGGACAGACCACAAGATATAAGCAGTTGCACGCGGTGGTGATATCCCCAAACTCTGAACGAAACTAGTAATGTATGTGGCTTACCCTTACGTTTGTTGGTCGAAGAATGAAATGGAAGATGTCCAGACCTGAAGGTAGGAACTCAAAAATTTCCGACAAGGGGTGAGAGTAACCTTTTTCCGACAGTAGTCCCGAATAGTTGACCGTGGGTACAAACTTCAAAACCTAACTGCAGGGGCGGCGGAAGCTCCAAAAAAGTGGAGGGGCACAAATTTACTATGCTACCATGGTTCGACCTAGTGTGAGAAAGGTTACAATCGTATATCGGTAAATGTACCGTGACTCGCTAGAGTCTCTCGTTTAGATGAATCTGCCGCTGTGTTGTCACTGTCCTGACCGTTTCTTCTACTTCAACTATCTTCCAACCCGAAGGCCAGCCTTATGGTTTGAAGATAGTTGAAGTAGAAGAAACGGACCGAAGCGATCGAAAGTGGGATGCTTTCGCTAAATATTGTTTGGATTTGCAAATAGTGTTGCAGGAATGCCAGTATATTTACACTTTTGTATGCGCCCATTTTAACTCATTGTGTAACTGCGAAACATATCTGCGGAAAAAAGTGGAGGGGCACGTAACCCTGTGCCCCCTGGCTCGCCGCCTCTGTCTAACTCAATGTACTTTTTTCAAACAATAATCAACAAAACATGCCCAACATGTTCGTTTATTATTGCGTTTTTTATTACGAGAGTAATTCTTTAAAATACTAATAATGAACGCCTTTTCTCGTGTACATTCTGTCATACCCGACCCTCAAAGATCTGCCGCGTTTTACGGATTTCACGGATCAGCCTTTAGTAGACAGCCTGTCATTGGTACATCCCTGTACAGGTCACACCACATGTAGGAATTGCGAAGAACTTACACCAGTTTATCCAACAGATAACAAACCTTTCCCACAAACACGGTCATGGAGGCGCACCCACCTCCAGCCACCATCCTAGTTTCTGGCCTGAAAACGTCCCACAGAAATTAGCGATATAAATCAAAAGTTGGTGGCGATGGTCTTTGCCACAGTGCAAGTCTCCATATTATTTATTTATTTATTTATTGGTGTTTAAGGTCACATACTTATGCACGAATGGCTAATCATGACCGTGACAGTTTTACGGGTGGAGGAAGCCAGAGTACCCGGAGAGAACCACCGAGCAACGACGAGCAGCTGCCAGCTCCCCAACATCGTAACGCCGCACTGCAGCACATGCGCCCCATCGACGTGCAGTACGCCTTAGTACACGGCGTCATCGTGCCCCCATGTGGACAATTGGGGTTAAGTGCCTTGCCCAAGGACACAACGCGGGAGTCCGAATCGATCGCTAAGACAGTCACCCATCCGAGGATTAACCGGGCTCGACGTTGCTTAACTTCGGTGTTCTGACGAGAACAGGTTACCGCAACGCCACCGCGCCCCGCTAGTCTCCATATATAAACTTAACAAAAATAGTATTCAAAGATAATTTTACTTGATATATTTCAATGTATTCATCTCGTCAGAAATGAAGAGATAACTGCATTGAAATATATCAAGTAAAATTAACGTCAGTTTTGTTCAGTTTGCCAGTATATACTGAGAGGAAGCGTTATTAACAACTGAGCGATACCAAAAAAGATAACTTTTAGAAAATTGTTCACTAGCGAAACATCGCCATTTTCGACCCCAAAAGCACACTATGGCCCAGTGTTGTTTGGTCTTCATACCATGATTACCTATTCTACAATATATGAAAAGCCTATGACATAAATTTTAGCTTTACACACCAACCGTGGTGAACACGCCAGCAATGGGATGGATTTCAGTAGTTAAATTTACACCTACAGTAGAACTGCATCCAAGTTGACCTTTGGTGACGTCGATCTGAATGCACACTTGTTTCAATTTATCGCTCGTCGCCTCACGAAGAGTGAAATGAAAGTGACAAATATTTATTACGTTTTTAAATGAGTTTACCGCATAAGACACCAAAACTTAACAAACATGCATTGTCTCATGTTAATAAAGCATCCATAACTCGAAATGGTATATTATTATGCTATTAAAATGAAAAAGGCCCCGTTTCATTTTCCATTTCGTTTCGGCGATAAAATTGACAGCGGAAGTACCGCCCACCAATGCTCGTGTAAACGAAAACAGATTCGCATGTATGCACGTCTGGTGCTCAGTAAAATCGAGAAAAAATAATAGCGACTCTTAATAATCTGACGATCGTGGTATAAATAAAATATACCCAAAGTAGCTTGGTGTACCAAATGTTCTTCATGGTGAAGTGGTGTTAACCGCGTGCCAAAGGCTCGCGGTTAACACCACTTCACCACTCGTGGTGAACATTTGGTACACCAAGCTACGTTGGGTATATTCTATAAGTAAATTTAGTTGTTTTTTGTAATGCAAACTTCCTAAGATCAGATGTATACAGTATCTACACATATATTGGTAATCATAGCCGCGAAACAAATTTGTTCACGAACAAAACTAAAGCTGCTTTAAAGTCGTGTGTAAAAATAATTGCATGACCCCGAAATGATACGATAAACTTCGATACCATGTATTATTCTAAATTACAATCATGAAGTAATTTGTATTTGAGCAGTGAAATACAATTTCGCGAAAGAGTTGATATGGAAGATATGAGTAGTTAAATAACCATTTTAACCCTTATGTTGTCTTTCGCGTTACTTCAATGGCATCAAAAGGAGGAGATCATAATTCTTATCACCCACCACTGACTTATATCATTATGAAAATCGACATTTGATAAAGTTATCTCCCTTGAAATTATTGGATGCGCAAAGGAAGATCCAATTGAGAAGGAGATAATTTTTTAGAAAACGCCAATGACATCAGTAGAAAATAAAGCCAAGTTTCTTTTCGCTACTTTTTAATACACGAAAACAACAGACAGCTATCTAGGCAGTCTGTGTTTTCGTTTATTAAACATAACAAAAAGAAACTTGGTTTTTATGCGAAGTTAATTAGCTTACCATAAAAGCAAAGTTTCTTTTAGTAACTTTCAATTATTTATTAACCCTTTACCCAACGTAACGGTCAAAACCGGCCAGCGCGATTCTCAAAATTCGCCAATTAATTTTCTTTATTTTTTCATTTTTTGTCTCAAAAACATAGGTTATGACCCCTCATTGGAACGAGCTCGTCGAGCTCGTTCCAATGAGGGGTCATAACCTATGTTTTTGAGACAAAAAAATGAAAAAAATTAGTTATTCAAGATTTTTTTTTGCAAGTGTCGTCTGCTTTTCATGTTAGGTAAAGGATTAAAGGTAACAAAAGTAAACTAAAAGGAAACTGGGCTTTAGTTTCTACTTATGTCACGAGTGTTTTTTCAACAATTACTTGCTTCTTATTTAGACTTTCATCGATCGTCTAATAATTTCAAGGGAGATAACATTATCGAAAGTCGATTTTCATGACCATAGAAGTCAGGGATGTCTAATCGTACAGCTTTGAAAAAAATGCAAGATTAAATTATTGCAGTTCCTCTCCCAGGTATACCTATATCACAATGTACAGTTATGGTTTCATACTGATGGAAAATGATTGCTTGGCCTTTTCCGATAGTGCCTCGCGTACCACCACACCATTTCCAAAAAATAAACACGGTCAACGACGATATCTCTTCATTGAAAAACCGACCAGGTACGAAACCAAGTGAAGGTCTCATCACGACGAATGTGCAACAGATTTAGTCTTATCTTTTTGCCAGGTCATATACTCAGAGGGTACACTGACGGATAGGGCGGAAAATGGGCACTTCTTTTTTTCATTAAGGTTAATAACATTCGCCAATGCCTTCAACTACTGAAACAATTTCAAAATTTCATATTTCCAGAGAAAGGCAAAACTAGGGTTTAATATAATCCCTGGTTTTGTAGGAATCGGGAACGGGAATGAAATTATCCTCAGTACTGGGAAGCGGGATATTTCCCGGGTGGTATCAAGCAAATTTACGAGAGTAACAAGACGCATTTACTTTCGTGAAAAATGAACATATTTCATTGGCAATCTGCCATCACCAAAACGGAAAAATTCTTTTCCCAAGAGAAGTGTGAAAACCCAAACCCGCTTCAAACTCGTCTTCATTTTCAGACTAGTATTATCAGCATTACCTTCTCCAACATCAACCCCCTCTTCATTGATGTCACCATTTTCCTGTCCTTGAAGCAGAGGAGACTGGTGACGGCAGTGAAGAGCGGGTTAATCTTGAAGGAGATAATGAAAAGGGATACTAGTGATTCTGAAATGAAGATGAGTTTGAACTTTGGAGCGGGTGAAGGTCTTGAAGCTGAAGAGAGGTGGGGCGTGGTCATCCACAACTGGTTGAAACCTACAGTGATTTGGTGAAAAAGGTTCGTCAGAAATCAGGACTGTAAAAAAAATCAGGATTGGAAGGGCGGACGAAATCCAACAAAGTTACATTTGGGGCAGTTTTTCAACTCAGAAAACTTCAGTTCAACACACAAACAGTGCCACGCTTGATTCCCGGTTCGGTTCTATAGATTTCTCGGGTATCGGGATCGTCTTTCGGAACGAAGAATTCCCGTTCTCGGGGAAAAAGCCCTGGACAAAATATACATAGCTCACAAGACATATATCTGTAATTGTACTATGTGAAAAATTACTGTTGAAAATACGGCACGGCACAATACTGGCAACTAGCGGCAACTACGGTATACTACCGAAATATTTAACGGTAAAAATCCGTATTTTTGAAATGGAGACATTTTGTTCGACCCAGAAGCAAGACCAAGGATCTGATATGTATATATAGCTTCACAACATCAGACACTTGTTCAATCATCATCAAAAGTAGACCAATTATATTTTTAACCTGCAGCCAATTGATTGGCTGCAGGTTAAAAATATTAATTGGTCTACCTTGAGAATGAACTCTTCTCAGACAAGTCGGCCTGGATGATGCTGTTACGCAAAAGTAGTAATTAAAGAATTAAATGCCTTCGTGCCGAAAAATAAGCCCCACTCAACACGAACACTTCCCTGTTTCCCTGTTTACGGCGTAGAAACGGTAGAAAATTAAAATTTACGATGAGAGGACATGCAGATGGTTACCGGTAGATTACCGTAAATTTAACGGTAATTTCTAACACTGTATTATTTATTATGCCGGTTTTGGTGACGAAACTCTCAATATTAACATTCCAGCGCCGAACAATGGCTCCTTTTTTCTGGTATATTCAGTATGATTACAACGCGTTATTTGCCGCACTAATTAACCCTTTACCCAACGTAACGGCAAAAACCGGCCAGCGCTATTCTCAAAAATCGCCATTTAATTTTCATTATTTTCTTCATTTTTTGTCTCAAAAACATAGGTTATGACCCCTCGTTGGAACGAGCTCAACGAGCTCGTTCCAATGAGGGGTCATAACCTATGTTTTTGAGACAAAAAATTTAAAAAATTAGTTATTCAAGAATTTTTTTTTCTTTTTTCAAGTGCCGTCTGCTTTTCATGTTAGGTAAAGGGTTAAAGAATCAAACAATACTCTTGTTCAACCTCAGTGGGGCAGGATAGTCTCTACGGGGGGGGGGGGGGGGGGGTCCAACACCCCTAGCCCCCAATCAGGCTCGTCGGAAAAACAATCAGGTAAAATTATTACATGCGCCAATCTAAATCTAAAGTATCGTAAACGTTTGCAGTAAATACTTGTTCATTTGTTCTACTGTGATTCACTCTTCTGGAATATCTGTGGTCCTCTCTTTTAGAACTCCATAGTTATCGTCTTAGGCTACCTGCATTCTAAGCTGCTACAGAAGTCAGAATTTATGACAACCCTCACCTTTTATCGGACTGCGCGGATACTTCGGAGGCGGACTGGCCATATATACCATCGAGGAATTACCCGGTAGACCACCCCCACCCCACCCCGCACCCCCCCCCCCCCCACACACACACTTTTCGGAATCAATTGGGACCCCTCAATGTAACCCCCATTGAAGTTCTCTGGATATAACACACTAGTCGGTGTGTCGAAACATGTCTCAGATGCGAGAATTTGTCGTCTTTTCGATCCTGAAAATCAACATTTTTCTTCACGGAGCCAAACCATGTTCAGCTTCTTTGAATCGACATGATTGGAATTATCTTTTTAGCACACAACTCGGAGCGTCGGCAAATGTCTGAGATGCAAGGATTGGGCGTATTTTCGGTCCGAAAAATTACACCACTCGGGGCATCGATAAATACTTCAGATGGGAGGATTTTGTGGGTAAGATTCCAGAGAAATCATCTCTTTATTACACACAACTAGGGGCATCGGCAGTAAACTCTAATACAAGCATTCGGCGTATGTTCGGTCTCGAAATTGCACACTACTCGGGGCATCGACAAATACTTCAGATGCGAGGATTTTGCTTCTTTTAAGATGTAAAAATCAGAATTTCCTCCCTCAGGGCCAAATTATATTCGGTCTCGTGGGTTTTGCACCACTTCTCTTTCGTTATTACACAATGCCCCAAGCGTCGACAAATGACTCTGATGCCAGGGTTGGCCGTCTTTTCTGTCCGGAAAATCGGGGTTCGTTACTGCAATGTTTACCTCGTTTTTACACATGACAAGATTCAACTGAAACCAAGCAAATATGAGTGCCACGTGAATTATTAAATATGCACATGAGGTAAACAGTTTGTACGATACAAGGAAGTCTTTGTTGTAGAAATGTTTTCAACCTGCCTGCTGAGTTAATGAACGATTATTCAGATTCGCAGCGTCAACCATGCACAATGTGATGAGGAATGTCATGACACAATTAGGTATCATCTGTAAAACTCAAATACGTTTATATTTGCCTGTCGAATCGGTTGAATACGTCCAGCTTTTCCCACAAAACTGCCATTCAAAGTTTGTTAATGTTTTCATTTTCTTTCTAAAATAGAAGCTTTTATCTTCTCAATGGAACGAATAGAAGCTTATACTCTAAACATTTTACAATTGTATTTTCTGGAATTGTATTCTCTATCTTTTAATATAACTGACTAAAATAAATCATTAGCAGTTTAAAAGGTATGGCAATTTGCCAACTGGCAAATTGCTTGATCTTTGAAAATGCTAATGGTTCATTTCAACCCATTTAAAGTCATAACTAGAAAATACAATTCTAGAAAATACAATTGTAAAAGTTTTAGATTATTAGTAGCTTCTACTCGTTCCATTGTAAAGTTCATAAACTATAGCTTGGGGGAATATTGCCTTTCTTATTTTTTAGGAAAATAACATTCGAACTACCATTCTTAACTCTTTAACCAAAGCGTCTAAGACATGACACTTGGTAATAAACTTTCTTAAATTACTAGATATTTCATATTTGCCCCGACAACATAGCTTATGGCCCCTAATAGGAGTTCGGTCGATGAACGCATTCCAATGAGGGTCATGAACTATTATTTAGGCCCAAAGTGAATTCAACGGTGATTTTGTCGATACTTGCGCTCGTTCGAAAGAGAAAAGCATTGTTCAAAAATATGCTTCAGTTCGTGGTTAGCACAATGATCCCTGTATGTACTTGTCTGAGAAGTGTCCACGATTACCATCCAAGGGCCTCCTAAGGGTCCTCAATAATTGTACGTTTTTAGGGGTCCCAACAATTCCAACACTTTGGGAAAAATCATTCTTAAGGGTCTCAAAAACGGCGTTGTAGCTGAAGCATTGAGGTTGGATGCTTCAATACCAGCTTGTATAAAGAATCGGGGCGATATTCTATGAAACCAATTACGGGGTTGTGTACGTAACAGGTGACAACATTAGACAGTATATGAAATGACGAAACATTTTTTACATATGTGGATGCATTCTGTACAAGGCGTTATATCACACCGTCGAAACAGTATCCGAAACCAGCCAATTCCAACATGACACCTTCTCGGTTAAGATGCTGAAACCAGCCAATTCCAAAATGACACTTTCTCGGTTAAAATGCTGACCAACTAACGAAGGAACGAACACTGAAACGAACGAAAGGAAGATTGAAAATCACCATCAGGTAAAATTTAATTAATGAAGCACCGGGTTATACCCGGCACTTCATTAATTAAGTTTTTGACCATTACTCCTATAATTAGTGTTTGGAATCTAATATTATTGCGTCCGCGGAAATATTGCCCACCTGTGGAAAATGACCAGACCAAGATGACCATGCTGTAACCACTAACCATTACTAGAACTTCATAAGCTAGTCAAGACCGGGTGGATATTATACTGAATAGAATGTGTGCACCCAGTCAGTGTGCTAGAATATAAAATTATAATGTACTGAATAATTACAGTATGTGGCCTAAAGGCCCTGATATTACTGTTACGCTACTGGACAAAGTATTGATGATATCTTACCAGTTAGTACGACGTTTGGAACGGCCAGAGTACAATTCTTTCAATGAATCCTGTGATATCAGTGCTGTCATCAATGTTGAAAATGGTTTCGACAGAGATCAAAACACATCTCGATCTTTCGCTTTTGTGTTCATTTGTGATTTTGGAATGCATGGAGGGCAGATGGCCATGTCGTGCTCCTCATTTTCTTTTCCATTTATTTTCCATCTGCAGATTAGAATACATATTCTTTGCACGAGCAACCAAGTAACAAGCGGAACAATCGATGCTCTCCCGGAGACAGTATTTGTCACATCAAGTGATCTCAGTAAAACAACGTATCTTCGAACTTCATTAGTAATTATGCCAGTTTTCTTTCCACCATAGCATGTACATGTTCACTCAAGAATCGTTTTGTTCATGGAATACACACAGGGTGATTTGATCCTTTGCCAACCAACGAATGCACGCCCACCCCACCCCACCCCACATCGTTATGTGCTTTTCTGGAGGAAAAACAAGGACCCGTAACCAAATTTGCAGGCCTGATTTTCAGATAAGAACGATGGCCCCCGCTCGCCATTGCTTGCCTGACATCACTCCCAGGACACCGAGAGAGTGCTCACTCACATTGTGATTTGTCCCATTCACAGGCTGCTAAAATTTGACAGCCAGCAAGTTGTGCACACCCAGAAACTCCAAACGTATTCTTCTTTGCTTCCGTTTTGTCCGCTGTTGTACAACGTTATTTCTGATGGTTATAATGAAAGAAAAAACTGATAGACCACAGGTCATGATCTTTTTTATGTTCAGGGTCAGTCAAAGTTAACTTCATGCGCAAAGGAGGGTTGTATCGGGGAGGGGTAGGGTATCAGTTCGAACACCCCGATCGCGACAACTGTTAAGCTTTTTCGTACCGAATAAAATTAATTGTTCATCCATTTAGGTTAACTACCAAATATCTGGATCTGGAACAACTGATGATTTTCGAACAAAATTGAGAAACGTTTTTAATTAACCCTCTCAAACGTGATAATCTGACAAGTATCTCCTTAAACACTGCTGCACATAGAGAAATGGGAAAGTCTATCTTGCATTTATGGGAAGCATTGGTGATATTTTTAATTTTTCAGCCCTATGGGACTGTAGGATTAAGCCTTTGAACTCGTAAAACCGACTTTTCGGTGGAAGGAATAATTTCGTCCATTTTTGTCTTATTATACTAGATCTATACGCGGGGCACTGATGATAAAATAATAATTGCAGTCTGCTGCTAGATTGACTGGCCCATCTCACTCTAAGTGTACACAAAGGCGATACCATTCCAGGAAACGAGCGTTCAAAGGGTTAACTTCACTGATCCTTCTATCCTGTTAGGTATGCTGTCTCCTCGCGGACTGCATTCTTTTACGCAAAATTTAACAATACCGGATAAAAATACTCAGGTAAAAATGATTTTGCCTTTTGCATGAAAATGTGAATTTTGCATTTTGCATGAAAATGTGAAAGGAGGCAAATCATTTCTTTTATGTAACTTATTGAAGAATCGAAGATTAATCGGCAAACATAGTAAAGGAGGAATTTAGTTAGGCCAATTTAAAATTAAAGGAAACTTTAAATATTAGACGCGCAGTGCAAACAATTAGCGTTAACCCTTTGAACCCTAGCGGTCGCTTTTCCGGCCAGGAACATGATACGTCATAACGTCATTATATAGGATGGCTGTTCATTAAATGTGTGGGGTAGACCCATCAATATTTTCAGCGTGAAACCCCAAGGCTGCACGTTGAAAATATTGATAGGTCCACCCCAAATAATAAATATGGACTCTTCCAAGTTCTTCCACTGAACTGGCATGAAAGATACCACTAGAGTTCAAATGGTTAAATTTACTGCAGAAGTACTGGTAAGCAATTGCTGTTACGTCTACCGTAAATATTACGGTAATTATTGTAACTACGGAGTCTCATCGTATGAAAACTTAGAGTGGGGTGTTCATATACACTGACAATTGTGATGGTTAACTTATAGACCCTTATTCATGTTCAGCGGAAGAACGTTTTGTTCAGAGCGAACGCATTGAGCACTCTGATTCCTGTTTTACAAAACTTATTTATTTTTTAGGGTTTAACCCTTTACCTAACATGAAAAGCAGACGACACTTGCAGAAAAATTCTTGAATAACTAATGTTTTTCATTAATTGTCTCAAAAACATAGGTTATGACCACTCATTGGAACGAGCTGGACGAGCTCGTTCCAATGAGGGGGTCATAACCTATGTTTTTGAGACAAAAAATAATGAAAATTAACTGGCGATTTTTGAGAATAGTGCTGGCCGGTATTTCCCGTTACGTTGGGTAAAGGGTTAACGACACTTTACGCGTCCAGGGTCACTTCGTGTCGGACAGTTTTACGGGTGGAGGAAGCCGGATAGAACCACCTAGCAACGACAAGCGACTGTCAGACTCCCCAACGTATTAACACCACCCAAGCATTGGTTGAAGACAACTGCACCCTCGACGCACAGTACGCCTTAGTACATAGCGTGCCCCCAAATGGGTAATCGGGATGAAGTGCCTTGCCCAAGGACATAACGCAGTTAGCCCTGGCGGGGATCGAACTATGAACCTTTCAGTTTGAGGTCCAGTGCCGTAACCACTGAGCCACCGCGATCCCTCTGCTTTTGCAAAAAGGCCTTGTTTTAAAAATGTAAATTTTTAAGGTGGACTAATTAATGTCTTTAACCAGCAGCCATACGGCGGTAGGTTAAAGATATTAATTGGTCTACTCCTCTGTATGACAAATCAACAGAATTCTCCTATAATGAAGTGAAACCAAAAATTAGTTGCTCCGTTTTGCTTCAACATCTAAGAAAACAATAGGTCAGCATTTCCAAAAATAGTTTAAAACTGTATTTGCACTGTAATATTTTATGGTAGTTACCAGTACTTTACTCTATTTATAACGGTAAATTATTCCAGGGTGTCATCGCTTATAAGAAAAGCAAAAGCTTGCCTGACATGTTTGTACGGACTGAACTGAACACAATGAATGAAAAACAAATATTCTTGGACCGTATTTTTGAGACGTATTAAAAGACAGAAACGTTCCAGCAGGAAAGGTGGGTGCCAGTGAGTCTTTTTCAGCGTAAATACACCGGAATATCCGTCAACTGGTTTTGGGGAAGAGCGCGTTAAATTTTGGGACATTGCCAGAACGTGGGACGAGAGACAAAAACGGCGCTGTTATTAGTTTGGACAGTTTTACAAAAGACTGAAAAAGAGCCAATTTGTTGTAATAACATTCTCGGTTTGATTAGCGCCACATGAACACTGGAATGTGCTGGAACGGATGCTTTAGAATAAATGCACGTGACTACTTGTCTGATCTCTTTTCCCTACGTGTGCGTCTTTGGCAAGTGCGGAAGGAATTATACATTACAGTTGTATTAATGTCACCGCCACCCAAACATACAACACTCGCATAATGACGATACGTTGTCTGCAACGCAGTAAATATTGCATTCGTCACGCGATGTATCTATTAACAACTGCTTAGCTTCTCTGATTGCTGTTTGCAGACATGCTGCAGCAAACTATCTCTTATTGTTCAACAGCACGGCAAAAAAATCCACACTGATTACATCGTCGAATATGCAAGCTGAAACATATTGAAATCCAATCATCTTGTCGACTTCCGATGTTGACATATTATATCAGTAATGGGTGCCCTGCTGTATAACAACGACATGCATGTAACCATCAACTGCCTGTTTCTTATGGAACACAGGATTAACCATTTCATTTACAAGTGACGTTACTTTCAAAACAAAAACATTCTCATTGTTTTACTCAAACACTTACCTTATAGCCACTGAGGAGTCATAAGGTATGTTTCGAGTTGATAAAATTGAAACAAATAACAAGAGGCCTTAATCGCTCATCCGATAAAATTGGTTAACCCTTTACCCAAAAAATCGCCCACATCCGCCAGCGCAATGTACAGATTCAGCAGCTGAATTTTTTTTTTTTTTGAACAATTTCAACAAAACCATATCATTTGACCCCTCATTGGAACGAGCTCGTCGAGCTCGTTCCACGGAGGGTTCACATGATATGGTTTTGTTGACATTTTTGGAAACAAATTAAAAAACGATATTTAAATTAATAAATTTTGATATCGTCTGCGTTGGGTAAAGGGTTAAAGAAGCATTTAATGTCACATTCAGAATGTACATGTTAATATATTTAATCTAATTTAACTGTGTGGGTGGGGGGAGAAGGGTCCAGTGCCCCCTCCCCCCTTAAACCCCACACCCCCAGCAGGATGAAAGTTAAATTTTTGCATAAAATCACTCAAGATCTTCCAAATGATTCTTTTCAGGCGAAAAAACATAATTTAACTCAAAGGACCCTCCCCCGTGGCCTCTAGTCGTCTGCTGGTCCCCATTTGAGCAAACGTCAATCTTATCTACCCACAGTTACATCTAACCAAAGTTTACCACTATCAGACCTGTCATTCGTGGGAACAATTCATTTAAACAAATAGTAAAGTCTCCTTGGGTTGTGTGTTGAATTCCAAACCCCATTGGGGCCCACCAAAATCAATGAAGCATAACACTTTGAACAAACTTTAATCTGGGAGTCACAGTAATGTTATATAACAAATATCAAAAGATTCTGGATCTGAAGAAGAAAATCTTTGATGAATATTCCTTATACTGCACTACAGTTAAAACTAGAAGTCCTGTCATGAAATGCGCACAAATAGCACGTTGATATGCGCGTTAATGTACGCGTTATGGCCCAAGTAAAGCTATCAAATTCTGTACATATGGCCTGTGCACAAGAAACATTGCATGTGTTTGCTATGAGTAACCTGGAGAAGCTGCCGTGCTTTGGATGCCATTCGATATGGCAATTGCGCGCAATGCCAACGCGCAATTAAGCCTAGATAAGCGCACTTTTCGTGACAGGACTTCTAGTTTTAACTGTAAGTTAAAATACGAGGAGCCCAGATATGACCACATGGATTTGATATGAGCAAACGTGACTCTCACCACATTACAGATTCCACTACTATGTAACAAAAGAATCAGAATCGTCGATATGAGGAAGACATTTTATTAGAGAATAGTCTAAGTTAAAATTTGGGGTCCCACGGGGAGCCCAAACATAACTCAAGGAATCGGATTTGCCCAAACTGGAATCTAAACCTCCTAAAGTTGCCATGTATCACATATCAAAAGATTCTGACTGACAGATCTGAAGAAGAAGATTTTTAAAAGAATTTCCCCATATTGCATTAAGTTACAATTTAGGTTACCATAGAGAGCCCAAATAGGAACCCTGTGACTTGGTTTGAACAAACTGGAATCAGATCCCAATAAACATACTGCAAACCAAATCTCAAAAGATTCTGAAATATGGATCTGAAGAAGAGGATTTGTAAAAATATTCCTGATATTGCACTAAGTTAACATTTGTGTTTCCATGGGGAGCCCAGATATGACCCTTGGGGCTTGATTTGAATAAACGTGAATCTGAACCCTCTAAGGATGCTATCTATCAAATATTAAAAGATTCTCACCAGCAGATCTGAAGAAGAAGATTTTTGAAGAATATTCCTCATATTGCATTAAGTTAAAGTTCGAGTTCCGACTGGGAGCTAAAATTATTATCCTAGGGACTCGATTGGGAAAATGGATCTGATCCCTACTGGTAGGTCTGAAGAAAACAATTTTTAAAACATTTTCCTCATATTGGACTGAGGTAAATTCGGGTCCCTACAGGAAGCCCAAATATGAACGGAGGGACTTCATTTGAAAAAAAAAAACATGAATCGTACCCCACTAAGGATGCTACATACGAAAAATAAAAAAAATTCTGACTGATGGATCTGAAGAAAAAGATTTTCAAACAATATTCCTCATATTACACTAAGTTAAAATTCGGGCTCCCCAAATATCACTCCAAGGACTTGATTTGAACAAACTACAGGCTGACCACCCAGAACATGCAGTATATCATGTATCAAGAGATCTTGACTGAAGAAGAAGATTTTAAAATAAATTTCTTCATATTGCACCAGGTTAAAATTCAGGTTCTCATAGGGACGTAAATATGAACCCAGGTACTTGTTTCGAAGAAACCTAAATCTGACCCCAAAGGATATTGTATACCAAAAATCAAAAGATTATGATTGGTAGTTCAAGAGAAGAAGATTTTTTAATTTTATTAAAAGAAATTGTGGGTGCTAATAGAATTATGCCCTTTGTAGTGCCCCCAGCGGGTGTGGCAATATTATTTAATCAAACTTGAGTTGACATCTGAAAAGGAATATGCATATCAAATTTGGTCGAATTCGACCTAGCAGTATATGAGGATAAGTCGATTACGTCAAGTTCACGACGGACGGACGGACGGACGGACGGACGGACGGACGGACGGGCGGACGGACGGATGGATGGACGGATGAGCCGTTTCAAGCTCAACATCGATCAAAGTGTTTGCATATAACACCACTTGTATTACCCAATTTTATATCAACATCGCGTTGTTTCTAAATAGGGAGAGTATTTTATCCACGTATATGGTAATTTTGTTGTTTTATCACCAATAAAAAATTCTTTGAGGCACCTGCATAACTATTAAAACTAAATTATAAAGGAGAATCACGCGATATAATAGATCTTTTCTCATACAAAACAACAAAGAATGTAGTATTAACAAAACATCATGTGGCGTAAATTTCCCATCCAATAAATAATTCTCAAATACACAGAAACATTTTATGACCCACGAATAAGGATTCAGTGAATGTATGCTTGGTGGTTTGAAGCCCGGGGGGGGGGGGGGGGTCTGTTGACTGAAGCTTTGCAGGGGCGTCCAGAGCGTTTCCAAAATATTTGAGTTATTATCATAGTTGTTACACTCTGGCTCTTTTGTCTTTGTCTTTTCGGGATCAGTAACCAACTTTACACCCTGGCTCTTTTGTCTTTTTGGCTCAGTAACCAATTTGAAATAACCGACAGAGCGATGGACGGAGTGTTCAAGTGACGTCATTTGAATACCTCTCGTGTACTGAGTATACATGAGTCCGTGCGTTTTCTTGATTAAACAAAAGGCATGGTGAAAGTCAGTTTCGAACCAAGCTGTCGGTATTTATGAATTTGAACAACATGCCAGCATGCTGTCGGGTTGTTGAAACACATGAATACCTCCAGCAAGGTTGGTAACTATTACAGATATCACAAAACGAGTCTATTTTTTACATAAAATTTTTCTATATTATGCAAGCACACTAAGCTTATTTTATTTATTTATTAAGGTTTAACGACACTTTAACAGCCAAGGTCATACCGTGTCGGTGACAGTTTCACGGGTGGAGGCAGACAGAATACCCGGAGAGAACCACCGAGCAACGACGAGCAGCTGTCAGTTCCCCAACATCGTACCTCCGCACTGCAGCACAGGCCGGGCTAGATTGGTTGAAGATAACGCCTTAGTGCACGGCGTCATCGTGCCCCCGTGTGGACAATCGGGGTTGAGTGCCTTGCCCATGGACACAACGTGGGAGTCCGAATCGATCGCTCAGACGGTCATCCATCCAAGGACTAACCGGGCTCGACGTTGCTTAACTTCTGTGATCTGGCGAGAACCGGTTACCTTAACGCCACCGCGCCCCTCATAATAAGCTTGCATAAAAATTTCTGAATTTTATGAGGTACATCAGTATTTTGCAACCATGTCTGCAATACTTTCCGTCCAGAAAACGCCATCGACATTTTTAGAAGAAAACGGCGTCACTTGGGTTGGTTTTTTTACCAAGTCACGGCACTCTTGTACAAATGAAGGATCCAGAACAAGTACAGATAAAAACAATCTATTTGATGCAATAACTTGGCCCGCTCGCCAAAAAATTAACCCTTTACCTAACATGAAAAGCAGACGACACTTGCAAAAAAAATTCTTGAATAACTAAATTTTTTCATTTTTTGTCTCAAAAACATAGGTTATGACCCCTCGTTGGAACGAGCTCGACGAGCTCGTTCCAACGAGGGGTCATAACCTATGTTTTTGAGACAAAAAATGAAAATATTTTGAAAATTAATTGGCGATTTTTGAGAATAGCGCTGGCCGGTTTTGGCCGTTACGTTGGGTAAAGGGTTAAATTGGCCGGTTCTGCGACGTAACACCCGTTCTCCCAGTTGGTGGTATATATTTTAAAGTTTCTTTTCAATACTGAACGTATGATTTCAGTTTGCAAACAATATTTACTTTTATGCCAATAAATAACGTCTGTAATGAATCAAAGTAAAGTCTTGGGACTGAGACTTGGAACTCGACCGAATAAATAAAAAGCAAATATAAACTCGGAAAAACTTTGATTATGAAAATCCAATTTTCATAATTAGGAGACTTTGCTTTGATAATGTCAAGAAATTAAATCTTTGTGCTTGTGCACAGTAGGTTGATAGATACCCCACTGGAAAAAGTCTTTCATTCTGTTACAAATTTTATCGACCGAGTTCGGATAGAGATTTTTTACTGGGATATTAGTATCCGCGTTGTTGTGTTATGCCACCTCCAAACAATGAACGAGGGCCAAGGTAACAAATGCCATGACAAAAGAACCATGCAGTTAGAGCTGAACGTGGGTAGTACCCACTGCACATAGGTGCCAAAATCCAGTTCGCTAAGTTTGTATCAAAATTATATGATCTCCAGACCCCTTCCTTACTATTAGAGGCTAGAACTGAATCCGAGAATTACACTATGCCGGTCTCAATGTTGGTTAAGTATCAGCAGCTTATAGCCAATTATAATCACGAAAATAAATCTGAACAGAAAATTCCGTTTCAACCTGTGAAATACATAACAATAAAGGAAAATCTGGAAGAGACCCATTTAAATAATTTTTATAATGCTATATTTGACGACAACAGGAAAACTGGAAAAAATAAACTGAGAACTTATCGAGAGTTTTAGAACAAAAATCACCTGGGGCCTTATTTGATTTATACAATATCCCCCGAGGCGAGAAACATATTTACTCGTTTGCTTGTAAGTAACCACAAATTGATGATAGAAAGGGGAGGCATATGCAACCACCCATCCCCGTAAGTGAACGCTTATGCGCGGTGTGCGGTTCAGGTGCAGTGGAAACAGAATGGCACTTCGTTATGGAGTGCAGTGAATATGAACCTCTCAGAGAATGTGCATTTTACAAATTTGAACGTGAATACCAAGAGTTTGTTGAGATTGACACATCCGAGAGATTCATATTCCTGATGAGAAACAATGTGCCACAGCTATGCGGTATCATCTGTAATATGATCCAGCAATTCTTAAAACAACGAGAACAAGTTTTGTTAATCTGACACCAAGAGGTGACATTAATAATATTATATTACAACCACCGTAAGCATTGATATTTACGTTTGTCATTTGGAATTAGTATTGTTTTATGTTTCCATTTATGTTGATTTTGTATATACAAAGCAATCTGCCTTTGTTTTGGTGTATTTGCTTAATAAATATTATCTTATCTAAGATTTCAAGTTACGTATTTCCGCATTAGAAGTACTTTTAAAACCATTTTCTTATGACACAACCACTTACAATTAAATGAGATGAGAAGTCTGCGAAAATATGTTCCCCCAATTCGCGAAATGTCGGTAGCCTACATTTAAGCATTCTGTGGAGGGGCAGGCGGTTTTGTTTCGAATGGACATCTTAAACCCTAAAGTGTAACCCTCCTCCCCTGTCTAATAATCTTGAAATTCTTTTAAAACGATTTTCGAGAGCCACCAGGTCCACTCATAATACTTGTAGGTGGTGCCGAGGCGTTTTGTCCCAAATTGAGTTTCTTGCCGGCGCGATTCGCCCCCCAAAAAGCTAATCTTTTTGCAGGGGGGGGGGGGGGGCTGTTTGTATGCGGCAGGTGTGCCCTTTCAAGTGTTTTCGAATGAAGATATTAACCCCCATAGTTTGAAACCCTGACCAATTAACTTGAAATTATTTTAAAATAATTTATTGTGAACCATCCGTCACAATGCTCAGAGATGTGGTATTCATCTTTTTTTTTTACTGAGAGAGATTGAAGTTTGTTCACAGGATGTTTCTTGTTTATGTTCTAATACGAAGATATATATATGTGCACAAAAAGTGTTTCATGGGCGTTTTCTCGCGCGCTTGTGCTTGCACAAAACGTTTTTGTGTTTTTTTATTGGACTCATCACAGATGCGGTACAACGATGAATCTAGAGTATGTGGATAATTAAACAATCGTCCCATCTAGGTGACGCATCAAGCAAAAGATGATTTTCACACCGTATCAATCTCTAAAAAATAAAATTGCTCATGTCAATTAAAGTTTCAAGGAAAAACGACATAAAAAACTAGTTGTACAAGTTCACCGCACTGTTGAATACAGTTTTAGACTTGGTTTGCATCTTGCTCATGGTATCATATCCTTGTAATTCAAACAGTACATTAACTCTTAGATGCCGGGGAATCAGAATGAATTTAGTGAACATGACATACCACGAAAACTTTACAGTAAAGCGGGTGCTTCATGTCAAGTGTCGTCTGCCTATTCAGGCAGACGACACTTGACTAGAAGTACCTGCTCAGTGTTTAATTCTCCCCCAGCCCAAAGATAGCCGAACCGTCACAGCCAGATTACATGCTGTATTACATCACAGGCAAGAAAACTCGACTCCCGGCTTCTAAGAGTTAAGTGGTATTGGCATCTAGAACATTAGAAACATTCAGCAGTAAAACCCCCCTGTGGTGTTTTGACATCCACCAGGTCTGTAAACAAAGAAGTATCTATTTGTACTCCTCCGATGTGATTATGGCGCAAACTTCGTTTGATAATTATACTGTGACTTGAGAGATTACAACTGCCCGTAATAATTGCAGATGATTAATGGAGTTTGTAATGTGGGTGCAGAATGCAAGATCGCTGGCTGGTCGTATGAGTGAATTTGACCTTGCTGAGGTCGACCTGACGTCATGGCGAAACGAAAATCTCAACAAGTAATTACCTGAAAGGTATCAGTGATATAAATAGGTTAACCCTTTTCTGTATCAAATCGTGAATCGACTTAGAGAAGGTAATTGTTCAGTAAATTTGTCTGGTAGTCCAATCAAGATTTTCCATGTGCAGCCTTTAGGCTGCAAGTTGTAAATATTGATTGGTCTTCCCCAAAGTAACTATTTATTCATTAAGATTTAACGACATTTTAACAGTCAAGGTCATATCGTGTCGGTGATAGTTTTACGGGTGGAGCAAGCCGGAGTACCCGGAGAGAACCACGCCGCAACGACGAGCAGCTGTCAGCTCCCCAACATCGTAACTCGACACTGCAGCACAGGCAGGGTTAGATTGGTTGAAGACATGCGCACCATCGATGTGCATTACGCCTTAGTACACGGCGTCATCGTGCCCCCATGTGGATAATCCGGATTAAGTGCAACAATACGGGAGTCCGAATCGATCGCTCAGACGGTCACCCATCCAAGAACTAACCAGGCTCGACGTTGCTTCTGACGAGAACCGGTTACCGCAACGCCACCGCGCCCTCAGTTCCCAAAGTAACAAATGTAGACTAATACAGACTGTACCAGTTGATGGTTCTGAATTGGCGTGCAATATACCATCAGCACCCAACCGGTTAAATGTAAATGAAAGGACTGGTCTCATGTGAATTATCCTTTTATCTGGGACAAGGGAATCAATAAGTTTTTCTGGCATACTAAAGAAAAAATTAAAAAAAACAAATCTTTAAAAAACGACGCACTTTGACAATCCTACGCAGGTAATATCCTTCCAAAAGGATTTTGTAATTAGCCAAGCTTCCATGTTTTCTTACTTCTGGAATTACGGGAGTAGCTAGACTAAAAGAAGTGTGGTGGACACTTTAAGTTATAGTTACCAACCAAGCTGGAGGCATTCATGAACATGAACAGCATGACAGCGTACGGTGAGTGACGCCGTGCCGCGTAGCCGCGTGTTTCAGCTCGCCCGCAGGTTGATCAAATACATGAATACCTCCAGCTTGGCTGGTAACTGACTTACAACCTGTCTTCTGTTCAATCAATAAAACGTACGAACTCGGATATATCCAGTACAGAAGAGGTACTCAAATGACGTCACTTGAACACTGGTTGTTCTAGCAGGTATTTTAAAGTTAGTTACTAACCCGAAAAAACAAAAGAGACGGTGCAAATATTTTTCCAGCTGCCAATGGTAGCAGAACATATATTTGTTCCATCCACTTCATGTCATCCTATGCTTCGTTAATAGCGTGTACCCCGTTGATTAGGAGCCTGGGTCTTCTTCGGCGAGGACAGTTATCTTTTCATGGCAACTGGAGCATGCTGATCACTTTTTTGAAGGTTTTTACCAAGAAAATGAGAGTAAAACTGAGCAAAATGTCCACAAAGAAATATCAAGATGAGAGCTCATGGATTTTTTAGGAATGTCAAGCACGGATATATACACAGAACGACACGCGTGTATTAATGGGTTAATCAACATGGCACGACTGCCATCACAGATTATAGAACGAGAGGCCGCAGACCTCGACTTTTATATTTCTGCGATGTTACAAGTGCCATATCGATTAACCCATTCACACACGCGTGACATTCTGTGTTTATTACACGCTTTCACGTCTGTAAAAACAATTATTAGAAGGACACTCAGCAATTAATCTGACAACTATCAACAAAAAGAACACATTTTATTGCCAACCAAATTTGCGAGGGAAAGCCCTGTTACTATTTCGTCCCCTGAGTTCCAATGAGTTCCATGTGCCTAACACACTGGAACACAAGGGACGATTTCTAGCTGCTATCGCTAACGACTTAAATTGTAACTGCGGTGCACGATTTGTAGAAAATTCAAAAATAGTCCGTCAACGATTTCTGTTCCGCACATATATGTGGAGCAAATTTTCATTTTCCACACGTCTTAGTGTTGCTGTAGATGGTGATTAAATAGGACAGGCGTGTAATAAATATAAAGTTGACATTTCGCAGAAAGAGTGGTGAGGACGAGATATGCCGTCCTCCTGTATCTATAGCCGCTATCTGGAATGCATTTTCAGTTTATGTATACCCTTTTCCTCACAGTAATACAGGGCGACACTTGCATAAGCAGTTCTTGAAAACAACTAAACAAATTTCAATTTTTGTCTCAAAAAACATGCCTGATGACCTATCAGTGGAACGAGCTCAACGAGCTCGTTCCAATGAGAGGTAATAAGTTATATTTTTGAGCAAACATGAAACTGAATGGCTATTTTGTGAATAGCGCTGATTGGTTATGGCCGTTGCGTTAGATATCGGGTTAAATAAATGTACTTGAATACCATCCTTTCAAAACACAAAAACTCAACTACAGAGAAATGTCCAGTCCCATCTTCTATAGTATCCCTGAGAAGTAGGGGCAGACGCATATGCATTTCAGTTTGACAGAAAACATTTCCGTTGGTTTTCAATACAGATCACTCACAGCAGTTTCAACCGCATTGATTTACAACACTGGTATTCGTGGTATTTTTCCCAGTAGGCTCAATTTGTTCCGGTTATTATATTTTGCTCAGCATACCCTTGTTTTGTCTGTTTCCCCAAACTCACAACCAGTCAAACTGGAATATTATTACTGCGGAATTACAATAGACAGTGGTGCGTGAAAAAGTTGATGACTGGCTGGTTTTTCAGCATATCACACATAAAAGAATTCAAACAACAGATGTCTATTAAAAGAACATAAAACATACTTCAAAGACACAACACGTTTCTCAGACTTGCAACAGTATGATGTGCTTCTCGCATTGTGAACAGTGATTATCAAAGGACGACAAATTTAAAGCCTGTTGTTTTCTTCTCTTACAAAACAAAATGGTACGGTAAACGTTTATATAAAAAGATGCAAATAAAGCATTCCACTTTTCTCCATGCATATCCCCAACTTATCAACTGTATAAAATTTACGTGGATTATCTGTAGAGACAAGGAACCGGGTTAGTTTTCACTGTACAGAAGCCATACTATGGTCATCATAAGACTTTACAGTACAGACGAACTTGTAATGGTACCTTAAAGGTTTTTATATACTGAGTCAAAAAAGAAAGTATAATAAACTTTGAGGAGCAGTTTTTTATTTTAGTATTATCGACTTTAATCCCAAACAAATTCTTGTAAATTCATATTTTGAGTCTAGCAGTATGAATTTGCATAATTTCATGTTCTTTCTGTTGCCAGCGTCAGGATGTCGCAATTCAAATAAGGGGTGAAATGAAAAGTTCACACATGCAGTCAATATCGTATATGTCCACAGTTTGCCTCTTGGATGGTAAGGCATCGACGGCGCATGGACCTGATAAGTCTCTCGATGTCACCATGTGGTACTGCGTTCCACTACTGCCTTAGAACATTACGTAAATCGCCTAACGTCTGAAGATCATGAAGTCGTACCCGACGGTCCAATTGATCCCAAAGATGCTCGATTGGCGACAAATCTGGCGAAAGTGGGGGCCGAGGAAGAAGGTCGATGCTCTGCGCCTCAGGAAAGTCACAACAGATATGCGCCTCGGGACATCGGGCATTGTCTTGCTGGAATAACAGCAATCCGATGTTAGCGTTGAAAAACGGGACAACAACAGCGTTATGAATTTCGTCCCTATATCCCTGTCCATTCAGATTACCATCGATGAAGATCAATTGCGTTCGATGGTGTAAAAAAATTACTGCCCAAACCATTACACTACCCCCACCGAAACGGTCGCATTCCCGCACGCAAACCGTTCTCCTCGTCGACGATACACTCTTGCCCTACCATCAGCGCGCCGTACACAAAATAAGCGTGATTCATCATTAAAAAGAACTGTGCTCCAACGCTGCTGAGTCCGGCGAACACGCTGACGTACCATTCCATTCTGACGGTACGATGGCGTTGAGTAAGGATTGGTCCGTGGTATGGATGCCTACTTCAGATGCCGCGTTCAGTGAGTCTGTTGCGGGCAGTTTGTGCACTGATTTTATTGTTAGTGCTACCAGGAGTAATTGCAGCTGTTCTCGTCGTCGGAAAGAAGCGATTCCGCAAGTGAGACGTCCAGATGTGTCGGTCTTGTGCAGGGGTCGTAACTCATGGTCGACCTGAACTCGGTCGGACAGAAGTAGATCCAGTGGTTCTATTCCTTCCAATGAGACGATCACAGTGACTCCGAACTCAGCAGCGAGCTCATTTGGATGTATCCCAGCCTCATGCATGCCAATGGCACGCATCCTCTGATTTTCGGTTAACCTTGGCATTTTTTAAAATGTCGGAAGACAAAAACTAGCATGTGTCAAATTTTACTACATTTGGTCTACGGATAAAAAATTATATTACCCAAACTGAACTTGGGTTTCCTTTCTCTGTCAGTATAAATAAAGCATTCCACATTTCTGTACAAGATATGTTTGCATCTCCTCACAGGCCACATCCTCAACCTCTCAACTTTACAAAATCTGCGTTGGATGTACAGAATACCTGTAGAGACGAGGAATTGGTGAGTTTTCACTGTACAAAAGCCGTCGTAATGGTAGCAATATGATGGCACAGTGCAATGAAACATGTAATAGTATCTCAAAAGTTTATATATATACTAAATAAAGCATTCCACCTTTCTACATCAGATACACGTTTGCATCCCCCCTGTCTCAACCTTTCAACTGTATAGAATCTACTTGGGCTGTACAGATGACCAGCAGAGATAGGATCATGCAAAGGTTCTACTGTACAGAGGCCGTCGTGGTCGCTATAAGACGTCTTCAGAACGCGTTACTACATCTACAAGACTACGATGAAATACTGTTCCCACAGACTGTCTGAAGGCCAAAAATGAGCAGTTATTGGGAGCGCAACGGATGTGAGCAACAATCAGAATGTTGTCAGCAAAACAATCATTCTTAATGCGGGAGAGTTGTATTTTTCCGCGATTGGTGGTTGTTGATGCGATGGGCATGTGGCAGTCCTGTGACTTCTCAGGTGGGACAGTTACCTTTACTGCTCGTCTTTCCGTAAGTTTTTTTTATATATTGAGCGAATGAACTTCTTTCCACGCCGATGTGGAATGAGACTGCTTATACTGAGTATCCCGAATTTAGGATCCCCTGTTCATAGTTAACTTTACGAAACAAGGTCAGTAAATTGAAATTTCGTGAATTTCAGTATAACGGAGGACAAAAGGCTGTGTTTATGACTTCACTGATGCCTAAATTAATGGAGAAACAGAGAACAGCGCTTCCTCTCAAGCCTCGAGTTCGAACATTTAAAAAAATTACTGTTAAAAATACGATAACTATACCGACAACAGGGTGTCATTACTCCTACCGTGAAATATTACGACGAAAATACCGTATTAATTAACTTAGCAACATCTATCTATTTTGTTGGATTTTCTAGCAAAAACGAGGAATTTGTATTTAGTTTCACCTCATTACCGAAGGCTGGTGATTTTACATACAGAGTAGGCCAATTAATATCGTAAACCTGCAGCCTTACGACATTAATTGTTCTACCTTAAAAGCTGATTCTTCTAAAACAAGACATCAATCGAGATGGACGATGCCATTTTACAAAAGCAGGAATTAAAGAGTAAAGAGTTCAAAGCGTTCGTTCTAAAAGAAATCGTTTCCCCCTGCACATGCATGAGCACTCCTCTGTTAGTTTTAATCCTTTTACTGTCACGTCTACTTTATCAATATATGGAGGACCTGTACGTACGCCTGTATGCGATGAAATTTAATAAAATGTATGACATACCTGAAACTCTATCATCTGATTAATTGCTGGAAAGGGCTCTCTGAGCCCTTTTCAGCAATTAATCAGATGGTAGGTTTGATCTGTTCATACCAGAACGTAAAATAATCATCATAAAATAGGTGACAATAGTCGCTTTCGGCAGCGTAAGTGTTAATCTGATGAAAATTTGAGTAATAACAGTCATTACCGTAACATTTCCGGTAGATGTAACAGCAGTTGGTTGCAAGTACTTCTACCGTTATTTGAACCGTATTTTTTTGCAGTGCAATTACGCTTTTAAAAACAATATACTGTTTAGAAAAGCGTCTACTCCGAAATTAATTTCCGACAATGGGATATATTGATGCATTCGATAATGAATATTTATTGTAATAACGATGAAAAAATTTAAAAAAACATATTTTTCGACGCTTAGCGTTCGAAAAGTAAACCGATGACAAGATATCAGGTTGCAGCTTTGCACAGGAATACAACTCCGTTCAACTGGGAGTATTTCCTCAATGTTATTGAATGCTCTTGATTTTCCCTTTTTAATGTATGAGTTTGGTGGGCGGAAAAAGGTCACATCATATGTAGAATTGGTTAGACCACGAAAGGTATTTAATAAGTACCCCATATATAACAACATTAACTAAGTCCTATCACAAAGAACAGGAAGAGAGATTTACGCAGAGGCGTCGCCGCTGTGGGGGGAAGCATGTCCCCTTAAAATTTTCGCCTCATAAAACGGCATCCAATATAGGCTGCATAGGTTACAAATACCCTCAGATTCGCTCTTAGTGCTCTGAAGTTTTCTAAATTTTCTCGGGGTGGGAAGTAGTCCTAACTAAAACCCTCCTGTTGTTACCACCTCCTCCGCTTCACTGCTGTGTAAAATAGAGTTTCACTCGGCACAATATGTGAAGAGTAAATTACAACCATCCAACAAATAAAGAGGAGGTACACTCATGGAATGAGTCTCAAATTGCGTGAAAAATCGTGAGGCACGCGAGTCAAGATTCAGGCAACTGATGTTCCGGGTGAAATTGTATGAAAATTTTACTTGCACTTCCTATGCTTTTCAACAGAATGCAACTTCAAACCCTTGGAGCTAAATCCGCGACAAATTGTGTACTACGGGTATGAGCCCGAGAATTCTGTATAGCCCGGTTGGGTCGGTTGTAATCCGGCTGAAAACTGCACGGTCTGCCCAGAAACACGTGGGTAACGCGTTGGAGAGAGTCGATATAACGTGAGTATTTTAAGCTTACTCAATGCAGAATTGACAGTTTACAGGACAGTTAATTTTGAAAGAGACAACCTAGTGCCGCTTTCATTAATCCCGCAGATAAATGCAAATGGAGAAGTAGCTTCAGTTTTCTCTTCAAAACTCGGAATATTGTAAAGTTCCTGGATAGACAAAGACAAAGTACATTGCGAACACTAGCCCGTTCAATACTGAGTGGCGTTTCTTTCATCAATCCTGCTCGTAAAAGAGTATTTTGCGGTCTAAATTCTAAAAGGGTCTAGTGTAGGTAAACCGTGCGCTGGCCGTCAAAAGCAATTATTCCTCGTGTACTAGCACGTACCTTCCCAATTAAATGAACATTTTTGCTCAAAAGACGCTCTCTTTGGATCCCAATTTGATGAGTGTCGTTAACATACATCATGATAACGTTGCATTAACCCTTTACCTAACATGAAAACCAGACGACACTTGCAAACAAAATTTTTGAATAACTATTTTTTTTTTATTTTTTTGTGTCAAAAACATAGGTTATGACCCCTCATTGGAACGAGCTCGACGAGCTCGTTCCAAAGAGGGGTCATAACCTATGTTTTTGAGACAAAAAATGAAAAAATAATGAAAATTAATTGGCGATTTTTGTGAATAGCGCTGGCCGGTTTTGGCGGTTACGTTGGGTAAAGGGTTAACGGGAAGAGTTTATTCAGGACGAATTGCTCTCAACCATTTCGGTTTAAACTTCATTTGAGAACATTATGCTTCACATTTGATTCCACAGCACAAAACACTTGTCTAAAGTATTCATAGACTGACAATTGTTTTAAAAATTATCGATATATCAATTTGGAAATACATATTAGCTACCTAAAATCCGGAAGACATCAAACAAACACATTATCCACCACGCCATCGCTTTTTTAGCCGCGTTACATCCGACCCAGCCGGGCTAATACAGAAATCTCGTGGATCTTACTTCATGGAGTTTAACTTATTAAAAAGAAGGACACTGCATTCGCTGGGTGTTTTCGTGATAATCTATTTTAATGTGCAGTATAGATACGTCAATGTATGTGCGTGTGTGTGGCGGGGGTAGAGCGAGGGCAGGTATATTCTTCATTATGATTTTTATTTTGCGACGTCTTCTTGGATTTATTTGGTGTTCACACTTTCAACAACTAGGGTCATATCGTATCGGACAATTTTACGGATGGGGGAAGTCTGGGTACCAGCAGATAATCACAGAGCTTCGGCTAGTAACTGTCGGACAGCTCCAACTTACTAACCTGGCACAGACAGGATTAGAAACAGCTGAACGTAAGTGTACCGTCGAGGTGTAGTTCACATTAGCACATTGCGCCCCATGCTACCACCTGGACTGCTGGGATTTAGTATCCTGCCCTGGGACGCAACTCAGATGACGCGAATCAGGATCGAACTTACGACCTTTGATCTGGAGTCCAATGCTCTAACCAATGGGCCACTGCGTTCCCGTTGTCGTGAGTTACCGTGTGAATAAATTGTTTCAAACTGCCGTGTACCACCGTTACTACTTTAAAAGCAAACAGTACACTCACATGGGTGGTTTCACTTGGATGATTTTACTCGAAGAGCGAGACGAGGCAAGGCATGAGTGGCCCCAATCAACGGGAACACCCCGGTTTATATGTGACTGAAAGTTCAAGCAGGTCATTTTATTTTTCGTCATCCTGTTAAAGCCATGCACCAGCTTTGTTATAAAAGTTCAATTCCAATTTTGTCCCTTGAATGCAACAAGGCGCCATCTGCAATGCTAGAGCATTGCAGATCGTGCTCTGCTGCACTCAAAGGACGATTTGATTGTATTACTTGTAAAAAAATATTTACACAAAACAGTCCAGAGCCATAAGCCTACACACACATCAACCCATTCTCATGGTTTTCTGGGTCAGCATTTTATAGATTAATGTTTTATTTAGCGGTATATATGATATGCCGGGTTACAAATATAAAATGAAACATACAGTTAGAAAATGAAGCATATGTACCGTAGGGAGATGGTATATCCAGATTGGCGGTCTACCTGCCACCCCCAACAAATATATTTATATTTTATATCATAGGAAGGATTAATGACCCACACATGTAGTGAACTACCGGCCTCAGGGGGCTTATAGGGGGCACGGTGACTCAGGTACAGGTGCAGGCTGCAAGCCGAGAGGTCCTCGGTTCGAATCCCACCTGCGACTACCGTTTTGTGTCCTTGGGCAGGACACTTCACCCCCATTGCCCGAGTGGAGGGCACAGTTGCGTTGTGTACTAATGCGTACTCCACGTGGATGGTGCACTTGTTTTCAAACCAGTGCTAGCCCTGCTTGAGTGGAGTTAGTATGTTGGGGAGCCTGACTGTTGCTCGCCGTTACTCGGTGGCACTCTCCGGGTACTCTGGCTTCCTCCACCCGCAAAACTGTCCGACCCGAGGTGACCCTGTCTGTCGAAAGTGCCGTTAAACACCAATAAATAAATAAATAAATAAATAAATAAATAAATAAATAAATAAATAAATAAATAAATAATAGGGGCTTATAATTATCATTTTTATCTTTTGTCAACAACTCTAGTCTTTAAGCAATGCACATATAAGATCAGTACGCATGCTTATAGTATACTTTTGAACGAAGCAATATTAAGTCAGACAATTCAGTTTGGAGTTTTTGGATTTACCCCTGACCCACACATACATGCACATAACACAAATGCACACACCAGCCCCAGCCCTCTTCATCTCACGACCCGCTATGACAATGTGTTATATCAAAAGATGGGTAAAAAACCCACGTCGTGAACTACTCGTCTTGCACATGTGGTACGCCACTCGTGCCTTTCGCATTATACAGCTATGCAACTCATCAGCACATTTGAAGCCCTCGGAGAAAATTCTGGCCAAGTACCGTATTTTCCCTCTGGACCGAAAGCTTTTTACGGCATTATATATACACCTATTGGCCTTGTATTATATGACCGGGGACTGACAGTTTAGGTATTTAGATCAATTATTGCCGTATTAACTTGATTAAGTATTGTAATGGTGGGATTGGGTTCAAGTCATGTTGCCCTGGATTGACGCCAAGAAAGAAAAGATTGTTGTTGCTGGAAAAATATCTCATGTATTCCTTAAGTCTGCAGGCACTTACCAACGAAAATCAATAGAGTATTGTGGATATAGGTAGCCACATGTACGTGTGGTTTTATTAAGTTAATTGTGGAGGAAATTTTATAGATATGCCAATATTGAATTAGCAGCCATTCGTATCAGATTTGTTTGCCATTCAAAATAGTTTCCAGAATTGACAATTATCTTATTCCGTGAAGCATCCATGAATATAAAGATCTAATTGATAATTACAAGGGCCCTACATGCTCCCAAAAGGAACTAGCGTGTCCTTTTTTCTCGTTTGGCCACCAATTAAGTCTTTGGGTGAGGTGCTTGCAAATTTAACTCGCAGAATGCTGGAAACCCTTCTTTGGGCTTTAATCTGAAGTGCAGGAAACCCATCTTAATCCTTTACCTAACATGAAAAGCAGACGACACTCGCAAAAAACAAATTTTGAATAACTAATTTTTTTCATTTTTTGTCTCAAAAACATAGGTTATGACCCCTCATTGGAACGAGCTCGACGAGCTCGTTCCAATGAGGGGTCATAACCTATGTTTTTGAGAAAAAATTTAAAAAATAATGAAAATTAATTGGCGATTTTTGAGAATCGCGCTGGCCGGTTTTGGCCGTTACGTTGGGTAAAGGGCTAAAGACTTCATATTCAGTGGATGTACTTCATATTATCCTTGAAGAGAAATTATTTAGTCTTTAAGGATTCCCCTTGTTACAATTTATGAGAGGGCGCTCTCCCATAAATTTTAACAAAGCAAAGATATGTCGACAAATTTTAATGACCAAACATAATTTAGCACTCTACCAGTTAGTAGGGTTACCTATAGCATTCGTCTGGGTAGCCACAATGTAAATGTGATTTTATTAAATTAACTGCGGAGAAAACTACTTGGATATGTCAATATTGAAGCAGAAATCATTTCCATTAGTTTTGTTTGTCAATCGAGGTAGTTTTCTCAATTCATCGGTTATCCTATTGCTGCATTCATAATTTTCAGGCCCCATGTTTTCACTAAAGGAGATAGTGTATAATTTTCTTGTTAGTCAACAAGTGTATTTTAATTTAGTACAATTGCCTATAGCATTTGTTTGAAAAAATCTATAGGAAGGTTGCGATTTTCAAACGCGTACGGGTACGTGTACGTGTAGTTGAATGTCGTGATGTACGTCACAGTTTGGGGAAACTTTTACACGTAAAATTACTGAAATTTCGATTCCAAGTTGTAGTTTTTTCTGTGGACTATCGATCTGATCTGAACGTGTACGTGTAAGAGAAAACCTGTGACGTATGTCAATATGTTCGTTTGTTTTTCACAAGTTGATTAAATTTCGCATTTGTTTGAAACATGTAGAATGCAATTTACACGTTTTTGGCAAACCGGTTAGTCTATCATTTTATCCACAACTTGTTGTTGTCGATACAGGAAGCCTCATATTTTAACGATACTTTCAGCCGGTTTGATATCAAAATTCCAGGATCTAGTTTGAAGCACTAAAATGTTGACCTTATGCCAGTGTTGGGAAAGTTCCACATTACCTATTACAGTAAGCAAAACGTTTCTATGAGAAAATTGATTACATGAAGGTACTGTGTTTTTATGGAAGAACATAATGCCCACTGTAAATTTATTTACTCATTTATTTATTGGTGTTTAAGGTCACATTCTTATGCACAATGGCTAATCATGGCCGTGACAGTTTTACGGGTGGGGACGCCGGAGTACCCGGAGAGAACCACCGAGCAACGACGAGCAGCTGCTAGCTACCCAACATCGTAACTCCACACTGCAGTTCAGGAAGGGTTAGATTTGTAGATTTGTTGAAGACATGCGCACCATCGACGTGCAGTGCGCCTTAGTACACGGCGTCATAGTACCTCCATGTGGACAATCGGGGTTAAGTGCCTTGCCCGAGGACGCAACGCGGGAGTCCGAATCGATCGCTCAGACGGTCACCCATCCGAGGATTAACCGGCTGGACGTTGCTTAACTTCGGTGATCTGACGAGAACCGCCCACTGTAAATCGTCGCAATAAGAATATTTTTGCTTGCCCCGGGGTTTCTCGCCTACGACAAAAAAATGCCCAAGTTATGTTATTGAAGGACACTGAAGAAATCTTACGGTGTGTCAACAAACATTTGCTTCATGGCCAGCTGGCAAGGTGTCAAACTTGGAAAATTTCGTTCCTCAGACATTGTCTCCTCTGTTTGACCGCCGTCGACATTTTGTCAAAATAGTTCTCAGTTTCTTTTTTTAGCTTTCGAAAACCAAACAAAAAAATGAATCTGCTGTTTTGCAAATGGAGAGAACATGTATTATCTATTCTGGTGGGTCACAAGAAAATGGAAGCCCACATTTGCTTAAAATCGCGAGCTGCCACCCAAAACTATGCTTAAATTAACCTATGTGAATGCGAGGCGAGGCAGAAGATAGAGTTTTCCTCTTCGTCATTCTAATCAAATGGCAAGTTTGTAAAAGGTGGCATTCAAATTCTGTTTTATAGCAGACCCCATTGCCTGAGAATCACGTAATAAACTCTCAATGGCCTTACAGTATTTATTGCATCATTAACATTGAATTCTCCAAAAACATTTTTAACCCTTTACCCAACGCAGACGATATTAAAATTTACTATTTTAAATACCATTTTTTTACTTCGAGCTCGTTCCAACGAGGGTTTACATGATATGGTTTTGTTGAAATTTTTTGAAAAATAATATTTTTGTCTACTGCTGAATTTGCATATTACGCGGGCGGATGCGGGCGATTAGTTGGGTAAAGGGTTAAACAATGCGTAGTTCATGAAAAAGTTGTGTATCACTGTATAACATTGACAAAATAATCTATGCAATCATGAAGCGACATCGGAGTGTGACGTTGAAAATTCACCAGTCATCACTAAAGGTAGCACTGTGCATGCGGTATGTGTGAGGGTGTGTGTGTGAGAGTGAGTGTGTGTGTGTGTGTGCGCGCGCGCGCGTGCAAATGCGTGCGTGCGTGCGTGCGTGCGTGCGTGCGTGCGTGCGTGCGTGCGTGCGTGCGTGCGTGCGTGCGTGCGTGCGTGCGTGCGTGCGTGCGTGCGTGCGTGCGTGCGTGCGTGCGTGCGTGCGTGCGTGCGTGCGTGCGTGCGTGCGTGCGTGCGTGCGTGCGTGCGTGCGTGAAGCTACTTACGAAATGTGAAATGATTTCATTCGCGTAGAATGAGATACATGAATTGTGACTCTTCCAAATTCAAAATCAAAGTTGGCCAGTGGTGGCCACATTTTCAATAAAACTGGAAACTTTTTATAAGGGCCATTAGAAGCATACGAAATTTGAAAAAGATCGGATGAAAGATGCGGCCTGTAGAATGTGCTATAGGAAAATCCAAGATGGCCGCTAGCCCCATTTTTTTTCAATGAAATTCAGAAAAATACCATAGCTCCCATTTCGACATCACACCAAAGCTACATATAAAATTTGAGACAGATCAGGTGTGAGGTGCGGCCTGTTGGGAGTGCTAATGGAATTGTTGACAATTTAAATGCCAAATACAGGATGGCCACTGTCGGCCACGTTTTTCAACGAAATTCAGAAACATTCGATAGATCCCATCTGGATATCACTCCGAAGTTACACGTGAAATTTTAAAAAGATCGGGTGAGATGCAGCCCGTAGGGTTTGCTAATGGAATTGCTGACAATTTATATGCCTAATATAAGATGGGGACATCAGCAACGTTTTTCAACGAAATTTGGAAAAAATCGATACCTCATATCTAGACATTACCCCAAAGCCACGTATGAAATTTGAAACAGATTGGGTGAGAAATGCGGCCTGTGAGATGTGTTAATTGAATTGTTGACAATGTATATGCCAAATGGAAGATGGCCACTGCCGGCCAGTTTTTCAACGAAATTCAGAATAATTCGATAGCTCCCATCTAGACAATTACTCTAAAACTACATATGAATTTTGAAAAAGATCGGATGAGAGATACGGCATGTAGGGTGCGCTTATGGAATTGTTGACAATTTATTTGTAAATACAAGATGGCCACTGGCAGCCATGTTATTCAACTAAATTCGGAGAAATCCGATAGATCCCATTTAGACATTACACTAAAGCACATATGAAAACTGATCGGTTGAGAAATACGGCCTGTAGGGTGTAGTAAAGGAATTGTGGACAGATGAAGGTGCGTGCGGACGTACGGACGACGACGGATCGCAACCCATCCCAATAGCTCATACTTTACGTTGTTAACCCTTTACCCAACGTAACGGCCAAAACCGGCCAGCGCTATTCTCAAAAATCGCCAATAAATTTTCATTATATTTTCATTTTTTGTCTCAAAAACATAGGTTATGACCCCTCGTTGGAACGAGCTTGTCGAGCTCGTTCCAACGAGGGGTCATAACCTATGTTTTTGAGACAAAAAATGAAAAAAATTAGTTATTCAAGAATTTTTTTTGCAAGTGTCGTCTGCTTTTCATGTTAGGTAAAGGGTTAAGTTGAGCTAAAAATGTACAAATCTAGAGAGAAAGTTCGTGTTTCATTGAGTACAGTTAAAACCAGAAGTCCTGTCATGAAATGCGCACAAATAGCACGTCGATCTGCGCGTTAATCTACGCGTTATAATCATAGTAAGGCTATAACAAATTCTACAGATATGGTCTGTGCACAAGAAATGTTTCAGCCAATCGACCCCCGGGTAACCCTGATGTCCACTGGCAGAAGCATTACCTGTGTTTGCTATGAGTAACCAGGAGAACCTGTCGTGCTTTGGATGTCATTCGATATGGCAATTGCGGGCGCGCTATTCCTACGCGCAATTAAGCCTACATAAGCGCACACTTAATGACAGGACTTCTAGTTTTAACTGTAGGACGATGGTCTATCGAATGATTTCTTGGCTGGGAGTTTACATGGTAGAGGGAGAATAAGGTGAATGGATGTTGATTGAGTATTACGACTTTGGGAAGCTATCCGTCTGTACACATTTATACGAGTAACGGTCGAATGTCATTCATTCTGACAGCCGCTACTTACGTTCTTTATAATCGTGACAAACGAGTAATTTGTGGTGTTCTGACGTTCACGTCATTTTCCATCACTTTGGTATGCTTGCGTGTACTTTAAATCTAATTTAAACTTATCTGTATTAGCCCACTAGAATCAGAGTACCGAATAATCCAAGCCTGAGAAGAAAGATAATTGCACATGAAAAATACTAAATGAACTATACTTTAAATGCTTTCTTTATTGGCTAATACATCTCAAACTTTTGCCAAATTACAGATGGATGCAGAATACGTGATAATTGAATCTCTTTCAATGATCTTTTGTGTTAGTGTTCACTCGGAAATGATTCAACTCTCTGGTCTCTGGAAGAAAAGCCTTGACGTTAAAGGGTGAATTAATTATTGTTATAAGCTAAACGATAGATTGTCGAAGAAGGGTGAATTAATTTTTATTATAAGCAAAACGATAGATCATCGACGAAATTGCGGAAAGATAGAAATCGTACCCCCCACTGTTAAGATATAGAAATTTTCACTTTCACGGTATCAATCAAAATGGCGGGTTTCAAGGCATCACTTCCAGGTGAAATTATCACTGGAAATGATCAGTTTGTTATAAAAACGTATAATGAAAAGTAAATCTAGTGTTTTTGAGTGGATACCGATCATTTCCAGCAATAATTCATCACGTATTCACCTTGAATTGATAATTGAAATCCGCTAGTCCAAACGGTCTGAAAGTCCGTAATATAAGTTTTGGGTTTGGTACGTCCTTTCAAAGGACGTACCAAACCAAAAACTTATATTACGGACTTTCAGGCCATGTTTGGACTAGACACCCGCCAATTAAATCAGATTGCAAGACGCTATCTGTTCCGAGTATCGATCGAATCACTTCCGCGTATCTATGATTCAATGCGCTGTTTACTTTTATGCATCAATTCAAGGCTGGAACAAGTGGAATTAACCGATTCTTTTTAAAAGCGTATAATAAAAAGAAAATATAGCGTTTTTGAGTGGATGCCGAAAATTATGTCACTTGCGACCGAGCGAAATGGGAATTTTCGCTCGCGCTAAAAATAAACATTTGTCTCGGTTTCTCCTGAGATAATTTTCGGTATCCACTCAAAAACACTAGATATCCTCTTTATATTTTCACCTGGACGTCATAGGTCAGCAGATTGAAATTATCAACCATTCAAGGCCTGATGATATATCTTTCATGCTAATCGTATGGAATGAATTGAAGGATTCTATATCGGTTTGGGGGAAGGCGGGAGAGATTAGAGAAATCAATATTTTCAATGTGCAGCCCTAAGGCATTATGTGATCTATCTTACAAATTCACTGAGCAAAAAATTAAATTTTCGGAAGTCAGTTCATATTGTCAGGGAACACCTGAGGCCCCGTAAGGCCTGGGCTGACGTGGGGTTATTTAGTCCCGCTGATGAAGTTGCGGGAAAATTAGACCAACGTGGAGGGTCGGAATCCAAGTGTCGCGAACTCGGCGCAGAGAGCTGAGTTAGACCGACGCCGTGATTCCTTCTCTGCCAAATTGGCCTGAAATAGGTTCGATTTCCGTTAGGTGTGATTCCTAATCACTTCAGGCTGTATAATGGAAAGAATGATTTAAAGTAACAACGATTCTTTTATTTACACATAAAAATAAATCCGTTTCAATATTTCAACAATCAACAATTCAATTCTTTTCACAGAAAATGGGTCACTACGGTTAAATAATTCTAAACAATCATATAGTCATTCTATAGCCCTGTACTGGCACTATAGTCTACACACTGGAAATGTTACTACCGTGAGCTCGCCATAAGAGCTTCACAAATCTGAAATGTTATTACTGTGAGCTCGCCATAAGAGCTTCACCCGCTTAGGCTCAAATGTCAACGTCTGCGCGTAACTGTACCTCTGGCTGTCGGAGGGTTCCGACCAGCAATGTTCGTCATCTATAAACCACCGTACTTCTGATTTGGCTCAGATATTGTCTACTCATACCTTATGTGCCTTTTGAAAGTCCTCCGTGAAAGTCCTATTGAAATATCCACCGTTCCTGGTTGAATTCACGATTCACAGATGCCCCTTTTTTGTGCTAGGGCGAAATTGTCACTCACACCGATCTCCAGTCGGTATTACGATGTTCCGACAGCAAAATAAACTACTCAGAACGCAATCAGTCTGACGCTTCAAAGGGTTAATACGCACAATACAATTAACCTACACTTCTGACTATTGCAGGCCGATACCTGCTACTCGACAATCTAAACTTTATCGTTCCACCTGGGGTGTTCCTTCTCACGAATTCGGCCCCGTAGCCGCCTATCAACTTTAAGCTAAACCAATCATGGAATGCCCTCTCTGGCGATTCCAGCCGTTTCAGGGTCCTGTGATCGAAGGTACCCTTATGCCAGGAAACAGAGTCCGCCTGTCCTGGACTTCACCAACGCGTGTGTGACCCCAAGTGTGTGTCTAATGCTCTGCTCTTCCAGGTATATATATACTTTTTACCCTAAACTGTCAGGTGGACCGACGCTCATCTGTCCACCTGTCAAAACGGTGGGAGATGACGTGTATCGAGGCAGAATCAATACAAGTTATCTCACGCGTGACTTAACGGATTCGTTCTTGACACGCATTACTATAACTAATGATGACACAACACTTCTGTCTTTTAGAATCTCGTTTCTCAATTGGCCGTGACGAAAACCGATTACGTCTCGTATAACTTGCGACTACTGTATGAGTTAAATGAGATTAAACCTTATCTAACATACCGTTTCTCCCCTGGGTCCCTGCGCTAAAGCTGGATATACACCACGTGTGTTTTTTCCAGCTTTACAGAGAAGTGAAATTCATGTAGGTTTTTCGCCTTGATGCGGAATATATTTTGAACTTACAATATCTTTAAATATGAGGCCCCTTGCCCCTATATTTAGGCTGGCTTTGCCCTGACAACTCCCTTCCCGAGAGAAACACCCTGTGTATCTCTTAAAACGCAAGGGGCAAAGCCACGCACGCTCGCCTCTCACACCCTTTTACAATCTACCATCATGTTCAAGACTACAAAACTGTACCCTAGTGGTCGTGGGGGGTCATGACCGGGCTCATGCGTCGGCCCTGTCGATTCCCACGACACACACGCTACCACATGCTCCCGTCTTGCGGGTTTACATATGATATGGGGAGTAGCCTTATCCTCAGATTTGCAGCACTCTCTCTCTCTGTAATACTATATATTTACACCTAAACATACACATTTTTATACACGTTCGCCCATTTTGCAAACAGTTCACTTGGCACTCACTCCGACGAGTAACACCGTCCGCGCCTTTGCGTCAGATGGGTTAATTCCAACGGAGTGTAACTTCGCCTCCCGTTCCCCTATGACTTGTGAAGGGGCAAACGACCCGTGCATTATGTTGAGCCTCACCCTCGCAAAGCTCAACCAGGGGATAAAAATTGTGCCTCACACACTCACACAAACTCTCGTCAATAAAAACAAGCGCGGTTTCCCCCGGGCCTTAACACCGGGTTTGTGCATCCCGTACTTACAAAACTCGACACACAGGCTCCCCGTCCACGCACACGCGACAGACAGGGCAGTGTATCTCACATTCGCACTCACAACCAACTCTAGTCAGCAGTCAGAGCAATAATAATACTAGAAATAAGAAAATTTCTTTGGGCCTTAACGCCGAGTTTACGAAGCCCATCACCTCACCAACAAAAATATTTGCGACTGGAGCCCCCGTCCCAGACACCAGGCCCGCAGCCACCCAACTATTGCTTCTTTATAACCACCGACCATTCGTAGGGGCCCGGTTCCCAGAATCCCCTTGGGTAACCCTCGACACACCCCTACTTCTCGCCCCGTTATTTCTACTGGTATTCCACCAGGGTCCCCATACCCTGTCATTTTCGCATTCCCAAGAGCTTCCCTTGGCGCTATATACCCCAGGCTCGCTCGTCCCGGCGATTACCGTCGTTCGAACGACACTGGCCGTCCTTGGCCCTTGTGCCGTCGACCCCCCGGTCCATTGCGACGACTTCTTGCGCACATTGGGCGCTGTGCGCCCCCGGCACTCTCTACGTGGTCTCCGCCACCTAGGATGCTTCTCCTTTGATTTGTGGACCCTTTTCTCGGTCCCCTGGGCGCCCACCTTAGCGGTCCCATCCACTTTAACATACTCAACTTGTGTTGACCCGTGCCCTCTCAATTCTAGGGAAGTTTGCCCAGCCATTTGCGTGGGTCTGGCCTCCCCTCTCCACACGGGTGACACCGACTTCTTGGGGCGCTCAACTCCCCCACATAAATTTGCTTGAGGGTCTTTCCCCAATGATCCCATTGGGTTCCCTCGCTGTTTGGCGTTTCGCCTGGACCGCCATCGGCCCCTTCTCCCTAATAGGACAGGAGTCGTCCCTCCTGAAACTTCCCGACATTTCGTCGTGTAGGGGCCATCCCCTGGACCATCGGATTGGTTCCCCCTGGGAACCTTCCCTTCATTACTCGTTGGGCCTTCACTTGGCCCCCTATCCCTGGACCATAACTCATCAGGGCTTGCCCTCACCCCTGGGATATTACCTATGACCAGGTCATACACAGGTGATTCAATGCACATGGCTTCCACTTCGCCACAATAAAATGGGGTATCCACCGTTATCCTCGCGATGGGGAACCTTCTAACGGTCCCATCTATCAAAATACACAAATGGTCGCGCCCCAACAATTGCTTGTCGTCAACCAGTTGCTTTCTAACCGCTGCAGAGGAGCACCCAGAATCCCGTAGCAGACGGATCTCCCTTTGTCCCACATACCCTGGGTACACTGGCATATCAACCTTCTCCTGCGAAGTTGTGAGCCTCTCACACATGCCACTTATTATCGGGACAACCTTCCCGCCTTCCAGCCTTAATTCTCCCTCTTGTATACATTCCCGGAGGGGACTGTGTTCTGGACCGATAGTTTGACAGAACGCTGCCGTCTGCCTACTGGGCCCTGGATCTACGCGGTCACCTTGCTTCCAACCCCTTGGCGCTGCGTTCCCGGCCCCCTGCTGAGGTGGTCTAATGTTCCCAGTGGTCCTTACCTGCTTCTGCCAGCAGTCCCTGGCAATATGACCCCGCTTGTTGCAGATAAAACAAGTGGTGTCCTTGGGAGCGCTCCCCTTCCGGCTGGTCTGCGACGCAGGAGGATCGGGGTGGTGTTGCCTTACGGGTGCCATTGCCAACCCGTTTGCCCCACCCCTAGCCGATTTGGGTGCGTTCACACTCCCACCGTGGGCCTCGATGTAGCGTTCTGCCACAGTTGCCATCTCATCATAGGTGGACGGACCCCTTTCCTTGATGAACAGGCCCAACTCCTTGGAGCATGTAGTTAAAAACTGCTCCCGGAGAAAAAGATCTCGCAGGGCTCCATATGACTCATTCACTTCTGCGAGATCAGTCCAGCGGTCAAAGTACCGCCTAGCTCGGGCAAAATACTGAGGTACTGTTTCTCCCTTCTCCTGCTTAATCTCTCGGAACTTGGTCCGGAATCCTTCTTCAGTGAGCTGGTATCTCCGAAGGATGGCATTCTTCAGCTCACTGTAGTCGTTAAGAAGTGCAGGAGGCATACTGGTATAAGCCTCGAGGGCTTTACCTGACAACAAAGGGCTCATGCACATAGCCCATGTGTCTTCTGGCCACATTTGACTGGAGGCAAAACGCTCGAACCTCTCCAAGTACGAGTCCAAGTCATCTGTGTTTTCATTGAAATGAGCGAGATGGGGGCGTGGGGCATGAATTGCTACCCCTGCACTCCCATCCCCTGAGCGCCGACTTTCATTCTCCACATCGGCCCTTGCTCTGAGGAGCTCTAATTCTCTCTCGTGCCTCTGTTGTTCGAGCTCCCGTTCTGCCTCCCTTGCCTCCCTTGCTAATTGGGCTTCCCTCTCTCTCGCCTCATTTGCTAATTGAATCTCTCTCTCTTTCGCCTCTCTTGCGTCTTTCTCACGCTCTCGTTCTAATTGGGCTTCTCTCTCCCTCGCCTCATTGCGTAAGGCAATCTCCTTGGCCTCACGTTTCTGCTCATCTTTAACGAACTTCTGAAGTTCAGCTCCCTCAAGGCCCATTTCCTTGCCTAATGATACCAGTTGGGCGAGGGGTGTAACAACATCCATTTTGATTTTTTCTTTCTATCTTCAACACTCGTCAGAAAGAATGAAGAAGGAAAAGAAAGAAAGAAAAAAAAAATATGGCAATTGATCCTAATTTACCTCTGTAATTTAACGTAATTAAACGCACCAAATATTCTGAAACCTACCGCAGTTATAGTGGCTATTAAGTATCCTTTTGGGGACTACTGTATTGCGATATTAAACCCTTGAACGGCATCAACTGACCGAACGCGTCAAAACCTAAACAGAACCGCCGTTAAAATAAAACAAAATTTCCATATAGCCATTTTTTACCTTTTAGAAATATCCTGGTAGCCTCGCCAATCAATGTCAGGGAACACCTGAGGCCCCGTAAGGCCTGGGCTGACGTGGGGTTATTTAGTCCCGCTGATGAAGTTGCGGGAAAATTAGACCAACGTGGAGGGTCGGAATCCAAGTGTCGCGAACTCGGCGCAGAGAGCTGAGTTAGACCGACGCCGTGATTCCTTCTCTGCCAAATTGGCCTGAAATAGGTTCGATTTCCGTTAGGTGTGATTCCTAATCACTTCAGGCTGTATAATGGAAAGAATGATTTAAAGTAACAACGATTCTTTTATTTACACATAAAAATAAATCCGTTTCAATATTTCAACAATCAACAATTCAATTCTTTTCACAGAAAATGGGTCACTACGGTTAAATAATTCTAAACAATCATATAGTCATTCTATAGCCCTGTACTGGCACTATAGTCTACACACTGGAAATGTTACTACCGTGAGCTCGCCATAAGAGCTTCACAAATCTGAAATGTTATTACTGTGAGCTCGCCATAAGAGCTTCACCCGCTTAGGCTCAAATGTCAACGTCTGCGCGTAACTGTACCTCTGGCTGTCGGAGGGTTCCGACCAGCAATGTTCGTCATCTATAAACCACCGTACTTCTGATTTGGCTCAGATATTGTCTACTCATACCTTATGTGCCTTTTGAAAGTCCTCCGTGAAAGTCCTATTGAAATATCCACCGTTCCTGGTTGAATTCACGATTCACAGATGCCCCTTTTTTGTGCTAGGGCGAAATTGTCACTCACACCGATCTCCAGTCGGTATTACGATGTTCCGACAGCAAAATAAACTACTCAGAACGCAATCAGTCTGACGCTTCAAAGGGTTAATACGCACAATACAATTAACCTACACTTCTGACTATTGCAGGCCGATACCTGCTACTCGACAATCTAAACTTTATCGTTCCACCTGGGGTGTTCCTTCTCACGAATTCGGCCCCGTAGCCGCCTATCAACTTTAAGCTAAACCAATCATGGAATGCCCTCTCTGGCGATTCCAGCCGTTTCAGGGTCCTGTGATCGAAGGTACCCTTATGCCAGGAAACAGAGTCCGCCTGTCCTGGACTTCACCAACGCGTGTGTGACCCCAAGTGTGTGTCTAATGCTCTGCTCTTCCAGGTATATATATACTTTTTACCCTAAACTGTCAGGTGGACCGACGCTCATCTGTCCACCTGTCAAAACGGTGGGAGATGACGTGTATCGAGGCAGAATCAATACAAGTTATCTCACGCGTGACTTAACGGATTCGTTCTTGACACGCATTACTATAACTAATGATGACACAACACTTCTGTCTTTTAGAATCTCGTTTCTCAATTGGCCGTGACGAAAACCGATTACGTCTCGTATAACTTGCGACTACTGTATGAGTTAAATGAGATTAAACCTTATCTAACATACCGTTTCTCCCCTGGGTCCCTGCGCTAAAGCTGGATATACACCACGTGTGTTTTTTCCAGCTTTACAGAGAAGTGAAATTCATGTAGGTTTTTCGCCTTGATGCGGAATATATTTTGAACTTACAATATCTTTAAATATGAGGCCCCTTGCCCCTATATTTAGGCTGGCTTTGCCCTGACACATATTACGATCATGAGCTGCAGAAGAAGCCTTTGGGGTGCAAATGATTAACCTGTCTACTTCACTAAGGAGCACTTTACAGTAACAAACTGCCAAAAAATGAAGGCCTCTACACAATTTGTTTATCGACATTTTCCACCATGATCAGATGGCATTCGAAAATATGTTATTGAGTTCGTTCACGGTGGAATTTGGAAATATTAGTCCCAATTATTGATAGTCCTCGGTTAAACATTTTTTTTCAAATTTGGTGGCTCAAAAATCAAACCATCCTTTAGCTGGTTGAGGGCTACATTATTTTAGGTGATCAAATTTGTTCTTCAACATCTGTTTTATTAAAAATTATTGGAAAGTGCCTTTTGGCACTTTCCAATAATTTTTAATAAAGCAGATCCTCATGTTGAAAATAATATTTTATTTTTCACTGAATATGAAATGAAGGTAAAGAAAAGGGTAATTTTTAAAAGGTACCCTCCTTTTTGCCAAAGCCCTGATAGTGGCTTCCAGCACTCAACCAGTTAAGGGGGACGTTACTGCAGGGGGGGGGGTCTCTCCCTCCCCCCAATATTTGTCCAAAAATCAAGATAGTTGAAATTTTTTCAGGCAAAAATTCCAACAGTTGGAAATTCGAAGCGTTGTTGTAACGGTTTTTTTTCCGAATGTGGTATTACATTTCCGTGAAAATTGCAACTGCCGACTCCCACAGACAGAATTCTGATGGAACATCGCAAGATTTTCTTACTACTCGGCGGATCCGAGGTTAATTCCACAACCGTGGTCGTGTTACGCATTTTGTTCTCTTGTATGTCTAAGTTGTAGCCCGTTGGGCTACTACAGTATGCAGACATTCGTAACAACATGTACATAGGAGTTTTCATTTGGATAATTGGATAATACTTGTTTCATGTTGTAACAGGCATTTAGCAAACGTTTCTTGAATTATATCCGAAATTGAAGAAATACAAACAAGTTGGTCAATTTGGCGCTCACAATAATCATAAGCAGTTGGTTTATGAGGCCAGTGTACAGGGCTCATTATGAGACCTATATGCAATTCACTCATGTACTGCAGTTTGTATTAGGACTCCAAATGTGCCTGAAATTTTTAAAGTCAGTACCAAAATTGTGCATAGTTTTCTTCGGCTCTGTACTCTCATGACAGACAGATGTGGTCAGACGGAAAATTTCCATTTTTATTTGGCATTGTTGAATTAATATCAAACACATATTGTGACATATAGGCTGAGTCAGTCAGATAATTCATTACTCAAACTTTGTAAGCACAATGAATGGTCGTCAGTCATTGAGTTCATTTCAAGATTAGAGTGCTCACTGCTTAGCATGACCTCATACTTGATATGGTTAATTTATGAATTATTAATTGAATACTGATTTTTTAGCATTCTCCATACATGTAAATCCACACAATTGAGACAATGGCTAATGAAGGCAGATTGGGCCTACTTACAGACTACAGTACCACAAGAAATTGTCATTTTGTGCTGCCTTAAAACCTCAGATTATGTTTATAGATATTCAGCTGCAGTCATTTAAACTGCTTGAAAATATACTTAGAATGCTCTAAAATCTACCAATACACTCACTCGTAAAGATTTTGAAAAATCTCCCCAGCCCCCGTGAGGAGGGGGAATAAGGGGCACTCCATCAAGTATCCGCACCTAGTTGGATCTACATAGATCTACACCATCGCCCCATCCTACCCCCCCCCCCCCCCCCCCCAACACACACACTGAAAACCTTCTACCTACGTCCCTGTCCTTTAAACAATATTCAGCTCATAATTGCATGTCCTCTTTTGAACACTAGTATTCTTTATTAGCTTCAAACGAGACATTCATTATACCTACAACCTTTCAATCTGATATATATATTTAAACTTACCACTGGGGAATCCGTTTGTTCTTTGTGCCGTTTCACAATTACATCATGTACTCCCCGGTTTTGATTGTGCAAACAAGCGCTTGTTTTCGTACCAAACTATACCATACAAAGCCGCTCCTAAATCTCCCTTTTCAAGAGACTAGCTTTAAGACGATTTATAGGGTGATTATTTGAGAACTAATCAGATTTTTCCTGAATTGAATCTTCACGTGATAACGAATGTATTTGCAAATTACTTTCTGCGAAGCAGAAGTTATTATGCACATATGTCTTCGTGCTCTTGGCATGTCATATTCACGTGTTGTTATTGTATATCACGCAAAATATACAACTCAAAGTTTGCTAAGCATCAAATATTTGGCACATCATTGTGAAATTTGCTTGCGATATTTTTGGTGGGTATGATTGAGGAATGTATTCAGATGGTCCCCAGTGCTTACATTGGCTCTCTTGAAAGGCGGACTTTTCGTGACAGTCATGGAAAGCATGTATCCCTTGATTTTCATGATGTTTTCGTGTACTATGTACATGACATGTGTAGGGTATTCAATCTTCATTTCAACACAAACCCTTGTGATCTAATGACTGAATAAGACAAATGCAAATGTGAGAAGGCATTTGTCTGAAGCAGAAATGTGGCGGGCTGTAGGGATGGTGGAGCAAGGGGCTACCCATCGTCAGGTTGGGGAAGCCCTTGGTGTGCACCATACGGCGATCACCAGAGCCTGGGCAAGAGTTCAGCAGTATGCCACTCCAGTAAGACGGCATGATGGTGGCAGAGACAGGGCAACATCTGCAGCTGAAGACCGGTTTTTGATCATTCAGGCCCGTAGGAACCGCTTTGCCACAGTAACCCAGGTTCGCAGTGACCTTCAGAATGCATCCGCGGTAAATGTTTCGACGCAGACTATCCGAGCAAGGTTGCACTATGGTGGTCTCCGATCGGGAAGACCATGTATTCGCATTCCGCTGTCCTAGAACCACCACCAGGCGGCACAACGGGGGTTGCCGTTGGCTCAGTTGATATGGTAGCAGTGCATTTATGGCTAGGCGATTGAGTGCTGTAGACCACGAATCGGCTAACGCCTCGGTCAGTATAAGTTTTTTAGATTCATATCACATCATATTCACCACCACAAAAGTCCATATTTGTATAATGTATACTAATCATCCTTTGCTGAAAACACGTGCAAATAAGTTGACAAAATACAAATAAGGTAAAATTTTAGAGTTTTACGATTTCATATTTATTTTGGAAGACACTCCAAGATAATAAAACTGTTCTACGAGGGGGCATAATTTCAATGAGTGATTGCTCGAGAACCAAAACCCCTTGTTTGGTCTAACGGTAATTGTTTAGAACCATTGGATATTTGGATGCTAATATCAGGATAAGGTGGATAGGACAAGTTGGGCGGTTACCCCAAGGTAAAAAAAAACTCGTCTGGACGAGAATGACTGTATCCGAAATTGGGGAGAAGGGGGTCAGAGTAAAGATATCTTTGGGCGGCCTGTGTGCTGAAGAGTAGACAGTATGTGATGAACACCTGGATTGCACCAAGTGGGTGGAGGAGCAGTCACTACTATTCGAACTGAGGTCGCTGGAGATTAGGGGATTGGGGAAGGCGATGGCAGGGAGTGTCAAATATTTTATTTGGGAGTAATAGAGACTATGGGACACCAAGCCAGGAAATAAGCAGTCTGACATTTGCAGAATGAGGTCTTCGGAGGGTGAAATTAGTGATGCTACCCTGCATAGCAGGGTAGCATCACTAAATTTACCCTCTGTGAACCTCAGTCTGAATCAGGGTCTCAAAACTAAACAGAAAGAGGTACACAGAGAGATTGGCCCACTATATGGGATGGCATCATCAAATTCACCCTCCGAAGACCTCATTCTGCAAATGTCAGACTGCTTATTTTCAAGCCTGTGGATACTTTCTTTTATGATGTCCATACTATCAGTCTATAGAAACAAGACAACTGGGAGTATAGTGAGAACGTGAGGTGAAAGAATGAAAAGAATATGGTTGTTATGTGATACAAATGAGAGGCTTAGAATGTTGATCAGGAAAATTGCAAAGAGAGAAAAAAGGGATAGCATCAAGCAGTTCGTCTCTGGGTGCTGGGAGGAGAGAAGAGGTTGGTGGCACTTCGATGCACACTTAGCACAAGGATAATCAAGGCATTCTCATCTGAGAACCGAGGCCAGTCAGCGGCAGGCTGAAGGGTTATTATTTCAAAAGCCAGCTCGAAATGTGAAATGAGAAACCGACACAGCCTCAGTTTTCCGAAATAAATGGACGAGACATTGGGATGACTAAAGAAACAAAATTTAGCCCCTTCTGTAAACTTAGATGTGTTCGATAAATTAAACGTGTTTTTATCCCTTTCGCATGAAAATTTTATGTTTGCAAACCGAACTAAACTTTGATTTGAATGGGACATATACCTTCTTATCCAAAGTAGTAAAACAGACATCTGCACAAATTGATGAGGTATGCTATTTTGGTGTCTTTCGATTCTCATTGTACGTGTATAAAGTATTCGACAAAGTCATTATGCTTCGTGTGATAATTTGTAACTGGTCAAGTTTATGTCTTTACCGATTAAACGTGAAATTATGTTTTCGTGCATTAACTTCGATTTGCTGGAAATATATTTCGAAGATGAAGAAATTGCCTCGCAGTATCGTGATTGGAAAAGCTGTCTCTTGCAGGGTCGGTTCGCGATCTGCTCCAGTGGAGTGTGAATTTTATAAATGCAATATTTCCAAATCAAGAAAAAACAATGTAAAATAGCATATGGGATCGGGCCCTGCGAATCACATATTTTCGAGTCGAATCGAATCGAGTCTAGTATTTAAAATTGTGACAAACATCGAATCGAATTCAGGCGACTTGATTTTTTTTTTTTTTGGATTTTTTTTTATTAGGGTTTAACGACACATTAACAGCCAGGGTCATATCATGTCGGTGACAGTTTTACGGGTGGAGGAAGCCGGAGTACTCGGAGAGAACCACCGAGCAACGACGAGCAGCTGTCAGCTCTCCAACATCGTAACTCTGAAGAACTCTGCACCGCGGCACAGGCAGGGTTAGATTGGTTGAAGACATGCGCACCATCGACGTGCAGTGCGTCTTAGTACACAACGTCATCGAGCCCCCACGTAGCCAATCGGGGTTAAGTGCCTTGCCCAAGGACACAACGCGCGAGCACGAATCAGTCGCTGAAATGGTCACCCGTCCAACTACTAACCGCGCTCGACGTTGCTTAACTTCGGTGATCTGATGAGAACTGGTTACTGCGACGCCACCGCGCCCCCTAGGCGACTTGATGTCCCGACTGATAAAATATTCTAACTGCATCATCAAGGCATGCCTTCGACGAAGGCATGCCTTGATGATGTAGTTTGAATATTACCCAGCAAGGATTTTGGTTCAAAAACAGAAACGCGTGCGACAATTCGGCACTGGGCACTGCACGGTTCTAGCCGCTAGCAATCATGAGCTCGTTTTCGATATTGCTTGGGAACTTTACATTTGCTTTCAGCAGTGGTAGTGACTATTGAAACTGGAATTAGCATTGATGGTGGCATGGGCATAGATGCTTTTTATGTTCATATAGCTGAAATTACACTCAGTCTTTATTTTCAATATCATTTATGTACAAATTCTAGCTCAGCTATACGCTTTGTGAGAGAACTAAGATGACAGATACCAAACAATATTCCAGTGAAAACGATTCGAAGGAAAACGAATCGGACAGCCGATTTCGAATCGAACCGAATACCAACTTAAGATTCGAAATCGAATTGAATCTCTAAGCGTCGCAGGGCGCTAATATGGATTTCAATGTTCTGATATTTTGTTATTGACGGGTGAAATTCTACAGAATTATGGGGAGGAAAGCGAACAGAGAATCTCGACTATGCACTTAGCGACACATTCGAAATCTGGTCGAAATTATCTGTTCGCTTTCGCATTCACTGTATTGCGAAAATTATGAATTGTACAGTATCAATTGTACATGCTACATGTGAGTGCTGTTTAAAACAACACTGAGTGGAGTTACTATCATACGACGACACCATAATGTCAGTGAAAAACATCAGGGTCTGCATCTCAGAGTTGAACCCAGTGGTGTGATGGTTAGCAGTTTGTTTCAAATTATTTTACCTTATCACAAATGTTAAGGCCATTGTATGTATTGAATCTCCACTGGCAGTTCACATCAATCGCATATCAACGCCAACTACGCACAATCAAACATTCGGGGATAACTTCACCGAGAAAACAATTAATCATGTTTACCTCAAATTCTGTTATATATATATTTTATGTGTTCAAAATGTCACCAATACAATGCAATGTTTCCACAAAATATAAGAAAAATATTGGTGTAGAAACTCGACCAATCAGCTTAACGCATTTGTTATTAACATTTAGTAGGGACACATTTTGTCCTCTTACGGACAATCTTTCTCCTCGCATAATTCTACATACTACGTTCAGTTTAAACAATATTTATTAAAAAAATAACTTTAACCCTTTACCTAACGTGGAAAGCAGACGACACTTGCAAAAATAATTCTTGAATAACTAATTTTTTTCATTTTTTGTCTCAAAAACATAGGTTATGACCCCTCGTTGGAACGAGCTCGACGAGCTCGTTCCAACGAGGGGTCATAACCTATGTTTTTGAGACAAAAAATGAAAAAAATAATGAAAATTAATTGGCGATTTTTGAGAATAGCGCTGGCCGGTTTTGGCCGTTACGTTGGGTAAAGGGTTAACCCTTTACCTAACACGAAAAGCAGACCACACTTGCAAACAAAATTCTTGAATAATTAAAACTTTTCATTTTCTGTCTCAAAAACATAGCTTATGACCCCTCATAGGAACGAGCTCAATAGGCTCGTTCCAATGGGGGGGGGGGGGGTCATAAGCTATGTTTTTGAGACAATAAACGAAAAAAATAATGAAAATTGAATGGTGATTTTTGTAAATAGCGCTGGCCGGTTTTGGCCGTCACGTTGGGTAAAGGATTAACATACATACATACATACGTCCTAAAATACTACAAAATTAAAGCATAAAATTAAATAAATGTATATAACAGAGAAAATTTAATGGGGACGGCATTCGACAGTAAGCATAATGCTTGTTAAGGTCGTCTCCCGTATTTTCCTAGAGTTACAAACTGAATAGCGGGATCTAGTTGACATTTAAAAAGGTAAGAGCTAGTAAACAGGAGTAAAATAAGAGTAGGGTGGAAGGTAGAAGAAAAGTGATAAATAAAAGCGGGGAGCCAACCTGGGCACAAATCAATCCAATGACGTTACCGCTAACAGAAGTCATACGCTTTGGTAATACACTACGTTTCTTTGGATAAAGGCGTCAGTTTCCATCTCAAATTTCGCGAGTGATAGAAAATCGAGAATGGATGCCAGTTGTTTTGCAAATAGCATAGGGGGGGGGGGGGTTGAACCCATGCTGAGAGAGATTTCTCCAGCAACAACCACCCAGCGAAACTATACTAAATCACGGTTTATCGAGGAATATTAAATAAAATAAAGTCACATGTTTTTGTGTTTGGACGCTCCCGTTACCACATGTTAGTTGTAGATTAAGAAAAGCTCATTATTATAAGTTATCTCCGCCAACATGTATGGTGTATGGAGATTTATTACCTGGATGTCGGTTTTTAAACACCGAACCGCAGGCGAGGTGATTAAATGAGACATCCAGGTATTAAACCTCCATATACCATACATGTTGGCGGAGATAACGTTTTTGTCCCGTTTGAAACACAATACAAGCACAGTGGAAATAAATTTGTAGACGCATTTCTCAGCTCCGCAATCACTTGGACCAAATTCGTGGTAATTAAGTTGTTTTTTATAATCACAAAAGACAACAAATAGAGTTACATCCCTTGGGTCATTAAGGAAACGAGTAAACAGTATTTTGTTGACATATCGTCCCCTGAGCTCGAATGTGTTCTATGTGTCTGCTGGCACATAGAACACGTTGAGACTCAGGGGACGAATTATTTGCTCTTATTTTATTTTGAGGATTGAATAGCCGGACATCTGATGATATTTGTGACTATTTTCGGGTTTTTTGGTTCGATTTTTATTTCGAGGTGAGCAAAATCGGAAAGCTTTCGTTTAAACCATGTACCCCCGATGTTTCTCGTGCGCTTATAGCCTGGATGTAGCACGCTCTCATATACTTTGGATGTTGGATGCATCCTTTGCCATGGCTATTTGTTCAAGGCATTCTGACCAATCCAAAGACCGAATTTATCAGGATATGGGGACAAGATTTATTAAATGAAAAAAACGTAGTTCGACAAGGCCTGAGAACTTAATTAATGAAACGAAATTTAATATAATACCTTTCAATGGTCGAATAGAAGACACATGCCTTAATTGTATTTCTAGTGATCGACGTGAAGTGATTGCCAGTGTTTCAGTTGGATATGGGAGAATTTGGATATATTTCTGTCCTCCTACTCTGCTCGTTCTTGTCATTGGCTCCTCAATATTGTCCCTAATGATCAGTTAGAAAAACACCATGCACTGAACATATCAGCCTGTTAATTAAAACAGTCAATGTTACCTATCATCTTGAGAAAAGGAAGTATTGGAAAATGAGCTATTTAATTACCAACAATGTCGTCAGCATGAGCCACAGAAATGTTTTCGTATTTGGTTCCTATTTTTTTTAAACTGGAAAACTGGGAATAACAGAGGTCTGACTTTAAATATTAATACCCCGGCACCCAAACACAAACACTGTGATAGGCTGGTCTGGAAATAACATGTGAACGACCGTCTAGATTACGTGTGGCTTACGTCAATTGTAAAATACGCGAACTACAGGTTATGACAAAGTAATACAACATAATTTTTACGAACCTCACAGATTTTATCAGAAAGACTTGACAGTCCTTTGGACTATCTCTACTCAAAGGCTGAGTATCGCATTCATATATGAATAGAATGACATGCTGTTTCCATCTTAAAAGAATTCCCGCCAAAATAAATAGCAACAACTCGTTGATATTTATAAAGGTGGAAATTACGTTTTGATGACTGGCGTAGCAAAAACAGAGAAAACGGAGAAGCATCACAACCTCATTTTTCCCATTGAGTTACCGACATGCTAATACCATAACTTGCCAGTGGATTACGATAAAAGACCTTTATTTCAGGCCTGGTAGGTTGTATATTATGGAGAGTAAGTCTGTTTAAAATCACTAGTTGGACATTACATAAGAATTTTCTAGAATGGCTTCATTAGAAAGGAGGGATGGTAGTTTAGCATTTTAAAGCTTAAAAATCCGTGCCGACTAACAACAGAATCGCGGCTGTTATTCAGAATTATAGTATGTATTGACAAACGTGGGTATTTGAAATTTCGAGGTAAAAAAACACTTTTAACTCTTCAATTATAAGTCAAACTGCACCCCTAAAAACCACCAGAGGACCGCAGTTGACACAGCGTTAAAAGTTGTTTCATTGTAGTTCCATGGTACCATACTGTAGACCTCTATCCCTACACAGGTATGTTTCTTCATTCTCCCAACAAAAATGCTTCCACCACGAATGTCACAAAACACTATCATCCACATGCAATATCTGGGTATAAAACAAGAAAATTTGTCACTTCTTTTATCAATAAATGTTGACATGACAAAGAGGAGACTGTCAGATGCACTAAGATGGCACATTGTTGGCATGTATGCAACAGGCATGTCATTCAAAGCTACTAGAAGGCAACTTGGCTATACTTATTCTGTCATCGGCAGACTTGTCTAAAAACATCAACAAACCAATGATATTACGGACCTATCAAGGCCTGGACAACTCCAAAATACCTCTCCTCGGGAAGATCGGAGTCTGGCACGCCTCGTTAGGCCCGAATCCTTTTCTCCAAGTGGTTTGGAACGCCTTTGACTTCCCAACAGGCGTTTGTGTAACAGAACTGTCTGTAGCCGTCCCAAAGGACTGGGTATGGGGTCCAGAAGGGTCATCAAGAAGATGTAGGAGCTCTTCCAGGAGATTACAGAGGGTGAGTATAGCCATATTATGTTACATTTGGCACCATAGCTTTAATTTAGAAAAGCAAAGTTTCTCAATTTACATATAATTCAAATAATTATGGCTTTTCACCTAGCCGATCCTTCTCTATCCTTGGTGACAATAATAAATAGAAATACTTAAAATGTCAGGATTGGCAGAAAAAATGTAAATGCCTTTGTTGACAGAGGGGCAGGTATTTCCTGTATTTCTGAGAAATTGTCGTTTCAGTGTTTCTAACAAGTTACTTTGCAGAAAAGTTCTGAAAGGAATATAAAGGCAGCATTTGGAACTTACCATAGAGTTTTTGGTAGTGCTGACTTAGAAGTTTACATTGGTGATCTTCAGATTTTTTCAATTAATGGGAGAAGTAAAAGATTTATCTGTTAAAGTGATTTTAGGCCTAGATTTTTTAAAGGCAAACAAAGCAAATATAAATTTTCAAGACAATACACTATCTCTTCATGGAAATGTCTTGGAAGTGCCATAACAAAATCGTGTGAAACAGCCGAAAGAACATTTTGTAGCTGTCCAGTTCACTAAAAACTTTACAGTGCCTCCTCATTCTGAAATGAATATTGAAGTAAATATTTCAGAAGTCTGAATTAAGTGCCTTGCCCAAGGATACAACGCAGTTACCCCTGGAGGGGAACGAACCGTGGACCTCTCGGTTTGAAGTTCAATGCCGAAACCACTGAGCCACCGCGCGCTTGTTCAAGAGGAGATATTTGCAAGGATTTTAAGAACATCTCGACAAAGCTAAACGTGGGTCTCGAGTGGCTCCTGTATCTCCATCGGTGAGCATCCCTGCCTTCAGACCATTGTAGAAAGTCGAGTGGTCAATGGCGATTGCACCTTCAAGACATCTTTCGAATACACGAAAAATGCATTGCCTATGATGAGTACCTGTCAAAATTAATCTTTTGTTGAAAACATGTTTTGGCAGATATTGACTAATTGGATTTTCGCGATAATAAAAGTACACTGTTCACCGCGTGCGATATGTCATACTAATTGAATTTTTGTTAGAGAAATCATATTAAACTCACAATACTTCCGCTTCAACTTTCTATGAGAAAATGGCCACCTGCCAAAGAAAATTGGAGTCACACAGATATCTTAGGATATATTTATCTCCGTTGTTTTCCCTGGTTTCTTGTTGAATTGAAACACGTCGAAGCCTCGATTTCCGTTGTTTCGCGTTTCTCTCTTGGTCACAATACACTGTTTTGGGTAAAACAGTGCAAATAGAACCTTTAACGAGGATAAAAGTTCCCTGATTTATCCGATTGGTGGAAAATGAACTGAGCTTGTAAGTGTGAATAAAATTTTAAAGTACATGTTTTGAAAAAAATATCAAATATTGGTGACAACTCTCTTCTGAAAAGTGTGAGAGAAGATAAAAATTGGGTGGGGGTAGGTAAAAATATGTTTATTTCATTCACTGCGAAACTGGACGTGAGTGTAGGAATCACAAAATTTAAAGGAAAAAGTCACATGGCGACCTATTTTTTTTTTCATGAGATAATAAACTAAATGGATAGATGCTTCTTTTTGCTCAAATCAGCTTCATGAGATGGAAGCGGGGAAAAGATTAGCACTGTCGTCCGTGAAAAAAACAGTGTATAACCTAAAGCGGTATTTCCTGTGATTTCTGTCGAATGATTTTTTTTAAAAATAGTTTGGGATGTTGGGTCTACCGGTGTTATTATGTTGATGACTGAAGCCAAGTCGGTTTGTACTTGGATGGAAATTTTAGAGAACTGGTAATTTTGAAGATGTTGGATGTCCATGTTTCATGAAAAATAACATATTTTACAATGCCCGTCTGCATAAAATGCTTGCCAAATGAACAGTGAATCCACGGTGGAGAAAAGATGGTACAATTTGGTTATTCTGTTGTGTTTCTAGTCAATCAGAGGCAGGCCAATATGAAATGGCAGTATTGATTGAGCTAAATGTGGGTATCTGAGCAAAATAAGCAGGTTTTAACCCACCCTGGCCAAAATTGGAATGGCGTATATTTTCAGTCTGAAAAACATTCAGTCAAGCTTATCATTGATTTCCACTTGCTAACTAACCCTCATCCCTAAATATAGTTAGTAGAAGTATAATTTTTTCCTATTTCAGAATTTAACCCCTCCTGTCTATATATGCTTGTTGAAAGTGTGATTGTTTTCATTCTGGTGTGTGAGAAATAGTCATTGAACAGGGATTTTTTCTTTATTTTCGCAGGTGTGATGGTCAGATTAATGAGAAATATCCAGTTTCAGCCTGTGATTTGATTCAAATGTTGTTTTGATGTGATGCACAGTAGGTTTTTACTCCATGAGAGCAATTCGGGTGTGACCCTTCTTGATTTTTCACTGTTGAAATAACTATTTTCCCTTATTTCTGACCAGAACTCTAGCTACATTATTACCCATGATTTCTGGACACCTCTGGCTAACTTTCTAATTTTAGTTTGGAGAAAAGCTCTGCTTTGAAGTGTTTATTGTACACAAGATGCAAAAACTATCTTTTTGGCAATTTCTAGATGCAAAAATTCATTACACTGTAAGTAACTGCTCCTCACTTATTGAAAACATCCACTGGGTTTAACCCTTTACCTAACATGAAAAGCAGACGACACTTGCAAAAATAATTCTTGAATAACTAATTTTTTTCATTTTTTGTCTCAAAAACATAGGTTATGACCCCTCGTTGGAACGAGCTCGACGAGCTCGTTCCAACGAGGGGTCATAACCTATGTTTTTGAGACAAAAAATGAAAAAAATAATGAAAATTAATTGGCGATTTTTGAGAATAGCGCTGGCCGGTTTTGGCCGTTACGTTAGGTAAAGGATTAACATTTTTATTTTCACAATCAAACTTGCAACTCCAAGGGGGTTAATCAGTAATAGTTTGGTCCCCTATATGCGCTTTATTATTTACAAAGAGAGGCTTTCACAAGAATGTAGAAATCTGTCTCATGAATAGCATTTTGTGTGCTTCCCTTGTCCTTGGTCTTTCATTTGCCATTGTTCTTACCTAGCACTACAACAACTACCATAAAAACTTGCATCCTCTTCATGTAGAAGGTAATATGCCATCATTTGTTATATACCAATAAAGAGAGATACCTAGCAGTTTATAAGACTGAAACATTAGGAAGACTTCAGTTAACATAAGTTGTTGGACAGGCTGGAATGAGCTACTATGCTGATCCCATCCAGGTTCAGCAACTTTTTTTTTTGAAAATGTCAAACAAGTGGAGATAGAGTGGATTGGGCATGTGGCTAAATGTTCTATGCTGCCTTGATACTTGAGAATGTGGGTCAAATGAAGAAAAGTTGTGATATTTGTACAGAATTGGGAGACTCAAATCTGAATTGTGGTTCTATTTGGGAGAATTCTCATTTTTAACAACCCCCACCCACCCCCTCCCTCTCCCTCCTCCCCCAAGTTTCATCTATCCTGGTCAATTCAATTTGAAAATTTGGCACACATGAATACCACTGGATGCTTCGTGTGGTTAGAACTGACACCGTTTTTATAATATGGAGGTTCAGCCAAATGAGTAGAGTGCACACCCGTTCTTAATCTGGTCTCAGAAAACAACCAGAGGAAATTTCTACTTTCATCTCATTTTGGCAGTGTCTGTATCGCCCAAATGTATGATTAATTCATTTTCCAAGTATCTTGTTAACTCTGTGCACTGTATGTCTGGGAAACAGTTGGGGATTCTGTCACTGGAATTGAAGTGTGTGGGCTCACCTGGATTGGGTGTAGGCTTTCTGCTAAACTAGTGGCAGGGGTGGGGGTCATACAGCCAGCACTGTTTCTTCGTTTGTTTCTTTCTTTATTGAGGTCATGTGATTATCTCATGTTAGAGTGTGCTTCTGTCAAATGGTGTACTTCTACTGTAAATTGTACTTTATCCAAACACCTTCATGAAACAAAGGTACATTTTTTCCATTTTTATTTTGAGAATAATGGAAGGGTTAATGTTTTTGGCTTTCATTTTTCTGAGAATAACTTTTTGACTTTTGTAGTTTATATAGCTACTCTGTTGGTATACTAATGTAAAATGATGACAGTTAGAGGACAAAAAATTCATTAAACTTGTTGTTTGGAATCAGTTTATAGGGAAAAATGTAAAAAGTGACATCTGATTTTTTTTCACTCAAACAACTGGGGTGGGGTAATTGTAATGTTGATAAATCAGGTAAAGAACATTGAGATTTGGAAAAAGAAAGATATTTAAAACATTAGACATTTTTGGTTTCTTTAATTTAAACCCATAATTACATATATTTGTATCGACTCTGTAAAAAGTTTAGGTTACAATACACTGTTTTGGTGCAAATAGCGACTTTGGCGCTTTGCACCCTCAACCTTTAATGGAGGATAAAAGTTACCTGATTTATCCGATTGGTGGAAAATGAACTGAGCTTGTAAGTGTGAATAAACTTTTAAAGTGCATGTTTAGAAAAAAAATCAAATATTGGTGAAAATTGTCTTCTGAAATGTGTGAGGGAAGATGAAAAATTGGGTGGGTGGGGGGGGGGGGGGGGGAGGTAAACATACGTCTTTTCATTCACTGCGAAATTTGACGGGAGTATAGGTATCACCAAATTTAAAAGGCAAAAGTCACATGGCGACCTATATTTTTTCAGCATATTTTTTCATGAGATCATAAACTAAATGGATAGATGATTGTTTTTGCCCAAATCAGCTTGATGAGATGAGGAGAGGAGAAAAGATTAGCACTGTCGTCCATGGAAAAAATAGGGTATGTCTAGGAAGTTTGCCTTACACTACTTACGCAATTTACGACCTGACAAAGTCTAATCAAAAACCAATCATCAATATTCCCTTTCAAATGATGCAGTGCTACTGACCGTCATCCATTTCTTCCGACTCGTTAACCCTTTACCTAACATGAAAAGCATACGACACTTGCAAAAAAAATTATTGAATAACTAATTTTTTTCATTTTTTGTCTCAAAAACATAGGTTATGACCCCTCGTTGGAACGAGCTCGACGAGCTCGTTCCAACGAGGGGTCATAACCTATGTTTTTGAGACAAAAAATGAAAATATTTTGAAAATTAATTGGCGATTTTTGAGAATAGCGCTGGCCGGTTTTGGCCGTTACGTTGGGTAAAGGGTTAAACAGATAAATATTATTTTTAATTCAGTAATCACGTGTGGTGGAATTGTGCTTTGTATGCATATATATTCGCCATGTCTGAAGCGTGTTCTTGGTTTTTCTATATATTTATTTATTTTTATTTATCTATTTATTTATTTATTTATTCACTGGGATTTAACGACACTTTCTACAGCCAGTGTCACCTTGTGTCGGACACTTTTACGGGTGGAGGAAGCCGGAGCACCCAGAGAGAAACACCGCGCAACGGATAGCAATTGCCAGGCTCCCCTATATACATACTAATTCCGCACAAGCAGGGTAAGCATTGGTTGAAGGCAAGTGCGCCATCGACGTGCAGTGCGTCTTAGTACACAGCGCCACCGTGCCCCATGAGTGGGCAATCGGGATTAACCCTTTACCCAACGTCACGGCCAAAACCGGCCAGCGCTATTCTCAAAAATCGCCAATTAATTTTTAAGATATTTTCATTTTTTGTCTCAAAAACATAGGTTATGACCCCTCGTTGGAACGAGCTCGTCGAGCTCGTTCCAACGAGGGGTCATAACCTATGTTTTTGAGACAAAAAATGGAAAAAATTAGTTATTCAAGAATTTTTTTTGCAAGTGTCGTCTGCTTTTCATGTTAGGTAAAGGGTTAAGTGACTTACCCAGGGCACAACGCAGTTACTTTCAATGAAAAGTTCAATTCCGTAACCAATGAGCCACCGTTCTCCCTCGGTTTTTCAATTATATAATGTCGGGGCCAGAAAGAAAATTAACTCCCAGAACTTTCGTAAACGGGTGTGAATTTGTGTCTGTCGCAAGCTGCAGTTACAAATTCCTGAGGAAGGAAGTATGGTGCCACATATACATAACTACATGAGTGAAAATCTTTTTTGAAGTACCATCCCCGAAATGGTAGGATTCAGGAAAAACACTCGTCCGGTTTATACATTACGTGGAAAATCAGATTTGGCGAGTGGTTTCATAGAAACAGGCCGTTTCCGCCGAAACAAATGTGTTGAACAGTAATTTTTAAAATCTAATTGTATTTAAAAGATCGCGTTTAGTACACGATAAAAGGTTCCACTGACTGTAGTGCTTCCAATTTCTCGCATAGAAGCATTGAGAGAAACAACTCTGAACAAGGTGTCATCTGTAATATTTTAGCATTGCAGACGGCACCTTGTTCTACTCAAGGGCGATGCATATTTTTCTGAAACGGTGCAAACCGCACTACGTTATTGTGTCAGGCACGATTATATTCCGTACTTTAGACCTAAGAAAATTAATCTTTTGATTCTCAGGCACCGGCGCATTCGTTTTTCGGCCCGCGTTCGTCATTTTTATCTCGGAGGGAAAATTCAAAGTGAACAAAACTATCATGTGATTTTAGCGGTATCACATCACGATCTGTGGTGCATTATGTCGTATACATTGATACAGTATCGTTATTCTTTTCGCGAAATGTGACACGATTCTCATATGTATACAAAATAAATATTTAACTGGTTGAGGACTAGATTAAATTTGGTGGTCTGAATTTGTTCATCAAACATTGTTCTATTACAAATTATTGGAGAGTGCCAACAGGCACTCTCCAATAATTTGTGATAGAACAAATTTGTATAAATAAACTATTATTTACGTTTAACTGAATATGAGACATTTGAAAGGAGAATGATACTTTTGCACTGGTTCCCTCATTTTTTTTTTTTGAAAGGCCTGATTGTGGCTTCTAGCACTCAGTCAGTTAAAAAACTCCTTATTATTTTTTATCTCCATTTTTGTTGTTCTATATTAATTTTGTGTTATGTGATCACTGTGACAAAAAAAAAACAATAAGGGAAATCAACATGGAAGCTCTAGTATTTAATTTTAGGCTCTCATAATTGGATTTTGGGCATCGGCGACCATAAAAAATAAAAATAAAAACCGCCCTCCCTCATTCGTTTTAAAAAAAGATGTCTGAGAATCAATTATATAATTTTGTTAGGCCTAACCGATGTACTTTTTCCGTCCGTACCATGGTATTGACGAGTGTGGAGGTATTACAGTTTACGAGTGCGAATGGATCAAGGTGCATCGTACGGGTTTGTCTTGATGCAACTATATCAGGTGGAGCAAAACAAACTCACGTCGTAAATTTGAACACAGTCACGTGTCTATGTAACTCTCCATACATATGTGAGGAACGTATATCTTACCTTATACAAATACATTAGAATTCCATTGGATCTAAAACGTCACAAGCTTGTTGCATATAAACTATATACGGTCAATCCAAATCTATATACACGGGCAGTTAAAAGTGATCTCCCCTTTGTTCATTGACCTTTCAAAATGTGAACAAACGATAGCTGCTTCGGGTTAAACAGATAAGAATTCTATCATCTATTATTGATCGGAATTGCTAATTCGTTATACAGGAGAAGTAGTCGGTAACACATATTCGTTATACAGTTTGTTAGTGACCTAATACGAAACATACGGCGTCCGTTAATTCCATATTGGGTGAGAGCTTTGCTCTCACCCAATAAGGAATTGACGAACACCACATATGTCATGTTAGATCACTAGCAAAATCGGTAAATAGTAATATTATCATTTTGATCTGCTCTACATTTAGCTTACGATAGTCATTACACTGTGAGCTTAAATTTTGGAAACTTGCAGTCGGAAGAATCTCCCGGTCAAATCGCCTACACCTGTCACAAATATAATCCAGCCCGCTCGTAGCGCTCTCACTATGTGCCGTGACGTTACCATTAAACCTTTCTGCGGGAGTTTTTTCTTCTGTCTGGAAACTATCAAGAGGTGCAGGGTGGAGTGAAGGGTGTATAAAGTGCATGTTAAAACGATGAAGTGAATGTATGCATAAAAATTGCGAGTTTTATTGGTCGGTGACCATTTATGCTTCTCTTCATTCATCTATTTCATGTATAATTTTCTTTTTGTTTTGTTTCTCGCAGCAAACCTGAAACGCAAAAAATTTATGATGAGTCGATAATTTTTGTTATCAAGTCATCATCGCATTGAATAGTGGGCTATCGATTATTATCTATCGAAATCCCGACGGAACAACTAGTGCATATCTCTTGGAACAGGTTTCTATGATTGTGAATAATTGAAATTCAGTTTCCAGAGTTAGATTGTTTCACGCTGACAAAATAACATTTTCTGGCCTGATTTCTTCCCTGATAGAAATCTCTCGATAGAATCGTATATCATTAATTTATACCTCCGATTAGTGTGTTTCCTTTGTGAATCTACAACTGCCATTTCAGCAGTTATGTACAATTCGTGCTGTTAATTTTCTCTCCAGAACGTCGGCGGCAGTACGGAATTTTTTTTCTGGATTTGGCATTTCCTCTTTTACTGCCATGCCCATGGAGACATCTCCGTGAAATGAAATAAATAAGCAGGGCCTAACCAATGATCAGGTATCATTGCGAGCCTAAATATGAAAGGACTATTTTGTTGCTCTGTGAGTGGAAATTTAAAACGAACCTAAGAGTACTTATGTTATTTGTAAAATTATTTCTGTGAAGGCCAGAATCAAACTTTACACGCATGCGTAGAGATAGGCCAGCAATTATTTCTAGAAGATAAGGCTGATTTATTATTTTATTTATTGAGGTTTAACGACACTTTTGACTGTCAGGGTCACCTCGTGTCGGGCAGTTTTGCGGGTGGAAGAAGCTGGAGTACCCAGAGAGAACAACAGAGCAGCGGCGAGAACTGTCAGACTCCCCAAAGTACTAACTCAAGGGGGGGGGGGGGGGGGGTAGCATTGGTTGAAGACAACTGCGCCATCAACGTGCAGTACACAGTGCCACCGTGCCCCCACAAAGACAATCGGGATTAGGTGTCTTGCCCAAGGACACAACGAAGTCACCCCTAGCGGGGATCGAATCGTGGACCTTTCGGTTTGAAGTCCACTGCTGTAACCACTGAGCCTTCGCGCAACTATAAGGCTAATTAGAAGGCACTATAAGATTTGTCAAATGATCGGTCATAACAGTCAGCGGTCCGACCGACTTGACTGGTGCCAGGCCAGTTGCCTTAACCCTTTACCCAACGTAACGGCCAAAACCGGCCAGCGCTATTCTTAAAAATCGCCAATTAATTTTCATTATTTTTTCATTTTTTGCCTCAAAAACATAGGTCATGACCCCTCGTTGGAACGAACTCGTTCCAACGAGGGGTCATAACCTATGTTTTTGAGACAAAAAATGAAATAAATTAGTTATTCAAGAATATGTTTTGCAAGTGTCTGCTTTTCATGTTAGGTAAAGGGTTAATCCCCTGCACATTGTTGTGTAAACACCCAACATTTTCTCCCTAATGCAACTTGGAATTTAACCAATTCATTCTTGTCTGGTAGAGCACAACGAGCTCTACAAAACAAGATTGAATTGATTAAATTTCGTGCGGCATTATGGTGAAAATTTGTAAGTCGAAATTTTAGTATTTCTACATCAGTGTGCGGGAGGTTAAAATGTGTATTGTGCAGCTGACTTTCACTCATTATTCCTGGCGTAATGCTGGGTTAAATGGATTAGGCTGACAAACCGAACAGGAAGAGTAAATTTCGAAGAAAGCACCAATGCAAGTTTAAACCTGATAAATCAAAATTCCAAGGTTTCTCTCGATATACTTCCCTGACAGGATTGGAATCAGGTATGTAATTTTTAAGGAATTTTTTTAAATCAGGGTTTTTTTATGAGAAAATGATCAGTTTTCAGAGTTTATTTCTGGTAAAAATTTACCATGTTTTAGTAAAACCCTGTCAGATAATCAAGGTTCGGGGTTTTCATGAACAGTTACTAACATCCCTGAAAGCAATTTTATCCGTAGCAATGATATAGACAATACTTCACTGCTCGGATTCGATTCCGATGTTATCCTGTCGTGGGCCGCCCGGATTATTTCACTCGGCTAGTACCTCGTGGAATAATCCTCCGCGAGCCCCACTCGAGGATAAAAATCGAACTCGAATCCGAGCAGTGAACTATTGTCTATATCATTGCTACGGACACGATTTCGGTCATCAAATCTCCCCTGCAGTATCAGATGAAGTGTGATACTACAATATTGGCAAAACACACGCAGTATGATACTGAAAATTCGACAACAAGGCTGGGTGAAAATTGTGTCCTTTTTTCCACCTTGTGCTAAAAAATGTTCCCAAAATCCACAACCCATCAATTTTTACATCTTCGTCGTTGTACAAATATATCAATTCATTTTTCAAGCTACTTGTGTCTTTGTCTTTCTATTGAAATCATTTTCTGTTTTAATAAATCATTTTAGTACAGTACAGCCACCGTGGACTGGCCACTTTCTACGGGAGGGCAATATTTCCACGGACGCAATCATATTAGATTCCAAACACTAATTATAGGAATAATCATAAAAAATACTTAATTGATGAAGCACCGCTTCATTGATTAAAATTTTGCTAATGATGAATTTTATTACCTGGTAAACGCATGCGTGGGCATCTCTGCCCACTCGTGGACAAGGACCAGTCAACGACGACTGTACAGTTACTGGTAACGATTATTCTTCTACCGTTGTCTCGCCACGATCTAGCCTTGGATGTCGATCTGGCATTAACCCTTTGAACGTTGGTGGTATCTTCCATGTCAGTTCAATGACAACAATTGGAAGAGTCCATATTTATTATTTGGAGTTAGACCAATTAATATTTTCAACATGCAGCCTTAGGGCTGCACGTAGAAAATATTGATTGGTCTACACCACGCATTTACCTCGTAGCCATCCCTCTTAATGTCATTTTGACATAGCTTATAAACCGGCCTCTGGTGTTCCAAGGGTTAAACATCAATTAAATAAATAAATGAAGGGTGTCATCTTCCCAACGTTAATTGAAGATTGGAAAATATATTTCCTGTAACAGGACCATGTTGAAAGTACGTGAAATCTTTCACAGATTTAAATTTTCAGCTAGATCTACCAATGAAATACATCAGTCCCCACGGGCCCGGCGCGTACCTACGTCTCCGTAAAAAACGGTCAACCAAATGTTGTTTTTTTTTATAGAAACACGTGCTTCTAAAAACGTAAGCCAACAGAATATGTTCATAATACATTTTCGCTTTTTTTCGTTGCTTTACACAAATCAATGTTATGAATCATATTGTGCATGCAGCTGTCAAATAAAATTAGTCACAAACTTTATAAAATATTAAAACGTGTTGTCAAGTCGTCATGGTATACACTTCCTCTATTATCACTCTCACTTCATTATACTTTAACCATGTCACCATTTGTCACAAAGGAATTCAGAATTAGGCCTATACACCTCAACGACAAATGAAGTTTGTTTATTGTTGCACCCCTTACAACCGGTATTGAAACGGATCTCATATTCGAATATTTGATACAAAAACCAGATTCGAATACAAAAGCGAGCTTATTTCATCAACCCAATGAAAAGCAAAAGAACTTACTGGAACTTACGTATTCGTGGCAGTGTATTCAACGTTTTTTGGTCGTGGCGAGGCAGAGATAAACAGGGGCCTCGGAACGCCTTTTAAGGTCCTTGGTAAATAATGAAAGAGTCCAAAGAAACCTCAACGGAATGCGGACAGATGTTCGTCCAAATCGGTGGTTTTCACTGGGCTGTACATACAGTCGCCGTAAATTATCGTAATCCACGCGTGGGCAGCGATGTCCACGCATGTGTTTACCAAGTAATTAAAATCAGCAGCAGCGAAATTTTAATTAATGAACAACCCGGTGCTCCATTAATTGAAGTTTTGATGATTATTCCTGTAATTAGTGTTTGGAATCTAATGTTGCATCCGTGGAAATATTCAGTTCACGGCGGCTTTACTGTACGGCTTTCTCCACCCGTAAAACTGACGGACGATGTGACCCTGGTTGTTGACAGTGCCGTTAAACTCCAATAACCAAACAATTATAAACAAGGAAAGAGATGGGTTGACCCGGACCTTGTAGTAGCGTTGATTGTTACATATTCCTTTCAAGATTGTGTTACATGAAATGGCGCAAACACCCAACGGAAAACAGTAGGATATTATCATCTGTTCACTTAACGTTCCATCGCTAGGTTGTTTATTAGTTCCCCGTGTCATCGCTGACATTTACAATGCAACAATAACTGCAGTATATATACCACTTACTACTATTACCACGTTATCTCGAAGCAAAATATTATAAAAAAAATTAAGCAGCTATGAATAATTAGCCAGAATACGACAAATGTCATTATGTAATAAATTATTACAGGCATATGATGGAATCCCCTGTTTATTGCGTCTAACCCTTTCAACCCTGAGTGGTAACGTCTTATATACTATTGAATACACAAAATTGGGGGGGGGGGGGGGGGCTCTATTGTATTTGTGGGGACGTTAAGTAATAATTTAATACTACAGCCCTACAGGGCTGTAGGATTAAATTATCACTGATCGTCTTGTCCAGTTATAAGTTTTTTGCGTTGTTTACTCACGGGCTGACGGCTATGCTTTACATAAAGATTTATGCACACCGGGGTGAAGGTGATAGATACAGAGGTGAAGGAAGCTCAATGAAAGTGAGGGAGGAGGTGCACAAACATCTAACACCCATCGAACCTACCATACTTCGGTTCGGTAGGAGCAAAATTGAAATCAGAGATATGTCATTTCCTTGTTTCTCGGGTTTTAGCGTGTGCGTCGGAAATAACTTTAAAATGCGTGTGGGTGGGGGCCGATAAATATAGTGCACATGGGCGGATCCACGTGGGTTGCACCCCCGCCTATTTTTGTGACTCAAATGTATTTCACCATCACCTACAACATGGGACACGGTATTATCCTCGATAACACGTGGACATCAACAACCGGATCTCGTGGGTAATATTCCGCGCACACAGTTGTAGCTCCTGTGCGGTTTTCCTTTGACCCTTTATAAAACTGGTCCCCTTTTTCAAAGTTTGAATGAGTCTTCATAAAATTACTGACGATAAGAGTGGGATATTTTGTGCGTGCCCCCAACTCGCGTCTACGTGGGTCGAGTATGCTTCGCATTATGAACCATGACTGAAATGTGGCATCCCCTCAAACCCAGAATCCTATATCCACCTCTGTATTATACCTCTGAAGCAGGCTTACGACGTCATTCCGTGTCATGTTACGTATTATAATCGTTTGCCAGTGGCCGACAAATGCTTGTTAGTATTTCTGTGATGTGTGCATGCCACGTTCTGAGCACGATCATGGCTAGCCCTCGATTGGAAGTTTTTTGAAATAGAAGACAGGACCGGCCGAAGGTGGAATTCATACTAATGCATTATTTGTATACATTCACAAATTATACTTTATTTTACAGGAATGTTTGTATATTGAATCATTGCACTTTCTCAAATTGGTATAGTATTCTGAAATAATGAAGAATATCTGTCCTAATAAAAGGTGTGGGATGACAGGGGTAGGTGGGTGGGGGATGTTTCCACTTTTCTTCCCTTCTGCAAAAATACTCTGCTTTCACAGCTGCGATAGGCAAAAGTTCTTCCGTTCTACACAAACTTAATTACAGTTAACCCTTTACCCAACGTAGAGAATATCAAAATTTATTATTTTAATTACTATTGTTTTTAATTTTTCAAAAATATTCAACAAAACCATACCAGGTGACCCCTCACTGGAACGAGCTCGATGAGCTCGTTCCAATGAGGGGTCAAATGATATGGTTTTGTTGAAATATTTTGAAAAATTAATTTTTTTTCAGCTACTCAATTTGCAAATTACGCAGGCGGATGCGGGTAAAGTGTTAAAGAAGAATGGCAATGATACGGGGTAGTAAATTATTATAAAACAAATCACTGATGCACATCATATTTGTGGTGCTAAAAAATTGCTCCAGGCATCTGATTGACTTGAAGCAAGCATAACCATCAGTAAAATGAAGGCGACCCGCCAGCGTTTAAACGGGCCAGCGACATGCGAGCTATTTTCCCTACTCTAGCGATTTTTTTCGGAACAATCATGTGTGCGACATTTTTTTGCCATACACCAACACTCTTTTTAAAGATATCACACCGAAAAGAAGTCGCAACAGAATTTTTACCGGCTGGGTATATCATTTAGTCATAAATTACTTGGTAGTTGATAAATAAGCAATGAGAGTGGGCACGCAACCATAGGACCTGCTGTCTGAAAAGGTACAGCATATAACCTGATAAACACCAACGCTCTTTTACAGCTGTTTATATTGATAAGATCACCGATCACTGATCTCTATACAACTGCATTGGTTACTGGTTCGTTCATTGGTCACACCGAGAAAAAAGTCTCCACCACCGCCATCTTAGGGTGGGGGCGGATATTGCTATAAATAAGCAATGCTCCACAACAACAAAATTCAATTTCCCGACGCTTCGCAATCGTGGATCGCTATCTGAAGAATATACTTTGAAGTCGGTGAAAAATGTATGCGTGGACACTTTTTCGCATCATTACAAATTACAGGTGGCTGATTTAGGCCACCCTCAATACATTTTTTATCTCGAGACCTCGAGATAATATCTAAAGATCTCGAGATAATATCTCGAGATCTCGAGAAACTATGTCGAGATCTCGAGAAAATATCTCAAGATCTCGAGATAATATCTCAAGATCTCGAGATAATATCTTGAGATCTCGAGATAATATCTTGAGATCTCGAGAAACTATGTCGAGATCTCGAGAAAATATCTCAAGATCTCGAGATATTATCTCGAGATCTCGAGATATTATCTCAAGATAAAAAAAAAGTATTGAGGGTGTCCTAAATCAGCCACCATACAAATTGAATATTTACACCATATTTTAAGTATTATTGACAGAAAGCAAGGCCCGAGATTGGAAAGTGATACTAGTTTTCGTGATTGGGAACACTATGACGTTTAGTGAAGTGAAAGACGGTCACAGCGTTATCGCGTTGATTGATTTGATGCTATCGCAGGGTGGAGGGCAGGTTGATTTGTTTCCCTGGCGTTCCAGCGGTCAATTTGTATAAAGATCAGCGAATAAGATACCACGCTCCCCATTGATACCCATCATGCCTCGTAGTAGGACGTCTCTTTGTGCACAATAAAACAAAATCGGGAACACATCATACATGACATTTTTTTTCTCCTATGAAAACGCGACAAACACACCAAAACAAATGCATTTCTGTTTGTTGTCATCACATTGATTGAATGTAAATTTTGAAGTGGGATCGTACAGCCGAATCGCGAATGACTGACGTGCGTGGGTAGACTGTGTGTGGATTGTGAGCGAAAGAAACAAATTATCAATCGAATAGTCTAGACTGATTTCTTAAGGACATACTATTTTGTGCGTTGTTTGAACGGAAGTGCTTTACAGACAGTATGCACGACTGTGTACCGTGATTTACTCTGGAGCCAGAAATGGGAATGCCACAAGGAAAGAACCAGTGTATCCGCCGTGGGCTCAGCGGCGGATCCAGGGGTTGGTTCTCAGGGGGTGGACAGGATCTTAAAAAATTACCAGGAGATGCCGCGAAAAGGGGCCTTCAGTTCAATATTAACGAAACCACGGGGGAGGGTTATCATGTCGCCTCCCTGTGCTAGAAAATGCCGATTTCAGGCTAACAAGACGCCAAAACCTCACATTGTTATGCCCTGAGTTGTGATTTATGGCCAGAGTCAAAACAGCTGACCACGATACAGCCCCTTGTGAGAAATGTTTCTTTTTTTATTTTCGGGAAGGAAAAACGCAAAGCCACCGCACCCAATGCATTTGTCAACGTTTCGAGTATTTTTTGTGTTATAACGAGAGAATTTAATGAGGATTACGGCGGCTACTGGGCGGGGGCTTGTGGTACTATCATCCGACAAAAATAAAAAAAAATAAGTATATATATTGTTTAAATTGAAAACAAAAACATTATCAGGTTGAAATATTACGTCACAATAGTCCAAACGAATGATTACAACACATTAACAGTTGTTACAGGCCGGGTGCTTTGAGAGCTAAGCAAGCATGGCAATGGAATTGCAGCTAAATAGTTTGTCCACTTACATGCAGGTCTGCAAATAAAGAGCTTACATCGTAATCCGTTAGCAGGCTACACTATACTACATGTGATAACATGGAAATAAAGTAGTGTGGTGCTTTTCCGCCTTCCTGTTTGACTAAGCCAGCTAATACACATGGAGAACGACACGCGTGTGTGAATGGGTTAATGGATATGGCACGAGTGCCAGCGCGGAGGGATGAAACGAGCGGCCACAGGCCTCGAGTTTTATCCTTCCGCGATGGCACAAGTGCCATATCCATTCATCCATTCACATGCGCGTGTCGTTCTGTGTTTATTACACGCCTTCCTGTCTGTAAAAAACATTATTAGAAGGACACTCAGCAATTCATTTGACAATTGTCAACAAAAAGAACACATTTTAACGCCAACCAAATTTGCGAGGGGAACCCGTGTTATTATTTCGTCCCCTGAGTTCCAATGTGTTCAATGCGCTACTGGCACACATAACACATCGGAACTCAGGGAACGATTTTTAGCTATCGCTAGTGATTCAAATTGTAATTGCGTTGCACGATTTGTAGCAATGGCGAGTGAAATTTCGCTTCTATTTAAAAATAGTCCGTTAATCGGTTAACCAACGATCAACGTTTTGATTTGCAGGTAGCAAACGACACTTGCAAAATAGATTCTTGAATTACTAAAAAAATTTCATTTTTGTCTCAAAAACATAGCTTATGATCCCTCATTGGAACGGGCTCAACGAGCTCGTTCCAATGGGGGATCATAAGCTATGTTTTTGAGACAAAAAAAATGAAAACATAATAAAATCTGAATGGAGATGTATGTAGAGGTGGCTGATTTTGTCCTTTACGTTGGGTATAGGGTTAATACTATAAATCATCAACGGTACGGCTATTATTCAGCTACCTATACAGGAAAGTGATTAATCGGTTAACCAAGGTTTATCCATGTGATTAATCGAACAAGAAAACCCTTTAACCGTTTCAGCTCTAGAAGTAGATTGTCAGGAGGTGTCATGACAAGGTTTTTCACTTGTGAAAATATCATGGACTAACGTTTCACGATTTCTCATATACGAAACAAATAACGGTGAAAACGTAGCTAATATAATGATGCTGGTAAGTAGTGTTTAGCGTGGAGATTTAAATTATTTATGTCAATCAAGTAATGAAATAAACTTTTTTTTTCTGTTCATGCATTTTCAGGAAAAATGATTGGCTAAAGTATTTCTCTTTTTTTCTTTTCATAACACAGTAAACCGAAAAAAACGCATTTAGGCCCGCCCGAAACCACACCCCCAATGTCTGTCTTAAAAATTACTTTGCACTGTGTGAATGAAAAAGAACCCCTGCACGCTCATATTGTTTCAACATGAAAAGTAATTAATATTTATCTCATCATATTAAAAAGACTTTCAAAATAAAATTTAATGAACAATGAAATCCTTATCATGTTTTTTTATCCCAAATTCAATTTGTTTACAGGCAACAGGTGGTCGTCTGCGTCCATCGTTTTACCCAAATCAAACGTAAACAATGGCAGGTCATAATAATCCATAAACGAAACTCACGCGAACAAAACTTTCCAATTTCCAAATAGCCTAAACGAACTTTTCCTGAGACAAAGTTCAACCAACTTCATGTCATCTGGGTTTATATCGAACTCCACATTTCTAAAATGTGCTTTCAGTTTCTCGGGAAATGGTCAAAATTAGAATTAAATTTAACTCAGTGTTGCTTTGAATGACAGCACCCTTCCGTCAAATGGAAAAAAGGAGATTGAAGTTTTGTGTGGGCGTGGCCTATTACGTTCCTTTTATTGACCAATGAATTGCGTAAGTTAAAAGTTTTAATGACACACGTACATGTTTCAGCGAAATGTGTCGTTGTTTCAAACAGCATTTTAGAAAACTATGCCTTTTTTATTCAGTTATCACTAGGAAGCATGATGTGACCTGGTTTTTATTTCAACTCCGCATAGCAGAGAGTGTTTAAATTTATTGCCCCTCAAGTTTAATTATACGGAATGATCGTTTGTTTCTGACTATTTCTTGAGTTATTAACCCCAGAAAACAAAGGCCAAACATAGTGTAAATGGGCGTAGAAAACAAAGGCCAAACATAGAGTAAATGGGCGTAGCCCATTTACCCTATGTTTGGCCTTTGTTTTCTGGGATTAATAACTCAAGAAATAGACAGAAACAAACGATCATTCATCACATGAACATGTGTGTTTTTTGTGTGAGTGGATTAACTCCCGTCATCTCTACGAAAATCGCCAGTGGTAATTCTAGTAGTCAGTTTAAATGTTCATTTATATAACACCTGATTTAAGCTGAAACAGAATACAAAATTATTTTTGTAAAGACAACTCCCCCCCCCCCCCCTCCCCCAGCACCGTTAAAATTAAAATGTTGAGCTTCTGTAGAAGTCAGGTGCACAAAAGCGAAAACATATTTATATTAGTCGTGTTAAGTAGTCTCAAACATTTCTTTTACGAATTTAAAATTAACTGTCTGGGAGTAGTATAATGTTAGCGACTCGGTATACCAGGGCTCATTCTCGGAAGTTCTTCATTTTCGCTGAACACATGCTTAATCTACCTCTATAGATGAGTGTTGTTATGAGGAGCCCTGACGGAAAGGACTCTTTGAGCCCTTTCCAGCATAGCGCCTTCAAACACATTCATCGGCAAAGTAAAGTTAGCCAGTACGATTACAATTGTTTTAATTCACATCACACAATTCTTGGGCGAGAGGTGAGCCATCATTCACGTTCTCCCATTTCAAGTCTGAAGAGGCTTAATGATCTGTTAGTAGATCCATACCGTTTTGCATTTTCATTCTACAATGGCACCACAGTCAAAGGGTCCAAGCAATAGGGTGGTAACGCGGGGGAAATTGAGTAACTCAACATACATACCTGATTTTACTGTTATTTCCACCATTTATCACAAATTATGTTCGAGAAAATTACCCAGTGTAATTTACATTTTCTCTCAGGAATAATGGGACAGGTTAGGTCACACAATAATGAATCTAATCTCGTACATATAAACCTTCATTGTTATATTATAGCCATGAGTATTTCCACTCGTTCATCCTAATTAGATCCGTCGAACCACGCAGTCATAACAGAGAGCTATTGTTTTCTCCGACAAATACATGGTACACATACGTTAGATAGAATGATGTCACTCTCGAATATCACGATTGTGTATCGATCACACTCCACATTGGGAAGAACTCACGTTATAATTTACTCAGATGTTCACTGTGCACTTGTGATTTTCAGTGAATCTCATACTGTATGGGGTGCGGGTCAGGGGCGCCGGAAGCACTTAAGGTCGGGGGGGTCACACCCCGGGCATTTACTCACAGTAGCCGCACCACCATGACATGCCGAAGTATGCATGTCTCGAAGGCCGAAGGTCTAAAATGGGGGGGGGGGGGGGGGTGCCCCCATCCCGTCGGGGTGGCACGTCCTCCCAAACTCCCCAACTCCCCTATTGAATTTTGAAAGCACAAATAACGGATTTGGGGTGTATTTTAGCTTTACTTCAAGAATAAATCATTGAAACAAATTGAGTGACAAACCTGGGAAGGTTATTGTCCGAAGGCATGTAGGCAGCTGTCCCCTCAGCCATGTGATTCCAGTGTCCCTTGTGATGGTAGGTTCCATGACAACGGAGCAAATTTCGCCGACAAGCGGGGAAGTGGTATCAGACACACGAGAACATAAACAATTTTTTTTAGTATTTTTGTGCATCGCTCACGGTGTGCTGCTCGCGACAGATCCCTCTTCGAGTGGGAGGGGCAACCCTTAGAGTGATCGCATCACCGGTGTTCGAGACACCTGGCGGCGGAGGGATGTCAAAACAAGTACCAAATGAGGCATTCGGGTGGTCTTTGTGTACTCGAGTGCAACAGACGTTTACGCATTTCGATTGGAGTTATGACGGTCATGTTCCGGAAATTGTCGCATATTTGCCGCAATTCAATCTTATTCTGATGTTTACTCATTTTAACTAAAATAATAGCTAGAGTTAAACGGTTAACCGATTAATTGATCAACCAATAATCATCGTCTTGGTCGATCAAAAAAGTAATTTATCGATTAATCGTTACTTTTGAACTACTGTATTTTCTAGGTTAACAAAGGAACAAACTTGCTCCAAAACAGGCAAACATTGTCACACTGACTCACATCAATTATATGATACAGAGTAAAGCATGCAAGTTACGTGATGACATACTTGTTCACTTGCATGATCATTATACTGTATCAGCAGCTGGGACTGGTCATTCTGAAGTTAACCTTTACCCAATGCGGGTAGCAGACGACACTTGCAAAATAGATTCTTGAATTACTAAAAATTTTCAATTTTTGTCTCAAAAACATAGCTTATGATCCTTCATTGGAACAAATGTAGATTTGTGTATGTAGAGCTGGCCGATTTTGTCCTTTACGTTGGGTAAAGGGTTAATGCTATAAATCATCAACGGTACGGCAGTTATTCAGCTACCAAAAAGGGCAAGTGATTAATCGGTTAACTAAGGTTTATCCATGTGATTAATCGATCAAAAAAAACTTTAACCGTTTCAACTCTTATAATAGCCAAAGCGGCCAGCACTATTCATTGTTTTTTCAATGAGGGAGTCATAAACTTTTGTTTAAGTTATTCGAGCTCGTTCCAAAGAGGGGTCATAACCTATGTTTTTGAGACAAAAAATGAAAAAAATAATGAAAATTAATTTGCGATTTTTGTGAATAGCGCTGGTCGGTTTTTGCCGTTACGTTGGGTAAAGGGTTAACCAGCAAAGGCTTTGACATTTTTTTCCCGACGGGTGAGTTTTGGGTGGGTTGGGCGTCCATATCCTTAAAGTTACCCCCGAATCAACGTATATATAAGAAACATTTGAATAGCTTATTCGCTTATGCAGCCCATGGAGTCATACAAATTCTTCGTGTATGCTTATAGGAGTAGTGGATTATTTTCCCCATCCGACTATTTGTAAATTCATGATTTCAATCCGGACGTTTTAATCTACTTGTGGGGATCGCGGTGGCTCAGTGGTTACGGAATTGGACTTCAAACCGAATCGCCCACGCTTAGACCCCACCAGGGGTAACTGTGTTGTGTCTTGGGGCAAGGCACTTAATCCCGATTGCCCACGTGGGGCACGGTGCTGCTGTGTACGAAGGCGTACAGCACGTCGATGGATGCACTTGCATGTTCTCAATCTTGGTTAACTTCGCTTGTGTGGGGTTAGTTGTGGAGTCTAGAAGTTGCTTGGTGGTTCTCTCCGGGTACTCCGGCTTCCTCCACCCAAAAAACTCTCCGACACGAGGTGACCCTGGCTGTCGAAAGTGTTGAAAAATTTTAACAAATAAATAAATAAATAAATAAATAAATCTACTTGTGAAGAGAGCGTTTAGCGCCTCAGTATTTTTTTCTGTTCAGAAATCTACAATACGTGGAGAGTGGATTGTAACAAAATCACCCGCGGAGTGGAGTTATCACCCAAAGTATCACTTTCAAATTCTGTACATATGGGCAAAAACACTAGCAATGTTTCAGCCAATGGACCTCCGGGTTTAACCCGGAGGTCCAGTGGCTGGAACTTTGTGATTGTTATGCTTTGCAACATATTCGCAATTATTACTTGGATGGAATCTCCACTCTGCGGGTGATTTAGTAGTAATACACTCTCCACGTACTGTACGTTATGATCAAACATAAACTTCATAAGCAAAGTGAAGATAATTGGTCTTGAGTCTCTTTTTTATCCTTTTTACTTGTTTTTTACATATCTATGTGCATCTTTTCAGCAGAAATACACCGATACTTAACCCTTTCTCTTAATATAAGGGACACCATTCCTCCAGCGATATTAGAAAAAAATCGCCACTCAGATGTTAAAATTGTCAGTTTCGCCTCCAAAATATCGTTTATGACTTCTCATTGGAACAAGCTCGGTTAGCTCGTTCCAGTGAGGTATCATCAGTTATGTTTTCGACCCACAAACCTAGAGTGTTTTGTTATCCAAGAGAATTTGCAGGTGTCGTCCGTTACAATTTTTTTGGTGAATGGGTTAACTCAGTGAACACTTATTGTATATTTCATGCCAGTTCAGAGCCATCAGCTAGTGCGTTACTTCGTTACTTGGGGACGACCAATCAATATTTTCAACCTGCAGCCTTCGGGCTGCACGTTGAAAATCTTGATCGGCCTACCACACAAATTCACTGAGCAACTATTTACTTTATGTATTCATGTCGTGTCAGAACCCTGGACCAGAAAAGCAGTCTTTCGGGTTCAAAGGTTTAATGGTATTTGTGGCCGTAAATGCTGAATATTACGTACAAATCCTTGGATATTTGACCGTAAGGCAAACGTTGGAAAGTGCTTCCACATATTTTTCAAGAAAGACATGCTTTTAAAAAGGTACTGTTGTTAATGTTTAACTCATCACCAACGTCTTTACCTGAAATGCAGTACCCGTTCCAGATCTTTGTCTAGGATTTTTATACATGCAGGGGTGAATTTGCCTGGTAAACTGAGACAGAAAAGTTGTAGCGCGACTGGCCCGTTTCCATTAACCCAACGACCCTGAATGCGAATGCACCACCCAAAATTGATGGTACAAACTCGTGTCGGGGCTTGAGAAATACCTAAACAAATTCTCTCCAATTTTAAATACCTAAATATGAATTCTCCTATTTTTTATATCATAGGGTCTATTAAAATGAAAGCTGCCGCCACAGAGCCAATTCAGAACAAACAATCATTTATCACGCAGAAACACGTGACAAATATCGTCTGCTACGCACAATATAATTTGACCAACCTGTCCTGACATTTGAAAATTTGTTTTTACAATACATCGAGAAAGGTGGGAGAAGCTTTCATATGTTATTGATTGAAATTCAGATTTATCGATTTCTTGTTGTGACTTTTATACTTGACTTCGTTTAATGTCTATATTTTTTCATCTGAACTCATATAAATTGACAAGTTGACAAAGGGATTGGGATCACCCTTCACTTGCAAATTCGCCGACAGAATGGTGGATAAGCTCGCTGATCTCACATGTCACGCGGAGGTCTTGGAATGGATCCTCGGTTGGGAAAGTTCTCGAGGTATCCGAATGCAATACTCTCTGGCAGTAATCCATTGTAGGGTTGTCACAATGTATCTCGCAATCGGGACGTAAATGGCTGTCCCCTGTGTGAAGAGAGACACGCTCCGTGCAGGCTGAAGATCATTTCGCAGTATTCGAAGTTTTCAGTAGTATTCCCACAGCACCAGTCTGTGCGTGTAGAGACTTAGTGGTAACTTACAGCCAGCTTTGGTTGCCCGTGGCAGCCAAGAGTTTACTAGAAACCACTGTTAAGGTAATTTGGCTATGATCTGGCCGACGTCTTATTTAACCCTCTGAACTTTAGTGGTGATTGTTATGTTTTGCAACATATTCGTTAAAAATATTGATTGGTCTACCCCACACATTTGCTGAACAGCCGTCCTATTTAATGACGTTATGACGTTTCATATTCCTGGCTGGAAAACGGCCACTTGGGTTAAACCTAGGGCCCCGAGAAGTTTCAACATTCGATTCGATTCGATTTCGAATCTTATGTTGCTATTCGGCTCCAGTGGAAATCGGCTGTCCGATTTCTTTCCTTTGAAATTTTTTCACAGTAATATGGCTTGGTATCGTCATGTTCGTCATCTCACAATGGGTATTGTTCAGAAGGAAATTGTGCATAAATAATGCTGAAGATAAAAACTGACTGTAATTTTCGCTATATAAGTATCTGACCCATGCCACCAACCATGCAATGTCCAGTCACACTTGTCGCTACCACTGTTTGAAGCAAATTTAAAGTTTCCAAACAATGTTGACGATGAGTTGTTGCTAGCAGCTTGCCCTATGCAGTGTCAAGTACCGGCAATTCTCGCGCTCGTTCCTGTTTTTGAACCATTGTAAGCCGTACTGGGTATTACGACGAAGGCATTCCTTGATGATGTAGTTGGAATAATTTATCAGCCGGACTTGCGTCATCGCAGTCGAGATTTATTTATTTATTGGTGTTTAAGGTCACATACTTATGCACAATGGCTAACCATGACCATGACAGTTTTACGGGTGGAGGAAGCCGGAGTACCCGGAGAGAACCACCGAGCAACGACGAGCAGCTCGCAGCTCTCCAACATCGCAACTCTGAATTCTGCGCCGCGGCACAGGCAGGGTTAGATTGGTTGAAGACATGCGCACCATCGACGTGCAGTACGCCTTAGTACACAGCGTCGTCGTACCCCCATGTTGGCAATCGGGGTTAAGTGTCTTGCCCAAGGACACAACGCGGGAGTGCGAATCAGCCGCTGAAATGCTCACCCAATCAACTACTAACCGCGCTCGACGTTGCTTAACTTCAGTGATCTGACGAGAACCGGTTACCGCGACGCCACCGCGCCCCCGCAGTCGAGATAAATCAGATTTACAAACTCCCACCCAACAATTGGTCATCTTCTAGATTAGATTCGAGATTCGATTCGATTTCCAATAAAGACCCTATTCGATTCGAGATTCGATTAGATCGAAAATGAGTAATTCGAGGGCCCGAGTTAACCCTTTACGTAACACTAAATGCAGATGACACTTGCAAACAAAATTCTTGAATAACTAATATTTGGGGGGTCGATAAACATAGCTTATGGCCCCTCATTGGAACAAGCTCAACGAGCTCGTTCCAATGAGGGGGGTCGTACGCTATGTTTTTGACACAAAAAATGAAAAAATAATGAAAACTGAATATGGTAATTTTCGTGAATAGCGCTGGCCGGTTTTGTCCGTTACGTTAGGTAAAGGGTTAAACCACATGTTTTGAGATCAAACACATTGTGTCATAGTCGGACATAGGTCGTTAATGGTTAACAGCTCCTAAAGGAGTGGTATTTAGGATTGCTTGTTTATTGAGGGTTAAAGACATTTTTATCGTGTCGGAATGGTATTAAAGAACTGCCTTGAGAGCAAGGTTTTATTGTAATATTGAAATGACTGTCGAACTATGGGGGCAAAATCCCCCTCTGTAAGTTATTTTGGGGGGAGTATTACCTCGGGTCCTATGAAGCTTCGAAATTCGATTCAATTCGAAATCGTCCCGATGATTAAACTCGATTCAAGTCAAGTAGCCTCCTCGCTAATTTTGGCGAACAGTGCTCAAAGTTTTTGAAATTAGTGTTACAGATCACGTTCCTTTTGGGATTCAACGACGTTAAATCGCACCTGAAATTCCACCTCAGTGTGGTCGAAACATCCACCATTCTTCACCACAGCGTCCCCAATGCCACGAACTGCTGCGGACTGGTCACGGCACCAGTGTAACAGATCGAGAGATTATTATAATCCCCGGTGGGTACCGGTGTGGGATGGGAAAATCTCACCCGAGGGCAAGATATTTGTGCCAGACACGAGGCTTGCCGAGTGTCTGGACCAAATATCTTGTCCCGAGGGTGAGATTTTCCCATCCCGCACCCGTACCCATCAGGGATTATTTTTCTCCCCCACCATACAGCGGTTACGTTAGCGAGAGGTAATCGGCAGTCACGTGCTGATATAATCAACTCATTTGGTATTCGTTGTTTTGAAAAACTGATGACACCATCGGAAAGAGCATACAAAAGTTATGTATATACCAAAGGTATATACCACGAAATCAATTAGGAACGGTGGCATCTTGGGGTTTAAAGAGTTTTAGAGCATCAAACTTTGATCACACGGCATTCTGATGACGTCGATATGAATTAGTTGGTAGCAAGAAACTGATACGATATGCATAACGTCATAATAACGTTATAAATGTATAACGTCACGTGGGTGGGGTGGGATACATCTGTCTCTCCCTGCTATCTCACCCGAGACACACGTATGTTACACATGCAGTGGGGAGAGAAAAGTGCGGGAGCCGAGGTTCGAAACGTCGACTTCTAGCACACAAAGCGACCGATTTACCGCGAGACTAAGAGATCCGGACCAACCAGGCTGGTTGGTGAATGACCCTTATACCACGACCACTACAACAGTAAACAAAATGTGCTTAATTGTTTGTTATTCTGCTTGGAATTTTTAATAACAAAGAACTTACTTTTGAGTCGGAGATTATCTGAACCAGGGTCGCCGGTGGTATTGTACCTACCCAAATAGTGTTTTATCAGAGTACACGCTGTGGGCCTATATTGTATATTGTGCGATTTGTGGGATTTTAGGGATCTGATGGACTACTGGCACTGGATCGTACCGTAAGTCTACTAAACCCCTAGAGTAACCCATATTGCTTCTTAGGTCACATTTGTTTACATAATTTTGTAGGAAAAATACTTCAGCTCCCTCAAACTCAAAGTCACTCTATACACTGCAGCCCCTGATATCTAGGGCTATATCTTGAGCAACACGAACAATTTAAGGCTAAAGATGTCTGAGACCAGAAAAAGAGACAAGAGAAACTATTTTTTAGGAGATGAATTTAAAATGTACTTACTTTACTGCTACAATAATCTCCGTTGATGGATTAATAAATTCCTCAAAAAACTTTTTGTGAAAGCGACTTCCTCGCCACAATGGAACGTTTATTCCACGAAACTCGTCCACGATGTTTACGTCGCGTTTTTAAAACTTATAATGAATTATTAATAGTAACATTGACAGCTCAAAAGTGGCTCGACTACTATACATGTTACCGTGTGCCGAGAAAATAATAATCGCGTTATTGGTTTCTTTCAAGTATGAATTCAGTACATACAGTCAATAGAGAACAGATCCTCAACTGAATAACGCGCTTGCTGTAATTTTCAAGTCCCCGATCTTGGGAGGAGGCGCTTGTGGCGTGTCTCTCTACTTTTGAAGTACAGGAGGCTAAAGCCTAGTTTAGCGCCTACGCTTTTCTCTTCTACGGGCAATTAGTTTTCATTATTTTTTTCAATTTTTGTCTCAAAAACAGTTTATGCACCCTGTAACAACGGTATCCCCCCATTAGTCAGACACCCCAGTTGTCAGACAGTTTATAATCAAAGATTATTGGGTTGAGTGAACAGCTAATCCCTTACTTACCACCTTCCGAATAAAGTGGGATATGCCAATAAGTCAGACAGAAAAGAAACAATTAATTAGCTTTTAGTGATTTATTTCTTCAATGTGTTTTATGACAAAATAAATTAAAATTATGAAATTATTTATTATTTACTTATTGGTGTTTAAGGTCACATACTTTTGCACAATGGCTAATCATGACCACAACATGGAGATAAAGTCAGGTAAGTCAATCGTTTATACCCCATGTTGCCTATTTTAGAGGACTCGCACCCCAAGCATTAGTGACTGGGTCCTATTTTACCAGTGAAAAAGAGCTTGTTTACCACAGTAAACAAGCACTGCTTCACTTCCCGGGGTTCCCACGGGGAAAATTATTTATTTATATTTATGTTTTGATTATTGTTCAGAAGATAATTAACTGGTAGAGTGCTGGAAGCCCATATTTGGGCTTTATTCTGAAGTGCAGGTACCACAACTTGAAGGCTTATATTCATTGCATGTGCTTTGTATTATCTTTGAAGTGATATTATTTAATCTGTAAAGGTTTGCCTTGTTACAATTTATGGGAGAGTGCCCAAAGGCACTCTCCCATAAATTGTAACAAGGCAAAGACATGTGTACAAGATTTGATGGTCAAAACTAATTTAGCACTCTACCCGTTAAGTGATATTTTTATTATTTGTCAACACTGAAAAGGACAAAAACAGTACCAGACAAAATGCTGAAAATAAATTTTATTCAGGTTGTACACATCTGGGTTGTTCCATTTACAACAATAGGTAATCATCTATTTTAACTTCAGCTTATCCCTAATTAACTGTCTGACAACTGGGGTGTATGACAATTGGGTGTCTGACTAATGGGGGTAAACCGTAACAACAAGTAGTGCAATAATCAACCAGTACTGTAATATATTAACCAGTAGAGTAATAAAAATTAACCAGTAGTGTAATAATCAACCAGTAGTGTAATACAAATGAGCCAGCAGTGTAATAACCAGTAGCTTAATAAACTTAACCAGTAGTGTAATAAACATTTATGAAAACCAACAATTTTTCAACAAAATTTGAAATTTTTTTGGGGTTGCTCAAATCACAGTTTGTTTGGGTACATCTTATCGATTTTTAATCATTTTATCGTACGTTTTAAGGCGTTTTGCAGGCTAATTTCGTGGGTTCAATACGGCGAGGAAAGGTATTTTTATGATTTTTATGTGACGTGCGTATTTTCTGGTGTTTAATGTCACTCTCTGCATTTGTGGCTTTATGTAAATTCAAAGTTGGCCAATTATTTATGATAATGTTGTGTTTTTGAGAGACTTCTTACCCCAGGCATAAGTTGTCAGGTTACATGATAACAGAATAAATTGTCAAGGTAACTTACAGGTGCTGAAGTATGATATGCAAGAATGTGTGTCCTGTGCGTTGTCTTCAATTATAATATTTAATACGGCCTTGACGAATCACTAAAGGTCTCGCACACCCCCATCTCATGCTTTGTGCGTTTACCTTTACGGGGGGGGGGGGGGGGATCTTATTGTTGACATTATACGCTTTTAGTTAACTTTTACTCGGTGTAAAGGAACATCGATCTCCGTGGTTGCTTAAGAAGTGTTAATTCTATTAGTTCTGGGTGAGACATTGTTTTTAACTAAATATGTGGCAAATCTCAATCCAGTGATAGTTATTTATCGCACTAGTACTGGTAGTGGTAGTTGAACTAGTACTAGTAGTGGTGGGTGTTCTAAGACTAGTAGTAGTTGTGTTAGTTGTAGCAGTAGTAGTACTACAACTACTGGTAGTAGTTGTACTATTACTGTTAATGATACTTGTATGAGTAGTGCAAGTGTACTAGTACTGGTAGTTGTACCAGTACTAGTCTCAACAGTGGTACTAGTCCTAGCACTGGTAGTCGTAGTGGTACTAGCACTAGTGGTGATAGGTGTACTAATACTAGTACTACTGTTAGTGGTACTAGTACTGTTAGTGGTACTAGTACTAGTAGTGATAGGTGTACTAGTACTAGTACTACTGTTTGTGGTACTAGTATTGGTAGAGGTACTAGTACTACTACTAGCACTGGTAATGTAACTAGTATTACTGCTATTTGTAGTAGTTGTAACAGAACTACTACTGGTAGTGGTAGTTGTACTAGTACTAGTTCCAGTAGTAGTAGTTGTAGTTGCGCGTAGTAGTAATACTGGAAGTGGTAGTTGTACATAGTACTAGTAGACAGTACTAGCGGGTAGTACAAGGGGATAGTACTGGGTGGACAGTACTCTTGAATAGTACTAATGTATAATACTAGTGAATAGTACTTGTAGATAGTACTAGAGGATAGTTGTGGTGGATAGTAGTAGATTGTAGTAGCAGTAGTAGATTGTAGTAGTAGTATATTTTAGTAGATAGTAGTAGATACTAGATAAGTGAGTAGCAGCAGCAGCAGTAGTAGTAGTAGTAGTAGAAGATAGTAGTAGTAGTAGTAGCGTAGTAGTAGTAGTAGTAGTAGTAGTAGTAGTAGTAAGTAGTAGTAGTAGTAGTAGTAGTAGTAGTAATAGTAGTAGTAATAGTAGTAGCAAGAGATGCAGTAGTAGTAGTAGTAGATAGTAGTAGCAAGAGATGTAGAAGTAGTAGTAGAAATAGTGGTTAGTACTAGTAGTAGTAGTAGTAGTAGTAGTAGTAGTAGTAGTTAGTAGTAGTTGTAGTAGTAGTAGTTAGTAGTAGTAGTAGTAGTAGTAGTAGTAGTAGTAGTAGTAGTAGTAATAGTAGGTAGTAATAGTAGTAGTAGTGGTGGTAGTAGTAGTTAGTAGTACATATTAGTAGTAGGTAGTAGTCCCGGAGACTGGTCTCTACTAGTTCCCAAAGACTTGTCTCCAGTGGTCCTTACCAGTCCCCATAGACTGGCTCTGGTGATCCCCAAATACCCAGATGAGCATATGATGAATGGCAGATTGTGCCTTAATAAGAAATTTCCTCATGACCTCGTGCGATGAAAAAGGGTGCCAAATGTCAGTCGGGGGAGTGTCATACCTAGCTAGGACCAGAGCTAATGATAAGGACATAGCCAGGTACCTAAATAGATTAAAATCGGGCAGTAGATGGTCTAATAAGTCAAAAAGGATGTTTCTATGCAGAATTCAAGCCACATAAAGACGAGAATTCTGGAAGAATCCGTACCTAATAAAATCCTGTAAGAGAGTGGAAACGAGGATTTGCCTGCAAGGCCACTCTTAGTAAAAATACTCTAGTACAATCGAACACCGCATTTTTAAGGTCATATAGCATTACGTGGTACTCTGGACAGGTCCGTGTCCGTTAGAAACGAGGATTCTGGGAGAACCCGGGCTAGGGAAAGGCCAAGAACATAGAAAATGAGCTTTCTTCGCGAAGCCAGATAAATAGTTGTCGGCCTCATTTGGGTATTCATTATACTCCCGTCCAATCGAACTTGCCCTCAAAACATATCCTCGTTCTGGTACTCGACATTGGATCAAATTCAATACGGCGAGGAAAGGTATTTTTATGATTTTTATGTGATGTGCGTATCTTCTGGTGTTTAATGTCACTTTCTGCATTTGTGGCATTGTGTAAATTCATAAAGCAACCACGTGCTACCATAAAAACCAAGATGACGGTCCCCAATATACAGAATAGACGGCGGAAACATGTGTCACCTAATTACACGCGCACTAACATCACATATCCCTATGGGAATGACGTCACAACATGGCCGCTCACGCGGGCTACCATAACAACACAACATGGCGTCCCTGGATCCTGTGACTATGACTCCCCTTGCGCCTCCCTCATTCTCTCCCCAAATGAAGTTCATTTTTCCACGACACACTTCTTATGTAGTATACGAGTAATGCTAACCCATCAAGGAATTGTGCTGAAACAATATTTTCTATATGTTGAATGAGGTCAAGCTTTTTACATTAAATGTAAATCATCACAGGTTCTATATAGCTGTCTACCATTGGTAATCGAGAACAATCACTTGACATGGCAGACGGAAATGGCAGTGGGCCTCCAAAGCACCCACCTTATTCACCTCGCCTTAGATACCCTTGACTCTCTTACCGACCTCCTTCTTCAAGGTAAAAAAAAAATAATAAAATAACTGACCGCAGATTTTCGGTGAACCACCTCCCCCCCCCCCCCCCACACACACACACACCACCACCACCACCACCACCACCCCTCCCCCACCACCTCCTCCCCCACCGCACCTTCGTAAAATATGGTAGAGTGTCTATGCTCAAGGAATATGATGAGCCCTACTCCCAGATGAAAAACGAATTTTACAATTCAAAACGGTCAACTAGACAGAAAAAGCCACGCATAATGATACAGCGACTGAAATGGGTGGATGTGAGAGATACCTTCAGAGATTCGCTGGGGCCGTATTACATATTATAATTGTAGACAACGCAGGAGATCACACAATTCTAACCCCTGAATACCACACTTTATCATTCATAAGTTTTCTGGTATGATAGGACCTGATAACTTATGCCTGGGGTAAGCAGTCTCTCAAGAGCACAGCATTACTATAAATAATTGGCCAACTTTGAATTTACATAAAGCCACAAATGCAGAAAGTGACAGTAAACACCAGGAAATACACACATCACATAAAAATCATAAAAATACCTTTCCTCGCCATATTGAACCCACGAAATGATGTTTGACCTGCAAAATGTCTTCAAGTGTACGATAAAATGATTAAAAATTGATAAGATGTACCCAAACTCTGATTTGAGCCACCCCAAAAAATTTTCAAATTTTGTTAAAAAATTGTTGGTTTTCATAGATGTTTATTACACTACTGGTTAAGTTTATTTCACTACTGGTTATAACACTACTGGTTGATTTGTATTACACTACTGGTTGATAATTACACTACTGGTTAATTTTTATTACACTACTGGTTAATATTACACTACTGGTTGATTATTACACTACTGGTTGTTACACCCACCCCCACCCCCACCCCCCCCCCCCTCATTGGAACGTGCTCGTTGAGCTCGTTCCAATGAGGGGGGGGGGGGGGGGGTCATAAGCTATGTTTTGGCGCACAAAATGAAAAAAAAAATAGTTGTTCACGAATTTTGTTTGCAAGTGTCGTCTTCCTTTCGTGTCTGGTAAAGGGTTAATAAACGATTGAATTTCCCAGAAAACCTGATGGCAGAATGGAGAAGTTAACTAACAAAACAAATGTTAAAGGCTAGATGGGCAAGGTGCAGATGTCTAGCTATCGAGGCGAACTGCATGTCATAGGGGTGCCTTAAATGGTTCTAAAATGCATTTTTGGGCGAGATAATTTTCTTCTTATTGGTCATAACTTGAAACGTTCGGTCCTCACCCCAGCGCATACTCAGTCCCCGCATGGAAGTGTGAGGTGGGGGTAATGCCCGAAAGGGGCTAGCTAGGACAATCCCTCACGTGCTTCAGGCTCTCGGTGTTCAGCTCACAGTTGTCGATTTCATCGAACAAATCGAACATGTCGAAGCGCACGCCAACACTTTCCATTTCGTACTGCCCTCTCTGTGCCTGTTCATTGTTCTCAGTGGCGCCCCTTCCACCTTTCAGACATGCTATATAATCAAACAGTGAGTAGAAAAATTTAATAATGTGCAAATGCGTCGATATATATACATTACTATAATAATACATGCACATTATCCGAAAAGGGGAATACACACAGACTTTTTAGCACCGTATGCTTCTTTTGTCGATACTTCATAATCGAGGAGTTGGCACTTCTGATGGTACTGCTTGACTTATCGGCTGCCAGCTGACCATCCCATCCTCCTTCAAATTCTGCGTGACCATGGTGTACGCGATGTTGCATTGTCGTGGAGCAAGTCATAATTGACCAATCGCAACAATCATGTTTTAATAAACAAGACTGAGTCTGAGGCCAGACATTTAAGTTGTGATGTTCATCAAGGGTCAGTATTCGGCCCTGTGTTGTTTACCATTTACTCATCGTCAATAGGGTGTATACTCAGGTTTCAGTCAGGTAATCTGTACCACCTGTATGCAAACAACACTCCCAGATGTATGCTATCTTTTAACCTTCATCTCAGTGTGATATGAACCCGCCCATCGCTCATCTCGAACACTGCATATATCTGGTTCGCAAATGGATGCTCATATGATGAAGATGAACGACACAAAGACCGAGTTCCTGTTTCTGTCTGGTGAAGTATTAGCAATTCCTGATAACCTATGCATCAGAATTGGACTGGTCTACGAATCGAAGGTCTTATGTAGCGAGGAATATTAGGTTGCGTATCAACTCCCCTGTGAAACTTTGCCAACAAGTTAACGAGGTATGCCGAACATGTTACTTCCAGTTGAGAATCTTGGTAACCTCCGTCCATATCTCCAAAGGAAAGCCTTAGAAACCCTTGCACACTATCTTCTCGCTGCACACTTCCATTGTGGTGTTATTGTGAGAGTGGGTAACGCCTATCACCGTATGGGGGTGGGTAACTCCTCTCGGAATTGACGTCATATCTCTTGTATTTAAAGGCGGATTTTAATATTTGTTTTCAACTTGTTATTCGGGATGACGGTTATTATAAGTTCCCTTGGTGTCATCTTTATGCAGTGAAATTTCTCTTTGACGTTTTCCGATCCTTTGATGCCATAGCCCAAGTGAGTTTTAGTGATTGTGCAATGGCAAGTTGTGTTTGGTGGTATGACATGTTAACATTAGAGCTGAAACGGTTAACAGATTAATCGATTAATCAATGATCAACATCTTGATCGATCACAAAAGTAATTGATCGATCAACCATTACTTTTGGACTACTGTATTATATTGGGTTAACAAAGGAACAAACTTGCTCCAAAACAAGCAAACATTGTCACACTGACTCACATCAATTATATGAGACAGAGTAAAGCATGCAAGTTACTTGCTGACATACTTGTTTACTTGCATGATCATCATACTATATCAGTAGCTGGAAATGGTCATTCTTAACCCTTTACCCATTGCGGGTAGCAGACGATACTTGCAAGATTAATTCATGAATTACTAAAAACTTTAACGAGCTCGTTCCAATGAGGGGTTATAAGCTATGTTTTTGAGACAAAAATTGAAACCATAATAAATTGGAATGGAGATTTTTGTAGAAAGGCCAAGTCGGTTTTGTTTGTTACGTTGTGTAAAAGGTGCATGCTGTAAAACCATCAACGGTATGGCAATTATTCAGATATCTATTTGAACAAGTGATTAATCGGTTAACCAAGGTTAATCCACGTGATTAATCGATCAAGAAGATCCCTTAACCGTTTCAGCTCCAGTTGACATGCCGCCACCTGAAGCAATTTGAAGATTGGACTGCAGTTGAAAAATTTCAGTTGAAAGACAATGCTCAGTGGTTCGTCACTGAGATTACAACTTTCAACATGCGGAAACAAGCACGTAATTTGGATCTTGGAAGTGTTTAAAAAAAGAAACGAATTTTAGGAGAATCCCTTTTTCTAATAAGGGATTTATTAGTGGGCCGGTAGAGTTGGATATTACCAAAAGGGTCAGTATAGGACTGTTGGCCGGTAGACCTTCGGCAAACAGTTTTGGAATGATACATCAGTAATAATTTAATATTCCAGGAAAATGAGTAATAATTTAATAGTACAGCTCTAGCTCTAAGTGACAGCTTGGTTACATTTTATGGCTCCCCCCATAAATACCACTCAGGCTCGCCCATTAACCCTTTACCCAACGAATCGCCCACATCCGCCCACGTAATATGCAAATTCAGCAGCTGAAAAAATATTATTTTTCGAACAGTTTCAACAAAACCATATCATGTGACCCCTCTTTGGAACGAGCTCGTCGAGCTCGTTCCAAAGAGGGGTCACTTGATATGGTTTTGTGGAATCTTTTGAAAAAATTTAAAAAATGATATTTAAAATAATAAATTTTGAAATCGTCTGCGTTTGGGTAAAGGGTTAATAATATAGGACGGTGCCCCCCCCCCCACCCCCACCACACAGTGCTAAATGAGTTAATATTGTCCCAGAAAAAACTTGATTTTCAAACGTAATTTTTCGAACGTATGTAAGTAATCCTGGCTGTCTGTCTAATAACAGTCGAAAAATACACCATGGCCACACGAAACAGAGGCATCACCGGTCACTTTAGTTGTGCGTGGTTAGGGACAGATATGGGTCAGCATGATTTTGCATAGGATTTCGATTCCCAATTCCAATTATTCAGTTTCTTCTCTAATTATCACTCTGGGGGGCTATCATTAAAAACGCGTTAAAACACTGGCAAAAAGCTTCCGGAACCTTACCGTAAAATGTTTCGATAGAACCGCCTTTTTTCCAATAACGTCCTTTGTGGATCTAGCAGTTGCAGGTTAACCCTTTATCTAACATGAAAAGAAGACGACACTTACAAAAAAGATTCTTGAATGACTAATTTTTCTCATTTTTTGACTCAAAAACATAGGTTATGACCCCTCGTTGGAACGCGAGCTCGTTCCAACGCGGGGTCATAACCTATGTTTTGAGACAAAAAATGAAAAATAATGACAATTAATTGGCGCTTTTTGAGAATAGCGCTGGCCTGTTTTGGTCGTTACGTTGGGTAAAGGGTTAAAGATATAAATTAGTCTACCTTACGAATAGTCTCTTCCAACACACGTCTTTCGACAATGACGACACAATTCCACAAAATAATAAACTGAAGAATTAAGTCCGTTTGTTCTGGTGAAAAAGCTAGCTCTAATGAATATGGGTACACCTGTATTAGTATCTCGAATCATTATACTTTGAGGAGTAATAGTTGTTGTAAACATTCTCAGTTTCAGCGCCGTAACATTTTCAAGTATTTTCCAATACATTTAACCATCATATTTTTTAACACTGGAGTATTTCCGCAAGACAAGAACAGGTGAGTCTTTACAATGTTCCTTCCACTGTTGCAGGTAACGTTTCTTGGGTTGTTAAGTCCTTTTCTCTCGGCAGGCGACGGGCGAGATACGATCCGTGTGTTAAAAACGTATAATCAATTTTTATTCTTGTTTTTTAACAGTGCACTATTCCTGCAAGGCAAGGACTGATCAATCTTTACCATCTCCCCTCCCCTCCACTGTTCTAAGTTCTGTTTTGGGTGCTGTTAAGTCCTGTACTCTCAGCACAGATTCTTGACTGTCTACTGTACCACACACCGTGAATCTAGTTGCGAAACAATGATTTCTATTCCATTTTTTTGGCAGACTGCAACAAAAGATCGCGATTTTTGACTGGTCTATTGCGCTCTGTGTGTAATGGTCTCCAAGATGAAAAAAAGGAAATCGCTGGTTAAAGCTTTTGAATTGTTCACGGTACACACAATGGGATTTTATCTTTTGGGAGATTATAGTTGTTTATCGTTAAAATATCTATCAGTACAGGAGTATGTCTGATTTCGTCGTCGTTTTCATCTGCAAATTTTGCTGTTATTAAGTTTTTAAAGTATATAGTAACGTGGCTTTCTCTTTTTGATGTCTGCAGATGACAGAAAATATAAAAGTTCAAGCAATCTTGTTTTCGTCAGCACTATTTATTTCTATTTCCCATGGGTGGCGACAACTGGAACGAAAAGCTTTCTTCTTGGTAAATATTCCCCAAACTCGTAGCAACTTGTTCGACCATAAAGTTCTTAATTTTCTATTCATTCGCAGTTTATGAATCCCTACGGGTCCTGAGCGTTCCCAAGTTATACATTATCGAGTCCATAAAAGTTACTCAGTACACCACTGTTTGGAATTCTATTTGTCTGATGTGAATAGAGAATTTAATTTTTTTTTGGAGTAGCTCGAGCTGTTCGATTCTGTTTCTTTGACTGTACCTTTCGCAAAAAAAATGCAGAACATCGCAACACTAACACAACGACACGATGCGTTTGGACCAATTTGTGAGTATCAACATTATCATTGGGCAATTTGCATTTAAGTTTGACAGTTGGGTTGAATTCGTATTGGTTTCAGTACAGTGTAAATGCATTTACGCTCGAGGCGAGACGTTTCGAACATTGCGATAACCCTCAGAGCATCAGAACAATGTTTAGGATAATTCCTACCTTATATGCATGCACAGTCCTGCAAATGCCATAATAGTGTTTCTACATCACTGTTGATCCAGGCAGCCAACAATGATGTACGAACATTGCCAAGATAAATGCAGCTACCGGTTTAGTTCTTAAGGAGGAATATACTTTGGGGCAACTTTTTCTATAGCAATATAAAAGTGGCAGTTTGTGTCTGTATGGGGACTTCAGGATTGGGGGAATAAATATCTAATTTCATCCCATTTTGCAACTAGTGCATGTTTATAATGTCTGTGAGGTGAGTCTCGCCGTACAGCAAGCACAAATACTAATTCAGATGAGACTAATGCGAATACAGCAATATAAAATCACTGATTATAATTTTAATGCAACGTATCGTTGTGTCAAAATTAGATCCACTGATTATAATTTCATTTATTGGAGGTTAACGACACTTTCGACAACAAGGGTCACCTAGTGCCGGAGAGTTTTACGAGTAGAGGAAGCAAGAGTTAGCATTGGTTAGAGACAGGTGCACCATCGACGTACAGTACGCTTTTGTACACAGCGTCATCGTGCCACCACGTGGGAAATCGGATTAAGTGTCTTGTCCAAGGACACAAGGTAGTTACCCCTGTGGGGTACGTTTTGAAATTTTCATTTGTACTGGACGGGCTTTTTTGGAGGTCTCATCGTTCTTTTTTTTTGGTATAAACTCGTTCATCAATAGCTTCTGGTCGAAACGTAACGTTTGAGGTTTGCGAAGATTGACACGTGACGAAGGTTTTCGAGCCGTTGGCATGTTGGAAGCTGGCAACAGACAGACTGCTGTGGCTCAAATTCTCAACCTTACTCAATCGGTAATTAGCAGGTTGTGGTCACGCTACCGTCAGAAAGGCAATATTGATGACAGACGTCGGTCAGGTCGTCCAATGGCGACAACTGCTAACCAGTATCGTTTCATCCGAACCACAGCATTACGTAACCGCCATCAAAGTGCCTCAGAAATTGGACAGCAGCTGCACCGAGCGACAGCTGTGCGAGTCAGTGATCAGACAATCCGAAATTGCCTACACAGACTGAATTTGTACGCTCGACGACCTCGAATAATTCCACATTTGACTGAACGTCACATCGCAGCAAGGCGTAACTGGTGTGGAGCACGACAGCGGTGGAGCAACGTCATGTTTTCAGATGAATCGAGAGTCACTCTTGACTTCCACGACATGCGAAACAGAGTGTGGCAGCGGCGGAACGAACGATACCATGACGTAACCGTTAGGTAGCACGATCGTTTTGGTGGTGGATCGGTTATGGTGTGGGGAGGCATAACCATGACATGAGAACAGCATTACATTTCATCCAAGGGCGTGTCGCAGGGCAGTACTACCGTGGCAACATGTTAGCAGCTCATGTGGTGCCATTTGCGCGACGTCACGGCTGTTGATTCATTTTCCAAAATGACAATGCAAGAGCACACAGGGCCCGTGTCGCTACAGAATTCCTCCAGGAGCAGAGTATCACAACACTGCCTTGGCCAGCGCTAAGTTCAGACCTTTCACCAATCGTGCACATCTGGGATATGCTTGGCAGGCGCCTACGAAATCTAAACCAAATCAATCAATCAATCAATCAATCAATCAATCAATCAATCAGCCCCCTACCAGGAACTCGCCACTGCACTACGGGAAGAGAATAGCATCAGTCAAGCTAATATTGGATGTTTGGTGAGGAGTATGCCACGTTGGATCCGCGCTTGTCTCACGAACCGAGGAGGATTTACAAGGTATTGAGGTCTTGGACTGAATGTGGTAAATTCTCTGACTGACCGTCCATGTCTTCTACAGCTCAGTGCAGGGAATGTGTGCTTGGCAGACACCCAACTATCACTGAAATCATTCACCAGATGTCACAGTGTAATGTCTCAACTGACTTTTTGATGGAAATATAAATATATTTCTTCATATATCTCACTTTTATCAAATATCCCCTAATTTGTTTTAATTTTAATAGTATATATACAACAGGGTACGCTGTCAGGTGTTTAGTCCTAAAAGGTGAACAGGGTCAGTTTTTTTCTCTCAACCTTTGCGGAATCGTTCTTGTTGTGTGTCCTGGTGACTGACTATTAACCAGTGCTACCAGCCAGAAGATTCAAAACTGTTTCCTACAGTCAGAGCGACCCAGGGTAAAGTGTAGATAGATTAGGAAACCAGGTCTTTGATATTACGTGCTACCCATAAGCTCTACGACCGCCATAGGATTCTTAAAAGATTACCACACAAATGGCCCAAAAAGTAGGTAAAGCCCAGGTAGCCAGATATAATGGATTTGCCAGCCTCAAAGCCCTACTAGAGTGTTCCCATTAAATAGAATATACATCTACTCCATTTGTGTCCATACGTATCCACCGTATCCACGCTGCCTTAGAAACGTCACAGAGCCTTCCAGGGACAAACAATCGTCATTTCAAACTTGTGATTAAGTGATTAGTTGTTTAAGTGTCAAGCAGAGAGCAACCAAATGCAATAGTCTAGTTTTGATAAGACAAAGCAACACAAACAGTGCGGGTGCTTTTTCAGTAAGAAGGTGGCGAGTGGAACTTATTCTTCTTATCTCTAGGTAAGAGGTGCGGCAGTCGTGATAGGATGAAATCAATGTGGACCTCCAGATTCTTGATACATTTCTTGAAAGCGATGGTACAATTGCCAACTAATGAGGTCTCTGTCTTGTCATCATTTAATTTTAGTCGGTTTCCAATCATCCACCGTTTCACAAATCCGGTCCATTTTTGAATGCATCATCAACGTTGCTGGATGTGGAATGCTTAAAATGTTGAGTATCATCTGCCTAATTATGATGATCACAACCTTCTTCACTGATTATGTGTGAGATAGGTATTCAGTATAAAAAGTATAAAAACATAAAAAGAACAGGCCCAAGAACAGACCACTGTGGTACACCAAACTGGCGATTCCGTGGAGAAGAAAGTGAGTTCCCTACAGTCGCAGTTTGATATCTGTCAGCCAGCTAAGATGAGAACCATATTAGGGCATTTCCTGTTGTACTGAATGTTGCTTGGAGTCTTTTAGACAGTATTTTATGATCTAATGTGTCGAAAGCTGCAAATAGATCAAACTGAGACAATAAGGTAAGCTGGCCTTTATCGGATTGATTAAGTAAGGGGATTTGTGAACTGTAAAAGTGAAGATTGAGTGCTATGGTTTTCTCAACAAGCTAACTGAAATGTGTCAGGAGAAAATTTTTGAAGGATGCTCTTCAACCTGGCTTAACAGTTTTTTCAAGGATATTTGAGAAAAAGTTTGTAATTTTTAAGATTGTTTTCATCAAGATTTGATTATTTATTGTATTTTATTTATCTATTTTGAGAAGGGGTGTTACACAACTGTATTCTTAAACTTGGGATGCACTGATCAAATAAGAGTGAAATACTTATAATTTTCTAATGGTAGGATCCAAATCAAGTAAGGAAGCTTTCAATAAACAAGTGGGAAGGAGGTCAAGGATACAACTATTAAGTGGTGACTTTAATATCAATTTGCAGATAAATTCCCCTGTGGTGGGTTTGAAGGACGACAACCATCAAATGATGCATGAGATGTTTTAATTGATGGGTGTTCATTTCTGATCGTATGCTTTCTATTTCCTTTATGAAAAAAAGTTTGAGAAAATGTCCGGAAGTTTTAATTGAGGCATGTCAATGTCAATTAACAGGACTGATGTTTTTCTCCTACCAAGAATTTGATTAGTCGCCGAAAAGATAAATTACATGCTATAAATCTTTCCCTGATATACTGCTTCATCAGACGTGTCGGTCAAATCACCCCATAGTATTCACAAATAGCATCTTGCAGATTCTGCATTTTTTCAATTTTTGCTTTCAAAACGTGGGATATGATTCCTTATTTGAAAGCCCATTCCACTGAGTGTCGTGATATATTTTTGAACGCGAAAATAACTTTTCTCAGTTCTTTAAGAAATATATTGTATGTACCATCGTGTCAAGTTTGTTTGTTTGGCTTGTTTATTGAGGTTTAACGACATTTTCAATCATCAGGGTCACATCGTGTCGCACAGTTTTACGGGCGGGGGAAACCGGAGTACCTGGTTGAATCACCGAGCAGCGGTGCGCAACTATCAGACACTCCAATTTACTAACCTGGCATTTAATAGTGTCTGGCATAAGGCGCTTATTTTTAAATCGAGGCAATATAGTATTACAGGGTCCATCCTAGAGTGGTTCAAAAATCAAAAGCTATCTGAAAAATCGTCGACAACGAGTATTAATAAATTTTGCTTATTCTGACTATCTTCCCGTTAAGTGTGGAGTACCGCAGGGATCAGTGTTTGGATCGCAACTCTTCTTGATTTACATCAATGACATTTCTAAGTGCATGTCATCTGCAGATTCGTGTAGGCCGTTCGCAGACGACACGTGTATAACAAAGAGAAATTCCGATCTGGATCAGCTCAGTACAGATATTAACCTTGAACTTAATGTTGTATTAGAACGGGCCCAGCAGTGGCTCGTAAATTTTGACCCATCAAAAACCAAGATCATGTTATTTACCAGGAAAGCAGTAGCCGTGAATCCAGTTGTATGGTTTGGGGGAACACTTCTGGACTTCACATCTGAACATACACACCTCGGATTAACACTACAAATCGACTTGAACTGGCATACACATATTTGCACCATATGCAAGAAAGCCAACTGCCAAGGTGATATCTTGAACTTACGATTTTGTTATTTAAAAGTGTACATATTTTTGATAATCTTTCTCACTCGGGCTAAATATTAGCGTAAAGATAGGTATCTGACGGACCCCGAAAACATACTTGTCACTTACACAGAGAAAAGTAATTCATGCGCTGCTAATTAAGCATGAAATTTTATGGCCATTATCGTACGTCAGGCGAACCCAATGATGAGCTGTCTGATAATAGATTAAATGAGTAAAAATCAGTGGTCTCGAGCAGTCACTATCTATGTAATTATGTCCAGTTATAAGATAATTGACATAAAACAGCACATCGCACGAAAATACTAGACTTTCAAAGATTAAGACAGATCTAAGCGGCCAAGTCCAAGAGAAGCAATTAAAGTGGGAATTAGTGTCCTTGCGATCGAAGAAGAGTCGGAGGTTTTCTCGAAAATTTCATTCCAGTCTCAAGGCGGATAAGACTGTGGGTCGTATGCGAGGAGCTGGGGATGCCCCAAGTCATAGGTTAGAGGATGTACCGCATCGATCCGAAAGTATAGACAAGTTGTAATGTAAGGGGAGCCACAGAGGTCATATTTAGAGTAGGAACAGTCGCGGGCCAAGTCTGTGTCCATAAATGAGTGTAGGATCAGAAATAGGAAATACGAGCTCGGGGGCTCGCGAATATTTGCATTTAGGTAGACGGAACTGCCTGTTGTAGAAGGCAAGCCATTGTAGGCTTTGCCTGTATGAATATTATTCTGAGATAAACGAAGGGGAGCACTTAACCCCTTAAGTGGCGACTGCTTAAGTGAAAAGCGTCCAGTCAAGTGACGATACATTAGTGGCCGTGCGACGACAGTGGTAGAGTGACATTTCATCACTTGTTAGAGCAAACGTGTCCGGTAAAGTGACAATACGTCAGTGGCCGTGCGATGGCAGTGACTGAGTGAGGTTCCAGTTGTATGTTCGTGAAAGGTTACCAGCAGCCAGAGACACTGCGTTGAGCCGAGATGATCAAACACCAGCGACAAGGAAGAACCAATCAGCTACAACAGAGAACGCCGGCCCGCAAAGTGACTCAAAAACTGTGTGGGTGGGGTGTGATTGACGTTTGTGTTTTATTTGTTGGATTTTACGCTAGTTACAAATTACTATATTTTTTCTCTTTGTATTAAAATTGTTAATTTAAGTGAACCCCTGTTGATTTATGCTTTTTGAGGAAAATACATCGACCCCTTCACGATAAGAACCACCCCAACATAAACGAAACGGATTCGACACGCTGAGACATACGTTCACACACGGATTCGGTGACACTCATGATGTCTAGGCTGAAGACGCTGGTTTCCGACACAAACTCAAGGCTTTCCCAGTTGAGAAAACTTAAATTTATTCTGAGCAGAAAAACTCTTGAAATAATGTACAAGTCTTTTATACTTCCAATATTAGAGTTTGCAGATGTAGTATAGCCTGGAGCTCCCGATTACTTACTTTCTAAACTAGACAGAATACACACCGGGTGGATAATAACTGCACTCATTAGGTCGGTACCGCCTTCAAAAGTATGCTTTGAACTCGGCTGGGAAACTCTAGAACAACAACAAAAAATGCACAAGATGGTGAGCTTCTTCAAAGTTGTCCATGGGGATGTCCCGACGTACCTCTTCGAACTATTGCCTCAGACATTTCAGGATTATTCACCATATAACACACGTGCTCGTTCGAATTCCAACATTCCTCTGATGCACATTGAAAAATTCATTCATCCCATCTTGTATTTCCGAGTGGAACTCACTTTCCATTGAAACAAAGACCCTGGAATCTTTAAGTGAATTTACTAAGTATCTCAAACGTGCGGTATGTAGACTGCGTAATGCATGCAGTGACTTAAATTTTGACAAATTTCAAAATTATATTCATAGCACACCAAATTGCTTATGTGGTACCAGAGTGCAAGACGCATCACATTACTTTTTTGTCTGCCCGAGGTATTCCAATCAAAGATCAATACTGCAACAGGACTTGGCCAACATCACAATTAATTCTGTTACTGACATCCTTTACGGTATCCTTAACATGCCTCCATCTACAAATGACCATCTATTCCGGGTAATACAAAAGTATATCAAAGCAACCAATCGATTTCAGATTTTTGATAACATTCACCCAGGTAGTTAGTTCCATATTTCCATACTCCTAGAAGTGATGTAGTGCTGGTCTACTGTGGTGGAGCAGTTCTGCTTCATCGGGAAAATATGCTCCGGTAGCCAATGCGTAGGGTACAAGTCGTCTGAAGTGATTGGCGTGATTAAAAACGATTGGAGAAACTTGACTATCCTGTGCCGTGATTATGGAATAGCTGCATATGTTGAAAATGACCCTATAAATTAATAAACAAACAAAAAACATTTAAAACCCGTTTGTTTTTATCTAGACCGTCCGCAAACTTGCCTTCATTACAAGCATGTAAAGCAATGAAGCGTAAGGGTAACAGATCACTTGCGACTGGGTCCCCATAATATACCGTCACGTGAAAACCATAAGCTTCCATCTTCCAGTGGCAGATCGAACCTTACGGTTCTCACATGACGATATTTCGTTAGACGCAGCTTACCTACTTGATATGTGATGACAAAAAATGGCACGCACCTTACAGTGATGGGGCTCTTCTAGAGCGTTGCTGCCAGGTTAGTTGGCTGGAGACAGTTTGATATTTTTTTCATGAGAACATGGTATCAATTCCCCTCTTTTCTTCTTTCTTTTTCTTTCTTTTTCTGGATATCTACCACCATAACACCATTGTAATATCGAATAGCGTATTGTTTATTCTGATATGTATGTATTGAAGAAATGTTGCATTTACTTGTTAATTGTATACAAAGGAGAGGATGTGTCTTAAGTGTTCAGCACTTGTTGAGCAATCCTTTTTGTTAAGTTTGACCAAGAAAATATGTTTGAACCTAAACTAACCTGGCACAAGCAGTGTTAACAGGGTTTTGAACGCAAGTGCACCATCGACGTGCAGTATTCCCCAGTACAAAGCGCCACCGTGCTCACAGGAAACGTGTCGGATAAGGTGGGAATTGTTTCCGAGACGACGTCAATCTCATCAGGTCATTTGTGAAGTGATATCCTTTACGGTTCATCTGTTTTGGGGGTTTGGGTGTGTGTGTGTGCTGATTGGCTGGCATTTTTGGAAGTCCTGATGCGAAAAACAAACAAAAAATGAAATAACGAGAATTTTTTTTATTTTTGCGTGTCCTTCATTGTGAAAACAAAGCATTGTATACATTTTGTGATCTGAGTGCAATCATAACCGACCTGTCTGTCTTGAAGACCATTTCCTTGTAGAGTTTAGAAATAAAAGGTCTTATCAAGTAGGGCCCTGCGAATCACATATTTTCGATTCGAATCGAATCGGGTGTATTATTCGAAATTGAATCGAACCTCGAATTGAAAATGGACGTCTTGAAGTCCCGACTGATAAAATATCCCAACTACCTCATCAAGGCATGCCTTCGTCGAAGGCATGCCTTGATGATGTAGTTGGAATATGAGTAAGGATTTTTGTTCAAAAACGGAAACGGGTGCGAGAATACTATACTGGGCACTGCACGAGGCCAGCCGCTAGCAACCGTGCGCTCATCGTCGATATTGCTTGGGAACTTTAAATTTGCTTTCAGTAGTGGTAGTGACCAGGGAAACTGGACTTAGCATGGATGGTGGCATAGGTACAGATGCTTTTATGTTAATATAGCGGAAATTGCACTCAGTCTTTATTTTCAACATTATTTACAATTTCTATCTCAGCTATACGTTTTGTGAGACGACTAAATTGACTGACACCAAGCGAAATTCCAGTGAAAAGATTCGACGGAAAACGAATCGGGCAGCCGATTTCAAATCGAACCAAATACCAGCTTAAGATTCGAATCGAATTCAAAATTCGCTGGGCCCTACTATCAAGCTATACCTTAACAATATGTCGTCTGCTTGCGAAGAAACATCATTTTCACAACTTTTCGGGTTAAATTATGAGAGTTTCAAATTATTTCAGACAATTTTGATACCTTCCACTCTGATCCCTGACGTTAATTCCGTGAACATAAAACATTCACCGAATCATGTGTGAAAGTCTCACGAGAGCACTCAAAGTTCTTCTGAATGAATGTGTTTGGCGGTGGTGTTGTTGTTTTTTTTTTAGAATATTCCCAAAGGCGACATTATTATATGTACACTCTAAACGGACTACCAGACGATCAATTCATCTGTATTTCCACAAGAAATCATCGACAAGAACAACGTAACTAGACAGCACAGACAGTAAGATAAAATACCACAAGTTGAAATCGATTTTATTTAGATACACTTCGTGCTGGCTCTGTATTTGAACCTTTCCTGTGACAAATCTCACACTTCACATTGATAAATATCAACGTGAAGTGTGAAGTTTGTCAGTGGAAAGGTTCAAAAAGATATTAAGACGCGTTTGACATTTAGTAGGGTACACAAACCGACAGGAACGTGGTGAGAGGTGGACTTCTGGGTGTCTCACAGAGGTGGACTTCTGGGTGTCTCACTCGCCAATCTAAAAGAATTCAAATAGTTCGGGGGGGGGGGGGGGGGTGTTAGGAAAACATTTGCAGACACCGATGCCGTTTTTTTCTGTTTTTGACCAGTCGGAGGACCCACCCACCCACCCCATGTAATTTTTTTCCACTTTTACAATTTTTTTCCGGAGTTATCTGAACCACCCACCCCCACTAAATACATGACTCTGCATCATCCTTCCCACCATACTGCACCATAACCAATTTTATCATACAGTATTGAGTGATTGACCTTGTACAGTAGGACAGGTCTTGAAAGAACCTCCGTTTTATCAGACCAAAGTGGTCTCTTAAGGCTAATAAACCAACAACATTCAAAGTGGATTATATATCCAAATATATCCCACAATAAAGCCACACAAATATGGATAACATGCATTAGAACTGACTCTTCGAGCCATACATGTGTTTATTTCAAGTAACCTTATTGAACAGTAGTAGGTATAAATTGAGAGTTCAACCATCATCGTACATGTACGTGTACGTGTACGTGTACACCTCCATAGGATTTAGTGTTAAAATCGTGTACGTGTACAAGATTTTTAGCGTTTTTTAGGGTGATGTTAGAATCCCTTGAGAATTCAAACATCACTGATTGTATCCAAGAATGACAGAAAACGCATGAAATTTTTCGTACAGTACATGTACCGTTTTGATTGAAATCGGCAAGTGAGTTTTCCCCATAGGATTCAGTGTTAAATTGCGAGCAAAAAACGTTTTGAGAGTTCTAACATCATCCTCTCGCCGATTCTAACAATCCGCATCCGTACACGATTTTAACACTGAATCCTATGGGGGAAACTCACTTGCAGATTTTAGGTCTGAAATCGACTCGCGTGAAGAGGTGATGTTTGAATTCTCAAACCCACTGTAGCGTTTGTCGAAGTGAGACTGGCGCACGTTATTGCGAGGTGATCTCGACGAGCACTTGATGGAAATGTTTTGAACGAAGAGTGTTGTCGTCGGTGTGTTGGAAATTCGCGAACCCAGTCACATCTTCCTGAAGTAAAAAAACTAACACATGTTATCGTAATGAGTGAATGAGGTTTTTTGTTCAAAAGAGTCGATTATGAATATAGTCTGTATTATAGACATTGATGTTTTCTGTTGATGGGACGGATAGAAATTGAGTTTTGAGGGGTTTTTGTTCGAAGGGAGTTGATCTGTAATAGATATTCGTGTTTTGTCTTGATGAGAGAGATTGACTGTTAAGCGTTCGTTCGAAAAAGTCAAAAACACTTATCGGAATGTTTAAAACGCATTTTCCGCTCAATTAGGTTTTGAGTGGTAAAAATGTTTAATATATTCATGATAGCAATCGGAGAGAGATTTTGTAATGAATAAGTTGTCAGCGATAAAATCAGTTTGCGTTTGTGTGTTGAAACTGTTTAACAGTCATCAAAGGGATTCCCTCTTAATTCGACATTGAGTGAATGGTTGTTGGATGTGTGAATGAATGAAGATCTTTCGACAAATGTAAAAAATTACTGTCAAAATGCGTTAAATCGGAAACCGGTTTGTCATGTAGTGTTTAAACGTATTTTTTAAACTTCAATTAACACAGTCAGTTGAGATGTGAATATTTTCAGATTATTATATTAAGACGGAAAGAGTTTTTTATTACTTAAAACATAATAACACATGTTATCGTAATGAGTGAATGAGGTTTTTTGTTCAAAAAGAGTTGATTATGAATATAGTCTGTATTATAGACATTGATGTTTTCTGTTGATGGGACGGATAAAAATTGAGTTTTGAGGGTTTTTGTTCGAAGGGAGTTGATTTGTAATAGATATTCATGTTTTGTCTTGATGAGAGAGATTGACTGTTAAGCGTTCATTCGAAAAAGTCAAAAACACTTATCGGAATGTTTAAAACGCATTTTCCGCTCAATTACGTTTTGAGTGGTAAAATTTTTAATATATTCATGATAGCAATCGCAGTCATCAAAGGATTCTCTCTTAATTCGACACTCAGTGAATTGATGTGTGAATGAAAATCTTTTGACAAATGTAAAAAACTACTGTCAAAATGCGTTAAATCAGAAACCGGTTTGTCATGTACTGTTTAAACGTATTTTTTAAACTTCAATTAACACAGTCAGTTGAGATGTGAATATTTTCAGATTATTATATTAAGACGGAAAGAGTTTTTTATTACTTAAAACATAAAAAAAATATAATTAAACATTTAATTTTGAAAATAAATAAAAACAATTAAAACGAAAGATGTTTTTACAGATGGATCCTAGATGCCGAGATTTAATTTTAGACCAGTATGAACGTGCTAAGAAGGGCATTCAGTCTGCTGACAGGAGCAGACGTCTTGGTGAGATGGAACTCAAACGCGAAGCCACAAAAATATTTAAACCCGTGACGGAGGGTCAAGAGCGAAGCAGGAAGGAGATAGTCGAAGAATTGAGACCTATAAAGGAGAGTTCTTTGAGAATGGGTTCGTTACCTCCTAGTTTTGGAAATCGGTATTCCGTTCAATCTACACCGGATTACGTTCCCACGGGAATTCAAACAGAGAGCGAGTCTGATGATACGGCTTCGACTATCACCACTAGTAGCATCGCATCGTCCGATGATGATGGCGGTAAGAGAGATCAGTAGTATGGAATTTATAAGGATTCTGAGGGTAGAACTTTTGTAGGTGATACGGAAGTGGAAATGGATGATGATGAATTGATTGTGGGTTCGAATAAATATAAAGTAACTGATGGTCTGCGGAGATTGCTCCTTTACGACAAGCCTGGAGATTACACGGAACAGTATTTCGACAATTACAGTGACATTCTAGTTCAAACTCACGCCATGAAGAGAAATGACAAAGGGGTGAAAACCACTTTTCTTCCGAGTGATTCCGACGCTCTGTCTCAGTGATTGAGTTTGTTGATGGCGAGCAGACGGGCTGGTAACACGGGATTAGATAATCAGATAGTTACTATATCTGACGAATTGTTAAGACAGAAGGTTTTGAATAAAAACCAGTATAAAAGGCTGATGAACGAATTGAAGGATTGATGTGTATATAATAAGTAGAGAGAAACAAACAAACAAACAAACAAAAAATAAAACAGTAAATTCTTACACTAGAATAATAAAAAGTATTTAAACGGCAAAAACGATTTACCAGTGAAAAAAACAAAAATATATCATAAAAATAAAATATGTTGGTGATAAAGAACAGGGGATACGTCAGAACTTACGTTCAAGGCGGTTCTGGCATCGTCGATTCTATAATGCGAGCGTTCACGAGCAATGCGGGTATAAAACTCGCATCGACCGCGTTTGAGGTCGGTAAGAAGACGGCTTTGGATGCTGATAAGAAAGCCGCTTCCAAAGCCAGTGGTAGGGTAGCTTCTGTGGCTGGCAAGAGGGCAGCCAACACGTTGATCGACAAGTTGATCAGTCCGCCGGCGAAGCGAGCTGCGTTAGAGCGAACGCCGAAAAGTTGGAAAGATTTTAAGGATGCTGTGGTGCCCATACAAGATTTAGCCAAAATGACGAGTGGATCCGGATTGAAGAGAACTCGCGACGGTGCGATATAAATAAATAATAATAACATTAAAAACAGAGTTTGAAAAACATAAAAAAATTTGTGTTTGAAAAGAATCTAAAATAACAAACAAAATAAAACAAAGATGAACATTAAAGATATGTCTTGGAACGACGCCGCGACCCAGAGGTCGAATAACGAGTTCTTTCCCAAGAGCATAAGAGGCTTGATAGTGGGAAAATCGAATTGTGGAAAGACCAATCTGTTGATGAATCTGTTGTCCCGACCCGACTGGTTGGATTACGACAGATTGTTCGGGTTTGGCAACAGCTTGTTTCAACCCGAATACAGATTGCTTTGAGAGTGCATGGATCGCAGATTGCCCAAGGACGTCATAGCCAGAATCTTTGACAGTAGGGAGGAATTCGACAAGAGTGGAGCTCCACTCTCGACCATTTTGGACGGCACGGCGTTGGAGCTGATGAAGAGAAATGCATCTTCGAACGTCGAGTGTCGATTTTATGAGAATGCTAGCGACGTTCCGGATCATAGAGAACTGAAATCGGAAGATAAGAATCTCATGATTTTCGACGATCTGCTTTTGGAGAGACAGAACCGATGCGAATCGTATTACGTTAGGGGTCGACACAGCAACGTGGACTGTTTCTACCTGTCGCAGAATTATTTTCGATTGCCCAGACAGACGATAAGGGAGAACGCTAATTTTCTATGTCTCTTTCGCCAAGATCTCAAGAATCTCAATCACATCTACGGCGATCACGTCGCAAACGACATGAGCGCTGCGGAATTCAGGAGATTCTGCAAGAGGGTTTGGGATGGTGGACTTTACAATTTCGTCGTGATCGATTTGACAAGCGAATTTAATCGCGGAAAATATCGGTGCAGATTCGACAAGTTTTATGTTTCCGATGATAATAATAAGGTAGAGCGTAAAAATAAAAAAAAATTAGAAAAATAATAAATCTTCAAATAATTAGTTTTGAATAAAAAAAATAAAATTAAAATATAATGTTCGAACATGGAGAATTGCTAGAACGGATAGCCGAGAATATGGCTTCGAAACAATCCATTCAAATCGTGGTGAGTGGCGATTCGACTCGATTTGCTATGAAATTCGAACCTTCCATCGAATTGAATAGAGAGAAAAGTTACGAGATGGCTTTGGTGAATCTGGAGACTTATTATTCCTTTCCCAACGTCACCGAAAAGAATAACTCGTTCAAGTATTCCGACGGAACGGATTGGTTGGAGATTCGAATTCCCAAAGGGAGTTACGACATAGACGATTTGAACCATTACATTCAGACGCGAATGAAGACGGATGGAAAGGGAAGCAACAAGATAGACTCGCTCCCAATCCTAATACCTTACAGACGATGTTGGATTTGGAAGATAATTTTCGAGTGGATTTCAACACAGACGATTCTATAGGCAAGATGTTGGGATTCGATCGAAAGATGTATCGAGGCCACGCAGCATCTGAAAATACGGTCGACATTCTCGCAGTCAATAGCATTCTGGTGAACGTGACGTGATTGCTGGAAGCTACGTGAATGGTACGTATTCCTTCTTTCCAAACGTGTCGCCGGGTAATAAGATCATGGAGCGACCTCGAAATTTAGTTTATCTACCAGTGATTTTAGACACGTTGTATAGTCTCAAAACCACGTTGACGGATCAAAATGGTGAACTGTTAGATCTTCGCGGAGAGAGAGTGACGATACGATTTCACATAAGAGAAATATAAAAGCAAAAAAAAAAAAAAAATATTATATATATAGATAACAAAAATAAAATAAACGCAATATTAATTTTACAAAATTATTTTAATATAATTATTAAACAAGAAACAATTGAAGTAAATATATTTTAAAAAAAAACAGAATTATGACAGAATACGTGGTTAAAAACGTGAACATATCCGCAGGACAGAGGAAGAAACTTAAGAGAGCATTAACAACTCGAGGCGAGGCGGTGAGATTCAAATTCACTCACGAAGATCTGACGAGAGGCGGTCAGGATTCGATCGCCTGGACCAGAAGTCAAATCAAAAGGATGGAGAAAGCGATTCGCAATGGAAGAGGGTTGATGGTGAGAATGAGTCCCGCTCAATTGAGATACAATTTGAGAATGAAAGGTGGTTTCCTACCGCTATTGGCAGGAATAGCCGCAAAAGCATTACCCTTCGCCGCAAAGGCACTACCCTTTCTCGGAAAGACTCTCGGTGTGGGAGCTCTCACGGGACTCGCTAGTTCGGCAGTTGAGAAATTAATGGGTGGCAGCGGACTGTTTTTGAAGAAGGGAGGAGCCGTGTGTCGCGTTCACGTAGACGACAGCGGTAAAGGATTGTATCTAGAACCCATTAGAGGTGGCAACTCTCTGAGAGGAAACGGTCTCTATCTGAAGAGTGGATGGAACGTCGAATGACTCGGCAAGGGTTTGTTGCTCGGTGAGAATTCGCCATTTAAGAACATACCGATTTTGAATATGTTATTATAATATAAAATTATATAAAATATAAAATCATAGAAAGTATAAAATAATATATTTAAAATGGATAAAAAGGTGGAGAAACAAATTTATCACCTGGATGAAAAGGTGGAGAAACAATTTGATGATAATGACGAACATCGCAAGCCAGAGAGCGAAAAAATAAAAAAATGGTTAGACGCTAATGATGGATATCTAAGGAAAGAACTAATGAAAGAGATAGATAAAGCGCGGGATAGACGGTTGAGAATGAGACGATGCTTTCCACGGTCACCACTACCTTCTGAAGAGAATGGTAATGATGCGAGTGTTACCAAGAGATGCACAACATTCGTTCATAATTATGATTCGGATAAACAAAAATGTTGCCATAAACGTATCACATCACAAAGAAAAAGAAAAAAAGAAAAAGAAGAAGAATCGACGCTGAAAACTGAGAGAAAAGGAAACGTTATTATAATATATTATGATGATAGTGAAGAAGAAGGAAAACAAAAAAAAAAAGTAATGAGATCTAAAGATGATCTTATTACTTTTTTTTTTTCATTTTTCTTCGCTAAAAATCAATCACTCTATTGTTTATATTTCCAAGTCCGTTATTAGCATTTTGACACTCGTGTCTTCTCCTTTTTCGAAAACATGTTGAATGTTTATCTTTACTCTTTTGAGTTTTTTTTACATCGGTCAACTCGCTCTCACCACCCAATTTCTTCACGAGTTCGAATGAGATGTTTGGAAATATGTAATTTCCATAGGGCAACGACAAATCGTCCTTGTCGAATTCTCTATCTTCGGCGATGACGATGTTCTGCAGATCACTTTGGTACTCGTAAATCAAATCGAGCGTGGCTTCATCCAATTTCAAAGGCATCTTATATTTCTCGTATTTGTGCTCTAAGCCCTTCATCTCGACCTCGTTCAATTTGATGGGATCGTGTCGTTGTAATCTATAGATTTTATGACCGAATTTCTTATACGTTTCAACTCGTTTCAATTTCAATTCACATCTTTTAGGTGTTGTTGTCTTCATGATCGATTATTTAGTATTTAAATAATAATTTGTTTAAAAAGTTTTTTTTTTTTTGCTTTTTATATATAAAAAAGTTGTTTTTTTAATTTTTAATTTTCTTTAATGTAAAATTTTTTTAGTAAAAGTTTTTTTTCTCTTTATATATATATAAAAAGTTAAATTTTAATTTCAATCTCTCTATTGTTTATATTTCCAAGTCCGTTATTAGCAAGTTGACATTCGTCATGTTTCCACATACGAAAATGGTGTGAATGTTTATCTTTACTCTTTTGAGTTTTTTTTCATAGGTGAATGCGCTCTCACCACCCGATTTCTTCACGAGTTCGGGTGAGATTATTGGATATATGTAATCTCCATAGGACAACAATAAATCACCCCTGTCGAATCTCTGTCTTCAGCAACGATGATATTATTCAGCAGTTCGCTTTGGTACTCGTAAAACAAATCGAGTGCGGCTTCATCCACTTTCAAACACATTCGATATTTGTGGTAGTAGCGCTGTAAGTCCACCATCTCGACCTCATTCAATTCGATGGGATCGTGTGGTTGTAATGTATAGATATTAAAACTGGATTTCTCATACCCTTCATCTCGTTTCAATTTCAATTTGCATCTTTTAGGTGTTGTTGTCATGATCGATTATTTGGTTTTTATGAATTCTTGCAAATAATGTATATTTTAAATTTTGTATTTAAATAATAATTTGTTAAAAAAAAAAGTTTCTCTTATTTCTCTTTATATATAAATAAAAGTTAAAAAAAAAAATTCTTACAAACTCAATTTTGAGGTAAAAACAATGATCAAGTCCAAACATCCGAATTATAGTCTAGAACGTGCAAGACTTCAAACGTTTAAAAATTGGGCTTCGCATCTCGCTCAAAAACCCGAAGATTTAGCCGCCGCAGGTTTCGTTTATGTGGGTAGAGGCGACAAAGTCAAATGTTTTTGTTGTGACATACATTTGATGAATTGGGAACCTCACGACGTACCTTTACTAGAACACATAAGTAATATTGAAAAAGGCAAATGCGATTATTTGAAAAAGATCCTAACGTTGGGATTGATCAAAATCCAAGACGAAGAGAGGGATAGAGACAAAAACCAAAAATTATTGATGGATATGTTACAACTCGGATACACCAGAGAACAATTGTACAATGTGTTAAACAAAGCGAACAAGACTCTGTCTCAATTCATGACTTTAGAACATCTCATCAAATTCATGGCGGAAGCAGACGAGTTATCATCACTCGTTGAAAACAAACCAAGTAAAACGTCCACCACCAAGTGTCTGGTCTGCGAAGGTGTCGCAAACGTCTTGCTTCTACCGTCCGCACACCTGTGTTACTGTAGAGAATGTCATTCCGAAGACGAGAAAACGTGTTCAGTTTGCAAGCGAGAAATAAAAGCGGTCTTAAATTGTTTTTGAATAAAAACACATTAAAGAAAAAAAATTGAATTTAAAATTTAACTTTTTTTTTTTTTTTTTAATTATATATTTAAAAAGAGTAAAAAAGCAAAACTTTTTAACAAATTATTTAATACAAAATTCCAAAAAAAATATTCTTACAAAATGAAACAAACAGATAAAAAAAAATTGGAAAATTTAAATGAGAAAACCATACCTCAGTTAAACGAGATTTGTAAACTATTAAAAATTTCACATTTCAGAAATCATAGAACTAAATCAAAATAGACTGATGTCATACAGAAACATTTGCGAAACAATGGAAAGGCAAACGAAATGCTGATAGCAATGACGTCAAAAAATGCATCGGTTGTGAAAAATGAGAAGAAGAAAAAGATAGTAAAAGGAATCGAAATGCCGACGTCGAAAAAAACCAAAAACGTTTCGATTGTGAAAAATAAGAAGACGACTAAACGAAAAGCCGTTGAAGAAGAACTTCAAGTTTCCAAAGAAAAGAAAAGAAAAACGAAAACGAGTGATGCGCATCAGATTCTAGGCGAACGAGATATATCGAGCGAACTTCAACGAGCAATAGATGAAGGGAAAGGAGAAGAATATCTAGCGCGACTCACCGCAGAACTATTTCAATCGAAGTCCGTGGAACGGGAAAGTGTGATCAAAGGTATTTTTAAAATTTTCGACGTGGTTCCCTCGTTGAAGAAAATCGATCCAAAATTGTTCATGGAATGGATGAAGAAAAAAGTATTGGATTTGTTTCGCAAACACATGAACGTGGGACTAAAAATTAAGATGATACTCCATTGCGTGATGAATAAAATCGACGTGAAGTCCGGCGAGAGCATCGTGAAAAATGCATATTTCAGATCTAACGTCCAACCCTTATTTCGAGGTTCAGATTTATCAGACGTTTTCAAAAAGATGAAAGACAAGATGTTGACATCTCTCGCGAATTATCAACATGAAGGTAGTAATTGGACGTTCGGTGAGATGTTGAAACTCGAAATTCACATAACGAAAAATGATTTGTTGAAAGGGTCTTCCTACGTGAAATTACCGTATTTCCTAGCAAAAAAACACGCCGTGATCAAATAAAGATGATCAGTGTTTTAAATGGGCAGTCACTTCCGCTTTATACCCTGTCAAAATGAACATCGAAAGAGTTTCTTCTTATGAGGTAACTTCTAAAAATCTCGATTGGACCGGAGTGACTTTTCCAACGCAGTTAAAACACATCGAACGTTTCGAGGCACAAAATCTGTAGCGGTGAACGTCTTGGGATGCGATGAAAAACAAAATATCTATCCTCTCAGATTGACTTCGTATCTCGGAAGAGAAAAGACGATTATTTTATTATTGATTTCGAATGGTGACAATCATCATTATTGTTGGGTTAAACATCCGAGCCGATTACTGTCGAAACAAAATAATAATCATAACAGAAAGATATCTTTATGTTACAATTGCATGAACGTGTTTCACAGCAAAGACTCGTTGGCGAAACATCAGGAATATTGCAATGAAAATCAAGGTGTCGCCGTTGAAATGCCCAAACCCAACACCATCGTGAAGTTTGAAAATCACAATAGAAGGTTAAAAGTACCATTCGTCGTGTACACTGATTTCGAATGTTTCACCACGAAAATGAGTTCCTGTCAACCCAACGCTCTTCAAAGTTACGTCAAAAAATATCAAAAACACATACCTTCGGGCTATTGCATTTACGTGAAATGCGCTTTCGACTCGCAACACGACATGGGTCCTTTCACCTACACAAAACAGTATGAAGATGACGATGTGGCTCAAAGGTTCGTGGAAGAGTTAGAATGGAAACTTCAAATGTTATATGACAAATTCAAAACTCCGGCAAAAATGATCATCACGCGAGAGCAGCAGGATGAAAATAACAGAGCCACCGAATGTCACATATGCAGACAATCGTTCGACTAGAATTCGATGGAAAATAAGAAGGTCAGAGACCACGATCATTACACGGGTCTGTATCGCGGTCCGGCTCACAACAAGTGTAATTTAAAATATCGAGACGCCGCTTTCTATCCGGTGATGTTTCACAATCTCTCGGGTTACGACAGTCATCTGTTCGTGAAAAATCTCGGCACCTCACACGAAGAATTAAATTGCATCACGAACAGCGAAGAAAGATACATTTCCTTCATGAAATGGAAGCTCATGGAGGAGAAAAGAGTAATCAACGGAGAGACATTGGAAGAAAAAACGAAATTCATTTGTAGATGCATACGTTTCATCGACAGTTTTAAATTCATGTCGACCGCTCTGGAAAAATTAGTCGATAACATGAGCAAGGATAAATTTAAAATCATGAGCGAACATTTCGAAGAACGAGTAGACATCATGTTGAGGAAAGGAGTCTGTCCTTACGATTACATGAACGATCTAAAGAGATTTGAAGACACTGCACTACCTTCGAAAGAAGATTTTTATTCGAAATTATATGAATCTGACATTTCCGACGAGAATTACGAACATGCTAAAAACGTGTGGAAATCATTCGATATGAAAACCATGAGAGATTATCACAATCTCTATCTGAAGACTGACGTTCTACTCTTGGCAGACGTGTTCGAAAATTTTCGAGACGTCTGTTGTCGAAATTACGATCTGGATCCCGCTTGGTATTTCACCGCACCCGGTTTGGTGTGGGACGCTCTGTTGAAGACCACCGAAGTCCAATTGGAATTATTATCCGACGTGGACATGTTGCTCATGTTCGAAAGGGCTGCGAGAGGTGGCGTCTCGATGATCTCCCACAGACATTCTGAAGCTAACAATCCCTACATGAAAGAAGGTTTCGATTCGAAACGGTCGACTAAATACATACAGTATTGGGACGCCAATAATCTGTACAGTTGGGCTATGAGTCATCCTTTACCGATTGGAAATTTTGAATGGGTGAAGGAACCGGAAGAGATGCAAAAATGGAGAGACTATCCTTGCATTTTAGAAGTCAATTTGAACTATCCGGAAGAATTACACGATCCACACAATGATTATCCACTGGCTCCCGAACGAATGGAACCGAACGAAGGAGACGAGGAAAAACTCATTCCCAGTTTATTTAACAACGTAACTATGTCGTCTACAGCAAGAATTTGAAACAGTACGTCGATTACGGGATGAAATTAGTCAACATACATCGCATCATTCGATTCGACGAAGAGCCTTGGATGAAAAAATACATCGATCTCAACACGAATCTCAGAACTCGAGCCGAGAATGATTTTGAAAAAGATTTCTTCAAACTCATGAACAACTGCGTGTATGGTAAATCGATGGAAAACATCAGGAAGAGAACCGACGTTCGACTCGTCACGTCTGAGAAAAGAGCTAAATCATTAGTGGCGAAACCCAATTACAAACACCGAACCATATTCGATGAAAATCTAGTGGCCGTTCACATGCAAAAGACGTACCTAAAGTTCGACAAACCGTATTATCTCGGACCGATCATCTTAGATGTCAGCAAGCGATTGATGTATGAGTTTCACTACGATTACATCAAACGAAAATTTGGTGATAAAGCCAAACTACTGTTCACCGACACGGACAGTTTAGTTTATGAGATAGAGATGAAAGACGTCTACCGAGATATATCTCCGGACGTGGCCGGGTGGTTCGACACGAGCAATTATCCCGTCGATCACCCATCCAACATTCAATTGAATGACAACAAGAAGGTGTTGGGTAAATTTAAGGACGAGAGCGGCGGTAAACAAATCATCGAATTCGTGGGCTTGAGACCCAAACTGTATGCTTATCGTTTAGAAGATGAAGTGATCAAGAAGTGCAAAGGAGTTAAAGCATGCATGGTGAAGAAAAACATCTCTTTCCAAGAGTATAAAGATTGTCTGTTAGGAAGTGGTCCAGTGTATAAGACTATGAAATCGATTCGAAGCGAAAATCATGACTTGTATACCGAAATAGTCAACAAGATTTCGCTGATGGCCGACGATGATAAGAGATTCATATTAGACGATAAAATAAGCACTTTGGCACTCGGACATTGGACTGCGGAACTAACTATAGACGATATGAATGGGGATGATTGGATTCTAGATACGATTGTGGATAAGATTCCAGATATGATTGTGGATGATAAGATTCCAGATATGATTGTGGATGATAGGATTCCAGAAAATCAAGAAGAATTAGATGAATACAAAATTATAGAAATCGATAGTGACATCGAGAAAGTTAGTTTAAAAAGAAAAAGAAAAAAATAGAAAAAAAAAAAATAACGTCATTTTTAGTAAATTATAATAAAATAAATAAAAAAAATATATACGCATTTATGAATAAGAAAATAAAGATATCCGTAGAAGGTGTCGTCTTACCCAATGAACCCCTATCCAACATCAATCTGCTGAATGCGGCAAAAGATTTGAAAATCAAAGATTTTCTAGGAGTGTTTTCCAGAGATGCCTTGCCGAAGAGAAGACCTCGACAATCGGAATGCGGAATTTTAAATCTAGATGATTCATCGGGTGAAGGCACTCACTGGGTGGCGTGGATGAAGAACGGGAAGAAGAAAAATTATTATTTCGACAGCTACGGAATCTCGCCGCCAAAAGAAATAAAGAACTATTTCAACAAATCGATGGTTTGTTACAACACGGAACAAGTGCAATCATCACATCAAGTGTTTTGCGGTCACCTATGTCTCTACGTTCTCAAGAGATGGTCTGAAGGAGATCGATTTCAAGACATTCTCAATGACTTACATTAGAGAGAGATTTTTTTTTTTATAGTATATATAAAGATAAAAAATTATTTTAAAAAAATTTTAATCGAATAAAAACGAAAAATAAAATAACATAGTTCATTTTTAATAAACTGCGTTTGAACATATTTTTTCTAAACAACAAAAAAAATCCCACAACAACATGCCAGTCGATAAATTTGGTAGAAGTGACGACGAAAAAGTCAACCCGAGAAAGAAGAGGAAGATGTTCGAAGTCAACAATGGTTATGACGTTGCCAACTTGGATGAGCGTTCGAGAAGAACCTTTGAACATGAATGATAAGAAGCTCTACAATGTTCCCGAGCCGATAGATCTCGCAGATGCTGCGACTAAAAAATATGTCGACAGGGGGAACGCCGATTTCGAACGAATCCTGCTGGATAATTACATGGATAAAACCATGACCGACGATCTCGATCTGAAATCCAAACGTTTGGTGAATGTCGCGAATCCCGTAGATCCCACCGATGCCGCGACCAAGATATACGCGGACGACTCTCACGCGAGATTCAGCGAACACCTGAGAAATAGATACGTTACGAAAACGATGCACTCGGAATTGAACGCCAATTATAACAAGATAACGAACGTGGCCACTCCCACGAATCCCAAGGACGTGGCGACCAAACACTACGTAGATCTGGAACAGAGAAAGTATGACGGACGAGAAATGAAATCGGATCTGAATGCGGGATTCCACAAGATATTGAATCTGTCAAAGATTGACGACGCGGATGCAGACTCAACCGTGGTCAACAAGGGCTACGTGGATTCTGCCGTGATACAATCGCAAGAATACCTAGAATCGCAAGTGGACAATCTCTACCTGAACAAACAATCTGGCAGAACCATGGAGGGTGGCATTAACATGAACGGTCACAATTTATTCGGTCTAGATCACGATCCCGAATTCGATTCCAGCGCTGTCAGCAGAAAGTATGTGGACGACAACTCGGTCTGGAGAAAAGGCGACATCATGGAAGGTAAACTAGACATGGGTGGACACGCGCTCATGAATCTACCAGAACCCATGCACATGACGGATGCCTGCACCCTGATTTCGGTGGTGGAGAAAGTCAAATATGCTAGACAATTGATCACCGTGTGGGCCGAAGAGGCTGGCACCTTAGATGAAGGAAAAGCTGAGTGGTCTTTCGGAAATGGAAGTAGCAGATCGAAACACGGTCAGGTGGGATATCCCATGCCGTTGGGAGGTGAAATCCTTCGAATGAGTCTGGCTTCTTCGGATTTGAATAACAGAGCGGTCGTCAATCTCATGGTGAATGGTGTGGAGAGCGATAAGAGATACAGCGTCAAAAAGACTGAGAATCAACACCTGAATGTTAGCACGTTCGGCATGCCTCTCAAAGTGAACGCCGGTGACAGGATTAATTTCGTTACGAAAACCAATAATCCCGAAGCCGCCACTTCCGTGGTGAGTCTACTGATCGAACTGGATCCTTTGAACAAACATTGAACGCGAGGAAAATAATGATTAAAAAAATAATGTGTGATTATTAAAAACAAAAAAAACAAAAAAAAAAAGTAATGAGATTTAGAAAGATGTTCAATCTCTCTAGATCACATTACTTTATTTATTTTTTTTTGTTTTTTTGTTTTTAATAATGACTCATTACTTTTTATTTTTTTTTTTTGTTTTTTATTTTTTTCACACACTCATCTCTCATCGAATGATCGACATCTTATTTCCATCCGATTCGAATTGTAATTCTCTGTCCGACAGGACCAGGGTGAAGGCTTCAGTTTTTCTCGGCACGTTCCTATCGAATTGCATCTTGATCTGAATGTCTAAGACGCTACTCTTGAGTCGTTCACTCTGTTTACTGACGTCGAATACGAACATGGGATACATCGACTTGTATTCGCCGGGAGATATGTTGGGGTTGCTCATCAATTCGTCTAGACCGTGATACTTCTTTCTAAAATCAGCGGCATCGCCATACAGTCTGCAGAAATCGTTCTTGTCGAACGACGCGTTGTAATCGATTACTGGATATCTCATGGCGTTCAGAAACACTTGCATGTTTCTCAAACTGCAGTGATCGAACAGCGACACATTCTTTTCCTGAGACCCGTCCCTATCGGTCTGAAACGCAACCACGATGAAACGCGGTCTCTCGGAAGCGGATTTCATTGTCAATCTCCAATCGAAGTGATTCGTGGAGGGAGGAATGCTAGCCGTGTCGCACTGTCTCATTCTAAATCCCACGGGTAATTTACTCTTGGATTCTATGATCTTGTAGAAACGCGCTTTCTCCACGATCGAAGGCTCCACATGCGGAACGAACCACGATATCTTGTGTAGAGTTATCTTACCCGCATTGGTCGCGGTGAGTCTCACTATTGCGTGGTCGTTTCCTTTTCGAATCAACGTCAGAATGTGTTTGAATCCGTACATGATCTTGTTGTAATCATCCGCGAATCCGAAGATGTGTTTCAAAGGTATCCTGAACGAAAACGTTCCTTTAGGTCTGGACGTCTTGACGATGTAGTCGAATATCGTGGTGGCGCCAGTGCTAGCAGGGCCGACGGTGTCTTTCACCTACAACTGATTAAGTCCTCTGGATTTCGAAAAATCATCAGGATACGTCAAGAGTCTGAACATCGTGGTGGCCTGACCGGGATGAAACACAGATTCTATCTCTTGTCTGGATAGCATGTATTTTATGTTACTGAATAGATGCATGATGCCATTATTGGCTAGAGTAACCGTGTCGTCGTCGGCGTAGTCGCTCCCATCTTCCTTGGTGAGACGTCCCTGCACCACTATGTAACTCTCGCTAGGATGTACAAATAGATCTTGAGTTTCGACGTTGATTCTTATCTCTCCCGCATTGTTCAAACTCGTCCCGGTTACCGGTTCATATTCGTGAACCTCATATTCTTGAATACTTTCATCTTTCACTATGCTTTGTGCTATATCTAGTATATTTGTCATTTTAAAGGATTTTTAGTTTGTTTTTTTTTTGTTTATTAATTAACTTGCTTTCTTTATCGAAAAAATAGTTTTTAATTATTTTTTATTATTATTTTTTTCTCTCTTATATATATATGTGTGTAAACAAGAAAATGTTAAAGAGAGTAAATAAAAAAAAAATTTGTGTTCTTCATCAAAACTTCGTCTTCTGTAATTGTTGTTCGTAAAACTTTCCAATGATCTCTTCTCCATCCAAAGCTTCGATTTCGTAAGTCACCGGATCGGTGTGAAATATTTTGATGATCACGAAAATTTCCGAGGTCCATCGAGGAGTATAACCCTTTTCGAAGTGCTTCTTATAAGCGTAGATTCTCACTCGATCGCCGACCGCAAATTTCGGCGTTCTAGACTTCTTCCTGATCTTAGATCTCTCGGGATATAGATTCGCGTAAACCCGTTTTTCGTTTCGAGGATCGCTAGCTTCCGCAGGAGTCATCTTGATCGATCTGTGTCACGTGTTGTTGTAATCTTTGACCAGACCGTTCAGAGCATATATGTATTTCTTGGTCGAATTCGCCGTGAAGTATCTGTACATCTTCTCCTTCATCGTTCGATTCCAACGTTCCACCACGCTGGCTTTCTCTTCGTTTTCGATTGAGTAGAGGTCTACCAATCAACGAACGTGCTTGTTGTAGAATTCCTTTCCCTTATCCACCCACAATTTACTCAGTTTTCGAGAAGAGGAGTCGAACACGCTCTTCAGAGCCTCGGCGACGCAAGGTCCTGATTTATCCTTCAAAGCTCTGATCCAACCGTATTTGGAAAACACGTCGATGACTGTCAATAGATATTTGACGCCCTCATTCCACCTCGAAAACGATCTCATGTCGACCAAGTCGGCAGACCAAATGTCATCCAAACCCTTCACGAACACCCTTCTCTTTCGAAATTTACGCACTATGGGTTTGTGTAACTCCTCAGCCAATTCGCTCGTCAATAATCGTTTCTTCTTCTTTTCAGATGCGCTTTTTTTTTTTGAATACCCCATCCGAATCGACGTTTCGCACCGATCAGATTGCCGACCAGCGAACGTTCCATCTTCTCTCTCCTGGTTGGATTTGATATGCCTCTCAATCTCCCCAACATGTTTTTATCGCAGACGTCGTTGCGAGACTTGGTGTCGGAATGTCCGGCGTAGCACAGATCATGATCATACGCGGCCGCGTCCACCCTATTCACGGGTTTGCTCCAAGATTTGGGAGTCAGATCGGCGTTGAGTCTCTTGTTCAATTTCGTTCCGGGTCCCGTGAAACTGTGACCGGGCAGATGCATTTCGAAAGGTAGATTGCTGATCATTTTATTCACGATGCCTTTACCTTTGCTCACGTTCTTTTGTTTGATGAATCGCGTCTTGATAGAACCACGCACGTCGCAAATTCCGCGAAGCATCCGTCTGTCATTTTTAGTTCGCACTTCTCTAGAATTACTTGTCTCGGTAACTCTCTTACACTTTACGCAATACATTTTTTTAAGAGTTATTTAAATTAATTTCGTTTTTTTTATTTTATATATAAATTTAATATTTTTTTTTTTTTAAATTCTGTTCTTATTATATATATATATTTTTTTTTTTCAATCGCTGCTCTTGAGTTCTATCATCTTACTGAATTCCTCCCTGGCCTCTTTCCTCCCCTTTTCCACGAGAGAATCCTTCATCTCTTCCTTGATGATCTGACGAGTCTTGATTCTCACGGCTTCTTTCATGGCATCGTATTTCGTTTTCTCGCTCAATATCGCGAAGTATTCTCCGTCCGATATCCTACCGTCTTTCAACGCCATAGAGATCATTTCGGATATCGTGTCGATCTTGGAGTCGGCCAAGACGCGAATCTTGTCGTGTTTCCTAGCCTTCAGATATAATTTCCTACTCAAAAAGTGTCCGAGCATGCTAAACAATCTGGCGGCGAGAGCCACTCCTTCTACGGTCAACACGATCGGAATGCCGACCACGGTCAACAACAATCCGATGCCGGCCGCGTGTAAACCCATGGAAATCGTGATGAGTGTCGTGTCAATCGCGTTGACGAATTTCACGAAACGCGAATACTTCTTCTTGAGGGAACGACGAGAATCTCTCTCTCTCGAGTCAGATACAATTGGATTCTACTGATTTGATCGATGCGATACCTCTCTCCTCTTTCTCTTTCTTCTAGCGATGGCGCCGTCGGCAAAACGCCGTTCGGCTTCTCGTCCTCGTCGTCCACTAACGTCGGATACAATTTATTTCTGGTTCTCATTTTGTGTTTTTTTTTTTTTCTTTCTAATATTAGATAGAAATTTTATGTGTGTATTTATTTTTTTTTTATTTTCTACTCTCCCTTATTTTATATCAACGAAAAAAAACTTAGACGTATGCTTCGTTCAGCAATAATTTCTTGACGCATCCCTTGTCTTCTAAAGTCAAACTTCTACGCGCCAATTTCAGTTCTTCCGAATCTGTGGGCCTGTCTCGATTCTTACAGAAGACTAATCTCTTCCAAAACGTGATCACATCGTTGAATTTAACGCGTTCGAACGCTGGTTCGAAATACATGACGACCATATCTTCCCTTTCCATCGTTAGACACGAATGATTCTCGTGATCGAAGTCTAGATAATCCCGACATCCGACGCATCGTTCTAACAAGATGGGACGTAGTTGTTCGTTCACGCAGATTGGGTATGCTCTCATCAGCATGTTTAAAAGAAACCTCGCTCTAATAGTCTGAGAATCGCTCATGATTTACGTATTTTTTTTATTATCTATTCGATTTGATATATTTATTTTTCTAAATAACTATTATTTATATATTTTTTTTTTCCCCTATATATATATCAATCAAAAACGTGACAGCGGGCTCGCGAATTTCCAACACACCGACGACAACACTCTTCGTTCAAAACATTTCCATCAAGTGCTCGTCGAGATCACCTCGCAATAACGTGCGCCAGCCTCACTTCGACAAACACTACAGTGGGTTTGAGAATTCAAACATCACCTCTTCACGCGAGTCGATTTCAGACCTAAAATCTGCAAGTGAGTTTCCCCCATAGGATTCAGTGTTAAAATCGTGTACGGATGCGGATTGTTAGAATCGGTGAGAGGATGATGTTAGAACTCTCAAAACGTTTTTTTCCTCGCAATTTAACACTGAATCCTATGGGGAAAACTCACTTGCCGATTTCAATCAAAACGGTACATGTACTGTACGAAAAATTTCATGCGTTTTCTGTCATTCTTGGATACAATCAGTGATGTTTGAATTCTCAAGGGATTCTAACATCACCCTAAAAAACGCTAAAAATCTTGTACACGTACACGATTTTAACACTAAATCCTACGGAGGTGTACATGTACACGTACACGTACATGTACGATGATGGTTGAACTCTCAATTTATACCTACTAACAGTAATGGTTATATGAGAATTTTTATTATTTTTTTGTATTTTAGAAATGAATGTTAGGTAAAGGGTTAAATATCATAAATTACTCAACCCGTCAGAACCCATGGCGTTCTCCATTCATATATACAGTGGAACTTCTCTTGAGAGACCACCTTTTTGAGGAACCACCTCTTTTGTGCTAGAGCGTGTTCCATGTGGACAACACAGGACAACATACCTTTTCGGCGAGACAAAAGTGGTCTTTCAAGACAGGTGGTTTTGACAGACCACCTGTCTGAAAGACCCCTTTTGTCGGACAAAAATGTTGATCTCTCAAGAGAGGTTCCACGGTATGTGTATGTAAAAAGCAATGAGTTTAGTCATTTATGTATTTTTTTATTTTTTTGACGAAGGTTTGGGTGGAGCATGGCTGGGTTGGGGGAGGGGGGATTTATTACTTATTTTAAGTCCAGCCCTAGAAGGTCTGGTACATGATTTTGTTGACACCTGTGTTCTCAGATGTGCTTGAAATAAATTAGCAGTTCAATCAGGTTCAATGTCTAATAATTTTTGTGTTACATACTTCCTACAATGGCAATAAGAGTAAGTGGTGTTTTCATAATAGGTCTGGATACATCGTTGTACAGAATTGTTCTTGCAGCTGAAATCTGTAACTGTTCCTGACTTCACATAATTGTCCTTGTTCCTCATCTAAGCCAGTCGATCTCACCAGGGTGAACATATTAGAAATTTAATCAAACGGAACACCCTCAAGATAACTTATCCTTAGAGTGCAGTGTTTGATAATTGCAATTAGTGATGCATTTTAACTTGCATTATTCAATATGTCATACATTGTATCACAAAAAGCCGAATCAAAGCTCAGCCGCAATAACAGTTTTATAATCGTATTTAACCCATGGTAGGTACCCCCTGATAACTTGAGTGTCTTTTTATTGATTCTTGAATGATACTTCATTGATTATGGTATACAATTTTGCCCAAAAGTGTCTGAGGAAAAAATTTGCAAGCATCGGAAAAACATTTTTTTGTCCTCCTTGACCACCCACCCACCCCGGCATCAGTGTTTTGCAAATGTTTTCCACCCCCCCCCCCCTGAATAGTTAGAAACTTCAAGCCCCAAACCAATTACAATTGGACATCTCATACCCTACAATAGTAGATATCGACGCATTTTATTTGTTTTTGTGAGTGTTGCCAACAGAACTTTTGCGGTTTTTACAACAAATTTCCTGGGATTTTCTAACTGGAGTTACAATTTCCAACTTCAGATCCAATTTCAGAGCCCAAAGGTCATGTATTTTGAACACATTGGGAGAGAGGGAATCTTGATTTTTTCAAAAGCTGAAAATTAATTTTGTAGCAGATTGAAAATAGAGCTGAAGCGGTTAAAGGTTTTTTTTTGATCGATTAATCACATGCATAAACCTTGGTTAACCGATTAATTACTTGCCCTTATAGGTAGCTGAATAACTGCCGTACCGTTGATGATTTATAGCATTAACCCTCTAGCCAGCGTAGAGGATAAAATCGGGCAGCTCTACATACAAAAATCTCCATTCAGATTTTATTATGTTTTCAATTTTTGTCTCAAAAACATAGCTTATGATCCCTCATTGGAACGAGCTCGTTGAGCTATGTTTTTGAGACAAAACATGAAAATGTTTAGTAATTCAAGAATGTATTTTCCATTTGCTACCCGCATTGGGCAAAGGTTAACTTAAGAATGACCAGTTCCAGCTACTTATACAGTATAATGATCATGTAAGTGAACAAGTATGTCACCACGTACCTTGCATGCTTTACTCTGTCTCATATAATTGATGTGAGTCAGTGTGACAATGTTTTCCTGTTTTGCAGCAAGTTTGTTCCTTTGTTAACCCAGAAAATACAGAAGTTGAAAAGTAATGGTTAATCGATCAATTACTTTTTTGATCGATCAAGACGTTGATCACTGATTAATCGGTTAACCGTTTCAACTCTAATTGAAAATTCTCGCGCAAAAAGTAGGGGCGTTCATTGTTCCCTCAAGGGATGGATGTTCGGCAGGTACAACAGTTAGAAATTCGGAGGGAGTACACCACCTCCCGCCCCCTCCACTGAACCACAATCCTCAAGCCACGTTCTTGCCAATTGTTTTGAATTCTCACCCTAGGGATGGGGGTGCACATGGTTTTCTCAAAAGATGGATGTTCGGCAGCCGAGAGGGGTACAGCTGTTTAAAATTCGATGGGAGGGGGTACGTGCCCTTCAAACCAAGACCCTCTAGACTCGTCGCTGCCAATCGTTTTGATCTTTCACGTGCGCCACACGCTACTCTACTATCCTCGTGTTCACGTTTCTAGAATGTTAACCCTTTACCTAACATGAAAAGCAGACGACACTTGCAAAGAAATTTCTTGAATAACTATTTTTTTTTTTTTTGTCTCAAAAACATAGGTTATGACCCCTGATTGGAACGAGCTCGACGAATGAAATTTAATTGGAGATTTTTGTGAATAGCGCTGACCGGTTTTGGTCGTTACGTTGGGTAAAGGGTTAACCCTTTACCCAACGTAACGGCTAAAACCGGCCAGCGCGATTCTCAAAAATCGCCAATTAATTTTCTTTATTTTTTCATTTTTTGTCTCAAAAACATAGGTTATGACCCTCATTGGAACGAGCTCGACGAACTCGTTCCAATGAGGGGGTCATAACCTATGTTTTTGAGACAAAAAATGAAAAAAATTAGTTATTCAAGAATTTTTTTTTGCAAGTGTCGTCTGCTTTTCATGTTAGGTAAAGGGTTAAATCCAGAACTACATTCATAGATGTCGGGTAATAAGAACGGTTACAGCAATAGACAAGAAAACTGAACAAAGTATCCAATGAATTGAATAATCAATGAACTAGGTGGTAATTAATCATTTCAGCACCGAGTTCCTGAATGGCATCGTCCTCTTTAACCCTTTACCCAAAAGAAGGAGTAGACAATACTTGAAAAAATAATTCATTTTTTTTCTTTCAAAACATCGCTCCTTCCAATGCGGGATCATAAGTTATATTTTTAGACAAAAAATGCCAAATAATATTCGAATGGCGATTTTTGTGACGGCGCTTGTCGGTTGTGGTCGTTAACGTACGCAAAGGCTTAATATTATTTAAGGAAAACGAGCGGTTTTAAAGGGCTATTGGATAGAATTATCATTCAGCCTCCAGTTTTTGGTGTTTTTCGATTCGCCTTTTCACCGAATTTGCAACTTTAGTTTAAAAATTATCGATGCACACCGTTTTGAAAAGATAAATATTGAGATTTGAAGCCTTCATCGGGTCTCCATTGGAAATTGTGGGAAGGCGTTAGCATATAGTGACTGTTTTGTTGCAGTCATTGACGATTTGGTATTTGCCAATAAAACCCAAAACGATTTAATAAATAGGGAGTCTCTGATGAGTCGCGGCGATTCATACGAAATTTCTGTACCGAGTTCACTAAAATCGATCTGAGCCGGCGTTTACCGAGGCTCAGATCCATTTTAATTAACGAGGTTCAGAAATGCCATGTCAAATTGTGACGAATTTGAGATTCTTTTTATCACATAATGCGTGAATTAAATATTTAGCTAACGTAATAACTAAAACTGTTCACGAAAACTCACAACGTTTCTACATCGACGTTGTCTTCTGACTCCATTCCCAGTAGTATGTAATGTGGTTTTCATGCCAATTCAGCGGGACTCCAGAAGTGGGGTGATGGCACGTGATCCAGTGGCGCCATGTTTGGTTGTCATGGTAACCCGCATGAGCGGCCATCTTGCGACACCATTACCATAGTGATACGTGGTCTAAATGTGCATGCTGTTTGGTAATACGTCTTCCATCGCCCCATTTTGTATACTGGAAGCCGCCATCTTGGTTTCTATGGCGGTACGTGGTTGCTATGTGACCCAAGACGTTCTAATAGGACGGGAGGGTGTTCTGTGGGTGTGTTCCTTTGTATAAGAGTAAATCTAATTACCAAAATAGACCCGACAATCACTTCAAATCATCTAAAACTGTCTAAAACCACTGAAACGAACTTGGCAACGCCCCATTTTGGGCGTATAATAGTGGCACGATGTGCTATAAGGCGCGTTCTGGAGTACTCTTCTTGTTTGGGTTTTCCCCCCAAATCTCGGTTAGAATTACCCAAATAGGGCCGACAACTGTTTATTTGGCTCGGATTTTCCACAAATCCTCGGTTTCTCTCTGTTATTCGGATTATTTCAGAATCCTCTGCTCTGCTTCTGTCTATGTATTCTTTTTCTGCCTATACATCCCTATTCGTTTGTTCTGGAGTATACTCCAGTAGAGTAGAAGAGCCTATCAGCTGGAACAATTTATGGCGGAGCCACATTTTGGATCTATAAACGAGAACCGATGAGAGCTAAATAGCAATGTGAGCGATAAGCTCATTTTCTCATGCAACTCTTTGACTCATCTGGGTATTGGAGGATACCTACGACCTGGATCCTATACAGCTCCGAGATCCTATATAGCATCCATATGGATTCCTGCTCCAATACAGCCCCTAGATCCTTATGGATCCCAGCTATTATAGGTTCCTATACAGGTACTAGATTATCTCAAAGTCTGCGTGCTTCCTTCCCAATTACTAATTACCTGCACTAGGTCGTCACCCTTTGTTCTATGATCAGCTTCCACTTTCTTCCTCCAGTATTATAGTCGTCTACTACCTCTGCTGTCGTAACCCACCATTAATGACGAGTCCCACTCGCTGCTACTTATAATACTACAATATGGTTGTGCGTTAGACAGCTTACACTTTCCTGCTTAATGTCCCGTTTACTGCGATTGTGTTTGCCTAATACTACAATTTCTCCCCCCACTGCATGTGTAACATACGTCTGTCCAGGGTGAGATAGCAGGGAGAGACAAATGTATCCCACCCCACCCACGTGACGTTATACATTTATAACGTGATTATGACGTTATGCATATCGTATCAGTTTCTCGCTACCAACTAATTCATTTTGACGTCATCAGAATGCCGTGTGATCAAAGTTTGATGCTCTAAAACTCTTTAAACCCCAAGACGCCACCGTTCCTAATTGATTTTGTGGTATATACCTTTATATACGTAAGTTTTGCATGCTCTTTCCGATGGTGTCATTAGTTTTTCAAAACAACGAATACCAAATGAGTTGATTATATCAGCACGTGACCGCCGATTACCTCTGGCTAACGTAACCGCTGTATGGTGGGGGAGAAAAATAATCCCTGATGGGTACGGGTGTGAGATGAGAAAATCTCACCCTCGGGACAAGATAGTTGGCCCAGACACTCGGCCTGCCGAGTGTCTGAACCAACTATCTTGTCCCGAGGGCGAGATTTTCCCATCCCACACCCGTACCTACCAGGGATTATAATAATCCTACCACTACTCCTGGCCCTTAACAATACTGTTCTCACTAGTCTTATTATTAGTTTCCAGTATTACTGTCGTCTACTGTACCATTATCTGCTACAACTAGACTCACCAGCCCTTGCACACAGATGCACTAACTACCATCTATCCCTTTTACTTACTTCTAGTAGTAGTACTGCCTGTGCCTTCTACCCCAGCTTCTACTTTCTACCCCACCCCACTATATCTGATAATTACTAAAGGTGATCTGGCTATCATTGCCTTGTTCCCCAGCTATTGGTCCTATAGTGACAGTACTGTTGATGACTCGTCAACATTAATAATCTCCTATTTGCTGTTGCTACCACTACTCCAGACTCTTATCAGCACCTTTTCTCCAGCCTTATCATTCGCTTTTAGTACAGGCTTCTATCATTTTCTGCTACTGCCAGTCTTCCCACCCTTGTTCTACAAGTGCACTAACACTATCTGCTAACCTCCTCACAGTCTCCTAGTAGTAGTAATGCCAATAACTGCTATCCCCGCTTCTACTTTCTACTCCACTACACTATCTATGATGACTACTACAGCCTCAATGACAAACATTGTCTTCTGTCCCAAATGCCAGCTCTACTCTCTTCCCACATAACTTCAGTTTTCTTCTTCTGCTGATGCTGAGGTCCCCGCCATTGCTACCATACAATTTGCTAATTTGTTAAGTACTATTTGTAATCTCTACTTCATGTGTCCTAGCTTTTATGTTTGGCCTCTTGCAAGGTGAGACCTGACATCTTGGGTATAAGAGTACGTCGAATTATCGGAAACAACAATTAAGTACTAAAAGTGTTTCCAAATGCAATCTAAAACTTCTTCAAAATATGTTTAACTGGCCCAGATGCTCCACGAATCCGCATTTTCAACTATCCATAACGTTTTACTACCCGACGGTAAACTACGTGTATCCTACCTACTCCAGACTACTTGTTGTTGCTACCTTAGATCTTAGCGTCTATGGCAGTTATATGCAGTCCACTACTTATATGGCTGCCAACTCATAAATAGCGCCTATACATCTTCTAGACCAGGACCTTTGTGGCCGCGATATAGCTTCTATGTGGCTTTTAGATGCCATATGTACACTACCTCCTATATGGCTCCTAAAAAGCAGCTCCTAGATCCTATATGCACCATATATAGCTAGCTCCTGTATGGCTCATAGACTGTCCTTCATGGCTCCTAGCCTCTATTCGACTCCTAGCTTCTATACGGATCATATACAACTTCTAGTTGCGAGACGGTTGCTATGTTATAAACTCGATGCCCCCCTCCCCCCCCCCCCCCCCAATCTCTACTATATGACGACATAGGACGATAACCTTCACGACTCCTAGTTCCTATGTGGCTCCCGTCTCATATACCATGACAGTTATGGCTTCTAGATTTAAAATTCTTTCTAGGCTTTTGTGAAGTACTATAGAGGAATGAAGAAAGTGGTTGGTGGTGTAGTAGCTGTTGGTGTTGTAGTTTTAGTGGTTGCCGCGGTGTTTGTCGATGTCGTAGTTGTAGTGGTTGTTTAATCAATGTAGTGGTTGATAGTGTTGTCCAGGTAGTTGGTGGAATTCATATGGTAGTGGTTGGTGCAGTGGTTATTGGTTGTAGCAATTGTAGTGCTTGTTACAGCAGTTGAGGTTGTTGGTAGCTGGTGTAGTATTTGTTGATGCAGTAGTTGTGGTGTAGTATTTGTTGATGTAGTAGTTGTGGTGGTTCAGTAGTTGATGATATGGAAGTTGATAGTGTTGTCGATTAAATTCAGAGAGTAATTTTTGGCGTAGGAGTGGTTGCTGTGGTAATCATTTTGATTGTGAAGTAGTGGTTTACAGTGTTACCGTGTTTCTTGTTGTAGTTGCTAGTTGTTGGTGACATATTTGTCAGTGGTGTCGAGGGTGGTGTTGTTGTGGTTGTATCATAGTAGTTGTGACAGGTCATAATGACTGGAGTTGTAGCTGTTCGTGTTCCAGCGGGTGGTGTAGTAATTGTGTTGTAGTTGGTGTAATAGTTATTGGTGTTGTAGAGGTTGCTGCTGTAGAGGCTGTTATAGCAATTAACCTTTTACCTAACCTGAAAAGCAGGCGACACTTGCAAACAACATTCTTGAATAACTATTTTTTTTCATTTTTTGTCTCAAAAACATAGGTTATAACCACTCACTGGAACGAGCTCGTCGAGCTCGTTCCAATGAGGGATCATAACCTATGTTTTTGAAACAAAAAATGAAAAAATAATAAAAATTAATTGGCGATTTTTGTGAATAGCGCTGGCCGGTTTGGGAAGTTACGTTGGGTAAAGGGTTAAAGTGGTTTATGTACTATTTGCTGGGGGTTGTGAAGGATGGTGCAGTATTTGCTAGTGGAAGTTGGTACTTTTGGTGTTGTAGCTTTTGCTGTGGTCAATGAATATTCTGTAGTGAACGGTAGAGTAGTTATTTGTGTAGTCACTGTGGGAGTTGGTGATTTAGTGGTCGATATATTAGTGGTTGTAGTACTAGTTGTTGACACTGACTGTTATAGTGGATGATTGGTATAGTAGTTGCTTGTGTAATCGGTTTTCTTGTAGTAGCTGCATTGGTTGTTGTTGTGGGTATAATGGTTCGTGTTGTAGTTGTTGATTTTGCCAAATTTGACGGTATTCCACTAATTGATGTATTAGTTGTTCGTATAGTACTTGTGGTGGTTGGTATAGTAGTTGTAGCGATTGGGGTTGTAGGTGTAAAGATTTGTGAAGCAGTTGGTGCAGTCCAGATTGGTGTTGGAGTGGTTGGTACAGTACATGGTGGTGTTGTCAAGGATGGTGTAGTAATGGTTTTGGTCGTAGTTGTTGGTACTCTAGGGATAGGTTTGAAAGTCACCGCGCTTGTGTAGTAACGGCTGATAGTGTTGACATGGTTATTGGTGTAGTTGAAGTTGTTGGTGTAGTAGTTGGAGTGGTTTGTGTTGCGGTTGATAGAGTCCATGCTGGTGTAATAGTCGTCGATGTAGTAGTTCTAGCTCGTTTGTTCTTATGGTTGATGCAGTAGTTGCAGACTGATAGTATTGATATGTTTGTTAGTGTAGTTTGTGTAGCTGAAGTAGTTGGAGTTGTTGTTATGGCGGTTGACATAGTAGTTGTTGGAATATATTTTGTTAGTGTAGGTAGTTGCAGCATATTTTGTTGTTGTTGGTGGAGCAGTAGTTGTTGGTGTTGTCAATATTGGTGTTGTAGAGGTTGATGCCTTAAATGCTGTTGTAGTTGTTGGTGTTATCAACGTTGTTGATTTTGTATTGGTTGGTGCATTGCTGATTTTATAGGATCGGTATGTCAGTTTGTCGTGTAGTAGTGAATGTAATTCATTAGTTGAGTTTGACCTCGTTGTTCTTTTTTAACCTTTAATTTGATTGGTTGAGAGCCGATAGGCTCCGTGCGGAAATCTCAGGTGAATTCACTGTTACCGAGCTGTAATTGCCGGAAGAGGGTCGAATAGAACATGTCTGTATCCACGCTAAGCGCGAGCGACGTCACTAAACCGCTCCTATCACAGATCGAACACACCCCAGAGATGTTTTCTGTAAATTCGGTCATGACAAATAGACGGGGAGATCGAAAATGGCATTTTTGTATTGTTTTCTTCAAACTAAACGGGTGATGACAGGAGTTACAATGGAGATATACGGCTTTTGTTTCGTTAGACATTCGGGAATTTGACTATGGAAAACCAGAAAATGGTTTCTCATAGTCAAATTCCCGAATGTCTAACTCAACAAGAGATGTTCATCTTCTAATTGGTGAAGTAGTTGTTGGTGTTGTCGAGGTTTATATAGTGTTTGTCATCAGTTATTTGTGTAGTAGTGGTGGTTAGTGTAGTAGTTGTAGTGGTTGGAGTAGTAGTGGTTGAAGTAGTAGTTGTTGGAATTGTTGGTGTCGCTGAGTTTAATGATGTGGTAGTTGTAGTGGTTGTAGTGGGTATAGTAGTTGTTGGTGTGATGATTGTTGGTGCAGCTGTTCCCGTGGTTGTTATGATAGTTATAATGATTGGTGTTGGAGTTGTAGGAGTTGTCAAAATTGTGTTGGAGTTGTAGGAGTTGTCAAAATTGTGTTGTTAAGTTTGGTGTAGTCGCGGGTTTTGTAGGTGTCGTGTTTCGAGGTTGGAGTTGAAGTGATTGTTGCAGTAAATGTTGTCGCTGTTAAGGTTAATACAGTAGTGGTTGTTGTAGTAGTTGGTGTTCAAATGGTTGGTTTCGTAGTTATAGTGACTGTGTGCCAACGACTGATAGCGTTGTCATGGTTGAAGGTGTTGGTGGAGATGTAGTAGTTATAGTTGTTAATGCCGTGCTTGTACAAGCTGTTGGTGTAACAGTTGTTGGTGTGGAAGTTGTAGCAATTGTTGTTGTAGTGTTTGGTAGAGTTGTTGGTGGTGTCATTGTTGGTGTTAAAGTAGTCGGTATGGTATTTGCGTGTGTTACGGTTGGAGTGGCAGTTGGCATCATTGCTGTTATAATGGTTGGTGGTGTAGTTGTTGAGGCCAGTGTCGTAGTTCTTCTGGTTGGTGTGCCAGTTGTTGTGGTCGGTGTAGTGGTCAGTATATTAGTTGTGTTGTTATTGTAGTTGTTGTTAGTGTCGCAGTTGGTGATGTTCTGATAGTTGATATAGTAGTTGTTGGTATAGTAGTTGTTGCGGTGGTTGGTGTGGTGGTTGGTGTGGTAGTTATTGGTGCAGTAGTTGTGTTTGTTGTTGTTGTGTAGTTGTTGTGGGCGAGCTTGTGGCCGTTGGCACAGTAGATGTTGGTGTTGTCAAGGCGAAAATAGTATAGACTGTGTAGTAGTTTCTGGTGTTTCACTAACCGAATCACCACAACGACTACTGCAAAAATTGCAATACAAACCACTCTAGCTACTACATCAACAATCACAAATACTACACTGCCCACAAGAACATCAATCAAACCATAAAAACTACGGAACCTACAACGATACAATTTTGATACCAACAACAGCAACACAAACCACTCTAACTGTTACATCAACAATCACAAATACTACACCAAGCACTGTTACTTATTATTACACCTACCATAGCAACTACTAAACATACAACAATATAACTTTGATACCAACAACTACATATCTACACAGTCACTAGTACTACAACACCAACCACCAGAAACTACATCATCGCATAAGATACAGCGTGGGCAACAGCAACCACTACTACTATGACATCAACAACTACTACACCAACCAATACTATATCATCAATACTACACTAACTACTACAATTTCTAATCTAACTACAACACCAACCACTACTACACTACCCAACAACGACTACTATTGTACCAACAATGCTCACATAACACTACAATACCACCACTGACAACTACTACAGCGTCTATCTCAACTACGACGCCAACCACTACGATACCACTTACGACGACACTACAATAATAACCCCAACTCAAACAACAACAACACTATGGCTACTTAACAAATCACCAGAACCCAAACTATAGCAGCTACTTTACCAACAACTCCTGGGCGACAATAGCACGCTGTACACGAACATTTCTGAAGAAACTTGTGGTGAAACGCAGATCAGTCTAAGTTGAATGTTTGCATTAGAACAATGACTGTATATTTAAAAGAATGCCCGGCTTTTTTTTAAAACAAATAATGTTCGATGCGGTAATGTAATAGTTATGTAATAGTTACCAATCGAGCTGGAAGTGTTTCATGGATTTGAGCAAACTGTCGCGTGCGTCGAGAGACACCGACCAGCGTAGCAGCGAGGTGATACAGCAGGGGACAGGGTGTTAAAATTTACGAAATACCGACAGAGAGGCTGGTAATTAACTTACACCATGTCTCTTGTTCAATCAACAAAACGTACGGACTGGGGTATACTGAGTGAACTAGAGGTATTCAAATGATGTCACTTGAACACCTTGGATACCCCGAAAAGCCAATAGAACCAGTGTGTAAATATTGTTGTGTCGGTTATTCTTTCCGATAAGCGTGAAAGTGAAACAAAGTGAGTTGTCGGAAGTGGGTTTTAACACCTTTTGCCACGCCCACTTTAGCCATATATGGAGGATCTCTATGTACGCCTGAATGCGAGGAAGTTTAATAAGATTTATGACATAGTTGAAACTCTATCATTCTGATTAATTGTTGGAAAGGGCTCTCTGAGCCCTTTCCAACAATTAATCAGATAGTAGGTTAGATCTGCGCATACCAGAACGTACAGGTAATCATCATAAAATAGGTGACAATAGAAAGTGTTAACCAAGAGTGAATACCTAGTAGGCTATGCAGGAGACTAACCCGCCACTCTTCCACCGTGTACACCATCAGAGATGCTCAGTACAAACGCATTGATCTGTTCCTGATAATTCGTTGCGGAAGGCTCGAAAAGATGGTTTTTATATTGTATACCTATAGTTGCCGTGTAGCCAGTACTACAATATAGATTATTTGATTATTAGGCAAAATATTTATGTATTTATCTGACATGTTAGGCTCTCAGTAATCATGGTAATTGAAAAGGATAAAGGATCAGATTAAGAAAGTGGTTGAAATACATAGTGAAAGAAAGTATTATAGATTGAACTTCATTCTGGAAGACAGACATAACGGTAATGTCTACTTATTGGATTATGGTACAGTCAAATAATTACAGTATTGAGATTGACGTAAATCTTATAGATTCGACCAATTCTTTCTGTATTGATTTGTGTCTGCCACTGGTTTTCGTCTCTGAATTTCATAGCACATAAACATTTAGTAATATATATCACATATATATGATGATCGAATGCCGACAGCGGCCAATAAACACATTCGTGGAGATACCGTAGTTCAGTAAAAACCCAGATCGTTTCATCACACAGGCGAGAATGTTCCCACAAATATTACTTGGGAATCTAAGTTTCTAAGATACATAGGAAGAAGGAGTCGTAGGAGCACTTTTAGGGTAGCGGGAAAAGAACATGAAATGTCCAACGAATTAATAAAAATTTGGGGGGCATTCGCAATGCGAATGCACGTTAATAGTAGGGGTTCCCTCTCAGACGCAAGTTTATTCCCAGATGAACTGTATTAACTCCTTTAACATTGACCTCGTGAATGTAGGATAAAATTATCGCCGATTCTAGCAACCGATTTGATGTGTGTTGCTTCACCTTGTCATGAATGTTGGAAAATAGAACAGGAAAATACAGTTCAGGAAAACAGGCACAAGGAAATAATAGCACGGCAAATTGTCACTCTTTGATGGAGGGGGGAGGGGCACAATCGCTCAATTGTGCACAAGATTATTTATTTGTTTATTTATTTATTTATTTATTTATTTATTATTTATTTATTTATCTATTTATTATTTATTAATTTTTTAATTACCATTACACTTTCGACAGCCAGGGTCACCTCGTGTCGGACAGCTTTACAGGTGGAGGATCCGGAGTACCCGGAGTGTACCACCGAGCAGCGGCGGGCAAGTGTAAGACTCCCCAACATACCAACTCCACACAAGCAGGGTTAGCATTGGTTGACAACAAGTGCACCATCGACATGCAGTACGTCTTAGGACACAGTGCCACCGTGCTCCCGTGTAGGCAATCTGGATTAAGTGCCTTGTCCATTGACACAACGCAGTAACCCCTGGCGGAGATCGAACCGTGGGCTGTTTGCAGTTCGATGCAGTACCACTGAGCCATCATCGCGCTCCCGTTGCACAAGATTCCATACCATTGAAATAATTGCAGCGCAAACAAACATCATATAAGTATGGACTTGAAGAGATATTACAAAGAAAGCAACCATAGAAGGTAATAACCGTGTCGTGCAAACTGCAAGACATAAATGAGCTTTGATCATTAAATACATAACAATTCGATGACTGAAGATATAACAGACGACACGCAAACCTTTCACTGTTCACTGTTATAAACAACGATCAGTTAAGCTTACTGAACACAGAAAATTTCTTAAAAGTGGGCAATATGAAAGTGTTGAAATCTCATTGGCGGGGAAAAGCGAAGGCCAATATGAAGCGCCTTTATAACTATAATAGTAGGGGGCGCGGTGGGTCAGTTGTAGACTGTTGGCCTTCTATGTTAGAGGTCCCGAGTTCGATCCCCATCCGGGACGACCCGAGTTGTGTCCTTGAGCAAGGCACTCGGTTGCGCACATGGGGACGCGATGACGCCGTGTACTAAGCCGTACTGCACGTCGGTGGTGCACATGTCTTCAACCGCTGTAACCCTGCTTGAGCGGAGCTTGAACAGAGTTAGAATGTTGAGGAGCTGACAGTTCCTCGTCGTTACTCGGTGGTTATCTCCGGGTACTCCAGCTTCCTCCACCTGTAAAACTGTCACGGTCACGATTAGCCATTGTGCATAAGCATACCCCAATAAATAATAATAATAATAACTATAATAGGCAACTACAATAAATTAGATCTCAACTGCATGCGTAAGATACTGCATTGTACATGGTTAAAGCACATGTGCAGATAAAATATAAGTAGCCAACGCAAGCAAAATTCAGAATTAGTAGCGCGGGCAAAAATAGATGTATCGAAGCTTTTGTTTACATATGTAATACACCGCACAAGAGCAGTGGGATGTCGTCTTCAGTACGGACGGAATTTGAAAATTGACTGAGCTATTAACTCCTTGAACGGTAAACGGTGGTTCCTAACTCTTGTTTGCTATCAGGTTAACTCATCTCCTGCCCAGTATTCTTTGACATATTTTTTCAAACCCAGTGATGGCCGCTTTACATCAAACATTCGTCACAATTTACACTTTTGGACCCGAAAGACCGTTTTCCGTCCCAGGATCGTGATATGACCCATGAATTTGTATGGTAGACCAGTCAACATTTTCAATGTGCAGCCACAAGGCTGCACCTTTGAAAATATTAGCTGCTCTACCAATAATAGAAAATCGTGCTTCGGGGTTAAATGTTAGAGACCCAAAATACAACAGTCCAGTCAGTCTGAAACTGACAAATTCCTAATTACGGATTACTCAATATAGATTCGTAATTACATACTCACGTAAAGCTGTTTGAGGTAATTTATTTCAAATCATGCCATAATTGAACTCAAACTTTCTGAATTACCATTAACGTGCAGAAATTTACATGAAGGGTTGATATAAAAATTAGGGTCCTGCGAAGTTTAGAGATTCTATTCGATTTCGAATCGTAAGTTGATATTCAGTTCGATTCGAAATTGGCTGTCCGATTCGTTTTTCTTCGAATCTTTTCACCGGAATTTTGCTTGTGCCAGCCATCGTTGTCGTCTCACAAAACGTATAGCTGAGATAGAAATTGTACATAAATAATGTTGAAATAAATACAAAGTGTAATGTCCGCTTATTAAATAAAAAAACCAGCTGTGCCCATGCCACCATCCATGCTAATTCCAGTTTCAGTAGACACTACCACTGCTCAAAGCAAATTTAAAGTTCCCAAGCAATACCGACCTTGGGCTCGCGGTTGCAAGAGGCTATCCCCTTGCATTGCCCAGTACAGAATTCTCGCGCCCGTTTCTATTTTTTTTAACACTAATCCTTATAGTGTAGCGGCCAAATCGGAAAAGGCCTATAGTTTTCGAGATACCGTGCACAGAGGTATAACAAGATGAAACTTCGCACAGTTATAGATTATGATCTTCTCTATATGCACAACAATATTGTGGTCTTTGGAAGCGTGTAGATCAATGTGAAATTTGCACTTTTAGTGTAAAAATGAGATAAAAGGTGATTTTTTGAATACGACCTAAGGACGCAGAAAAAGAGCACAACCTGAGTAAAAAATGCAGTTCTCAACCCTAACTGGGTAGGGCTAAACAATTATTAATATAATTTTGGTGAAAGTGATGGTTCAGGTAGAAAAAAAATGACTTTTTTGTGTTATTTTATGAAAAAATCGCGAATTAAAAAAAAACAAATCTCATTTCGCTCCGATTTTGCAAAACACATAACGATTTTGATGGAGCTTATCTTCACCTTTTTCATCGCACGAGGCCATGTACTAGTACTAATAAAAGTACCAGTACTAATACACTTGCACTACTTGTACAAGTATCATTAACAGTACTAGTACAACTACTACCAGTAGTTGTAGTACTACTACTGCTACAGCCACCACTATTACTACTAGTCTTAGTACACCCACTACTACTAGTACTAGTTCAACTACCACTATCAGTACTAGTGCTAGTACCACTACCAGTACTATTACTAGTACTAATACCAGTACTAGTGCCACTACCCGTACTAGAACCACTAACAGTACGTGCACTAGTACAACTACTACTGCTAGTACTAGTACACATGACATTACTAGTACTAGTACCACAACGACTGCCGGTGCTAGTACTATTACCAGTACCACTGTCAATACTAGTACTAGTACAACTACCACTACTGGTACTACTAGTACTAATACATCTACCACTATTACCATTAATTCTGAACCAGTCCAGGGTCGTCGAGAGGGGGAGGACAGGTGTAGTGACACCTGGGCCCGTCGTTATTGTGTCCGGACGATTTTCTCTAATGGCCTAAGCGCAGGATTCTGTTACATGCGTGTCTTTCACTGCACGTCAAAGTTTGACGTGCAGTGAAGGGCCTGCGTGTAAGAGAATCCTGCAATCTCGATGTATTGCTAGCGCACGAAGTTACAAACTTTCACTCCCCCCCCCCCCCCCCCTCCCAATAAAGGTAGACGCGTAAAGCGGGAGATGGGTACATGGGAAACCTTTAGTGATCCGTCAGGGCCGTATTAAATATTATAAATGAAGACAACACACAGCAGACACGTCCTTGAATATGATACTTCAGCACCTGTAAGTTAGCTTGACAATTTATTCTGTTATCATGGAACCTCACAACTTATGCCTGGGGTAAGAAGTCTCTCAAAAGCACAACATTATCATAAATAATTGGCCAACTTTGAATTTACATAAAGCCACAAATGCAGAAAGTGACATTAAACACCAGAAAATACGCACGTCCCATAAAAATCATAAAAATACCTTTCCTCGCCGTATTGAACCCACGAAATGATGGTTGACCTGCAAAACGCCCTTAAACGTACGATAAAATGATTAAAAATCGATAAGATGTACTCAAAGTATGACTTGAGCCACCCCAAAAAATTTTCAAATTTTGGTGAAAATTGATGGTTTTCATGGATGTTTATTACATTACTGGTTAAGTTTATTACACTAATGGTTATTACACTACTGGTTGATTTGTATTACACTACTGGTTGGTTATTACACTACCGGTTAATTTTTATTACACTACTGGTTAATATTAATATTACACTACTGGTTGATTATTACACTACTGGTTGTTACAACATGACAGAAATCAACGAAACTGTTATTGCTTCATTTCATTTTTTCCGATGTCTCTGTAAAATTACCCATACTACCAGTCAAGACGATCTTCTCTAAAATTAGTGATTGGGAGGTGTCTCACAATTCATATTTTTCGTCAGTTCTAAAGAAAATAGGAAGCTTCAGCCGCCTTCGAGCCCACGGAACATTGGATTTTACCCTAAAGATGGAAACTCGGGGTCACCCAAGAAAAGAAGATGTGCAGTTGGAATTACGGAACATTACCCCCATTCAAATCCCTTTAGCTACACACCTGGTGTTAACCCTACGAACATTATATACAGTGCTAGCAGAGAGGTGGCTGTGAGGACAACAGGGATTAATTTGTGGTGCAGGGAGAGGTCCGGTCAGCACAGCCGGCAAATCAGAACCCAGAGACGATCTATATCTTACAAAAGTCTTACACAAGTCATCCTCGTTTGTTTGAGGCCATGTTTTATTTATTTTCCTTCTGGTGCCAATTACTTTAAAGTATGAAAATGTACAGACAACGATTATTCCCCCAAAACAATGTATTTACATGAATATAATTACACATAATTATCCCTCAAGTCACGGAACCTCGTAGAATCCCTCTCCAGACTTTCGTCCGCGCAAGTGGGCGAGTGAGTTACTTTCTGGCGACCCGAGGTTGCAACTCGATATTTACACACTGGATATGCAGTTCATATCAATTAGAGTCGCCGTTTTGAACCCTAATACCTCGTTTAATTTTAGTATGTGTCCTACCCTGTTTCTATTCCGGTTTCTTTCATGTATCCGGTTCCGACCGAATTTCGTTCTGAAGGCTTCTGGGATAATATTTTTGTCTGCGCTGTTTGGGCGTTAAACACAATTGCTGATTTAACTTGACCTTTTAATGATGGATCTTCATTACCGTTCCTTCCAAATGCCAATGACAGATACATTCTTAACGCTCGCCATTAGGAACTGGCAGACTGCTTTATAAATTTAAACCTCTCGGAACGCGACCGTATTATTAGCCGTTGCTGCCCACAACTATTATAATTACTCACAAGACGCGGTGATTTCATGCCATTTAGAGAGGTAAATACTCTCGGCTATTCGGGGACCAGGGGAGGAATGTTTTGTTTTTTTAAATGGAGATTCCAAGAAACAGAGCCACTTGTGCCAAGAGATGGTGGTAAGGGGGCAATTTCCCTGAGGCCCAGGCCCTAACAGCGCCCGGGATTTTTTGGTGTTTGATCTATCGAGCTGAAAGTCGTGTAAAGTCTTTTTTGGTACGGGCATCCGTCGCTGGTTGACAAGAGTGCGTAGTTACATTACTGACCAGTTTCCATTCATATATAAAAAAAAAAACTTGTTCCAGTTTGTTGATGTTTTACCGGTCTTTCCTACATCGTGGTGGCCACGATTACCTTTGGAGGAAAATGCACCATACTCACAGAAATACAGGTAATAAATTACCCAAATTGTAAGAAAATAATTGAGTAGATATTGTCAATAAAATGCAGGAGAATGCTTCTCCTAGCACTAATTTAAAAACATTTCTGCGGGAGAACCGCCAGACACCCGTTTCTCGCCTTCGGCGCTTGCAGGGAACGTAACCCGTCCCACGCATTGCCCTGGGGCCCGTCCTCGCTCTCGGCGGCCCTGTACAGGGATGCTCTAATCCAAAAATTCACAATATTTAATTTAAAGTCCTCCCGGCTCATATTTTCTCATCTATACATCACAAATAATGTTTTTTTTATTATTTTTTTATTTTTTTATTTTTATTTTTTTTTTTTTGGGGGGGGGGGGGGGGTAAAACTTCTATCCGATACTGGGAAGTGAAGAAACCTTATCTTATTAAATTGACAGTTATTACTGGTATTTCATCTACATGGTAGTCTGAAAAGTATTGCGATCTAAGCGCGACACAGTAACATCAGTGGGTGGAGATTTCGAGAATAGCAGTTTCAATGTTCGCGTGTTTCTTTTGTCGGCAGGTGCGATTCTATGGTGATGTGTGATGGGGGGGGGGGGGACTGAGAATTTCGACCAGATCACGACCGAGTCATGATCCGGTCGAAATTCTCTGTCTCCTTTTGTGACCTCAATGCTTTTTTATATATCTGTCAGTGTGTTACGCATTGTTTCATCTACAGTACGCACAGGGTAATTCAACATTATTCTCCCACCCTTTCTTGCTATCCCCAAAACCATGAGAATTTAGCAAGCAAATTTATAGTTCACGTACTATTGATAGTCTATCCGGGTTAGGTCTTTGCTCTCAAAAATTTCTGAGAATTTCACTCCAGTTAAGACGTCATGAACAGGCTGTTCATATACCATTTTAAGTCTGTTGCAATCAAAACATGGCTAAAGGTTATCTCCCCATTGTTCGTTTATCAAAATTGAGTCAGACGATAACTGTTTCACATTAAGGGGGACGTCCAACCTAACTTTGGTTAAATTTCATGCAGTTTTCTTTCAAGTCTAAAAAAGGCCCAAAATGAATAACCCCAATAAATGATATACCAAAATGCTTGGAATGAAACATAGAACATGTGGAAACTGAAATTTGCCATGGAACTGCTGCCATGTGTAAATAGCACCACCTGAAAGTCTGCTATGGCATAAGTAAGAGAACAAAATTTTCACAATAAAATACCTCAAAATAAAATAACAGCTGCATTCTATAAACATTGAAGTACATACTCGAAGAAATCTTTTCCTAATTCATAAAAGTAATAAAGATTGAGACCAAATGATATAAGTGGAGTGCTCACTGATTGAAGGCAGACATTTTCTTTTGTTTATGTTTTGATTTGGGGAGTTCAACAAAGGTCAACTTGAAGGAGTCCAGCAGAAGAAGTATGGAAGGACAAAAGAGTGTCGTCCAATATAAAGATGTATGTGTTACTGTGGTAGTTTGGAAAGAAACTATGATATTCTCCTGTGTAGAATGCACTGCAAAGTCATACATTGTAGTTGAATAAATATATTTACAAACCCCTTGCACTGTAACCCCTTTTATCCCATGCATCAATTTGATAGTGATTAAATTGTTAAATTTGTCTGGTTTATCAATAAGTATAATAGCCTTGTTTACTCTTGGACACCAATACACTCATGATATCTGTTGGAGAAGAAATAAAGGTAACTGTAACCTGTCACTGCAATAAACCATCTAATGTACTTAAAAGTACATTGTTATTCAAAACACATCAAATCAACCTTACATAACCATTATTGCATGTACTTTCCCCAAGGAGGCTTATTGGCATATTGAGATCAGAAGGGCACATCCAGAGGGTCTCACATATTTTTTTCAAGAACGCAGTACACAAAGCAATCCCCAAAAGGTGACAAGTGGGCTCCATTTGACACAAAAAAATTCCCGGAGGGGGGGGGGGGGGGGGGGGGGGGGGGGGGGGGGCTCTCTTCCTTCTATGACTCTACCTCCGGCACTCAAGGCATATGCCTTGTTTCTCAAACTCTTTTTTCTTTTTGAAGATCCTGGCCATACATGTTCCAAACACTATCAGACAGGTAACCCTCCAAATAAGTGTATCTGCAAAACTCATGTTACATTGCAAAACATTCTTTTTAGACTTTAAGTTCTGGACCTTTCATGCTTCTTACTTCCAACTATAACACTTAATTTATCGATTAATTGGTGAATAGAAAAGTCCTGCCATAATCAACATTTCGAGTTCCATAAGCCTTCAAAACAGCTCCGATAAAAGTGTCAAACATCAGATTGGTGGCTTTATACAGAATATTCATTAGGTTGTTGCTTGATAAGTAATAGGAACAAAATCTTCAACGGAAAATTCTGTAGCAATACAATTGAGGTATTAGCAGGCACTTTGCAACAATTGTAACAAATCAACTAGTTATAAACAAAATTTTCTGGCTCAAAAGAGTGAAAACGTACCACAACTCTGAAAAAGATGTGCGAAGAAACACATGCTACAGCAGTCACACAGGCATTGTTTCCCCATGATGCTCGATCACAAAACCAAATATCCTTCAAACTGGAGTAGCAATGGTTGAGATACAAGGGAGAATGTTGGTACATGTAATGATGAATGGGTAAAACTAAGATTAAGAGGACAGGGGTCACCACTGCACGGCCCTAGATGCACCTTTGATTTTCCAACTTCCAGGTCTGGGGCATAATAATCGCAACACACCCACCTTATCAATTCATAATTTCAGTAAAATAAAAGAAATTATCAATTTTAATTAATTAATAGATGATGGGAAATATTTGGCTTCCTTCGCCTTCTCGTACTATTTAATTACTACAAACAATATCAGTTTGATGCCGACAAACGAAACTGAACGCATGTGGTCTGGTTAAAAAGTAACTCGGCATGGATGATGAAGAAATTGCGAATATTTCGTGTATTTCATTTGTTTAAAAGCCAATTACAGCTAATATTGACCGTGCATTCGATAATTCGTTTCGATTTTGACCACACGGCCACGCTGACACTCAGTGACAGCGGTTATGTTTATTGTGATATGCAAATTGGGGGATGGTTTCCGGTGAAGGAGATTTGTCACATTTGTCAGTGTAAAACGATGACAAAAGATACTGATCGACGCTTGTGTTAGTATGGTTGGTTGCAAGAAAAAACTGAATTCTCAGCATCGTCCAAGCGCACCTTATTTAAAAGCGCGAATGCATTATTTTCAACCCATCTTCAATCGGTCCTTTGCAGACATAAAAGACAGCCGCGACAAATTCCATGGTTACTAGGAAGTAAATAACTTAGCAACATCGGGGGAAGTCAACACGCTCAATATAGTTCTAGGTCACTTTGAATATACTTCGTGAAAAGGGGATTTCCGAAGCATTCTGCTTACTTTTTTATGAATATTGCCTTTTTTTATGTGTATTGTCCCGATTTTATACACTCGGTTATTTTTTTACAAGTGGTTCATGTTGTCTTTCTAGTGCGCAATAATTCAATTTTTTTGTCAACAAAAAAGTTCAGACGGCCTGTAAACACGAGAGGGAATTTCGAACCATATTTTGCAGTTGTGACATTAACAGCTCAAGTATTTGCTGTCTCCTGTTTGCAAATCCGCTCATACATTGTCTCGAACAAATAAAGGGCGTGATCACGTCCTTGCATTCTTACGATTGCCCAAATTGAGTATTTCTGCAAGAACCACACTGTAATCACATGACCGGAATAAACATCATTGAAACATGGCCACATCCGGAACATCCAAAATTTGTGTTGGTGTTATTATATTCAAACATCAAAACCCATCAGAGTGTGTGTCAAAAAAAATGCTTTCCGCGAGTCTGTAGTATGTTATCATTATATTGAGGACAAGACTTTCGAATTACCGATTATTTTGTGGTTTTACCGGTTCGTTACTTACGCCATTGGCAAATTAATCTTCTTCAAAATCATAAAATTCACTTTTTTCATGAAAAAAATTATATTGACCTTTTCTATGCACTTTACTCATTATTTTGATACATAATTTGCCTTTCCTTACTTCTCTAATCTGTTTCTGATGTATTGGGAAAAATGTCAACAAATTGACCAAAGTTAGGTTGGACGATCCCTTAAACGTGCAAGGGGCTTATCATATATTAATTATCTCGTTTACTAATTTAGTATACAGAAAAAATTGCAGTTGAGATGTATTCGTTACACAAGTTTGTTAGTGACCCAGTGTGGGATATATACGTTATCGGTAAATTATAATCCACCCGTCATGACAAACTTCGCCACTGCAATATACAACAAAAAGGGGGTCAGTAGTATAAACATGTTCATTTTTGTTCTGTTTCGCTTCGTAATATGCGATACATGCTTGGTGGGCTGCAACATAATATTCATTTGCATTTTGCGGCGCAAGATCGACCTCCTCGAAATTTTAGCATTGAAGATGCTTTAAACGGCAGCAAACATCAAAGCGACTTTGAAAAAATGGTATACGCCATGAGTTCAATTCTTGATATTCCGGTGACTGCGTTGCAGAACTACTACTATTTTTCGGTAGGGTCGTGTGAAGATGTTCTCGAAATCCTACTCTTCTTAATTGAAATATCTCTTCTTGAATTCTTCTTCTATCATCAGGTCTCCTGTACATGAGACCTGATGATAAAAGAAGAGTTCGAGGAGGTTCCGCTTCTGTAACTACTTTGATTCGCTTCTAGAACATTCCGTTTTTTTATTGACTTGCCCTAACCAGACGAGTAGCCGTTGAATGTAATACTTGGCATTATCTGCAGTTGCAGAAGGTGCAATATTAACAATTTGAAGAGCGGGGATATTCGATTCGAAATTCCATTCTTTCCGAAATTTGAGATTCGTAGAACCCTAACGGATGACACCATGGCTTTTTGTAAAGAGTTTAAAGTTAACTTAGACGCCTATTAGTACCGACGCAGCACATACAGATATTATAAGACGTTGTACAGTGTCATCCAGCATTCAGAATCTGTATATCTTCGATAAGCCAAATCTGACGACCAGTGACATTGCGTAGCCTGGATTAGGACAGCTGTAAACACGGTTAGCCCGCCAGGGCGGAATGAGTTAAAATCGACCACTGAATCGAAGAGATGAGAAATCGCGCTGCCAGGTATCTATATGGGTTGGGGGGGGGGGGAGCATTTTTATGCCGTTGGCATTTCACGATTTAAGTCTCGAGTTGGAGATAGGTATTGAGGTGGTGTTCCTTCGTGTTGTTGCGGTCGATGGTACGTTTTTTTTCAGAAATTCCTCCTGGGGCCCAGCTCTAGGTCCCCCCCGGATAAATTTTTGAAAAATATGTCCAAATGCCACTGTTTGGAGACATGTTAAGGCTAGAAATAATGTCGATTTCCACTGAGCGTTGTAAGTCGTCTGTAATTTCATTAGTTGACGCCCGATCCCGATGGTAGAACTCGGTTTTTAGAAGGGCATGTGTTTTTTTTGTGGGGGTGAGGGTGGAGACGGGGTGGTTGTGGGGGCATAGCTTCCCAGCCCAGGCTTGGTGTGTTATGGTATTTTGTTTTTAGCTTAACTTGAGAAAGTCAAGATAAGCTATTGACATCACGCGGGCGGAAGTCTGTGAGTCTGTCTGTCAATCTGTCAGTCTGTAAGTCTGTGAGTCTCTTCTCATTTTCTTTAGCACAGGCTACATCCCGTAGTACTTGTCCGATCATCGCGAAATTTCATATGCAGGTTCGAGGTCATGTCGAAATGAGAACATCCCTTTCGGTCGCGATCGGTTAACCGTGACGGCTGGGCGGCCCCAAAACCCGAAAACCTTTAGCGCAGACTACAGGTCGTATTTATGAAGGAATTTCATTGTAACTTGGTGGATAACTAAACTCAGCATAATGTCTAGATGAGTACAGATGAGTACATTGGTGGATAACTAAACTCCGCATAATGTCCAGATGTCTAACATCGAAAAATCAGATTTGTGTAATTTTCAGTGTGCTAACCTGGATGATCTAGCAAATTCATACAACAACACACTGTCTTTTCTACTGGATGAGCATGCCCCTCTGAAAACAAAAACATTAATTATTCGCCCAAGTATACCCTGGTTTACCAATGAACTGAGAACTCTGAAAGCTAATCGTCGAAAGCAAGAGCGGGTGAGATCTAAATCTTACGATGAGGAAGCAGCATATAAGACTATTCGTAATAAGTTCTCCAACAAACTAAAAGATGCCAGAAAATCTTACAGCACAACATGTGTTGAATCTTGTAATGGTGACAGCAAAAAAAACTGTTCAAAGTTGTTAAAAATCTGTGTACCGAAAAACGAAGTTTTCCACCACACGATGTTCCATCAAAGCCAGCTGATCAATTTGGCGAATTCTTCATCAAAAAAATAAAATTAATTCAGGAAAAAATTAAGAACCTAAATGTAGACAAAATTGACATCAAACAGAGACCATCAGAAAAAGAGCTTTCAATTTTTCGACCTTTAGAAATCCACGAGGTAACCAAATTAATAAAAGAATCCTGAAATGCCTCATGTCAACTCGACCCAATCCCAACATCTATTGTCAAATCATGTGTAGACTCTTTGGCTCCTGTAATCACAAAAATGATCAACATGTCTCTGCTAGAAGGATATGTGCTTGATGAGTGGAAAATAGCAATTGTTAATCCTCTTCTGAAGAAACAAGGTGCGGAACTTGTGTTTAAAAACTTCCGACCAGTGAGTAACTTACAGTTCGTCTCTAAGCTGTGTGATAAAGCCGCAATTGACCAACTAATTGCATGCTCCATTACCGGCCAACACGTCTGGATTCAGAAAATTTCACTCGACTGAAACGGCATTACTCAAGGTTCAGAATGACATCCTCCTTAATATGGAGTCTGGAAGGGTAACATTGCTTGTTCTTTTAGACCTTAGTGCTGCTTTTGACAGTTTGTCATAAAACTCAGCTAGAGACAATGAATTCTGATTTTGGACTTAATGGTGTTGCTGCTAGCTGGCTATCATCATACCTCAAGAATAGACATCAGCGTGTATCAATAAACGGTAATCTGTCAAAAGACTTCCATCTTGAATGTGGAGTCCCACGGGGCAGTTGATTTGGTCCTGTTCTGTTTCTATTCTATATTTCAAAATGTTCACCATCATTGAATCTCACCTGCCTGACGTCCACGGTTATGCTGATGACACACAGGTCTATTTCTCTTTTCGACCATCAATCAAGGATCAAACTAAAACTCTAGAAACTATTGAATCATGTGTTTCGGACATTCACACATGGATGGTTTCAAACAAATTAATGATAAATGATGATAAGACTGAATTCCTAATAATTGGTCACGACAACAACTCACTAAAGTTGACATCAATTCAGTGAAGGTAGGTGATTCCACCATCAGTGCAAGTAACAGTGTACGTAATCTTGGTGCCTTCTTCGACTCCACCATGTCTATGGACAGACATATTACAAATATTTGCAATAAGGCTTTCAGAGGTCAAAACAAAGTTAAACAGATAAGACAGTTCCTCACCAAAGACTCAACAAAAACCCTAGTTCATGCCTTTGTAACTTCACATTTGGATTATTGTAATGCCTTACTGTTCAACCTTCCATAATATCAGTACTCTCGCCTGCAGATGGTACTAAATGCATCAGACCGAGTGGTATGTAGGGTATCACGATCCCAACACATCACTCCTATTCTGAGGGATATGCACTGGCTGTCAGTCAAGTACAGAATAATTTTCAAAACTTTATTATTAGTTTTTAAGACACAAAACATGTCACCAGCCTACTTAGAAGAACTCCTTAATACCAAGAATGTGTGTCAATACAACCTGAGGTCCGATGGTAAAATGCTGCTACATGTTCCAAAACATTGGTGTGCGACATTTGGAGATAGGTCATTCTCATTTGCTGGCCCTCACTTGTGGAATAGTTTACCAGAACACTTAAAAAGACTGTCAAATGTTAACCTTTTCAAGAAAGATCTCAAAACATACAAAAGTGATGTTCTGGACTGTAGGATACTGTATATATTCCGTTTGTATATTTGCACGAGCTCAGTAACATGTACAGCGCCTTAGAATATGGTTCTATATCTTCTGAACTATAATTTTGGAGCTATATAAATGTGTATATTATTATTATTATTATTATTATTATTATTATTATTATTATTATTATTATTATTATTACGTCCCCTTTTGGTCGCGATCGGTCAAATGTGACGGCTGCGCGGGCCCGAAACCCGAAAACCTTTAGCACAGTCTACAGCTTGCATTTATGAAGGAATTTCATTGTAAATGGGTAGGATGACTCGGTATAATGTCTAGATGATAACACCATATTTTGGCTGTGATCAGTCAACCGTGATGGCCGCACGGGCCTGTGACCTAGATTTGTTTAGCCCAGTCTGCAGTTCATATTTATGAAGTGATTTCATCGTTACTTGGAAGGATAACTCGATATGATGTCTAGATGAGACTTTCCTATTTTGGTCATGATCAGTCAGCCGTTACCGCCACCTGATCACGCGACCTGGATTCATTTAGTACTGTCTACAAGTTCTTTTTTATATAGGGATTTCATTGTAACTTGGTAGGATAACTTGTATCCTGATGAGACTACTCTCCTATTTTGGTCATGATCGGTCAACCGTGACCGCCGTACCGTCACGTGACCAAGATTCCTATAGCAGAGTCTATTAGTTATTTATGAAGAGATTCCATTGTAACTTGGTAGGATGACTCGTTTTGGAATGATTTTACTGCAAGTGCGTAACATACGTTAACTGTGGGGGCCACATTAACCCAGGCCTCAATCCTTCAGTAGAGTCTACACCTCAAATTGTTCTTAATGAAAACATAGCATGTAGGGTACAGAAATAAACATATTCTAAATTATCACAATTCTTGTCTTATTTCATAATCCTTTCATAAACATTGAACATTATCCTGTTCTTCAAACGCTGCACACAGTCAAGTTAAGCTTGTGCCATTGACACTTTCATTTCTTCTCCTTTATAGGTTGTTAACTTAATCTTGAGACATGCTAATTTATTTGACCGCCAGCAGACAAAAAACTTCTCAACATTTTCAGAACAAATAACACCCTCAAGAGGTTTTCCAATCGCCAATATAAACACTCTCAGACTCGCCCCTGCCTTCGTTCTGATTTTCTGAATCCACCCCGTCTCTTCTGTACCTTCTATTTACTTTACAGAGGACAACTCAAATCTTTGTGGTGTGTATTTAGTAAATATAGGGTATCTTTTTGACAAACATTATGCTTCAACTGACAGTGCTTATTTTTAATGATAATAAATGTGCACGCAACCAGTATCAAGTGTCCTCCATACTATTTCAATAGAAAAGCATTATACGAAATTGTGGGATCAGGCTCAACTTTCCTATTGACACAACACGTTTATTCGAGAAAGGTATATTTAATGAAAACAGAAACAATCCTGTCTGGGTGCTTCTGGAAATGAAAAATCATTTCATCTTTTGGGGCGTCTTCCATTGGAAACTTGATATGTGTATTAAGACGTAGACAGTCTACACAGCTGAGTTGACAGGTAGTAATCTGGTGGAAAGTATAAAAGAATATATACCATCATTCACAATCTGACACATATACGATGAAAAAAACATAGTTAACCCCGACAGAATACAATCGGCAAACGACAATAACAGCATATTTTCTCAAATAAGTGAATTTCTTTATTTTTTTCGCAACCTCGTTCATCACATAATCACTATCAACTAATTCATTTCGGAAATATATTTTATAAGACATCCGATAAATGCGTCACATCAGAAGTCAACGTCGACGTCATAACAGTGCGACTGAGTTTCGGAAGAATTGTGATTAATATTCTCATATATTTCATTAACGGTTTGCCTGATACGAACAGCAGACATCTGCATTTCCTGAATAACTATTTCTTTCATTTTTTGTCACGAAAAAAGAACTTACATATCCCCCAATACCCAGATGAGGATAGGAGTCGTCCATGGTGTCACTGGTTTGAGTAATTACTCGATGGCTTTTTTGCTCGATCGATTAGATTAGAGTCATTCGAGCAATGCCTGTTGAAGTCGCTACTCTGTAGCTTATTTGCTCGAAAAGATTCGAGTCGTTCCAATAATACATAGGTGCCTGCTCGATTGACTATCGGACGTTCCTCAGGAACCACATGAACCTTCGTTATACACAAGGGAGATAATTTGATATAGGTAGATACAGATTACGGGAAATGAAGCAATCTGATTGTTGGAGGGCAGAGGTCCGAACCAGAGATAGTTTGGACTGGATAGACTGCTAGGGTTAGAGTGACTAGAATAGCGTCTGTAATAGGTAGAAAACAAGCATTTGGGGAGAAATCCGAACAAGCAAAAATACTCTTATACAAAGGAATAAAACCAATACGGTGCTATAGCACTATGTGCTTCTCTTATAAAGAGGATTCTGAGGACACCCGAGCCAAATAAACAGGTGGAAACCAAGGGTTTAATGGGAAATCTGAGACACATAAATAGTTGTCGGAATGTTTTTGGTAATTGTACTTATTCACGTTTACTAGAACGCGCCTTATAGCACTGCGCGCTACTATTATAAAGAGAATTCTGGGAGAATTCGAACTAAATAAAGTCAGTTTCTGTGTGTGTGGGGGGGGGGGGGGGGGGGCGGGTGATTTGGGGTATTTCTCGGAGCTATTTGGGTAATTAGATTTACACCTGTTCAGTCGAATATAGCCTTAGAACATACCTCCCGCTCATTAAGAAACCACCAAAGAAACGAAAATGGTGGCATCTAGTAAACAAAATGGATGACGAAAACGAGTGTCACTCAAACAACGCGCCCTGTGCATGCGCACTAACAACACGTATCACTGTGGGAATCACGTCGCAACATGGCTACCCATGCCATCTATCATGGCAACCAAACCTGATTTAACTGGTTCACGTGACTATGACATCACTTACGGGGTGCCCGCAATCTGGGCCGATCCATCGGTCTCCTACTCCTCGCGTGCTTGTTTACAATTCAAATTCTGAATCAGTCACATACTAAATACACAGAACGACAAGCGCGTGTGAACGCGTTAATCGATATGGCACGAGTGTCGGTGCGGAAGGATAAAACGAGAGGCCGCACACGCGCGTGTCGTTCTGTGTTTATTACACGCCTTCACGTCTTTAAAAACAATTATTAGAAGGACACTCATCAGTTCATTTGACAACTATCAACAAGATATTTCGGTTCAGTTTCGGGTGATCAATCGTCTGCTAATGTTATAAACACATGCGCGATTTTGGAGGGAATTCCCGTGGGCAGATTTATAAATAGGCAAAATATGTGGTGTACGTGTGTTTGTACTATCGCAGTACATGCATATTTGAACTAGTTCCACTCAATTAGTTATCATCATACAGCTAATAGTGGGTGGTTTCAACTCTCCCTTCCAAACTTTAGAAGTAATTCTATACACAAATATGTTTTTATTTAGTATATTGTCTTTGCGATAGCTTATAAGAACGCAATCGCTTCGTTTAAACTTTACCGCTTCCGTGATTGTAAGTGAAACGGAAATTCCAAGTAGGCGGGGTTATGTTAAGTTTTGACAGATGACGTGATCATCCAAAAATAGTCCGTTAACGATTTTCGTTCAGCACATGTGTGTGGAACGGATTTTCATTTTCCGCATGGTTTAGTGTTGCTGTAGATTTCATAGAACAGGCGTGTAATAAGTAAAATTTATACAAATGCGCCACTGTATCAAATGACAGTCTGAGCTATTCCTCAGTGAAACAAATTTGCATCCCCCCACCCCGACTCCACATTGTTTGGATCGAATTGTCGTTCAGCTAGAAATAGACAGACAACGTACTGAAATTTCAATGCAACGAAAGTTGGACAAGCAGACCGACCTACGAAGAAGCCTGATGACCAGTCGGTAGCCGTTGTTCAACTTTTCATCCAACACCATAAGCACACATTCGCAATGTTAATGTAAACGTCTTTACTCACTGGGTGTTTATTTACTGGTGTGTATGGTCACTTGCGTGTGTCAGTGTTTGTAGCTATATCATAACTACAACCAAGAACTGCATTTTGTCGGAAGCAGGGGGAGCTTCTCCTCTTACCCTGAGGTTAGAGGGACTGCGCGTGCCCTTTTCTCCAGTTAAGTCCACTGGTGGAAAGGACTACTTTCGAGAGCTGTAACAGACTCTTGCGTGTTCGTTTCTAACGTATTTTTCGTTTGCTAAAGCCAATTTGGGTGGAGATCAGGTGCAATGACTGGTCGATAAACACCAACGAAGCTATACAATCGGCGGTGTGAGAACTCAGCCCGTCGATTGTACATATAGCTTCTTTGTTTGATGATTAAGGATTTATTTATTGGTGTTTACGGTCGCATACCTCTGCACAATGTCTAATCGTGACAACAACATGGAGATAAAGTCAAGTCCAGCCATTCGATTGTACCAATGTTGCCAATTTTAGAAGACTAAAACAGTGCTCGTTTGCCACAGCACTGTTTCACATCCCAGGGTTTCCCTTGGGATGTTTGGTAATTATCGAATAGCCTCCATCATATACTCGACACCCAACGGGCACACGCAAAATAGTATGTAATGTCAATACTATTGGGTGTTACATTACAATTTGTGATACGTTGTAAATTTCAGGTCTCAACTGATACCCAGATTCGAAAACACTTTTTGATCCCCCCCCCCCCCCCCCCCCCCCCCGGATACTTCCGGCACATTTAGATAAAGTCGGGTTTGGTCTGTCGCTTAAACCCTTTCTGAAAGCTTGAGAGGACTTCCAACACAGGTGGTGATTACCAGGTCCAGTTATACCAGTACATAATCAGAACTTGTTCGACAGTGACCAAGGATTGCACAACAGTACATGGTTTCCATGGTGATGCACAATACATGATACACAACCAGGGCGATTGATGTGAACGATGCATTTAATCTTACATTAATAATCGACAAAATGATTAATCCACCCAATGCTATGCAGAGGATTGTCATTCAATTTTGTTCAGTGTCTGTTCTAAAAGTAGAACTTATGTCCTTCATTGGAACGAGCTTATCGAGCTCGTTTCAAAGAGGGTTCAAAAGCGACGTTGTGGAAGTAAACAATTAATATTAAGGTCATGCTATCCACTTGTTCTGGAAAACATTGTGTGCAGCCTGAAAGTCGTATCAAGTAAAGGGGGATAATCAACTTTTTTCAGTTTGTACTCTAAACTGTTTATATGAAACAATTTCCATCTTGTAGAAGAATCAAAAGCAAAACTTTATCCATTGTCCAAGAGGAAACATTTACTGATTCAAATATACAGTTGATTTTGATTACAATCAAGACTGTTCAAAAGGGGCATTTCTTTGGGGATATTTCTTTGAAAGGTCAAACTCTTTCTGCAAAATGGCTTGAAAATTAGTACTCAGAGATAAATAGCATTCAAATTATATTTTAAACACTGATATACTAAAACTAAGGAGCGGTACGCAGAGAATAATAATTGTTCCAACATTCAAGATCATTTCTGTCTTTGAGACATGTTAACACTTTACCTAATGACTCGTCGGCATTGGTTTGAGCAATATCCAAATACAGCAGACAAAAGTAAATTATTTTTCCAAAAAATTCAACAAACCCATATCATGTGACCCCCTTCATAGGAGCTCGATCCAATGATGGGCCACATGATATGGTTTTACTGAAATTTTTTGAAATATTTGAAAACATATTTTTTTGAATAATACGTTTTGATATCGTCTCTGTTGGGGAAAGGATTAACCAGACACGTGCTATTCACAAGAATCACCGTTCAATTTGTTTTTCAAATTTTGTCTCCAAAACACAGCTTGTCAAGCGCTTTCCAAGGTGGGGTCATAAGAGATATTTTTTGAGGCAAAAATGGTTTAGTTACTGAAGATAATTTTGTTGCAAGCATTTTCCACCAGTCGTGTTATTTATTTATTTATTTATTTATTGGTGTTTATGGTCACATATTTCTGCACAATGGCTAACCATGACCGTGACAGTTTTACGGGTGGAGGAAGCCGGAGTACCCACAGAGAACCATCGAGCAACGGCGAGCAACTGTCAGCTCATCAACACACCAACTCCACACAAGCAGGGTTAGCAGTGGTTGAAGACAGGTGGACCATCGACGTGCAGTACGCCTTAGTACACAGCGTCACCGTGCCCCCACGTGAGCAATGGGGGTGAAGTGTCTTGCCCAAGGACGCGTTTGCCGCAGGTGGGATTCGAACCGAGGACCTCTCGGCTTGCAGCCTGCACCTCTACCAACTGAGCCACCGCGCCCCCCACCAGTCGTGTTAGGTAGATTGTTATTTATTCACTTACTGGGTGTTAAACCTTTACCCAAAGCACACAATATCAAAATGTATTCTTTTAAAGGTTTATTCAAATTTTTCAACAAAACCATATCATATGGCCCCTCACTGGAACAAGCTCGATGAGCTCATTCCAATAAAGGATCGCATATCCCCCCCCCCCCCCCGCCCCCACTCCCAGTTTTTACATTTTTTTCAACTGCTCAATTTGTAAATTACATTGGATACGGTTGATTCATTTGGGTAAAGAGTTGAGGTGGCGTTTATTTGGACTTAACGGCACTTTTGAAAGCCAGGATCTCCTCGTGTCGGACAGTTTTACAGGTGGAGAAAGACGGAGTGCCTGGAGAGAACCACAACCACCAAGCAATGGCAAGCAACAACTTTCCAACGTACTAACCCCCACACAAGCAGGATTAGCATTATTTATTTATTTATTTATTTATTGGTGTTTAAGTCACATACTTATGCACAATGGCTAATCGTGACCGTGGCAGTTTTACGGGTGGAGGAAGCTGGCGTATCCGGAGAGAACCACTGAGCATCGACGAGCAACTGTCGGCTCCTCAACATTCTAACTCTGTTCAAGCTCTGCTCAAGTAGAGTTACAGTGGTTGAAGACATGTGCACCATCGATGTGCAGTACGCCTTAGTACACGGCGTCATTGTGTCCCCATCTTCGCAACCGGGATAAAGTGTCTTGCCCAAGGACAAGGGTTAGCATTAGTTGAAGACAAGTGCACCACTGACATACAGTATGCCTTAGCACACGGCGCCACCGTGCCTCCACCTGGGCAATCCAGATGGAGTGCCTTGCCCAAGGACACAACGCAGTTAACCCTGGCGGGGTTCAAAATGTAAACCCAATTCCGTAACCACTGAGCCACTGCACTCCCTAAGGTGGTGTTTAACCCTTTACCCAACGTAACGGCCAAAACCGGGCAGCGCTATTCTCAAAAATCGCCTATTAATTTTAATTATTTTTTCATTTTTTGTCTCTAAAACATAGGTTATGACCCCTCATTGGAACGACCTCGTCGAGCTCGTTCCAATGAGGGGTCATAACCTATGTTTTTGAGACAAAAAATGAAAAAAATAGTTATTCAAGAATTTTTTTTGCAAGTGTCGTCTGCTTTTCATGTTAGGTAAAGGGTTAAAATCACTTTCAGCATCTATAGCTATATCCTGACCACAAAAATAAAGTGAAGAATAGGTATTTTTTTATACCTGTGATGCCCACTTTAGAGGACTTCCACCTTCATTGGTTATCAGGTCCTATTTTACCAGTAAATTAGTGAACAATCACTGCTCTACTCTTCAAAGGGGTTCAGGAAACGAGTACATATAAAGCAAAACTTTCTTTTTATCAGCATCCACTGCACAATTTACACTACAAACAAAACTGTCATGAATGAAGGAAGGACAGATGGACAGCTATCTTTGACGTTTCTTGCAAGGTGAGGACGGATTACAGCATCTCATTTCTCACCATGTCATGGGGATTTTCCTAATTGTGATTTGAGCCCTGAAAAGCTTCGAAATTCGATTTGATTCAAAAATCATTCCATATGAGTCATGTCGATTCAGAAATTTTCGAATTATCAATCAAGATGTTCTCAAAATCTTGCAAAGTGTCCTCTTCATAACTCTCCTTCTATCATCAGGTCTCCTGTGCAGGAAATCTTATGGATGCAAGAAGAGTTCAAGTCCAATACTACTTTTGATTCCATTCTTCAATATTCTGCATTTTGAGTGATTCTCCCAAATTGACGAGTCTCTGTGACTTACGACAATGTATACAGTTAACAAGCTATTAATTAACTGGAAGGGGTATTAGTAGCCCGTGGCTCACCAACGGGTGGCCAATGTAAAGTGTGGCTGTCCAAAACCTGCACACAAAAGTAAAATGAAAGTGTCAATGACACACTGTAGCTCAACTTGTCAAGACATGTACATGTATAGTATGTGACACAGCCATGACAAACATCTAGGTACAGTTACAGTATTGTCAAGGTGGGTGACAGTCAGATGCTAAACTAGAAAAGAAATCTTTGAGTCTGAGAGTGGGTCTGTCTGAACCCCAAAATATTTGTTCTCATAGCACAGTGATAACAAAGGCACCCCAAAACACACTCATTCCTGTCCCAAGGTGAAAACAAAGGTACCCAAGAAGTTTCGTGAAAATCAGTTCATAAATACGAGCTGTATAGAAGTTGTGACAAAAAACTGATTGGACCTAATTTCGGTACAAAATGCCCACTGGCAGCCATCTTGAATTTTGGACCGCACTCAGAAACACTCGTTCTCCTCCCAAGGTGATAACAAAGGTACCCAAGAAGTTTCGTGAAGATCGGTTCATAAATACAGCCTCTAGCCCGAGCCGTATTGACATGTGCACTTACAGTGTATAAGTAGCACTAAATAAATCAAAATTCATCTAATTTGCATAATTTCTGCACGAGAAAAAAACCTGTACTGTATGTGATGTATTCCATTTTACTAAACATTCATACAAAAATTTATTCAAATCAGAACTTTCATACAGAAGTTCTGTACAAAAGACTGATTGCACTAATTTTGGTACAAAATGGCTGGTGCTGGCCATCTTGAATTCCGGACCACACTCAAAAATACTCGTTCTCATCCCACAGTGATAACAAAGTTACCCAAGAAGTTTCGTAAAGATCGGTTCATAAATACGGCCTCTAGCCTGAGCCGTATAGAAGTTGTGTACAAAAAACTGATTAGACCTACATGTAGATGTGTAATTTCGGTACAAAATGCCCACTGGCAGCCATCTTGAATTGTGGACCACACTCAGAAACACTCAGTCTCGTCCCAAGGTGATAACAGAGGTACCCAAGAAGTTTCGTGAAAATCGGTTGATAAATACAGCCTCTAGCCCGAGCTGTATTGACATGTGTACTTACTGTGTGTAAGTAGCACTGAAAAAATCAAAGTTCATCTAATTTGCATAATTTCTGCACGAGAAAAAAACCCGTATTATATGTGATGTATCCCATGGTACTAAACATACACACACAAAAATTTTCAAATCAGCGCTTTCAGAAATATGGAAGTTCTGTACAAAAATCTGATTGCACCTAATTTTGTACAAAATGGCTGCCATCGGCCATCCTGAATTTCGGACCGCACCCCAAAACACTCGTTCTCGTCCCACGGTGATACCAAAGGTACCCAAGAAGTTTCGTTAAGATTGGTTCATAAATACGGCCTCTAGCCCGAGCCGTATTGGCATTTGCACTTACAGTGCTGAAAGTAACACTAAATACATCAAAGTTAGTCTAATTTGCATAATTTACGTACGAGAAAAAAAAACGTATTATATGTGATGTATCCCATGGTACTAAACATTCATACAAAAAATTATTCAAATCAGCGCTTTCATATGGAGGTTCTGCGCAAAAATCTGATTTCACCTAAGTCTGTACAAAATGGCCACCAGCGGCCAACTTGAATTTCGGGTCGGACTCAAAAACACTCGTTCTCGTCCCACGGTCATAACAAAGGTACCCAAGAGGTTTCATAAAGATCGGTTCATAAATACGGCCTCTAGCCCGAGCCGTATTGAATTGTTGACGGACAGACGGACCATGGCATAAGTTCAAATTTGGCTTTGCAAAAGTTGAGCTAAAAATCATGTAAATAAGCATGGAAAAGGTTAAATAAAATATTACTATCCCTGAAAAGTATGCCAACATTAAATTGGAAAAAAATAAAAACGAAAAAAATCAAAACCTGCACACAAAAGTTCAAAATGTAGAAATGCAGATGCCGACATGAGGGCTTTCCGACAGGCTCAAACAACTATCGTTGGTGAGCCAAACAGGTGTTAATTAAAGAGGCCCAAAAGTAAATTATTCAAGTATAGAATCAAATAAAAAAGTTCTAATAAACTTCCCTACATACAAATATGACAGTGCAATGAACATTAAGGTAAATAAGTTGGGAACGGATTAAATAATATAATACTGGCCCTAAGAAGCATTCTAACATAAAACTGGAACCATGGCAATATACTGCAAGGTAAATTACTCCTTGGAAGAAAAGAAAGACAAATATCAAAACCAGCACACAAAAGTCAAAACCTGTACACAAAAGTCCAAAATTCAAGTAACTAAGCATGGAAAGGGTTGAATAAAATATTACTATCCCTGAAAAGCATGCTGACATAAAAAAATAAAATAAAAACCTGCACACAAAAGTTCAAAATGTATGAATACGGATGCCGGCGCAGACGCCGACCTGAGGGCTATGCAATAGGCTCACACAACTATCGTTGGTGAGCCAAAAATAGAATGTGACTTCATTTTTGGAATTCACATTAAAAAAATGTTTCCAAAATCTAGTGCAACAGGGTTCCTGTGGGCAAGGACTGGTTCAATTCAAGGCTATTGAAGGCAATTTCTCAACTTTTTTTTTTAGCATTTTTCCAAGACCCTTCAAATGCCAAACTCAAGGATTTTCAAAGCCCTGTGGTCTATAGCCATAACATTACCCCCTCATCCCACTTACCTTGAAGGGAAACAAACTCGACCATATAACACTATACAGTCATGATTATGTGCTTCGACAGCATCTTTATTTCCTGCATATTCAAGGATTTACAAGACCTCCAGGTCCACATTCAAGGCCAAAAACGGACCTTAGTCAAATTCAAGGCCATTCCTTCAATCCAAAGCCCCACAGGAACCCTGTGTATTTACATTAGTTTCTTGAATCCTGCACCTATGTAACCAACTAAACCTGTGCATTTTTACAGCTTCAGTCATTTTCATGTTGTGTGTGATATGGCAGCCTATCAACTAACCCTGTGCAATATGCCTGTGATCAGCCAGTGTATGTTAGCTTACCAATTAACTCTGTGCAATGTACAGGATTAATCACTCTTTTCTTTCTGGTTATATATAAGATCATCTCTATTATGCAATTAACCTTGCAGCCTCAGTGAGTGTACATTTTCATGTAGTGTGTGATATGGGGGCATGGTGGCATTGTGGTAACCGGTTCTCATCAGATCACCAAAGCAACGTCGAGCCCTGTTAATCCTCGGATGGGTGACCATCTGAGCGATCGCTTCGGACTCCTGCATTGTGTCCTTGGGCAGGGCACTTAACCCCGATTGTCTACATGGCGGCACAACGACGACGTGTACTAAGGTGTACTTCACGTCGATGGTGCGCATGTCTTCAACCAATTTAACCCTGCCTGTTCTGCTGTGCAGAGTTACGATGTTGGGGAGCTGGCAGCTGCTCGTTGTTGCTCGGTGGTTCTCACTGGGTACTCCGGCTTCCTCCACCCGTAAAACTGTCATGGTCATGATTAGCCATTGTGCATAAGTATGTGACCTAAAACACCAATAAATAAATAAATAGTGTGTGATATGACAGTTACCACTTCTTTATAATCAGAAAGTTTGACTGACCCTGTGCACTGAAAAGCCCACGTGCACTGTACAGCCATCATGTAAATCTCATCTATAGCAACTCTTTACCAAACATAATGGCCAAAACCCGAAAGTAAAATTCTCAACAAGCATTTAAAGTCAGCTTATGGCTTGGGCTGAAACGGGTGGCTCATTTCCACAATCGACAAACCAATAGTTGTAACCGGATAATATCTAGTTATCCATGGCCATTATTTCACCGAATATGCGATCAAATTTAGAGAGATTGGAACGCAGTATTTGCAAAAATTTTTCCAAGTGTGTCTAAAAACGAACGTTGTTGAGTACTCGATAATGTTCATTTCTATACATACTGCAGAATAGTTTCTGCGATTACTCAGTACTCACGGAAATTGCCGATCATTTGCAAAGTCTTCAATGCAAAAGTCGATTATTTCTTAATATACACAACACGGCTTCAAGGTGTATTCTATCACAAAGGAGAAGCGGAAGATTTACTACGTTTTAACCATGGAATGACGATCACTACCAATGTTTCCGATAACCAGTTGATGGTTTTTCTAATCGGTTAGGTAGGTAACTGGTTTCAAACCAGTTATCCGGTTAACCATTTCAGTACTACTTATGGCCAGTTATTGGAATGGATAGTGGAAAGGGTTTTTTCAGTGAATTCCAAAAATGATAACATATTCTCTTTTCAATTAACCCTTTACAGGCTTGGAAATAAAGGCTTTATATCGTAAACTGTTAACAGGTTACACTATATATAGCATGGTAGTAACCCATAGGAAAAAGGGCATTCAGCTGCTTCTATGCAATCTCTGTTTTTACTACACCAGGCATATTTTTTTACGTCTTACAGGATTTTGTCTACCGTATATAAATATCAACGAGCAAGTTCGCATGTTAGTTATTATTTTCACTGAAACCTGTTTTGAGAGACCACTGTCATGAGAGACCACCGGTCTTGGGAAACCTCTGTGACCTTGTACCGTTTGGTTGTTACACTCTGTAACGGGTCCACCTGTTGTGAGAGACCACTTTTGCCTGGCAAAAAGGGTGGTCTCTCAAGAGAGGTTCTACTGTATTTTGGAAGAAATACTTTTTAAGACAGAAACAGCATGCTATTCCTATTCTATTAACTGGCTGAGTGCAAGAAGCCACTATCATGGCTCTATTGAAAAGTGCTGAAAGCCACCATACTGGCTTTGTACTGTTTGCATTAGCTTGATGTTTGCTCAGCAGTAGAACAAGAATAGTTTACAGGAAATTGTTTTGCTACAATTTATAGGAGAGTGCCAAGAGGCACTCTCCAATAAATTGTAACAAATCAATTATTTATGAACAAAACTTGTGAAACCAAGGCTCCCCTTGTTGGCAGCAATAGGATCTTTGAAAAAAATATTCATGTTACAAATCACCTTTGAAATATAATTCAGCACAGTTTTACGGGTGGAGGAAGCTGGAGTACCCGGAGAGAACCACCAGGCAACGACGAGCAGCTGCCAGCTCCCCAACATCGAAACTCCACACTGCAGCACAGGCAGGGTTAGATTTGTTGAAGACATGCGCACCATCGATGTGCAGGAAGCTTTAGTACATGGCATCACCGTGCCCCCATGTGGACAACTGGGGTTAAGTGCCTTGCCCAAGGACACAACGCAGGAGTCCGAATCGATCGCCCAGATGGTCACCCATCCAAGGACTAACAGGCTTGACGTTGCTTAACTTCAGTGATCTGACGAGAACCGGTTACTGCAACGCCACCGTGCCCCCATCCTCAACCAGTAATTATGTGGATGCAATACTCAACCTTAGAGTTGAGAAACATCCAAACGATTGTAAAGTCTTTCTGGTAAAAGATGCAAGAATAGTGATTTAATAAAGTTATGTTGTATTACTTTGTCGTAACCTGCAGTTCGTTTGCGTATTTTAAAATTTATGTAACCCACACACAACCTAAATGGTCGTTGATGGGTTTTTCTAAAGAATCAGCTGCATCCATCAGTGTAATTTACAAACTGAGCAGTTGAAAAAGAATTTTCAAAAAATTTCAACAAAACCCTATCATGACGAGCTCGTTCCAATGATATGGTTTTGAGAAAATTTCTGAAAACTAAGAAAAATAATATTTAAAATAATAACTTTTGATATCGTCTGTGTTTAGGTAAAGGGCTAAAAGCTTATTTGTTGCAAGAAGATGCAATGTCTACAACTTGAAGAACAATGATATTCAATTCAAAATCCTCTGTCTGATTCATTTAACCATTTGATTCAGCACAAAATTTGAGATATGCATGGCCACAAAATCTGAGATATGCATGGTCACAAAATTTGAGATATGCATGGCCACAAAATCTGAGATATGCATGGCCACAAAATTTGAGATATGCATGGCCACAAAATTTGAAATATGCATGGCCACATAATTTAAGATATGCATAGCCACAAAATTTGAAATATGCATGGCCACAAAATTTAAGATATGCATAACCACAAAATTTAAGATATACATCGCTACAAAATTTAGGATATCCATGGCCCCAAAATTTAAGACATGCAAGGCCACAAAATTTGAGATATGCATGGCCACAAAATTTAAGATATACGTGGCCACTAAATTTAGGATATGCATGGCCCCAAAATTTAAGATATGCAAGGCCACAAAATCTGAGATATGCATGGCCATAAAATTTGAGATATGCATGACCACAGTTGTGACTTCTGTTGAAAAGTCAATAAAATATTACTTGCAACTGTCTTGGCCACATTGCTCTATTTTGTACTGATAATTCATTGGCACCAGTGGCAAAGGCAGGCTGCTATAATGTATTGGAGACCCTGGAATGTAAATCATTATCTGAGATTTGTACACAATCAAAATGGTGAAGATTTTGAATGACTTTGAATAAGGTTTCATTCATCAGTGTCCATTTTCCAAATAGTTCATGCAAGTACATAGCACATCAAATTTCTACAATTACTGGAAATGCCAGCCAATACCAGTGACCCTCAAACACTCAAAAAAAATTCTTTATCATGGTGCGTCCATGGTGGTTTACATTCGCAACACACATGTGTGTTGTTAAATACATAAAGTAGTTGTTTGTGTTTTCAAAGCCGTTCATTTCAACTCATTCTGGTTTTGATGAGAATACAAGTATAAACTCGAATTTTGGAAAATGTTTACCTCAGCTGCCCACTTGAAGTACTCACATCACAGGTGCTGGTTACCGGGACCTCTTGTTCTAGGACAACAGACCTTGTTCACCTCAGTAAGGCCTATAAAAATATTTCTTGTTTCTCAGAAAAATTCTCCTCAATTTTATGAGGAAGGGAGGCTTGTTTTTGTTTTTTGTTTTTTTTCTGTTCACAAAACAGTTCTGAAAATAGTTGGAATCAGAAATTTAACTACTTACACTATTATGTGGCAAACCCAACGTTTTCAGTAGTGCAAATTTCCCATAATGTAGTTGAAAATTTAACCAACTATACTCGCCCAAAAAAGAAAGTGTGCATTGCAGAAATTGATCAAACTCCAAAAAAATAATTTCGTAGGTGTAAAGAGTGTTAACCTGTTCATGAATAAGTTATATAGAACACAAAAACAGCTTTCCCCGTTAAAATTGCATTAATGTTAAATGAGGTGCTACACGTTTGTGAAAAGGCATGTTTTGCATGTGGAGAGTCTAAAAATTCATGCAGCAGTGTGAATCCTTGGGTATTTAAACACTAAAGTAAGGCCTTCCTATCGTTCACATTCAAACTTGCGTTGCTGTTAAAACGACTCCACATTAGCATGCCAAGATTGACAATGAATCAATGTCTCTTTGCCCTGGGTATGAATAGAGCTGGCAGAACACACAGAGAGGTTGCCCAGCATTTGAACTGCCACCGTAACACTGTAGACAGGCTAGTCCATCGACATGCACAACATGATGGCGTTCGAGACCGACCCCGCTCCGGGAGACCCCGAGTTACCACCCCTGCACAAGATCGGTATATCCGTGTCATCTATCTCCGGAACCGGCAACAAACGGCAACGACGACAGCCAGGAACATCCCTAACCTGAGACGGATACATCCTCAAACATTAATCAACTGCCTGAGAGAATACGGCTTACATCCTCGAAGACCTGCAATTCGTCTGATTCTGACGTTACGTCATCGTCGTGCTCGACTGCAGCGGTGTAGAGTAGGGTTAGGGTTAACCCTAACCTAAGCCTAACCCTAACCTACCCTAACCCACTTCCATGCTAACTTGTTCGCTTAGGCATAGATGCACAGCAGTAGTCAATGCAGATGGAGGTCATACCAGATATTGAGTGTGTGACTTTTGTGTTTGACCCTTAGCGTCTTTGACTCTCCATGGCACCAAGAGCATTCGTCGTAGCGTAATGAAATTTCTCGTGTTGATCACAAATTGATTCATCTGTGATTGAATAAAATTTCCATGAATGAAAATGATATATATCTTTTTTTAGTGTTATTTTTTAGCATGCACACTTTCTTTTTTGGGAGAGTATATATATATATAAGGTAGTTGCTTAAATATTTGTCCTGCAACTGCAAAATAGTGTCACAGAAGAGATATCCAGGTGAAAAGAATGGTGACGAGGGAAGTGCCTGAGGAACAAGAATTTTGTTTTAACCCTTTACCCAATGCAGACGATATTAAAATTTATTATTTTAAATATCATTTTTTCAAATTTTTCAAAAAATTTCAACAAAACCATATCAGGTGACCCCTCGTTGGAACGAGCTTGACAAGCTCGTTCAAACGAGGGGTCACATGATATGGTTTTGTTGAAATTTTTTGAAAAATAATATTTTTTCAACTGCTGAATTTGCATATTACACGGGCGGATACAGCCGATTTGTTGGGTAAAGGGTTAATAACCTAACCAAGCATGGATACACTTCCAAGGGTTCTCATGATAAGTTTATCAAAGATGCAGAGATTACCAAAAATCTATTTTAGAGGCCCATAGAATTCAAGAATTGTAAAGCTGATAAAAATTTCCTCATATATGTAGTTACCCTGCAACTTGCAAAAATGAATTCATAAGTGATTTTTAATTTTTTTGGTTTAAATGTCCAAATATGTGAAGTATGTTTTGAGAAAATAAAAGAGTAACTATCTGGAGGAAAAGATAAAGAATAAAATTTGTAAAAAAAATTTATTTTTAAAAAGTACAAATAAATTAGTGTGAAGCTTGTAGTTTACTTTTTGCACTGTATGCAAAATACCAGACTAAAATTGAAACAACTGCTGCTACAAATTCACTGTTAACAAATGTTCCTTTCCAAACACCCTGAAATGATAGAAAACAATTATATTATGATAAATGTTATTATGTAGTGTGGAATCAATGAATGTCATTTCTTTATTAGTGTTTTTTGACACTTTTGATAACTGTTTTCTGTGGTGTTCTCCCTATCAAACAATTCTTATTTCAACCCTTTGCCTAACACGAGTAAAAGATGACACCTTCAAATACATTTCTTGAGTAACTAAATATTTTCATGCTGTTTGCCTCAAAAATATTCCTCATGGTCTTATACTGGAATGAGCTAAAGGAACTCAATCCAACACGGGGGTCATAAGCTATGTTTTAGACCAAAATTTAGACATGTAATAAAATTTAACCCTTGACCCAACGTAACAGCTAAAACTGGCCATTGCTATTCACAAAAATCACTATCCAATTTTCATTATTTTTTTCACTTTTTGTCTCAAAAACATAGCTTATGATCCCTCATTGGAATGAGCTCAACAAGCTTGTTCCAATGAGGGGTTGTAAGCTATGTTTTTGACGCAAAAAAAAAACAAAAAAAATTAGTTATTCAAGAATTTTATTTGCAAGTGTCATCTTCCTTTCGTGTTAGGTAAAGGGTTAGGAGGAGATTTTTGTTAACAGTGCAGGCTGTTTATGACCATTATGTTAGGAAAAAGGTTAAAACACTTTTGCTCCTTTTCTGACTGTTATGTTACTGATGAATGTGGTTTAATGACACTTTAAACAGCAAGGGTCATATTGAGACACATTATTTTAGGGGTGGAGGAAGCCGGAGTAGCTGGCCAGAGCCACCGTGCAGCGGCGAGCAACTGTCAGGCTCTCCAACTTGCTAACCAGGCACAAACAGAGCTAGCAGTGGTTAAGGCACACCATCAACACACCTCAGTACTAGTGTTAAACCAAGGATCGGAACCGGCCACCACAATCAGCCAATTGTGGGCAATTGGATGACAACGGCAACAGCTCCTGAAACATCGATTCAACAGATTGTTATCGAGCATTTTGTGATGATTCATTAACCACATTTTAATACCTTCTGCAATTGTTCAATTGTTAATGTAAAATGATGTCAATGATAACATTCAATAAAGTTGAGAAACAACCACAATGTGTATTCTTAATCTCTCTAGATGCCCCTTTAAGGGATATACAAGTTAAATGACTTGTAAAGCTTACAACTGAGCGTACTTGCAGTAATAGCCAGTTCATACCAGAAAAGTCCAGGTTGCACTCCATTGACTCAGGTCACAGTAAAATTACCAGTCATGGGCACTTGGGCAGTAAACGTGGCTCTGAGAGCCACGTTTACCGCCTAAGTGTGCATGACTGATAATTTTACTGCAATCCCAGTCGACGAAGTTTAACACTGAAAAATGTTCAGTAAAACGTAGTTCTTTCGAGCATCGACTTGTCTAGTAGTGCACGGTACTACAATCGGAGTCGGCATTAGAATCGGCAGATTGTGAGCTCAAATAACTGGTAATCGGTCAGCAACCATTTTGGGTAATCGGTTGAACACTACTCAGTACACATCATCATGGTGCCTAACGTGGGCAATGGAGATTGAATGTCTTGCCCAAGGACACAGTGCAGATGGTGCTGGTCAGGATCAAACTGTTGGCCTTTTTGTTTAAAGTCTAATGCTCTAACCACTGAGCCACCACACTCCAATCCCTTTTGTGAACACTGTGCAAAAAAGTAGTAGAGGACTATAATTTGCAACAGTGTTTTAAATGCTGTGAGTGAATGGTTAGATAACCATCAAATGATTTGTGTTTTGAATAATTGGCTCTATCAATAACTATTGGTATCTTTGCCAAAGTCCAATCCTAAGCATAATAAAAAGATAATAGATAATCCAAGTATTTTTGCATCGGTACTGATAATTAACTCATTCATGGGCATGAGAAACTAGAGATAGAGCCGTATTGGCATTTGCACTTACAGTGCTGAAAGTAACACTAAATACATAAAAGTTAATCTAATTTGCATAACTTACGCATGAGAAAAAAACTGTATTATATGTGATGTATGCCATGGTACTAAACATTCATACACAAAATTATCCAAATCAGAGGTTTCATATGGAAGTTCTGAGCAAAAATCTGATTGCGCATAATTTTGTACAAAATGGCTGCCAGCGGCCAACTTGAATTTCGGATCGGACCCCAAAACTCTCGTTCTCACCCCATGGTCATAACAAAGGTACCCAAGAAGTTTCATAAAGATCGGTTCATAAATACGGCCTCTAGCCTGAGCCGTATTGAATTGTTGACAGACAGATGGCCAGACAGACGTCAAAGTTGAGATAAAAATCGAAAAATAATAACAAAGCAAATGACCTCAAAGTATCAATGGGCTGTTTGATTTTGTATGTCATAAGACGCACAAAAGTATCAAAGGGTTAAAATAAAATTTGAAAGGTGATTTCGTCAATAGCATTGGACAGATTTAACCATTAGGTTAGCAAAAGGGTTAACTCCATATATGTGTATACCAGACTCCATGTATGTGTATACATATACCAGCAGCGTTTTTTTCCTTCTATTTGAGACGGGGAGGCAGAGATAAATTTCTGATCATTGCATGCTTACAGGACAATAAAGCACAAACAGGGGTCAGCCTGGCAGCTGATTTTAGGGAGAAGTGACTTCTCCCTCCAGAGACTTTAGGGAGAAGTCAGGGGCCAGGAGGGAGAAGTCAGTGGACATGAAGGAGAAATCAGAAAAAAACATAAAATGTATATGTCATCGTGACAAAATAAATTAACATAGAGGACACAGTTGTGGAGAAAAAAATAAATAAAAGTTATACAAACATACATAATCACACAAAACTAAGTCAGATGGTATATAACAAGAATGTATGTTTAAATTCCCCCCCCCCCACCTCACAAAAAAACTGTGTCGTTCATGGTTTCTGAATACCCCCTAACTCTTTCCCTAAAAGTGATGACTAAGGTTATATTGCAGTTGATTTTGCATTTGCCTCAATGCAGTGGATTTGAAATTTAGCATTACCCATGGTGAGAGTGTTCTCTGTAATAGAAGGTATATTCTTTTTAAAAAAAATATTTAAAGTGTTTAAAATAAATTTCAAGTTCATATAAGAAGCTGGGTCATTCATGGTTTCTGAATGCCCTAATTGAATTGAAAAGTGTAGTTAAAAAAGTTTTCGATATCCTTCATAAATTAAGCGTTATTAACAATTTGAGTTAATTTATTTCCAAGGTAAATGACAAAATATATCAGTTGTCTCCCTTCCCAGCTGCGCTTGGTAATAATACACTGTTCAGAAAACTGACAATTTCTGCCAATCATCTTACATTGACACGTGCAATTGGTGCTTTGAATGTCTGCCATTTCTTATCTATCCTAATATGTGATTTCTATCGTAACCTTATTACATTTAACCCCCTTCCAGCACAACTTCACAACTTTTCAAAGAAAAACATCCAATGCAAATTGCGGGGCGAATTTCAATGCAACCAATTTTTCAGTGGAAAAGAGCGTAACCGCAAGCAATTTCGACGTTTTTATGGATGAACTGTCTCCAACACATTTTTTTTTGTTTTGAAACGGTGGTTAACTTTAATAAATTCTAATTAACTCGCGTGTCTTGTGTGATTCATCATTTTTGCTGGCACTTTGTTTTTAAATAGCCATTTTGTGCTGGTTGCTATCAGTTGGGGTGTATTGTTCGAATGATTACGCCATTACAATTCTTTTCAGAAATATAAAATTGGGCTAGTTTAGGCTATTTTCATAGCCGTGTGATGGACTTTAACAGCAGCCGTGTTTACTTTTTATGAATCCAGAAGCGTTTTTTTTTTTTAAAATAAAACATAAGAAAATACAGTAAACTGCCATGTCTCCCATGGAAGTTTTGGAGAGCGACTTGAATTTCGCCCCCAATGTTAGCCAAGGCGACTTGAGGAGTGACAAGGCGACTTCTTCGCCCTAGTCGCCCACTCGGCTGACCCCTGGCCACGAATTTGTAAGTTCACTATTTGACAAAACCACAATTTTTGTTGTGCTGACCCTCATGTTTCATATTTCATCTGTATGAACAGGCTCATATCGATTAATTAAACTATGTTGAAGGCACAACTTTACTTAAAAAAAACATGCATTAGCTTTTCATTCCGATCTTGTTCCTGATCACTCACTGACCACAGGGACCAGCCTAGGGGGAATTTTAGGGAGACTTCAAGTCTCCCTTCAGAAAAAATAGGGAGACTGCAGTCATGTAGGCAGACTTCAAAGGCAAGTGGGGAAAATTAAGAATATTCATGTACCACCCCCGCCGCCCCTTCACATTTTTAATTTGTGGTCCTCCATTAATGTCCAAATAATCCAGGTCCAGTTGTCCATGATGCATCTGTGCCAGGCTAAAAAAAATCACAAAGTAATTATTGACTAAAAATAACCCACTTCTACCCTCTCCTTCATGACCCCTCCCCTCTTCTTCGTGCCAATCGCCCAGCATCCTCCTGTGGTTGCCTTTCACCAATGTCTACTAAGCTAATAATTTCCTAAGTCTGAAAGTGTGAACGGGACCAGATGTAAGAAGGTTGCTTGGGAGGTACTTTGTTAGTTAATAAACAAAATACATTTTGGGGTCGAGTATTTTGTAAAAGAAATGTCATTCCGCATCATTTTTATGGCATTCCGGTGTCACTCCGCATCATTTCAAGTCATTCAGGTGTTTAGGAGGACCCTACTTCAAGATCATCCACATGCACACTTGTGTCCTGTACAAAGCTTTTCTTGTCATCACTAAAGCATTTTTTCATGTGTTTCAATTCCATTCGTGTTTTTCTGGGAATAGGCAGCCCAACAGTTAACAGTTGTCAGCAAAACAAGATGAAAATACTGTGTTATAAAATACGTCCATTGTGTATACATTTTCTGCATCTAAAGTGACGTAACCTACTTTCAAACTGGGTTAATTTGTTGAGTCGCATAAGTCACCTATTTTCGTTTCGACACTTGAAGCTCCGACTGAAACGCAACAAAATAGAAATAAAAAAATCTGCCAACAGACAATTGATTGTCGTGTGATTTCAAATAAATGGACGTTTTTTTGACAAATTAAAATGCCCATTTATCATACTTGAGCACATTCGATTTTTTAAAATAATCGTTTTCATGTAAACCTCGCATCACTCAGTCTCAGTTCAGCCTTTCCTCATTTTGACCAATTTTTAGAGGGCGACTTGTAATAGCCCCGACTATTTTTCTAGGTGACTTTGGGCTTAGAAGGGTGACATAATCGCCCTAGTTGCCCTCATGGCTGGTCCGACTGACCATGCAAAGTCATTTTCCATATTCGTCAAAATTTGCATTCTCATCAGGACAAATGTGAAGTTTGCGTTCACTTAAATCTATTTATAGCATACATGTCAATGAAATATATTTGAGATAAACATGCTGTGTTTCATTGGATACATAGATGCAATTTATTTGAAATAATTTAAGGTTTTATTATCTAATTATTCCCAATTATTGTATTGCTAAACTAATGCATAATTTTTGTTCATGGTGGTCATTTTTTCTAACAGCATACTGTTAAAATAAGAAAACACGTCTATTTAGAAATGATATCACAGGGATTTCTGAGATTTGTGTTGTGTTTTCTGAAAATGTGTCTGTATTTAAGCTTTTTAATTACAGATTTAAGTAATTTCACGTTGCTTCTGATGTCTTACACTTTGCATAGTGTTTTTTTACATGCTCTTTCACATACCAGCAAAATCTGAGTAAATATTTTTTTTCAAATTAGTGACTTACTGTCCCTTTCAACACATTGTATCATCAACATTTTAATAAAAAAATTTTAAAAAAACTATCAAAGTTAAAAAATTTATAGTAATTTATATATTTTTTATACTTACCAATGACCCAGACTTAGTTGGCTGGTGCTAACTCTAACAAAACCAGGGCCAAACACAAATTTTGCCCCCCAATCCCCAAAATTTGCATCCAAAACAAAAAGAAATCATGTCCTAAAGGACCTCCATACTACGCCTCTACTGCGCATGCGCAGTGACGCAGTCGTCCCGAAATTGGCGCCAATTATCATTCTTACTGGCAGTGCCTGGTCAGCGCTATGTACTCAGCGGGGAGGCAAGAGTTCCCAACTCCAGGGAGGGCCATCCCCGTCTGGGTCATTGGTAAGTATAAAAAATATATAAATTACTATAAATTTTTTAACATTTTTATACTGTACCAATGACCCAGACTTAGCTGAATAGTAAACAGGCTTGAGGGCCTAGGACATAGAGGAAAATCCAATAAGCTCAACTATATAGTAAAGAGGTAACCCCTTAAGGAGAAAAGGAGTATTAGGCTTTACATGTATCTTTCTTATTTAATATTAAATTAGAAAGATACACTACCCTTAATAATTGAGCACAATAACATTCATGTTCTCTATTAACATCCAGTATAACCCTTATACTAATTATTTTTAAAGCAAGCCAATAAATAAAGTAGTCCAGAGAATTGAGACTCTTTATAATCATTTAAAAGTGTCCGAGTATTGTATATTAAAGCCCGTTTGACACTTGACATATACAAATGCTTCACACCGAGCTACACTTTAAAAATAAGACATGAATGAATTTAAACATTAATATTACACTTTAAAACCATCCCGGAAGCGACTCAGAAATACTGACTTGGAGGAGGCATTCCCTTGCTTTTCACTATAAAGCAGGTGACCTAAGGGAACACCCGCCCCCCCCCCCTTCCCCTTGCCCTGGGTCAAATAGCCCAGAGCGAAGAGGGCAGCCGGACGGAGTCACTGCCGGAACAGAAAGCCTGCATAACTATAGTTGCAACTGTTTAGTGGACGACATTCTGAGCAACAGATAACGGACCTAAACAATGCAGGTCTCCAGAAATGGACTCAATATTTCTGAGATAAAAATTCGTAAATGTGGATGGCTGAGACCAATAAGCAGCCTTCATTAAATCTGTAATAGCAACACTATTAGCATAAGCCCAGGAAGTAGAAAGAGCTCTTACTTCATGAGCAGAAATCTTAAGCACAGACTGCTGAGAAGAAGATAAATCTTCATAAGCAGTACGGATAGTTAACTGAATCCATCTAGCAATAGAATGGACTGAAATGTCCTTTCTATTAGGCATCAAAGACAGAAAGAAACGTTTCCGTCCCTTTCTGAAAAACTGAGATCTCTGTTTATAGATACGTAGTGCTCTAACAGGACAGAGTAAAGGCCTACGCCCGTCTGAAGACAGAAGAGCCTTAATAACAATAGGTTCCGGATATTTATTAGGAGCCTGATTCTTAGCTAAAAAACCCACATTAGTAGTGAAGGTGATAGTGTTCCCAACACTACGATAATGAGAATCATCCACCGATAGTGCATGAAGCTCACTGACTCTTCTGGCAGAAGAGAAAGCTAAGAGAAAAGCTGTCTTATAAGATAAGAATTTGAAATCTACTGTCCCAAGAGGTTCAAATGGCTTTTCCTTCAATTTAAGGAGAACCCAAGCTAAATTCCACTTAGGAATTAATCTAAGAGTTCTGGGTCTATTTATCGAAAAGTTTCTAACCAACTTCGATAAAGAGACATTAGATCCAATTTGTAAACTATCATGATGTGCATAGGTATCAGATAACATAGATCTATAACCCTTTATAGTAACAGGCTGCAGTTTGATTTCGTCAAACAAGTATACTAGAAAGTTTGCAATGTCTGGTATAGAGGGATCAAATATATCTACAGAATGATCCCTACACCAACGACGAAAAACCTTCCACTTAGCCGCATAGTTTAGCGAAGAGGAGGTCCTCCTACAGTTAGAAATCGCGTCCACTGCTCGTCCTGTAAAGTGCTTGCCATGCAAGAAGGACCGCACAACGGAAAAACGTGAAGGTTGAGACCTTGCGGGTTGTGATGGAGTTGGCGCGATTTCCCCTGCGAAAGAAGATCCTCTCGTGGAGGAAGCTTCCGCGGTAGGTCCCACAACAGACACCTGAGTAGATTTATCCACGGTCTCTGTGGCGACAGAGATGCTACCAACAGAATCTTGCATTGAGATTGTTTTATCTTTAGCAATACTTGTTGAATTAACGGCGCTGGAGGATACGCATATCCTATCATTCCGTCCCAAGGGATCGACAGAGCGTCTACTGCAAATGCTCTTGGATCCGGACACGGAGACACATACGTCTGCAACTGATTGTTGAGATGTGTCGCAAATAAGTCTATCATTGGCAGCATATCTGATTGAATACTTGTTTGTTGAGAGTCCACTCCGACGGCAACAAGCGACCCTTTCATGAAAGGGAGTCTGCTAGCACATTCAGACGACCCGGTATGTGACGGACCGAAAGAAGAACGTGATGTTCTAACGCAAACAGAAGGATTCTTTCCGTTAGATTGAACAACGGAACTGAATGAGTGCCTCCCTGATTCCGTATATACGCCACTACTGTCATATTGTCGGATAGGATTTGGACATGAGCATCGTGAATAATGTCCATCCAGTGACGTAACGCAAGCCAAATTGACATCATTTCCTTGATGTTTATGTGCTTGCACAGGAATTGCGGATCCCAAAGACCCTGGCATCTCGAATCCGTTGGGATTAATGATGCACCCCAACCTGTTTGACTGGCATCCGTCATAACGGTAAAACTCGGATCCGGCAATTGCAGCGGAACTCCTTGAGTTAACCACTGAATGTTTGCCCAAGTCTGAATCTCTTGTTTCACTTGATCTGACAAGCGAACGTCTACATCGAGCGAATGAATTTTCACACTCCAATTCTGAGTCAGGAAAATTTGAAGAGGACGTGTGCGTAGCCGCCCCATCGGAATGAGATCCGCGGCGGCTCCGCACAGACCTATCAGTCTCATAAATTCTCTCGCCGTGACTTTGTCTGCGTGCAGACAATAGCGAGCGTAACAACTGACTAATTTCGCTCTGGTTAACGGCAGACGAACGAGATTGTTGTGCGTCTCGAAGCTCATTCCCAGATGAGTGAATGACTTGGACGGCACCAGATCCGACTTCTCCTCGTTTACTATAAAACCGAGACGTCGGAGCAATAGAAGAAGATTCTGAACATCGTTCTGAAGCGTTAACTCGTTGCCGTACCTCTGAAGAATGTCGTCCAGGTAGGCCGACGTTACCGCAGACGAATGAGCTCGGAAGTAGATCATTACCGAGTTCATTACCCGAGTGAAAGCCCAGGGTGCTAGATTCAATCCGAAGCACATCGCCCGGAATTGATACACCACTCCCAGGACTGCAAAGCGTAGATACTTTCGGAATGTCGGATGTACCATGACGTGAAAGTACGCATCTTTGAGATCTATGCTCGTTGCATAATCGTTCACCCGAATACTCGCTCTGACCGATCGAATCGTCTCCATATAAAACTTCGGAGCGACGATCAGCTTGTTTATCCAGCTCAAATCTATGACTGGACGGAACGAGCCGTCTGGTTTCGGAACCAGAAACAGATGGCTGTAGAATCCCAGAGATTCCTGGTTTTCTACGACCTCTACCGCGTTCTTCATTAAAAGAGACTGCACCTCTGATAACAGAGCGTCTCTTTTCTGTGGATTTGACGGAAGATGAGTCCACTTTGGACTTCGAGTTAATGGAGGCTTTCGTTTGAAGGATATCTTTAGACCTTCCGAAGTCACTCCTCTCACCCAAGGGTCGTCCGTAATCGACGCCCACTCTTGTGAAAAACTCGACAACCTTCCGCCAACCGGAACGCGATAGAGGTTTAAGCCATCACCTCCTGGACCTGCGAGGCCTGCGGTAGGAGAAAGCACGTCTTCCACGACCCGCACCTCGCCTCGTCGACCTCGGGGCGTCCGACCGATTGTCCCGGCCTGAAGGACGTCCCAAACGAGAGTCGCTATCCTGACGGTCTCTCGAATAAGACCAAGAGGACGCACCGGAACCTCTATAGGAACCTCTCTTGGGCGCATTAGACCCAGAAGTGCCTGTCTTATTCGTGTCTGCTGTATCCGACTTTTTAGGAGCCGATCTGAACAACAGAGAATCATTAGCTTTCTTTTTAATTTTATCATAAATAGCGGAAAGCTTGCCGTCAAAGAGAAGTTCTCCTGAGACCGAAACGACTCTAAGAGAGTTCTTCACCTTAGAATCCACTAGTGTGGATGTAGCTAGGGCTGCGTCACGTCTAACCAACTCCAGATTTGCCACTGAAAGGGCGGAGTTACACGTGGAATAAGCTACTGCCCTTGAAAGAAGTCTTAAAGAGGATTGTATATCCTGAAACTCTTCCCCTTGAAGGCACAGTGATAATGCCTTAGTAAGGTGATCTGCGTAAGATAAAGCAGCTAAATTGGCTCTGTTAGACGCAATAGCTGTTTCCAACACCGCGGTTGGAATAGAAGCTGACGACGGTAATGATAGCTCTAAGTCTTCCGCCTCGTCGTCCATACGCAGAGGAACTCTCGGTATACCCTGTCCTGCCGTATCGAATTTATTCCTTGCATTAATGAAAGGCAGGTTGAGAGTATTAGCGGACAAGAAACCTGCTTTCCCCGTCCTGGAAGCAAGTTAAATATAGCGTCGTTCAATAATTCAAATGTTCTAGCAACATTATTGGACTGCGACGGAAACTCGGGAGCGATGTCCCTGAACTGCTCAAAAAATTCAGAGTCCAATGACGCTATAATTCTCTTGTCCGGAAGCGCAGCAGTCTGGCCCGACGGAACAACTTGAGGGAGAAAGTGCCGGATGAAGTCCATGGCAGCTTTATGTTGTTCCGAAAGGGATAGCTCCAAGTCATCCGTATCCCTTTCACCATCACGTCGGACCTCACGATGTTCCCGGTCGTCCGCCCCCGATGCTTCGGCGGAGCGTACCGACCCAGCGCCGTCGGATAATTCTCGATCCGACACCGTTTCTGTCGGCTGCTGGGATGCTGCGATAAGCTGTGCTATCTGCACAAGAATGTCCGGCGTCGAGACCTGCGGAGGCGCAGTCTTTCGCTGCTTCGCCGAGGGCAGCTCCGCATCAGATGGCTCCCGCATACTTTTCCTATGCGAACGTCCGGAGTCCATCGGTCTCGAAGCCCTGGCTGCCGGATGGTGTGACCTGGTCGCCGAAGAATCCTTCATCGGCGAAGCTGGTAATATATCGGCGGTCACGCAGCCAAGGTGCGGTCGTGTGCGCTGACGAGAAGAGGAAGCCTTAACAGTCTCTGCGGACTGCTTATACAACAGAGCGTCCCGAGCGACGGACGTATGCTCCGCTAAAGACACATTTTGTACCACAACATCTGGTCCCAGATGTTGTTGTACGAGAGAGGGACCTCTCTCGCTCGCGGCCCGGCTGGACCTGGACGAGCTAGGAACCGGACTAAAAGGCTTCCTCCGTTCTCGCTTACTATCCGCCGTCACTGGGTGTGCATCTATTATGTTTATAGTGCTCGCATCACCCAAAATTTCCTCTTGGACCGCATTGGACGAACCCGGCTGCCGAACCATTCGGTGAATGGACGCTACACCGGGCGAGCTAGCGGACGACATTTGTCTAATCTCCATGAGCACTTTTGCCGCTAGCTCTGAATTCATTTGTGACGACAGACGCACACTTGAAGAAGATAACATGGAAACATCACCCTGTTCTGGTTCCTCTGAAATAGAAACTGAGAGAGTAGAGTGACCTTGTGGAGAAAGAGCCGGCATCGCTCTTTCTCCAGAAACAACATATCGTGACACACGTTTCCAATGTTTCTCATCCCAATGTTCACATATAGGACAGGGATTAATGCGAGAACACTGACTACAATTAATACAATGATCATGAAAGTCAGAGGAAGATTTCTTCCTATTACAATTTGAACAACGTCCCTTCATTGTGAAAGAACAACAATAAGTCCTAGTTACTCGCAAAAACCCCTGACACAAAGATACATAATAACATGATCCATTAATAAATGAAAAAACAATTGCAAAACAAAATAATTTTGAAAAAATATTTTTTCAGAGAAGCCAAAGTTGCTGAAAAGTAACGTTGAGCCCCGATGGATCCGATGACAAAGTGTGGTCAAAAATTTTAAATTTATATAAAATAATTAATGAGACACTTTCGGATAATATAAATGTATCTTATAATGAGATAAACTACCACAAAGGCAAACAGCCCCCCTCAAAAAAGGCTGTTGCCAATGAAAACAAACAGTGTAAACACACTAGAAAACATGACTCCAGGCACTGAAAAAACTGGCCCGGAATCAGTCATCAGTTACACTCTATCTGATGCAAAACAGAGACTCCCAGGGGAGAATCTGTAGAACATCAGATGGAAGATGCAGAACACAAACGTTATACACCCATGGGTGAAAACGTAACTATGGGGAAAATAACAGAAAACATTCTGTAACCAAGCAACTCTCCAAGGAAATTTTAGAAATGAAATTTCTCAAAAATATGCCAAAAGCATGGGAGAATTGCCAGGGGGGGACTTTAGAAGGCTAGGGGAGAGGAAACACTGAATAAGCAGTGCAACAATTAGCAAGAATGACAACAAGAGGCCCATGCCTCGAAAATAGGCAACTTAACATAATTTCATCAAAAAATTTTAAGTACAGCCCTGATTATTTTTTGCCACTTCTTTTTCCTCTCCTCCTTCTATCCTCCTTAGAATCACATTTTCTCCAAAAATTACGTGTCTGGCATCCTTTAAACTGAGATTTACAAGCACAAAGATCAGTGAGATGTTGACTGATGAAGGGCCAAACAGAGAATGATAATTGGCGCCAATTTCGGGACGACTGCGTCACTGCGCATGCGCAGTAGAGGCGTAGTATGGAGGTCCTTTAGGACATGATTTCTTTTTGTTTTGGATGCAAATTTTGGGGATTGGGGGGCAAAATTTGTGTTTGGCCCTGGTTTTGTTAGAGTTAGCACCAGCCAACTAAGTCTGGGTCATTGGTACAGTATAAAAATACATATTTCCATATTTTAGGCTAAATATTTTCACTTCAGAGATAATGTAATTTGTGGTACCTGCACCAGATGTGGATATAAAAGGCGAGAAACCACTCGCACTCGCCTATTTCTCGCTTAGTTATATTTTAGGTGAGCTCCTTGCCACTCGCCTATCCTGAAATTTGAAGTAACTGTGGAGTGAAATTGTCAATATGGATGAAATAAAATTTTCAATTTAATCCTGCCAGAAGTTGAGCAGCTCCAAGAAAAAATATTTACAATGACTGTCATTTTGTCAAAATAAAATACTGCAATCTAATATCTTTCTGGCATTTATCAAGTCATTTAAAGATCAGACAGCAGTTTGGTCTGATGCTTTTGTATTCTACTAAACACTCTGAAAAGTTCTTGAAACTCTGAAATATTTCTCTGGTTATGAGTTTGTGTTATATGTACATATATAACTTTTCACTCAATGTTATTTCGTCCCTTGATAACAAGGCATCATCTGCAATGCTGAAGCAATGCAGATGATGTCTTGTTACATCAAGGGGCAATCTGTAATCCATTGACTTGCTCACCTTCAGTCATATTAAGAGAGCTGCTCGTTGCTCGCCTAAAATGTATTTCAGGAGAGTTCCTCTATCGGGGTTCATACACCCTTGAGAAAAAAATATTCAACAACGTTTCCCATGCATCTTCCAGGACCTTTCCAGGACCTTCTGATAACATAATGCTGACCCTTTATGAAAAAACACCAACTTTATGCATGGTCAATCTATGCAATTACGCAAGTTATTACAGCAATTTTTTTTTCATAAACCCGCTAGATTATTGACACTACATATTTTCAAGCATTTTCCAGGACTTTACTACTGGAGATACGATTTTCAAGCACTTTCCAGGCCCTGGAATTTCGATTTTTTAATTCAAGGACCTGTAAGAACCCTGTCTCTACTCACCACCATTTTTCTTATGTCCAAGACTGCTGCACAAATTGGACTTCCAGCACTCAACCAGTTGATGAAGAAATAGGAAATACATTTGTATTCACTTACCGTACATTTTTCAACTGCACCTTTTTCAAAAAATGATAGCGTCTACATAATACTGGAGTTAATTTCTTCAGAACAGAACAAACAGGAAGTTTTCAAAACAAATATAGTGAAAGTGTCAATGACACTGCAGCTCAACTTGGCAAACTTGAACTTGGTAAGTTATAAGTGAAATGGCAAAATTGAAGATCAATGGTACCAATGTTATTTGGTGAAATTTCAACATAACAGCACTGTGTGTGCACAGCATCAGAGTAATCCATGGATTTTAAAAAGTAAACTGTAAGACTTGCTAAAGGAAGAATGTTGATACACAAATGCAGTAAGTTCAGAAGTTATTGTAAATGGCAAATTTTTCACAGAAATGAATGCTAATCAATAGCTCTTATCTAAAGGTCTCGCCTAATGAGCACACCAAGTTCAAAAACAATCCTATGATAAATGTGGCCTGTAGCCCATGTCAAAGAAGAATGTTGATGCACAAATGCAATCAATTCAAAGACTGTTGCTAACAACAACAGTTTTTGATGGAAATAAAAAGAAAATTGATAGCTCCTATCTTTTTCACCCTGCATAAGCATACAAAGTTCAAAACAACCTGATAATGAATGCGCCCTCTGAGGCATGCCAAAGGAAGATGTTAATGCACAAATGAACAAAGTTTGAAGGTCATTGCTTGTGGCAATGTTTTTTTCTCTCTTTTTTATGGAAATTCATAAATATACCCTGCAGAAAGTGCAAAAGGGATAAGTTGCTGCACAAATGCAGTAAGTTCAAAGGCTGGTGACAACGACAATAATTTTTTAAAGGAAATGAAAAAAAATCAACAGCTTACACCTAGAGGTCACCCTGAACACACATACCAAGTTTCAAAGTGATCCAATCATAAATGTGTCCTGAAGGGTGTGCCAAAGGAAAATATTGAAGCCTGACTAAACTAAGTTCAAAGGTCGTTGCCAGCAGCAACAATTTTTGACAGAAATGTGAGAGAATCGATAACTCCCATATAGAAATCATCCCACACAAGCATGCCAAGTTTCCGGGTGATGCAATCATATATGTGCCCTGCAGGGTGTGTCAAAGGGAAATACAGATGCATAACTGCACCAAGTTTTTACTAAGTTCATCAGAGGTCATTGCCAATGGCAACTATTTTTGATGGAAATGAAGGAAAATCGATAGCTCCCATCTAGAGGTCACCCCAAACAAGCACACCAAATTTCAAAGTGATCTGGTCAAAAATGTGCACAGCAGGCTGTGCCAAAAGGAAATAATAATGCATTACTGCACAAAGTTCATCAAAGGTCATTGCCTGCAGCAACATTTTGTGACAGAAATTGAAGAAAGTTAAAAAATTTATAGTAATTTATATATTTTTTATACTTACCAATGACCCAGACTTAGCTGGTGCTAACTCTAACAAAACCAGGGCCAAACACAAATTTTGCCCCCCAATCCCCAAAATTTGCATCCAAAACAAAAAGAAATCATGTCCTAAAGGACCTCCATACTACGCCTCTACTGCGCATGCGCAGTGACGCAGTCGTCCCGAAATTGGCGCCAATTATCATTCTTACTGGCAGTGCCTGGTCAGCGCTATGTACTCAGCGGGGAGGCAAGAGTTCACAACTCCAGGGAGGGCCATCCCCGTCTGGGTCATTGGTAAGTATAAAAAATATATAAATTACTATAAATTTTTTAACATTTTTATACTGTACCAATGACCCAGACTTAGCTGAATAGTAAACAGGCTGGAGGGCCTAGGACATAGAGGAAAATCCAATAAGCTCAACTATATAGTAAAGAGGTAACCCCTTAAGGAGAAAAGGAGTATTAGGCTTTACATGTATCTTTCTTATTTAATATTAAATTAGAAAGATACACTACCCTTAATAATTGAGCACAATAACATTCATGTTCTCTATTAACATCCAGTATAACCCTTATACTAATTATTTTTAAAGCAAGCCAATAAATAAAGTAGTCGAGAGAATTGAGACTCTTTATAATCATTTAAAAGTGTCCGAGTATTGTATATTAAAGCCCGTTTGACACTTGACATATACAAATGCTTCACACCGAGCTACACTTTAAAAATATGACATGAATGAATTTAAACATTAATATTACACTTTAAAACCATCCCGGAAGCGACTCAGAAATACTGACTTGGAGGAGGCATTCCCTTGCTTTTCACTATAAAGCAGGTGACCTAAGGGAACACCCGCCCCCCCCCCCCTTCCCCTTGCCCTGGGTCAAATAGCCCAGAGCGAAGAGGGCAGCCGGACGGAGTCACTGCCGGAACAGAAAGCCTGCATAACTATAGTTGCAACTGTTTAGTGGACGACATTCTGAGCAACAGATAACGGACCTAAACAATGCAGGTCTCCAGAAATGGACTCAATATTTCTGAGATAAAAATTCGTAAATGTGGATGGCTGAGACCAATAAGCAGCCTTCATTAAATCTGTAATAGCAACACTATTAGCATAAGCCCAGGAAGTAGAAAGAGCTCTTACTTCATGAGCAGAAATCTTAAGCACAGACTGCTGAGAAGAAGATAAATCTTCATAAGCAGTACGGATAATTAACTGAATCCATCTAGCAATAGAATGGACTGAAATGTCCTTTCTATTAGGCATCAAAGACAGAAAGAAACGTTTCCGTCCCTTTCTGAAAAACTGAGATCTCTGTTTATAGATACGTAGTGCTCTAACAGGACAGAGTAAAGGCCTACGCCCGTCTGAAGACGGAAGAGCCTTAATAACAATAGGTTCCGGATATTTATTAGGAGCCTGATTCTTAGCTAAAAAAACCACATTAGTAGTGAAGGTGATAGTGTTCCCAACACTACGATAATGAGAATCATCCACCGATAGTGCATGAAGCTCACTGACTCTTCTGGCAGAAGAGAAAGCTAAGAGAAAAGCTGTCTTATAAGATAAGAATTTGAAATCTACTGTCCCAAGAGGTTCAAATGGCTTTTCCTTCAATTTAAGGAGAACCCAAGCTAAATTCCACTTAGGAATTAATCTAAGAGTTCTGGGTCTATTTATCGAAAAGTTTCTAACCAACTTCGATAAAGAGACATTAGATCCAATTTGTAAACTATCATGATGTGCATAGGTATCAGATAACATAGATCTATAACCCTTTATAGTAACAGGCTGCAGTTTGATTTCGTCAAACAAGTATACTAGAAAGTTTGCAATGTCTGGTATAGAGGGATCAAATATATCTACAGAATGATCCCTACACCAACGACGAAAAACCTTCCACTTAGCCGCATAGTTTAGCGAAGAGGAGGTCCTCCTACAGTTAGAAATCGCGTCCACTGCTCGTCCTGTAAAGTGCTTGCCATGCAAGAAGGACCGCACAACGGAAAAACGTGAAGGTTGAGACCTTGCGGGTTGTGATGGAGTTGGCGCGATTTCCCCTGCGAAAGAAGATCCTCTCGTGGAGGAAGCTTCCGCGGTAGGTCCCACAACAGACACCTGAGTAGAATTATCCACGGTCTCTGTGGCGACAGAGATGCTACCAACAGAATCTTGCATTGAGATTGTTTTATCTTTAGCAATACTTGTTGAATTAACGGCGCTGCAGGATACGCATATCCTATCATTCCGTCCCAAGGGATCGACAGAGCGTCTACTGCAAATGCTCTTGGATCCGGACACGGAGACACATACGTCTGCAACTGATTGTTGAGATGTGTCGCAAATAAGTCTATCATTGGCCGTTCCCATTGGTAGCAAATCTGATTGAATACTTGTTTGTTGAGAGTCCACTCCGACGGCAACAAGCGACCCTTTCGTGAAAGGGAGTCTGCTAGCACATTCAGACGACCCGGTATGTGACGGACCGAAAGAAGAACGTGATGTTCTAACGCAAACAGAAGGATTCTTTCCGTTAGATTGAACAACGGAACTGAATGAGTGCCTCCCTGATTCCGTATATACGCCACTACTGTCGTATTGTCGGATAGGATTTGGACATGAGCATCGTGAATAATGTCCATCCAGTGACGTAACGCAAGCCAAATTGACATCATTTCCTTGATGTTTATGTGCTTGCACAGGAATTGTGGATCCCAAAGACCCTGGCATCTCGAATCCGTTGGGATTAATGATGCACCCCAACCTGTTTGACTGGCATCCGTCATAACGGTAAAACTCGGATCCGGCAACTGCAGCGGAACTCCTTGAGTTAACCACTGAATGTTTGCCCAAGTCTGAATCTCTTGTTTCACTTGATCTGACAAGAGAACGTCTACATCGAGCGAATGAATTTTCACACTCCAATTCTGAGTCAGGAAAATTTGAAGAGGACGTGTGCGTAGCCGCCCCATCGGAATGAGATCCGCGGCGGCTCCGCACAGACCTATCAGTCTCATAAATTCTCTCGCCGTGACTTTGTCTGCGTGCAGACAATAGCGAGCGTAACAACTGACTAATTTCGCTCTGGTTAACGGCAGACGAACCAGATTGTTGTGCGTCTCGAAGCTCATTCCCAGATGAGTGAATGACTTGGACGGCACCAGATCCGACTTCTCCTCGTTTACTATAAAACCAAGACGTCGGAGCAATAGAAGAAGATTCTGAACATCGTTCTGAAGCGTTAACTCGTTGCCGTACCTCTGAAGAATGTCGTCCAGGTAGGCCGACGTTACCGCAGACGAATGAGCTCGGAAGTAGATCATTACCGAGTTCATTACCCGAGTGAAAGCCCAGGGTGCTAGATTCAATCCGAAGCACATCGCCCGGAATTGATACACCACTCCTAGGACTGCAAAGCGTAGATACTTTCGGAATGTCGGATGTACCATGACGTGAAAGTACGCATCTTTGAGATCTATGCTCGTTGCATAATCGTTCACCCGAATACTCGCTCTGACCGATCGAATCGTCTCCATATAAAACTTCGGAGCGACGATCAGCTTGTTTATCCAGCTCAAATCTATGACTGGACGGAACGAGCCGTCTGGTTTCAGAACCAGAAACAGATGGCTGTAGAATCCCAGAGATTCCTGGTTTTCTACGACCTCTACCGCGTTCTTCATTAAAAGAGACTGCACCTCTGATAACAGAGCGTCTCTTTTCTGTGGATTTGACGGAAGATGAGTCCACTTTGGACTTCGAGTTAATGGAGGCTTTCGTTTGAAGGATATCTTTAGACCTTCCGAAGTCACTCCTCTCACCCAAGGGTCGTCCGTAATCGAAGCCCACTCTTGTGAAAAACTCGACAACCTTCCGCCAACCGGAACGCGATAGAGGTTTAAGCCATCACCTCCTGGACCTGCGAGGCCTGCGGTAGGAGAAACCACGTCTTCCACGACCCGCACCTCGCCTCGTCGACCTCGGGGCGTCCGACCGATTGTCCCGGCCTGAAGGACGTCCCGAACGAGAGTCGCTATCCTGGCGGTCTCTCGAATAAGACCAAGAGGACGCACCGGAACCTCTATAGGAACCTCTCTTGGGCGCATTAGACCCAGAAGTGCCTGTCTTATTCGTGTCTGCTGTATCCGACTTCTTAGGAGCCGATCTGAACAACAGAGAATCATTAGCTTTCTTTTTAATTTTATCATAAATAGCGGAAAGCTTGCCGTCAAAGAGAAGTTCTCCTGAGACCGAAGCGACTCTAAGAGAGTTCTTCACCTTAGAATCCACTAGTGTGTATGTAGCTAGGGCCGCGTCACGTCTAACCAACTCCAGATTTGCCACTGAAAGGGCGGAGTTACACGTGGAATAAGCTACTGCCCTTGAAAGAAGTCTTAAAGAGGATTGTATATCCTGAAACTCTTCCCCTTGAAGGCGCAGTGATAACGCCTTAGTAAGGTGATCTGCGTAAGATAAGGCATCTAAATTGGCTCTGTTAGACGCAATAGCTGTTTCCAACACCGCGGTTGGAATAGAAGCTGACGACGGTAATGATAGCTCTAAGTCTTCCGCCTCGTCATCCATACGCAGAGGAACTCTCGGTATACCCTGTCCTGCCGTATCGAATTTATTCCTTGCATTAATGAAAGGCAGGTTGAGAGTATTAGCAGACAAGAAACCTGCTTTCCCCGTCCTGGAAGCACGTTTAAATATAGCGTCGTTCAATAATTCAAATGTTCTAGCAACATTATTGGACTGCGATGGAAACTCAGGAGCGATGTCCCTGAACTGCTCAAAAAATTCAGAGTCCAATGACGCTATAATTCTCTTGTCCGGAAGCGCAGCAGTCTGGCCCGACGGAACAACTTGAGGGAGAAAGTGCCGGATGAAGTCCACGGCAGCTTTATGTTGTTCCGAAAGGGATAGCTCCAAGTCATCCATATCCCTTTCACCATCCGGTCGGACCTCACGATGTTCCCGGACGTCCGCCCCCGATGCTTCGGCGGAGCGTACCGACCCAGCGCCGTCGGATAATTCTCGATCCGACACCGTTTCTGTCGGCTGCTGGGATGCTGCGATAAGCTGTGCTATCTGCACAAGAATGTCCGGCGTCGAGACCTGCGGAGGCGCAGTCTTTCGCTGCTTCGCCGAGGGCAGCTCCGCATCAGATGGCTCCCGCATACTTTTCCTATGCGGACGTCCGGAGTCCATCGGTCTCGAATCCCTGGCTGCCGGATGGTGTGACCTGGTCGCCGAAGAATCCTTCATCGGCGAAGCTGGTAATATATCGGCGGTCACGCAGCCAAGGTGCGGTCGTGTGCGCTGACGAGAAGAGGAAGCCTTAACAGTCTCTGCGGACTGCTTATACAACGGAGCATCCCGAGCGACGGACGAATGCTCCGCTAAAGACACATTTTGTACCACAACATCTGGTCCCAGATGTTGTTGTACGAGAGAGGGACCTCTCTCGCTCGCGGCCCGGCTGGACCTGGACGAGCTATGAACCGGACTAAAAGGCTTCCTCCGTTCTCGCTTACTATCCGCCGTCACTGGGTGTGCATCTATTATGTTTATAGTGCTCGCATCACCCAAAATTTCCTCTTGGACCGCATCGGACGAACCCGGCTGCCGAACCATTCGGTGAATGGACGCTACACCGGGCGAGCTAGCGGACGACATTTGTCTAATCTCCATGAGCACTTTTGCCGCTAGCTCTGAATTCATTTGTGACGACGGACGCACACTTGAAGAAGATAACATGGAAACATCACCCTGTTCTGGTTCCTCTGAAATAGAAACTGAGAGAGTAGAGTGACCTTGCGGAGAAAGAGCCGGCATCACTCTTTCTCCAGAAACAACATATCGTGACACACGTTTCCAATGTTTCTCATCCCAATGTTCACATATAGGACAGGGATTAATGCGAGAACACTGACTACAATTAATACAATGATCATGAAAGTCAGAGGAAGATTTCTTCCTATTACAATTTGAACAACGTCCCTTCATTGTGAAAGAACAACAATAAGTCCTAGTTACTCGCAAAAACCCCTGACACAAAGATACATAATAACATGATCCATTAATAAATGAAAAAACAATTGCAAAACAAAATAATTTTGAAAAAATATTTTTTCAGAGAAGCCAAAGTTGCTGAAAAGTAACGTTGAGCCCCGATGGATCCGATGGCAAAGTGTGGTCAAAAATTTTAAATTTATATAAAATAATTAATGAGACACTTTCAGATAATATAAATGTATCTTATAATGAGATAAACTACCACAAAGGCAAACAGCCCCCCTCAAAAAAGGCTGTTGCCAATGAAAACAAACAGTGTAAACACACTAGAAAACATGACTCCAGGCACTGAAAAAACTGGCCCGGAATCAGTCATCAATTACACTCTATCTGATGCAAAACAGAGACTCCCAGGGGAGAATCTGTAGAACATCAGATGGAAGATGCAGAACACAAACGTTATACACCCATGGGTGAAAACGTAACTATGGGGAAAATAACAGAAAACATTCTGTAACCAAGCAACTCTCCCAGGAAATTTTAGAAATGAAATTTCTCAAAAATATGCCAAAAGCATGGGAGAATTGCCAGGGGGGACTTTAGAAGGCTATGGGAGAGGAAACACTGAATAAGCAGTGCAACAATTAGCAAGAATGACAACAAGAGGCCCATGCCTCGAAAATAGGCAACTTAACATAATTTCATCAAAAAATTTTAAGTACAGCCCTGATTATTTTTTGCCACTTCTTTTTCCTCTCCTCCTTCTATCCTCCTTAGAATCACATTTTCTCCAAAAATTACGTGTCTGGCATCCTTTAAACTGAGATTTACAAGCACAAAGATCAGTGAGATGTTGACTGATGAAGGGCCAAACAGAGAATGATAATTGGCGCCAATTTCGGGACGACTGCGTCACTGCGCATGCGCAGTAGAGGCGTAGTATGGAGGTCCTTTAGGACATGATTTCTTTTTGTTTTGGATGCAAATTTTGGGGATTGGGGGGCAAAATTTGTGTTTGGCCCTGGTTTTGTTAGAGTTAGCACCAGCTAAGTCTGGGTCATTGGTACAGTATAAAAATATCGGTAGCTCCCATCTAGAGGCCATCCCAAACAAGCATACCAAGTTTCAAAGTGATCTGTTCATAAATGCGACCTGTAAGGTGTGCCAAAGGAAATTGTGGACGTACGCCTGGACGTATGAACATGCGCCAATGGACGAGAAGTGATGATAATAGCTCAGCTTGACTTTGTCAAGTTGTGCTAATAAACACACAATGTATTTTAACCCTTCAGCACCTTGACAACTGTCATGAATTCACACCTGACAGCAGTGCTTTCTAGTAAAGTCTTGGCTGCCTTAAGCCCTTAACAGGCAGACAAGATCTGACTCAAGAGAAACCATTGTCTAGGTAATTTGTCTATTGTCCTCAGCACCTCCTAATGATGGCATTTTAAGGGCACTTGTTCGGCAGTTGTAAAAGACAGAAATAGGCCTTTAGGGGTTAATCATTGTTGAAAATATGTGCAAATAAATCTACACCAATCAAAAAAGATAAAATACTAACTTAGTGATTTTGGAAGACACTGCAAGCCAATATAAGTGTTAGACAATGGGATTAAATTCAATGAGGGATTGCCATAGACCCCAATAATTTTTATTTATGGGGGAGGGGGGGGAGGCTGATACTTAGCCGTGTTAAGGTGAATTAATATGTAAATATCTGTTTGAATGAGAAAGAAAGAGTAATGAAGAATGTTCATCTTGATACTTGTACTCACAGGGTGTGTTATATCAATTTTTGCCAATGGTTTGATTGTATCGGTGCTGTCTCCACTTCTCTGTGCCTAGAATGCAAGTATACCAAATTAGATATATAAATCATTATTTAGCCTTCACATACAAAACATTTGATGGAAAACACACATTTAAAATAAATAATCTTCAGAACTGAACTCACTTTATAAAAACTCTGATTCCTGATATATTCACCGCATGATTCCATAGTCAAACATTAAAAGCGCTCAAATTATTTTTATTCAATTTTGTCTATGAAACCTTAGCCTTAAGAAAGGCAACTAGGAGTTCTTTCACCAGATACAGTACAGCCGCCATGGACACCCTGGTGCTTCATTAATTAAAATTTTGCTGCTGATGCTTTTTATTACCAGGTAAATGTCAGGTACCCAGTGCTTCATTAATTAAATTTTTGATGATTATTCCAATAATTAGTGTCTGTAATCTAATATTATTGCATCCGTGGAAATACTGCCCACCCATGAAAGTGACCGGTCCATGGCGGCTGTACTACATTCCCTGTGTCTTCTTATAGGGGAGGTGTTTTTTAGTTAAGATACAACTACAGTTAAAACTAGAAGTCCTGTCATGAACTGTGCACTTATCCAGGCTTAAATGCACGTAGGAATTGCGTGCAATTGCCATATCGAATGGCATCCAAAGCATGGCAGGTTCTGCTGGTTACTCATAGCAAACACAGGCAATGTTTCTGCCAATGGACCTCCGGGTTACCCGGAGGTCCATTGGCTGAAACATTGCTTGTGCACACGTCATATGTACAGAATTTGATAGCCTAACTATGGTCATAACACGTAGATTAACATGCAGATCGACGTGCTATTTGTGTACATTTCATGACAGAACTTCTAGTTTTAACTGTAAGCATGTAGCTGTATAAAACAGTCAATAAAGTGCTTTTAACTTGGTGTTCTGTTAAGTTTGAAAAGGATCTCCATGCATTGCAAAGTGATGTCGTTAAAAAGCAAACAACATATTTACAGGAAAGATATGGGCTGCAAATTTAATCTTATACCACAGAATGTCACTGTGTCAGAAGATTTATCTCATACTGGTATTATTAGGTCTAGAATTAATAGCAACAACATGTCACCTTAACAACTTTCACTTTGATGTCAAAATCTCAAAGCTGAAAACATATTTTTACAGTGAATTTTTGAGAACCACAACAAATTATATCTTGATTGAGAGAGCTCATGGAGACATCACTAGTTGAAATTCTCAGTCAGACAGAGATCTACAGTGTTAATAAATACACTGATTATTTTTGCAAAGGTTGCCGAGCACCCACAGCTAATTTGCTGTTTTTGGCAGACAGGTTTTTGACTGTCTGAAGATGTACTGTGGAACACTGTTAACTGAAACGCCACTTTGACAGTGAAAATTATTCAATCAACAGGAGTATTCAATTAACAGGAATATGGTCATCTATTATATGAATGGGGTATGTGATTCCATGACTCAGTGATTTAGTCCTTGTCTAACTAGAAATTCAAGCTCTGATTTCAGAAAATTCAAACTTTGATTATCAGCCTTGATAGGCATTGCAACTAGAAATTTTTTGTCACATGTGCTGGCTACCACATCCTGGGATGGGGTCGGCCCACAAGTTTTCCTGCTCTGTCCAACACGATAAATATAGAATAAACTAATAGTGTTTTAAGTAAAAAATTTATTCGATGAGTAGGATTAAGAATGATACCAATGAGCCTCTGGCAAGTCGGTTTCATTCTTAATCCTAAGAGTAGGGCTGCCACGATATTCAAAAAAATACCGCGGTATACCGGTATATCGAAAACTGTTCAGATATATGAACACAAGTACCACAATCGAGACTCGAGGCATCACAGTCGGAACAAATTAGCCTGCCTTGATGATGCGGTTCGAAAAACCTTTACCCAACGCAGACGATATCAAAATTTATTATTTGCAAAATTAATTTATCAGATTTTCCCCAAAGATTTCAACGAAACTATATCATGTGATCCCTCATTGGAACGAGCTCAACGAGCTCGTTCCAATGAGGAGTCACATGATATAGATTTGTTGAAATTTTCAAAAATTCTTTTTTCAACTGCTGAATTTGTATATTACGAGGGCACAAGTAGACGATTCCTTGGAAAAAGGGATAATATTTTTCATTCGGGGCTACAGTTAAAGAACTCAAGACATCTTGAAAATTAAATTGTGGGTAAATAAATAATGACAATAAACCGATATTTTTGTAATTACACCGGTATTCAATCGATATTGGTTTGAATACCGGTATATATCGGTTTATCGATATACCATGCAGCCCTACCTATGAGTAGAATACATTTTTTGCTTGAAAACACTATTTGTTTATTTTGTTTATCCCACAAATCATTTACAGAGCAGTCACGCCGAAATCATGATGTTACTCACTGCAAAACATTGCAAGAATCGAGAAGCACACTGGTCCAATTCATCCGACAAGCAAAACTGCCAAAAATAAACAAGGTGCATTTGTTTGCTGGTTGTTTTAGACAGAGAGAGGCAGCACTGCACATCTAGCTATTAAATATTGCAAATTTCCTGGAATTAAAATACAAAGCCATTCACAGCATTACACATCTATGAACCAAGGGAAATAACTCAGATTAGTTTCACAGGCAATACTGGACGAGTGGAACATTACAAAAACACTTTGTGAAGATAATTTTACAGAAGGTGTTTAACGATGTTTAACCACAACCCCCAAAACTAAATATTTCCATTTTCTGCCTAAAAACATAACTTATGACTCCCAATTTAAATGAATTTGGCAAGCTTGCCCAATAAAGGGTCATCAGCTATGTTTCTGAGACAAAAATAAAACTAGATGTGTCAGCACTACACGTATGACACTGCAAGTGAAAAGTCTGGAAAACTGATTCTCTTGAGTTTACACATCATAAACTAAGTTAAAGGTCAATAACTCCACAAAAAAATCATCTAACCGGGACCAAACTCAAACTCAATTTGAAGGTACATGTACTTGTAACAAAACCACAGACAAGAAATTAGTCATTAGTCAATTATCTCATTGTATAGTGAAAAAAAAGTCTGGAAACTGTTATTTCAGAATGACGGACAAGGGTGACACAAAATCTTCCCGGCCATTTTATGGCGGGGACATGAAAAATAATTGCAAGTTTAATCTGTGGTTAATGTGATTACTGCTGGCCATTTATGGTTATTATGTTGAGTTAAATTTCAGAGGGGGGGAGGGTGGGGGAGAACAAGAAGCAGGAAAAAAATTGTTTGCTGATGGACCACAGGGTATCCACCAATAGTCCATAAGCTGAAAATCTGGTGGTGCTTCTGGTGATTCTCCCAGAAATAATATTGGGTGGAAATATTAACCTTCTGCACACTGAGTCAAACTATTAAAATTTAAATCCCACAAGTCAAATAGTTACTCAATCAGTTCAATCTTCAAGACTGAATTGGTTCAATTTCTATTGCATTATGGGGGAAATATGCTGCATGAAATTTTGGTATTTTTACTTCAGTGTGCAGTCAGTAGTAGTAATCTTCTCTTTATGTTCGATGCATAAAGAAAAGGGATTAAGGACAAAGAAGGTTAAGAATCTGTTTCTCAGGCCCTCCTGCAAGATCATTTTGGCTGCCACATGCTCTTTTTTTATAACCAATGCGAACTTAAAAAAATAAAAAATAAATGGCTTATATCTGATGTTTTACCAAAGTTAATAAAGTTGATAAATTTGTCCCTTGAGTGCAACAAAGCCTTCTTGCACTAAAAGCGTGAAATACACCATCACACATGTTATTCTGTAGATTCTTAAACCATAAAACAAACCAAGAACATAAACTTTTGATGGCAAAGAAATAATTACAAAAATTAAAAATAAAATAAAAAACACCCACCCACATGCAATTTTTTACCAAACATGGCCTGAGAAACAGAAGATCTACTTTGTGGGGCCTAATCTTCTCTTTATGTTTGATGCATAAAGAAAAAAAAAATTATTAATTAATTGGTAAGTACATATAGTAAATGAAACAGGCCATCATTAAGTGAGTTACTCTGAGTTCCAAATAGAAGTACAGAGTGGAAAATAAGTAGAGTAGAAAATGTTAAGGTACTATGTTTGTTTCTTTTTTTTTGGCTTTAGTGGCACTTTCAACAGCCTGGGTCATATTGTGTCCATCAGTTTTGTGGGTGGAAGAAGAAGGTATACCCAGTGGAAACTACCCACCTGCACCAAGTAACTGCAGAACTTTCAAACATCAGAGTTAGCCGGACAATAGCAGAAGCAAATGTACCATTAAAATGTTGCCATTTTTTGTGGCAGTGGATTATTCAACTTACCTTTCTCAGAGTGGCATATCCTTCTTCATCATACAATCGAATTTCATATGAACCAGATGGTAAATTTTTATCTTCATCGCTGATGCTTATCTGGAAAAGAAAAGGATTAAATAATAAGTACACACAGTAAACGAAACAGGCCATCATTAAATCAGTTACTCTTTGGGTTCCGAAGAGAAGTACAGAGTGAAATATAAGCATAGAGTAGAAAATTTGCCAAAATGAGAAAAAACTATAGCCAGCAGGCATCTGTTTATTTATTTATTGGTGTTTAAGGTCACATACTTATGCACAGTGACTAATCGTGACTGTGACAGTTTTACAGGTGGAGGAATCCGGAGTACCTGGAGGAAACCACCGAGCATCGACGTGCAACTGTCAGCTCCTCAACATTCTAACCATGTTCAAGCTCCACTCAAGCAGGGTTACAGCGGTTGAAGACATGTGCGCCATAGACGTACAGTATGCCTTAGTATACGGCATCATCATGCCCACATGTAGGCAATCGGGATCAAGTGCCTTGGCCAAGGACACAACGTGGATCGTCCCAGATGGGGGTCGAACTTGGGACCTCTAGCATAGAAGTCCAACAGTCTACCAGTGAGCCACCAAGCTCCCAGCAGGCATTTAAATCCCCTGAATTACGGACAGTAAACACTGTTCTCAAAGCATGAATAGCACACCCAACTTACAAGTAAATTTGTAAAAATTTCACAGATAAAAGTATTCCAACTGCACAGCCCTCCCAAATCAGAATCTGATCACATAGTTACTTATTGGTGACCGATCATTGCAATACTGTTCACTTTGACACTGACTGTAAACTTCAACATTCAACCGTAAGGTGTAACAATTAATGAAACGGTCATTTGTATTACATCTAGAAAACTAGCCAACTCTCGATTCAAAATTCATGATTTTGTATGAGTCTTCTTTTAACGGAGGTGGCTGTAGGGAGTAGCATGGTCAACTTTATCAAGGGAGCTAACTGTAATCATACAGGTCAAGTTAGCTGCCTTGAAGATTCAAATAAGCTCAGCCACTCAGCCCTGGCATCACAAATATTGACATTTATCATAACTTATCAAGGGTGTTTAAGGCCCTAATGGAAATTTAAGGACTTTCAAGTTCTCATAGCTTGAGTAAAGTAATCGCATACAACTCTCTCTTTACAGTTCCCAATAAAAACATCAAGACATTCCGATGTGATACATGTTTAACAAGTGGGAAATTCAGGGGAAAATCAGACTCGCAGCTGATTACTACTGGCAACTTGTCAACTTCTGAAAATCATTTCAACATTATAGTGGAACCCTGTTCATTGAATAGCAACTTTGCCAATAAAAAATATTCAATTAACAGGAGTATTCATTTAACAGGGATTGTGTCACTTTCCTACATTCTGGAGATAAACTTAGCATTTATTCTATTATATCTTGTTTGACAGAGCTCCATGAGATCTGTCAAACAAGATATAATAGATTAAATGCCTGCATTGGATGTACTGAGGCAAAGGCTCAAAAAATAAAGGAAAATTGGGGAGTCAAGGTAATTTCTCAACAGGTTACAAGATTTTTTATTCAATCAATTAACAGGAGTTTACGCTATAACCTATATTAACAGGTCAAATTTGTACTGGTAAATGGTTTTGTGTTGGGAAATTATATTCAATTAACAGGGTTATTCAGTTAAGAGATATCCAACTAAGTGGGCTCCACTGATCAATAAAAGTGGACAGAGAATTTTAATCAGTTTGTGACCCATTCGAAATCTTGTCTTTTCCCCGGACAACATATTATTTATTTATTAGTGTTTAAGGTCACATATTTCTGCACAATGGCTAACCATGACCGTGACAGTTTTACGGGTGGAGGAAGCCGGAGTACCTGGAGAGAACCACCGAGCAATGGCGAGCAACTGTCAGCTCCCCAACATACCAACCCCACTCAAGCAGGGTTAGCATTGGTTGAAGACAGGTGCACCATCGACGTACAGTACGCCTCAGTACACAGCGTCACCGTTCCCCCACGTGGGCAGTGGGGGTGAAGTGTCTTGCCCAAGGACACAACGTGGTTGCCACAGGTGGGATTCGAACCGAGGACCTCTCGGATTGCAGCCTGCACCTCTACCAACTGAGCCAACCCCCCCCCCACCCCCCCCCCCCCCCCAGACAACAATGTAGAATCCAACTCGTCAAAAAAGAAATGTGACAACACCGAATATCTGGATGATTTTTTTTCCCTCCTTCCATCAGGCCTAAATTCGCAATGTTCTATTCAGGAAAGCTTGATCTGATATGTGTTTGTCTCAATCATATCGAGAAAAATGCTACTTTTTTTTTACAACAGTCCTGTAGATGATTTCTGCCAGTGTTGCTATTAACACTTTACATGCAGGCTTTTAGATCAGTCTAATTTGGGCACAATGGCAAATATGGATGTGGCCTGCATGGTTGGAAGAAAAAGCACTGATATTTTCTTCTTCTTGCCATCTGTTTTATGTTTGTATCCCCCGTCTTAAAATGCTAGTTTTCAACCCCTTGTTATAGGTCTTCACCATTATCACTGGTTCCATCCCACCACCCTTTAATGTAAGTTTACTTGACTGACTCGAAAAGGCTTCTTGGTTTCCCAGTGTCGAGCCAAAGGTCTATCTGAATGTAAATTATGCATGGCGTTTACAAAGAAATGTCACAAACATGAATATAATAGATCTCAAGCTTTAAGTGCATGATCATATGGAATTCGCATACATGTGTGTCAATCATTTGTGACCAGAGTGAAAAATATAAATATAGAACAAAGCTTGTCAAGCTAAAGATAAGCAAATGTATGGTCTTTGACAGCAGTGTACAAAATTAGACTCAATGAATTTTAGGGCTGCTACAATTAATCGATTGTCGATCGGTCACACCGAAATCGATTAGTATTTTTCATATTGTTGAAGAATCTGTAAATTTTATCCTGTTTTAAGCGTTTAATAATTAAAAAAAAATTTGATGAAAAAACTATTGTTTCTAAAGGTAAAAGGTCAAGAACGTCGACGATAAACCTCAAGGAGCCATTAGAAGCATTTGTCTTTTAGGTACATTCATAAGACTGTCCAAAACAAATTTCAAATTTTGAAATTCACTAGGGCTGTCACGCTAAAGATAAGCAAACGTATTTTTTTTAATTTAGGAATCAATTAATTGTTGCAAATAATCGATAATAATCGATTAATTGTACCTAGATGACTCTCCCTCTCTTTACAGTCGTTAAAAAAGCAGTTCAAGTCAGTTGATCTATCTCAAGTAAACAATGAAGATGATCCTCTTTTAGGTACATTCAAAGCTTTGATGTTCTGAACTTTTGAACCATCAGTGTAATAATCAAGACCAGTCGAAATTTGAGTCGGTTTCTTGATTAATGTTTTCGATTTCATTTCGAATCAGAGATAATGAATCGTCTAATCTTTCTACATACTCATGACTCACAATCCTTTTTTTAAAGACAGGCAAGCTTGCAAGTAAGCAGCCTCTCATGGTGAGTGGCAGGCACAACTTGCATGTTTGACAGGTACCAATTCACCTGACAACTAGTACCATTTCTTGGGAGTAGAATAAGATCCAGTAACTAAAAAGCATGTGCAATTTTATAACAAAGGCTTTACCAGTTCCAAATTCTATACTTATTATTTATATATTTATTTATTTGTTGGGGTTCAATGACACTTTCTCCAGCCAGTGTCACCTTGTTTTGGACAGTCTTATGGGTAGAAGACATATTCCAACATGCAGATGTTTAGTTGTCACAGAGGTGGAAGTTACAGTATCTTCGCAGTGGTTTCTATGCAGGCGACCAAGACTTCACAAGATACCACTGCTATGTTAGAGTGTTACCTTATCATGAGGGAGCAAAATCAAGGAAAATTCTCCAGGGCTTTAAGCAGTGTTTCGATTTGGAGGCAAGCTGCCGCTCTTGCATACCATCACACCTGCAATTTTTACTTTTTATAACTAGACAACCAAGCACCTCAGTTCCACGTAGTGAATGACTAACTCTTACCTAAAAGATTTTCTGGATCCACTGCATAATGTACAAAATGTTAAAATTTAACAAAACCATATATCAGGCCTGTCATTTTCAGGTGGGCTATCGTCACCGTATACAGTCGCCCGCCTAAAGTCAAAATTTGGTAGACAGTAAACGTCTGCCTAACCCTCATTTCTGCAGACCATTAATTCAATCAAAGGCACCTCGAAATCTTAAACGACAATCTTCGCAGATAGGAGGCAACGAAGTACAATTCCTGCCATATGACTTTGTAAACTGTTGACAAATTCACAATGTGGTTACATGTACATTCATAATTTTTAGCGATTAACAATTGAATAAACTTTAGGCTACTCACTGACAGAGCTGAAACCAATATCTTTCATAAAGCATTTTGTGTAAACATGCACAGTGCGATTCTATTATTCGGATTTAAAATCACAAGATATAATGGACAGCTCATCACGAGGACAAAAAATTAACTGCTATGACCTTTTCCTCCAAAACAATATCCCACAATTCGTCACTGCAGTCTTCAGTTTTATTTGTTTATGAATATTAATTAATACAGCAGCTATGGAGTGTGGGCACTTCGTACCCTGTGTTTTGCTCTCTGTTGTTTGGTTCTTGTTATGAGCTATTGTATTGTTAGTGTTAATAAATATAGCCAGTGGTATATTTGTGTTAGTTATTAATGATCATGTAAGCAGTCAGTTATTAATGTATGAATGGATTATTGTCATGCAGGGTTCTCTTTCTCTTTCTTTATGTTTCTCCACCATTTGTGCACATATATACCTGCCTCCACCATGTGTACAGTACACATATATGCACATGATGTGATACACGGATAACACATATCTTGGAGGGTTAAGATAGAAATACTATGTTTTTTGAATTCATTATTAATTTCTGGGATGTTTGTAAGAAAAAAATAATCAACAAACTGGAAAAAATTTCAGTTTTCGATCACTGGTACAAAAAGTGACAGGGACCTATTACCCTCATCTTTGTTACATGTACACTGAACAACTCATAAATATTCATGAATTCACAGTGACAGTGTTGATGGAAACGTTGATCACCCAGGCTCCAACTTTTATCTCTTTCAGGGATGGGTGGAATAAATAAAACAAACACTCCCCAAAATGATTTTGTGAGTAATTTTATTTCATACACACAAAAACCTGAGATCATATACACAAATGTGTCCAAGAGTTCATTCCCTTAATTCAATGCACTCCCATAGTTTTATGCTTTCAAATTCCTTGTATGGTAAACTTACGAAACTGAGAATATCACTCTTGTAATTATGTCTCTCGGACAACTCTTGTGTCATTCACGCACATGCTTTCACTCATGGCCCCCATAAACCAAAAATGGCCCTCCTAGGGTCATTTGAGGTGAACCAAAAATGGCCCTACTGGAGTCATTAAAAGCAAATCATAATGGTCCTCCTGGAATTTTGAAAATGACAGGTCTGAAAAAAGACTTTTGTTCCAATGACAGGTCATATGATATCATATCACAGCATTTTTCGGCTTCAAACTTCTCAAAGTTCACTTTCTGAGAATTGCTATATAAACAACATAATTCGACAAACTTCAAAGGCCACTGATGCTAATCGCTGTCTTTTCACTTATGCATAATGCAATGTTAACATCTAGAATCCACCGCAGTGCTCTCTGACTTGCATTATTACCCTGTATCACAGGTGTTCACACCCTTTGTTCAGTCTATGACATTCTCAGCTCAACTCAACGGAGCATACTGCTGGTGCTCCACAGACGGGCAGACAAGGCAATCACCTCAACAGATCCCTGGTTTACACCTAGGTACGGTGGGGATTGCATAATACTGGCGAACATTCCCAACGTCCACAGCTGGCATGTGATGCAACGTCGCAGAATCACACACTCAAACTCTGCCGATCGCACACCAGCCACTTCTTCAGGAAGCAACCGAATCAATCGCCGAATGGTCACCCACCCAAGGATTAACCAAGCTCAACGTTGCTTAACCCTTTACCCAACGAATCGGCCGCATCATCCTGCGTAATATGCAAATTCAGCAGTTGAAAAAATATCATTTTTCAAAAAATGTAAACAAAACCATATTATGTGACCCCTTGTTGGAACGAGCTCGACGAGCTCGTTCCAGCAAGGGGTCACATGATATGGTTTTGTTTACATTTTTTTTTAAATTTCAAAAAATGATATTTAAAATGTTAAAAAATTTATAGTAATTTATATATTTTTTATACTTACTATTGACCCAGACTTAGCTGGTGCAAACTCTATTAAATGCAGTGCAAAACACAAATTTTGTCCCCCCCCCCCCCCCCCCCCCCCCCCCAATCCAACAAATTTGCATCAAAAACCAAAAATTTGATGTCCTGGTAGGTCCTCCATACTTTTACTGTACTGAGCATGCGCAGTGTCAAGGAGGTCTCGAAATTGGTGCCAAAAAGTCATTCTTACAACCAGTGCCTGGTGAGTGTTATGTACACAGCGGGGAGGCAAGAGTTCCCAACTCCTGGGAGGGCCATCCCCATCTGGGTCATTGGCAAGTATAAAAAATATATAAATTACTATAAATTTTTTAACATTTTTATACTTTACCTATGACCCAGACTTAGCTGAATAGTAAACAGGCTGGAGGGCCCAGGACATAAAGGAAAATCCAATAGGCTCAATTACATATAACAGAATTATCCCCTTAAGGAGAAAAGGAGAGATAGGCTTTACATGTATCTTTCTTATTCTTATCAAAAAAGAAAGACACAATACCATTTCGTAATTGAGCACAAAACATCAATGATCTCTATTAATATCCAGTATAACACTTTATACTAATATTTTTAAAGGTAAGCCAATAATAAATAAAGGCAGTCCAGAGAAATGAGACTCTTTATACTCATTAAAAGTGTCCGAGGATTGCATATTAACGCTCGTTTGACACGTGGACATATACAAATGCTTCACACCGAGCTACACTTTAAAAATATTACATGACATGAGTAAACATTAGCTTTACACTTTAAAACCATCCCGGTACTGACTCGGAATTACTGACTCTGGGGGAGGTATTCCCTTGCTTTTCACTATAAAGCAGGTGACCTAAGGGAACACCCACCCCCCCCCCCCCTTCCCCTTGCCCTGGGTCAAATACTCCAGAGCGAAGAGGGCAGCAGGACAGAGCCACTGCCGGAACCGAAAGTCTAAATAACTATAGTTGCAACTGTTTAGTGGACGATATTCTGAGCAAATGATAACAGACCTCAACAATGCAGAACTCCAGAAATGGACTCAATATTTCTAAGATAAAAATTATTGGAAGGCTGAGACCAATATGCAGCCTTCATTAAATCTGTAATAGCAACACTATTAGCATAAGCCCAAGATGTTGATAGAGCTCTAACTTCATGAGCCGAAATCTTAAGAGCAGACTGCTGTGATGAAGATAACTTTTCATAAGCAGTACGTACAGTTAATTGAATCCATCTAGCAATAGAATGAACCATAATGTCCTTTCTATTAGGCATCAAAGACAATAAGAAACTCTTACGTCCCTTTCTAATAAACTCAGACCTACGTTTATAAATACGTATTGCTCTAACAGGACAGAGTAAAGGCCTACGCCCGTCGGAAGACGGAAGGGCCTTAACAACAATAGGTTCAGAATACTAATTAGGAGCCCGATTCTTAGCCAAAAATCCAACATTAGTTGTAAAAGTAATAGTATTACCAACACTACGATAGTGAGCATCATCTACAGATAAAGCATGAAGCTCACTAACTCTTCTAGCAGAAGAGAAGGCTAAGAGAAAAGTTGTCTTATATGTTAAGAATTTGAAGACCACTGTGTCAAGAGGCTCAAAAGGTGCTTCTTTTAGCTTACCGGTAAGAAGAACCCATGCTAAATTCCATTTTGGAATTAATCTAAGGGTTCTAGGTCTATTTATCGCAAAGTTTCTTACTAATTTAGATAAAGAGACATTAGATCCAATCTGTAACCTATCATGATGAGCATAGGTATCCGATAGCATAGACCTATAACCCTTAATGGTTATTAGCTGCAGTTTGATCTCGTCAAACAAGGATACCAGAAAATTAGCAATGTCTGGAATGGAAGGATCATAAATATCAATAGAATGATCCCTACACCACCGATAGAAAACCTTCCACTTAGCAGCATAATTTAGCGAAGAGGAGGTCCTCCTACAGTTAGATCCAATCATTAATGTCTCATGGTGTGCATAGGTATCAGATAACATAGACCTATAACCCCTGATAGTAACAGGCTGCAGTTTGATCTCATCAAACAAATAGACCAGAAAATTAGCAATGTCAGGAATGGAGGGATCATATATATTCACAGAGTGATCCCTACACCACTGACGAAAGACCTTCCATTTTGCAGCATAATGGAGCGAAGAGGAGGTCCTCTTGCAGTTAGAAATCGCGTCCACTGCTCGTCCTGCAAAACGTTTACTGTGCAAGAAGGATGCACAACGGAAATATGTGAAGGTTGAGACCTTGCGGATTGTGGTGAAGAGTGCGCGATTTCCCCTGTGACAGAAGATCCTCCCGTGGAGGAAGCTTCAGTGGCATGTCCCACAACAGACACCTGAGTAGATTTATCCACGGTCTCTGTGGTGACAGCGATGCTACCAACAGAATCTTGCAGTGGGATTGCTTTATCTTGAGCAATATCTGCTGAATCAGCGGCGCTGGAGGATACGCATATCCTATTATCCCGTCCCACGAGATCGACAGAGCGTCTACTGCAAACGCTCGGGGATCCAGACTCGGGGACACGTACGTCTGCAACTGATTGTTGAGGTACGTCGCAAACAAATCTATCATTGGCCGCTCCCATTGGTAGCAAATCTGATTGAAAACCTGTTTGTTGAGAGTCCATTCCGACAGCAACAGGCGACCCCTCCGTGAAAGGGAGTCTGCTAACACATGCAGACGACCCGGAATATGACGGACCGATAGTAGAACCTGATGTTCCAATACAAACAGAAGGATTCTTTCTGTTAGCTTGAACAACAGAATGGAATGAGTGCCTCCCTGATTCCGAATACACGCTACTATCGTCATATTGTCGGACAAAATTTAGACGTGTGTGTTCTGAATAACGTCCATCCAATGACGCAACGCAAGCCAAATTGACATCATTTCTTTGATATTTATGTGCTTGCCTAAAAATTGCGGATCCCAGAGACCCTGGCACCTCGAATCCGACAGGCATAGTGTCGCGCCCCAACCTGTTTGACTGGCATCCGTCATTATAGTAAAACTCGAATCCGGCAATTGAAGTGGAACTCCCTGAGTTAACCACTGAATGTCTGCCCAAGTCTGAATCTCTTGTTTCACTTGGCTTGACATGAGGATGTCCGTATCGAGCGAATGAGTCTTCGCCTTCCAATTCTGAGTCAGAAAGATTTGGAGAGGACGAGTACGTAGCCGCCCCATTGGAATGAGATCCGCGGCAACTCCGCAC